>JARFXV010000164.1:0-709332 GCA_031761425.1 Cosmopolites sordidus | reverse complement strand
AAGAAGCGTTGCAACTTCTCGCAATGTCCATATAGATAAGTAACACTTGGATCGCTTTAAAATGGGAAGATTTCCTTGGATTTAATCATAGTAATTGTAGCTCCCATTAACAACTACTTCATTACTGTCATTGTAATAAATAATATAACTAGCGTCATTTTTCAATTTATCTGAAAGCTTATCATTTCTGTATATATATATATATATATATATATATATATATATATATATATATATATATATATATATATTATGGACATATTATACCATATATATTATATATTTAAATATCATACCATTTATCCGAAGATTCAAACGCCAATTTCCTTTTAATATTAAAATCAAATATCATGGGATATCAGAGATATAAATTCAACAAAATATACCTGAAAATCCTCCCAAAAACTGAAATTGACACTCATAAAGGGCAAATTTATCATAGCCTTAAATTGTATTGTATGTTAAATTTAAAATGTACTTTGAGGATTACGAAACTGTGAGAGAAATTGCTTATAAAACTTGTAAAGAGAAGAAAATGACTAACACAAATGATCTCATGAGAATTTAAATGGTCATTTTCTTTGTTTGGAAATGTTCGATAAGCTCCGCCCATCACTGACATCAGCGCTTAAGATATCTATTGCACAACAATGCGCCGTCTAATCGCTCGACGCTTATCACTGATTTTTTGACCAAAAATGGCATTTTAACCATCACCTACCATTTAACCACCATTCTCGCCTGACTTGGCTCCCTGTGACTTCTACCTCTTCGAAAAACTTCATTTGCCGACGAAAGGACAGCGTTATACCGACTTGAAGTCGTTCAAAAGGCGTCGATGGCCATCCTGAAGGACATATTTTTAGCCGAGCTCAAAAATTCATTCGTCAACCTATTGAGCTTGCAAAACGCTGTATTGACGCGGAAGGAGACTATTTTGAATGGAAATCCTGAAGTACCGAAAAATTACGAGCGATAAGAATCATAATTAGAGGGGAGATTTAATCAGTTTAAAAATTGGTATACGATTTCAGGTATACGAGAATTGCATGACATGAGATTTCATGCATACAAGAAAATAATATAAGCCGATTAAGAAGTATAATTTGACTAAGATACCCTCTCATAAGCCCTAACCACACAATAATATGAGAGAACGGTTGGTAGCATGACACTACCACACACCACACACGCACAAATAGAATAAGTTGAATTTCTAAGGAGAAAATTCTACAACATATTTTTTGTCTTTTTGAATGCATATATTATATCTGATAAAGCCAAGGAGCTAGCCGCATCGCGTCGGACATCAGTTCTCGATAATTGAAGTTAAGCGACATCAGTCGCGATCTAGATCTTGTTGGACGACCAGATCAAATCAAGCCATGATCCAACTCGGCCCTGTAGAGTTAAAAATTTAATCTATATTAACTCTGGTGCAAATAACCAGTGAATTTTGCATGGCTATCTCTCCCCTCATGTCTGCTGTATTTATATATTCCATTAAGTGTTTGTTTATTACAATTTATTGTAACGAAAGCTAATTACTCCACACGATATGATAATGATGAGATTATTTTTTATTATCAACGTATATTTTAGGAATTAGTCTATATTATACTTAAATATACTATAATAGCGCGCCTTTTTTCCCTATATCTTATTCTGTATGGATATTTATAAACATATATTATGGCTTATTGTTTAAACTTTATTAAATATTCGCGTATTTTACGCATGAAATATTTTATTTCACATATATGTTTTCCCTATTTACATATGTATTCATCCCGATGATCATGATTCATAATTGATTACCTATTTACATAATAAATAATTTGGCAAAATCTTCCTGTTAGTTGATGTTATGTTACATCATTTTGGTAAAATTGTATTTTAATAAAAACAAGCATTTCCAAAGAAATTATTGATACTGTTAATTTTTTACTGCCTGAATTTTCTTTGAAACTGATTCTGCCAAATTTTACTATTAGGCTAATCCTAATTTTTATTAAACTAATCCTAATTTGTATTAAACTAATCCTAATTAGTATTATACTAATCCTAATGTTCACTAAACTAATCCTAATTTTTCTATTTTATGGAAGTTTCATAAATCTCTATTATTTACCACTGAATTCAATTACAAAGATTAAATAAAGTAAATAATATTCTAGGAAAATAAGCTATTTTTATTTCGTGATATTGCATTTATAATTTTGATTTTCAAAGTTTATCCTTTGATATTTAATTAATATTTATAAAGATAAAGAACTATTGAAAATAAAGAATAAACACATCGGTCAATAAGTCCCCGGCCTGCATATAGATGGTGTCACACGAAAAATCCTTACCAGTAGTCCATTGTGCCAACCTTCAAATGTCATGTGACAAAATTTCATGGCAATCTGTCTACTAGTTTCTGAGTTCTGATACTTTAAGTAACGCTACTTCTATTATTCTCAAAACAATAAAAAAAAAACAGAATTGCATGTGTTAATAACTATTACTTTTTCACGAAGAAAAATACTGAAATACTGTTGAACAATGGCTTGGTAAACATTACCCGGATTTTGTTTAAGGAAAATCAAACACAATGGATTGGTATGCTGAATTCAAACGTGGCCATACAAGCACTAATAATGCTGAACGCTGCTGGACGTCCAAATGTGGTGGATACCCCAAATATCAAAAAAATTCACCATAAACCAGCTATCTCCTGCAGTAAAGCTGCAAGAGATAGCTGATATAAAGATATCGAAAGGAAATATTTATACCATTTTACATGAACATTTGGAAATGCGTACATTGTTACGCTTTTGCTCAGAGTGGATTAAAAATAACAACGTATTGATGATTCTGAGCAATGTTTGGGGCTGTTTAAGCAAAATAAAAAGGACTTTTTCATGCGGTATGTGACAATGGATGAAACATGGATCCATCACTATACTCCGGAGTCAAATCGGTAGTCAGCTGAGTGGACAGCAGCCACTGAAAGCCGTCCAAAGCGACCAAAAACATAACTACTGGTAGGCAATGTTACGGCCTCTGTATTATCTGGAGAAAGGTAAAACCATCAATAACGAATATAACAAAACATTATTGGTGCGCTTGAAGGACGATATTGCAAAAAAGTCTCTAAATAAACCATAAAAAGTGCTGCTTCACCAAGACAATGCACCATGTCACAATTTGTTGACAACCATGGCTAAATTGCATCTATGACACTTCGAATTGCTTCCTCATCCACCGTATTTTACAGATCAGGCCCCCAGCGACTATTTCTTGTTCTCAGACCTCAAAAAAATGCTCGCTGGAAAAAAATTTTGCTCCAGTGAAGAGATAATTGCCGAAACTGAACAATATTTTGAAGGTAAAAGAAATCGTTCTATAAAAAAGGCGTGGAGATGTTAGAAAACCGTTGGAATGATTGTATTATTCTTGTATTGTAAACTGAAACCGGGGACTTATTGACCGATGTGTAATCGGTCGATTACTGAAAAAAGATTAAACTGAGTCCCTCGAATGATATAAATGTACTTCAGTAATATCATCATCACCATTCAGCAATTGTCGATCCACTGGAGGATGAAGGCCTCTTCAGCACGCTTCCAACTTTCATGGTCCAGGCTTCCCTCTGCCACTCGGGCCCAATATACTTAACGATGTCATCAGTCCATCGTGCTTTTGGTCTTCTTCGCGGACGTTTACGATCAAGCGGTATCCACTCCAGGATTGTCTTGGTCCATCTGTCGTCCCATCGCCTCGCTATATAGCCTGCCCATCTCCATTTCAATTGCTTTACTCTCCCAATGATGTCACACACTTTCGTTTGTTCCCTGATCCATGTGCAGGCTTTTTGTCTCGTCTTATAATACTAAGCATACGTCTTTCCATTCTCCTCTGTGCTACCCGAAGTTTCTGAATTGATTACGATGTGAGTGGCCGGGTTTCACTTTCGAATGTCATAATGGGACGGGCACACTGATCGAAGACATTTCTTTTCAGGCAAAGTAGAAGTTGGCTATTAAACAGTATGTTGAGCCTGCGAAATGCCTGCCAGTCACATTTAATACGCCTTTCCACCTCCCGGGTGGTATCCCCTTCTACTGAAATCCTTTGCCCAGGATATATAATCTATATATTTTGGGCAATAATCTATATATACGTATATATATATATATATATATATATATATATATATATATATATATATATATATATATATATATATATATATATATATATATATAAATAATATATATAAATAATCTATATATCCAAGAAATACAGGAGCCAAAAGAACTTCCTGTATTTCCCATTGTCTGTCGTTTTTTCATTAAATCCAGAGTATCACTGGAGATTTTTGTCAGTTTCAGACATTTCTCTTATGGTGCTATTGAAGCACCCGTTTCAAGCACATTTTTGGCGATTACTTTACATTGTGCTGATATTTCCATGTCCTCCGGGTCTTATAACACAGCAAAGCGGTTCGACAAAGCAATCTCAAAATCGCTGCCCCTGCACTTTGTCCTTTCATCTTACCATTCTGTCGCGCTCTCTTCAACAGTTAATCCTAACTTTTGGTCGTACCATTCTGTGGTCACTTCGAACATTAAAATTGTTGTTGGTTAATTAAAAAGGACAGTACAATTGCAAAATATTGTTTTTTCCTTGGTCATGATGCAATCAATTTCACTTCTGAGTCCAGATGGACCTTTCCATGTCCATTTTCTGCTGATATTTTTCTTATAGAACGAATTCATAATATAAAGTTTTGTCCTTTGGCAAAATCAACTAATATGTCACCTCTATTGTCCCGCTCACCAGTTCCATATGGGCCAGTTGCATTTTCACTAGTTCTTGCTGTTCCAATTCTGGTATTAAAACCACCCATCAGGATTTTGTACCTACATTTTTCCTTGTATAAAAGCTGGGCCACATGATCATAAAATTCCGTAATTTCCTTATCCCTATGGCTTATAGTTGGTGCATAAGCTTGGACGATTTGAAGCCTAAACTTTTTATTTAGCTGAATGACGCACTGGGTTAGTCGGTCAGATATATTTTTAAATTTTACTACACTATCCTTCAGCTTTCGATTGATGAGGAATCCAATTCCATCACATCGTCCATTCTCCGTACCCCGAGTGTAAAGTACGTGACCAGTTGAATCCAGTTGGATTAGCTCTTCGCCCTTTCTTGGTGTTTCACATAGCCCAATAATATACTAATATATGTTATTAAGCCCTACTGCAACAGTTCTTGCAGTCGGGCATCCGTTTTCATTGTTCATATTTTTAGAGTAGTAATGTCAAAAGTCTAGTGGTAGCCTGATCTAACCCGGTGATTCTTAGCACCCTCAGCTTTGGGGCAGGTCTTTCCGCTGCCGCAGGTAGTTGCTCTTTGGCCTCCCGGGAATGAGGGCCGTGTTTGAGATTGTACGGTTATATTGAAGACATGGACCGTAATCTGCCACGCTGGTCCAATGCGCGTTGTCAGATTTTGGATCATGTTAGTCTGAGACCTCTGCCTTGACCTGTCCGCCAGGGGTGACCCTTCCAGAAGTATAGGCTCCAGACGGCATCGCTCAAAGCTTCATTAATCTACTCAAACCCCTTTACCACATCAAGGTCTGACCCACAAAGGCGATGTTCTTGATGAAATTGACTTCAGTCAATTTCCTGCGTTCAGCTCGAGCCCGACTGAGGACGGCTTTAAGGCTAGAAACCTATCTTGGGAGATACTTGCTGACGTTATGGTGGCAGTTGAAGGAAGAAGCAGAGAACCGTCGTGGAGTATGAAACAGACCTTCATAAGGAACGGGTAGAGCACCCACGTGGAGTATGGGTGAACATTTCCTGTACATAACGATGTGGAATATTTCAATAATTAATTTTTCCTCATAACGATGTGGAAAAATGAATCATTGAAATATCAAATGGTGATAATGGTAAAGAAATCGGAAATAATGTATTTTGGCATGGTAAGTCAGGAAAATTGACACCATCACGGAAATGGTTGTAAAAATGATTAGTGGGAATTTATGGGAAACAATATCTATTATGCCTTCCTTAAACCATTTATTAGTAAAAAATAATTTAGCATAAGAACCAAAATGAATGTTTACAAAATGGTATTTCTGCCAGTATAGATGTACCGACCTGAGTCATGGTTGTTGTTTGATGCGACTTAAAAATATGTGACTAAAAAGCATAATGGGTATATTGAGAAATGGCACAATAAAGAATGAGAAAATCAGAGAGAAACTGGAATTTAAAACATTGGAAGTAATTATAGAAGAGAAGCAGAATGGCTGAACTATAAATTTTTTTCCTCGAAGTCAACTATATTATTAATGATTGATTTGTCCGTTACTTTCTGATAGTTCATTTTTAAACCGAATAAAACACATTTTTACTTTGTTATCTATCACTTTTATTTGTTAACTTTGTGTAAATATAGTTTCGTAAAACAATGTTACATTTTCAAACACTACTTTAAAATTAAGGCTACTTTAAAACTACTAAAACACTACTAAACTACTAAACACTACTTTAATTCTATTTATCCTATGTACCTAATTTTACACTTTTATTGGGGTTAATTATTTAAAATATTTTAAATAGTGGGGGTTTCGGAGATCTGTCTGATCGTTTAACAACTGTCTAGACGGGTCTTCATTATATTTATAAATTTCAATCGTTCCTAAAATGTTATTTTTTTTTGCTTTTTGGTGCTGTATATAATATTTTTAAATTTGTAATCTCAGGAAATATATGTCCGGTATCTATTGAAATTGGTCACAAAATTAAAATTTTGTTTCTTTAATAGGTAGGCAGATTTGTGATCTTTGAATCTGGTCATAACAGCTACTGCACTCGTTGCAACTTAACATATAAACTCCAGATTTTTATTTTGTGATGTTTTATCTTTAGCATTAAAAAGCAATTTACTGGCTGACTTGGGAGTTTTAAACACTATTTGCCAGTAGTGGCTCGTGGGTTTTTAAAGTGGGAGGGTGTAGAAGGAAATAGTGCCGCTGAAGAATATTTTTTGTTTTCCCGTTCCTCCTTTTTACTTTTCGTCCTATTGAAACTCTATACACGAGGTAAACCAGGAAAACATTAAAATTTTGTATTGTTACTACTTACAAGGACAGTGGAGGATAGGTTGTTGCTTGTTGAGTAGATAAAGGAATGAATAAGTAGGTACTTATCGTTTCCCGAAGAGTAAACCATTCAAATAGTTTATTGTAACTGCACACCAATAGAGAAAATTCGAGAAAGTTCAGAAGTTCAAAAACAAATCAAAAAATTCAGAAGAAGTTCAAAAAATATCAAAGTTTTATGACAAAAAGGGTTATTGTACACATTTTTGTCGGTGAATAGAACCTCGACGTTTACTAGTTTTTAAAGTGAAATTCCATTCGCCCTTTTTTGTCAAAAATAAATTTTTCAGTCACTTTTTCATTAAAGTCCGGAATTAGTTTGACCATAGCACCATCAATATTTAACATACCTAAAGCATTTAGTCTATCTTCCCCCATTGAATTTCTTAAATATGTTTTAATCAAGTTCAAAGTCGAAAAGTCAAACAAGTATTCGCGAGGCGAATGAAATACGAGACATATCAAACGCTCCGTACCTATCTAATCAGCGTTTAAAACTAATTATCGATATGCTCGGTCGCAGGAAATCTACGTCCAAATCGAATGTTTTAAAAAGGAGTTAAACCACCGAATTCTGGCAACCAACAAAACGTGTGATGCCAACGATGAGAGAAGTTGACGTGCATACGGTCGCTGGCGGTAAACGTTCGACCAATGATGTAAACATTGTGGTGAGAGGATGGAATTTTTATCTGCATTATTTGGTGTGATGGGTCAACAGACGTTCGTCTACATTAGGAGATTTTAATTCTTAATATCTTAAAATGAGTTAAACGAAAGAAACTGATCGGAAATAAAATATGGTGTTTTGCTCTGAAAAATTGTTTACTGTGATAAATGCTGTAGGAGGAGCGCCCCAACGCCCTCCCTCACGAGCCGCCACTGCTATTTGCAAATTATGTTTCCTCAAAGAGTTCAGTTCTGAAATTGGATCGAAATATGTAATCTTGCAGTATTTTTTATCATTTGTTTATTTTAATTCATGAATTAATAGTTGTTTCCATTTTTTATTTGTTAAGTAACTAATTTCTTTTTCATTGAAGCAGTTATTTTGTGCTATTAGTTTTATTTTTTGCAGTTCTATTTTTCGATTATTTTCGGATAATGGAACTGCGAAAACTCGGTGAATCATAGACATATATGCTGTATATTTATGTGTAATGGTGGATTGATTGTTTTGTAATTGTTATATATGAGTATGTGGGTTTTCTATAGATATTAAATTCTAGTTTGTTATTCTGTTTGAATATTGAAAGGACCAGAAAATTTATGTTTTAATTTTGTTCTTTTTGAAGTGTAAATTTTATTTTTGGATGGATTATATTTAAATGCTTTAATGTTTGTTCTATTTGTCTGCTGCTTCCAGTATAATAAACCAAAATGTCGAATCGAACTCGTCGATCTGAACCAAAACAATATAGTTTTTGCTTTATCCGTTTAAAAAAAAATATTTTCCAAGTTTGACATAAAAAGGTAATAAAGTGTTTAGTGGGAAACACATTGCCTTGACTACCCTTTTGTTTGTAAAAATCACTATTAAATTATGCATTAATGCATAAGTTAGAGTTCTGAAAAATTAGAGAGAGAAAATATCGTGCTTAATAATTGGATTGATGCTATTTTTTGTGAGTAAATTATCTATTAATTGTAGGTAATCCTTATTCGAAATATTCGGGAACATAGATAGTTTGCTAAGCTTTTTTTAGTGAAGTGTTTTATTGAATGTTTTGGTGAGAAATTTTTGAAAATATTATTTAATGCTAGGTTCCTTAAAGGGTTATTTGTGTACGAAACTACTGGTCTTATTGGAAAGCTTTCTTTATAAATTTTAATTAAACCGTACAATTTTGGAGGAGTAGAATTCATATTGACTATTTTATATTTATCTTCGTTTGACAATATTGTATTTATTTTGTTTATTGTTAATTTAAACTTGTTTTGAATTTTTGTGGTAGGGTCATTTTTTATTTTGACTAGGTCGTCATTATCTAAAAATTTCTTAGTTTTTGTTTTGTAACTTTCTTTTTCTAGAATAACAATTGAATTATCTTTATCTGCTTTAGTCATTAAAAAATTATTATCTTTGCTTTTAGAATTAATGGATTTGATAATATGGTCTTCATTTTTGTTGTGGTATTCTCGATTCATTTCTATGGTCCGTTTAATTTTTTCTTTTGTAAAATTAGTATTAGGAATCTTTTCAAGGGATAGTTCTACTTCAGATATTATATATTCTAAAGCTGTACTTTGTTTGGTATTTGGGTTATATTTCGGGCCATTTTCAATCAAATTAATCTCTTTATTTATGAAAATCGAATTTGATAAGTTAATGGATCTTTCGTAGTAGTTATATTTGGTGAAGAAATTTTACATACAGCGCCAAAAAGCAAAAAATGAAACATTTTAGAAGCGATCGAAATTTATAAATATAATAAAGACCCGTCTAGACAGTTATTACACAATGACAGATCTCCGAAATTCCCCACTATTTAAAATATTGTAAAAAATTAACCCCAATAAAAGTGTAAAATTAGGCACATAGGATAAACTTAAAAATAATATCTTAGTTTTAAAGTAGCGTTTTAAAGTTAAACAATAAAAGTGGTAACAAAGTCAAACTGTATTAATATTAGGCGAAATCAATAAACTTTGGTAAATATAAAGTGCGGCAAACAGTTTCAACCTTGTTTATAATAATTTCTTATACATTATTAAAAAAAATATATTTATGTATCTAAAATTAAAATTAATCAGATTCTTTTTCAGTAAATATTACTTGCCTAGTTAAAATTGTATAATTTTTTTCCTGTTTGATCTAAAAACAAACCCGTCAAGATTAAATTCAATCATTCAATCTTAATAATAGCTTAATTAAAAGCAAACCATGGGCTTAACGGCCCATCGAGCCGCAAAAAAAGCTGGCAACAGCGAGCAGCGGCAAAGACGTTCAGAGCGTTGCCAGGCGACGCCATGACGTCACGGGCGTCATTGGCGTCACGGCAGTCAAGTTGAAGGTAATGTTCACCAACGTGGAGATTCGACGATTTTATGGCGTTTTGGGTTAAGTGGGACGCTTCACGAATTGTTTTCCGATGAATTGTGTTAGATTGTTTTTTTTTCTTTCGCAGGCATGAAATAAACGACTTATTGTTCAGCTGTTAATAGAATTCATGTTTTGAATGGAGCTTTTTCTTACCAAAGAAATATCTTTATAATTTGTAGGAGTTTACTTTTGATGATCGGAAAAAAAAATTAAATATCCTTTAAAGGAAGATATTTTTTTGTATTTAACGTCAGCGGTCTTAATCTATATGTGCGTCAGGAAAACATATAAAAGATTGATTACATTGAAAAGTACGATTTCGATTTCATCAAGTAATGTGTATTCGATGTAATTGCCCAATAAATGTTTCTTCGATATATAAAATCAAGTGAATCGAAATATATTTTTCTCGGGTAAGTTCTCAACACAAGTCGGCAACATACGCTCAAGAAACAGCAAAAAACACGATGGCTGCCTATAGACAGTATTTGGGACACTGCATCATTACTTTAACATAAATAATGTATTAGGTGATCAATTTAATTCTCGACTGCAGAACCGATTCGAATAAGATTTTTTTCCCGCAGTATATATTTGTTTTAAAGCGTCATATTTCAGCTGAAAAATGAGGTAAAATATACGAACCTATTGTGAATGTAACCTCAAAAATCAATTGAAGACGCGATATTGTTTGAATATTTACGGCAAGCTTTTCAAGTAAAAAAAAACAAAAATGTACAATACAATATAGTGGTTTCAATTCAATTTCGAACTGGATTTTTCTAATTTCGACTTAACTGATGGTAAATGTCCAAAAGATGTAGAGGATTGGAAGCATTGCTGCAAAAAAAAACTTGTACACTAGCAGTGCTCTAACAGAAAAGGAGTAATACCGCCCACCATTTCTAATCGTTTACACAAGCTAGAAAAAAATCAAAAGGAAAGTCGTTGAGTATTCTATGAACTCATAGCTGAGAATAAGAGTATACACTTGATGTGGTTGTATTCTTTCCAGGCTTAACAAAACGAACTTCCTGCATAAGATTGTGGTATGTGACGAAATGTAGATCCTCTACGGTAATGCTGTCGAGGCAAGGCCATTAATCAGTACCTTAGGACCCAACATCCACGCATAACAGGTATAGCTGGATATATGGTTGGATTAGCTGGGCATCGTGTATTATGAGTCACAGAAAAAAAGACCTTACACTGACAAGAAAAGAAGGGAAGTCATTTATTTCAGGACAACGAACGGTCACATACAGCAAAAAGGACTCTATTTTCCAGATTTGGTACCTTCGGATTCTCATCTCTGCTCTCTACAATATCACCTGGTTGATAGCTGCTGCAAATCTGTATCTCAATAGATGATGGCAAATCAAGGATCATACAATGTTTAATATCAGAGCAACGTTTGCAAATTCTCGAAATTTATTATCAAAATCAGTGTTCTGTGCGCCAAACTTATAGAGCACTTTGTGAATTTGAACTTCATGATGCATTCGCCGAATTATCGATAAATTCCAAACGCATTTTACGTTGTTCGATATTAAAATAAAAACAAGACAAAAACCTGTGCGTTCCGAAGAAAATATAGCCACTGTTGCTGGCAGTGCTGATGATCCAAGATCCAAATTTATCAATTCGTCGTCCTTCGCAGGAAATTGGACTTTATTATTCGACTACGTGGATTATTTAATTCCGAATTTGAATGGTATTGATCTGGAGATGTGATTCCAACAAGACGGCTCCACATGTTATACAACCAACGTAACAATTGATTCATTGAGGAAACAATTCGGTGAGAAAATTATTTTGAGGAACGAACCTGTTAATTGGCCACCAAGGTCATGTGATTTAAAGCCGTTAGATTATTTTCTTTGGGGTTATGTTAAGTCTTTGGTCTATGCCGATAAACTAGCGATTAACTGTTAACGCCTTGAAAGCCAACGTAAAAATTGCGTGAAAAAATGATCTTGAAAGAATGCGCTTTGTCAGTAATAGCCGCGACGAACATTTATGCGAAATTGTTTTCAAACATTAATGCAACTGAATGCTGAATTTGAATGCATCTAATTTGGTTGTTTTATTTGAATTTAAAGTATGGACGCACTAAAAAATCACCCTATATATATATATAGATATAATATATATATATAGATATAATATATATATAGATATAATCATTGGTTTATGTACAATCCTTTCTTTCATACACTTTCGTCTAATTTGTTTGTGAGATTCCATAGTTCTTTCTTATTTCCTTCCATTTTAATAGAATGTATAGGTCATCTGAATAAATCAGACATGGGTGTTTTTGGCGAAGAAAACCAGTTCTATGAATATTTGCATCCCTTCTAACTTTTTCCGATACTACTATTTGTCTAATGTTCATTAATTTCGAATCTTTCAGTTATTCTATTATTTATTTCAACTATGGTTTCCGTTTCCGTTCTCTGTGGAGTTTTCTTGATCATTTTTATTAATTCGCTTTTTACTCTTAGGTCGCTAAGGATCTTTGTAAAGATCAATAAAGATCAAAAATCAAATCAAATTAACCAATTAATGATATTTAAAAAATTAACCCGTACCAGATATCTATCTTTCAATTCAGCTACCTTATGCACTTTCAATTGCCAGTCCTCTAAAACTACAAATGTTTTTTACCGAAATCTTTTTCTTCGCCTTCTTTCTCTTCTTTTTCTTGTGTTCGATGCATATGCGAGTGTAGTCTGAATAGTTTCCAGCCTGAACATGAAGATGACGTTACCCGTTAAAAATAAACAAATTTGTAATGCAATACTAGAATAGATTTGGTTATTATCCGTCACAGCGGAAAATAGGACAAATCATATTGATTCCAAAACCTTGTAAACCAACGGAGGAAGCATCATCATATAGACCCATTACATTTTTGCCTATCTTGTCAAAGCTTTTTGAGAAGTTGTTCCTAAAGAGACTGAAACCGAACTAAATATCGTTCGAGAACCAGTTCAGATTTCGCGAAAGACACGTAACAATCGAACCAGTGCACAGGCTAGTGAAAATTATTAATAAAGCTTTGGAAGATAAAAAGTATTGCTTGGCTGCATTCTTGGATGTTACACAAGCCTTCGACTTACTATACAAACTTAAATCCAAATTTCCTACACCATACCGTATCAGGTATTGTTATCATACTTGACGAACAGATACATCGCTGTTAAATATAAAGGAGAAATAATTAACATACATCCAATAAAATCAGGAGTACCCCATGGTAGTCTCCAAAAACGTTTATAGCCACCTTTGAAGATGATACCACGGTTATGGCAATACGCAAGGTACGAAGATATTCATCTGAGAAGCTTCAGTAAGTTGTCGATAAAACAGAACAATGAAAAAATAGAAAATCAACGAGGCAACATTTCAGTAAGTCACTTTCACCTTAAGGAAAGAATCATGCCCGAGTATAACACTTAATGGATATCAACTCCCCCAGACAGTGGGTGCAAAATATCATGGAATGAGACTTGATTGAAGGCTAAACTGGAAACAAACCATTTTTACAAAAAATAAGCATCTTGACTTAAAATTATCCAAATTCTACTGCATCCAGAGAAGTATCGTTGTTTAACAAGTTAACCATCTACAAACTGATCCTAAAATCCGTCCGTATAGAGTTACGGCATAAAACTGTGGCGTACTGCGAGTGTATCCAATATAGAAATACTTTAAAGATTTAAAACCCTTAGAATAATTACTGATGCTCCTTGGTTCGTGACAAATCAAAATTTACACCGTGATCTAAAAATAAAGCTTATTCTAGAAGAAGCCAAGTGCGCGTTGTGCGAAATATCTATCGCCACTTGAAGTGTACCCCAACTCCCCTACTGTCAGCTTCCTGCATAATAGCCAAAAGACGCAGTGACTAAAACGCTGTGATCCCTTAGAGATGACTAAAACGCTGTGATCCCTTAGAGATGAGTTATAGAATTTAAGATAAGATTAACATTATTCCACTATTCTAGTTATAAAGAACTTTTAAGCCTTTAATGTAAGCGCCCTAACCAGTGATGTTTAGCAACTCGCTAAATATTGTTTAACGCCCTAAATATTGTTAACAGTTGCTTATTACCTTTAGGTAGATTGCAAATATATGGGCGATTAAAACAAAATCTTAAAATGTACTTGAAAAAAAAAAGCTGAATAATTGCAAATATAATTTCTATTGCCCCCAGTCAATGACGTTAATTAATTAAAGGTCAGTTATTTTTATAAAATGATATCAATCCATTATTCGCCAATAATTGGAAACCCATATTTGGTTCTGCGTTTTCAAGTAAATAAACAATTTGCAACAATATAATTGAAAAACAATAAATGTTTTATTGTTAATATTTGATAAACGACATTTATTCACAAAGAGCGAATAATACAATGGTTAGTTAATCTAAAAAGTATTTGTAATTTTTAGGGGTTTATTACAAATCATGGCAAACATTTAAATATTATTTGTAAATATAACAAGAAATAACATAAGATAACAATTTATTTGAAAATATCAATTAAATGAATAATATCTTTAATAATGTTTGAAATTGCAAAAAAAATATTTGCACATCGCCAAGTACTTGTACTTGGCTGTGCTACCTATTACCATGAATAACAACTTCCAAACGTCTAGGCATTGATTCTACTATTTTTTTTGTAATATCTGCAAGTAAACTGTTCCATGCGTCAAAAATTACTTCTAAATGCTCCTTGCTCTTAATTGTGACTTCACGGATTTTTCTGTCTAGAATGTGCCATAGATTTTCTAAGGTAAAATTTGTGACACATTCTATCCTTCTAGGTGTATTATAGAGAAGTCACTCCATGCATACATTGTCATCCTGTAGTAGTAGTGTATCCTGGTAGAAACAGAAAAAAGCGTCGTTATCCTGTTACAAACAGAAAGTCTCTTCCAGATCTAATTTTACAGCACTGCCTCACAGGTTACCCCGCAACACTTATATAGGACCGTGATGTCATGTTACCGTTTTAACTATAACTCCACCGTGCTTAACCATATTTAGTATGTTCTCTCTATTAAGCCTAGAATTCTCTCTCCGCCATAATGTTAAAATGTTGCCTAGCTTAAAAACTTTAAATCTACTCTCGCCGGAAAAAATAATTGCTTCCAAAAATCTAGAGATTTGTCTTTATATTTTTGGGCGAACTCTAGTCCTTTCTGTCTATTAATTTCATTGAGGAAGGGCTTCTTTATAGATCGTTTCTAACTCGAACTCCTTTGTCGTGAAAAACATTCCTTATTGTTTAAGATGTGACGTTCTTTCCCGAATATGGCTCAAAGTTATTAAAATGCTGTTGGGCGCTCTGTGTAGGTTTCTTGCGTCTTTGACAATTTTCTATAGCTTTCTTACAGTGAAGATTCGAGAATAACTTGATCAGGGTTTGTTTTCAATTGTGTCCCTGATTTTTTTGTTTAACATGCTTTTAATAGCTTCACCTGTACCTATCTATATAACGGACTTTTTGACGGCTTTTATAACAGATCGAACTAAAAAATGAAAAATAAATTATAGTTTAAAAAAACTAAAAAATTTTAATAATTTTAATTTATGATGGAATATTTTAACAAATGACATCGAGCACCTCACGCTTTTTTCACATCGACACATTAATCTTCTCGTTCATCACTTTATCCTTATACTAAAACTTATTTTTTACTTTTTTGTTCGGTTTACCATTAAAGTGTGTTTTTTTAGTTTTTTTTTTAAACTATAATTTTTTACAATATACTGCACTGTAGAAAATAGTAAATTAAGTTGTCTTTAGTTTCGGAGCCATTTCCAACACTAAAAATTAAAATCACTTGCTAAACTGAAATCTGATTGAAAACTGAAATGATCAACAGGATTAGACTTTCTTTGCAGTACACTCAAAATAACATTGTTTGGCATATAAATTGTGGGACTGATATTGATTGAAACAACTTTGTTTTCACATTATGTACCTTCCTGTTATATTTACAAATAAAAAAATCGTTAATTTCGCCATGATTTATGTTAAATCCCTAAAAATCAGAATGTGCAAATACTTTTTTTGCCTACTATATATTATCAACTGATTTTACTTTTTTTCTGTTAGCCATTTTTATCTACTCAAACTTTAGTACTTTAGTAGGTCTAAAAAATCTTTCTTTGCGGAAAGACATCTGTGCCAACATTTATTCAAACGTTCTAAGCATCCTTGGTTGCTAATTGCAGATGCAGCTTAGATTCTAATATTAAAGGGATAATAGATTTCATAGGATAATATATTTCAATAGGGAACAATTTCAGCCGAGTAAATACTAGCAGTAAGATGGTTTTATATCAAGAAAACATGAATCTTATGACATGGTAATCATTGAATTTGTGGCAAAAATTATGAACAAGCAGAAAAATTGGAGAGTATTGGTATTTTGTTTCTTCAAATATAACGTCTGCAAGGTAACCTCTGTATCTTTGTAAATACTGTTCCAATCTTAACGTTATTATGGTACACCATGTAAGATTTCTACTGAAATGTCTGTTATTTATTAATTGCTAAATTTAGCTTCAACTCAACAAAATTTTGTTCGCGGTGAATGCCTTACTCTTCAAATAATCTTACAAATAAAATCACATGCCGTTAAATCTCGCAATATCCCATATCTGGATATGACATCATTGGGAAGCAACTGTCTAACGGTCTTTATCGATATTCCAAGAGTGTGAGCAATCGTCTCATCTTGTGGAAACTGTGTCATCATTAATAAGAGGAACCATGGCTAATTATCTGAAAATTGTCTGGATCATTTGGAATATAGCGGACTGATTTTATTTACAAAACTCGAAAGATGAAAATGTGCTTCATTAAAGGGTGCCTCATAATGTTTTTCGCTTTTGATACTTAAAACATCGGAATTAATTCAAACTTGTTTAATTGCTGTTAAATTACATAGTAGTTTTTGAATTTTTATTTATGAAAAACAATCATCGGTAAATGCGCACCATACGCTTCTTCACACTCATTTAGCAGGAATTTTAATTTTCAGTCACTCTCTGGAGCATCGTTCTTGCATCTTTAAAATATTTAAGGTGGGTGGTAATGGGTTGAAAACCTTACTTTTTACGTAGCCCCATAGGGAAAAATCAGCAATGTTAAATCTGGACTCCTGGGTGGCCAGTTGATGTCCCCTCGGCGACTAATCACTCTTTCAGGAAATAAATCGTGAAGGGTGGTTAAAGAATCATTCGTGACGTCGAAAGTTGCTTCATCTTGTTGGAAAAATGTGTTGCAGTAGTAGCCAATCGAGTTTTGCTTTTCTTGAGCCAAAGTCCGGATCATATGGCAATAACAATCGGAATTAAAAGTTTGAGCGCGACCACGGTTATCTTCAAAAAAATAGGGGCCGATAATCCTTTCGCTTGAATGGCAGCCCAAACAACAACCTTAGGCGAGTGTAATGGTTTCTGGTGTATTTCCAGCGGATTGTCGGAAGCCCAATATCTGCAATTTTGTTTTTTCATGTGTTTATTCAAACCATATGTTATTGAAACTTCTAAAACTATTTTTCATTGTCAACAATTTTGGTGGGGGGTAAATATAAATATTTGCGAATAGTGCAATGAATCGTGGATCTGTAGAAATGTAGAGAAGCTGGCGAACGCGGTCAACATTCGTGCTCGTTCTTGATGTCTTTTTGCACCCCGTTGATTTATCCGGTATTGTGTTTTCAATCTCTTCCAACTTGCGAACCCAATCCTTGATTAAATTCACACTTGGTACATTTCTCATGGTCGCTAAATTAACATGTGTTTTGTACAAATGTCGAACAATAGTGTAGGAATCGTTGTTTTTATGAAACGCTCGCACACAAAATGCTCGGTGTGGTCTCATAAAACGATTCATCGCTACTAAACTTAAAAAGTCCGTCAAGCGTTTGACACAACTCTCTTCGTCCCGCCACCTGTGTGTAACAGTTAAATTAAAAACGAAAAACATTTTGAAACACCCGTCATAAACCAACTGTGAATAGGGTTTTTATTTTAGTCCAAATGAGCCGAGAATTGACGACAAAAATGTATGTTAACATCATTTTAATATCCCAATACATGAACTTCTTGGATTTTGTATGGATGGAAATATTGCTCATCATAGTTGATTGATGATCAACTACATCACCGTCGATCACAATTATTCAAGGACATGCTTTTCTGAGTCCATTAAAGATATATATATATATATATATATATATATATATATATATATATATATATATATATATATATATATATATATATATATGTTAGCACTTTCTATTCGTTATTATTACAGTTAACGTACGTATTGTAGCGTTACTGTAAAAAAACTGACATGATAAATAATATCTAGTTACTAATTGAAAAATATCAACACTGTCCTATTTCAATTCGTTGAAAATACCTTGATGAAACAAAAACAAAAAAGAATTTGCTTTTTTTCCTTTGTTTATAAATAATGTATAATCCTACTTCACTCCCCAAAGTTTTAATTCGATTTCAACTTTTTGCTTCGACAAATAAACATCCCTTATTCAGTATCAAAATGATACTACTACAAAATATTCAGTTGACGGTTTTTAACAAAAGTGTTAAAATGAGTGAAAGAAGTTGTGAAATTAAGACAATTTTAAAATATTTTATAAAGGTTGCAGCTTTTATAAAGGCGGCGCTCGGGAGATTTGCGCACTGTATGGATGCCGTATCAATGTAAGATGCCGTATCAATCCACACCGCTCAGCTCTGGTTCAAAAAGTTCCGAGAGGGAGATATGAGTCTTGAAGATAAGGGAAGGTCGTTTACGGTATCTCGATGCCGACGTTTTAAAAACAGAAGTTACTGATTCAAAGATTGGGTACGCCAATATTTTTTTGTTACATTCTAGTAGTATACAACTACATCTGCAATACACCTATGTCAACGTTCCGTCTAATTTTGGAAGTTCCTTCAATAAATAATTCCCTTTTGTGTAGCTTTCAAAATTTTTACACATCGTAGAGATCCAAAATATTTTCTATTCATTGTTAATTTTAGTTAAGGGAAGAGAAAAATCAAGTGGTGTATAATATTAAGCATATATGGATTTTATGGACCCCTACGAAGTCGCATCACCTAAAACATCAGTTTTCGATAACTGAAGTTAAGCTATGTCGATCGCGGTCCATATCTGGAAAAGTGACCGTAATATAGGCAACCCAATAAAACAACACTTAGCTGTATAAAGATATCAAAAGCCTAAGGCCTCCAAACTCTGTAACGCTGAATAATAAGAATAATAATGGATCTTGTGTAATGATATGAATAATTGAATTTTTGACACGAAGTCAGTTCAGAGCCATCAATGCCTATCTGCTCGTTTTGAACATATTGTGACATTCGAAAATATTTATATTTGAAAAAAAATATTTTTCACCTTAAAAATAATGACTGATGTTTAAACAGGAATGACGACAAATTTCAATAGCAGATACAGTATTCCTACCAATCTAAAACAGAAAACTGTCCATAACTATAAAATAATAATTATAATAAAAATAAAGATACCAAAATAAGGTACCATTAATGAAGGTATTATCAATACATTTTATTTGTATTATTGATGATTGAATAAAACTGACCAAAAGACAAGACATTTATTGATTCATTTTTGTTTTGAAAAGTGATTCATTCTTATTTTTGAAAACCGATGAAAAATGAAAAACAGATTGTGACTCACCTGATAAAGTTTAATAATATGGGGATGATCCAGTCTTTTCATGATATCTACTTCTCTATACACTTTCTGGAGATTACTTGCGTCCAACTGTGACTTATCAATAATTTTGATTGCAACCTACAACAAAAATACTATTCAAGTATCTAATGCCAGAATTATTAATGACGTTTGATAAAAAAGTTTTTTGATATCCACTACTAAAAATTAAAGATGATTTAGTGTGTCTGAATTTCCGATAGGGGTCGCTGTCAAACGAACTGTGAGTTTGCGCACTGGTCTAGAATAGTCTCAATAGTCTGGCAAATCATCATGCAATATTTAACATCAGAGCAACGCTTGCAAATTGTCGAAATTTATTATCAAAATCAGTGTTGTGTGCGCCAAACTGTAATTTATTCGGCGAATTATCGATAAATTCGAACGCATTTCACACTGCTCGACAATAAAATGAAACCAAGATAAAAAAACTGTGCGTTCGGAAGAAAATATCGCCGCTGTTGCTGGCAGTGTTGATGAAGATTCAAACTCGTAGTTGACAGGAAGTTAGGCTTTGTTATTGAACTACATGGATTATATAATTCCGCATTTGAATGGTATTGATTTACAGATGTTGGTCCAGCAGGACGGGTCGACGTGTCATGCAGCCAATGCAACAATCGATTTATTGAGGGAAGAATTCGGTGAGAAAATAATTTCAAGGGACGGACCTGTTAATTGGTCACCTAGGTCATGTAATTCAAGGCCTTTAGAATTATTTTCTTTGGGGTTATGATAAATCTTTGATCTATGCGGATAAGCCAGCAACTATAGACGCTCTGGAAGCCAACACAACTCGGACAATTGCGGACATAAGACCCCAATTGCTTAAAAAAGGGGTTGGAAATTGGATTGACAAAATGTTCTTTAAACTTGAAGAGATTTACCACTAAATACCAAATCACTTTTTTGAACTTCTCGACGCTCGAGATGATTTAATCTCAGATTAAGTTATTTAAATCTCAGATTTAATCATCTCCTGATGATGTTAATATGGTTAGCGAAACGTGCGTCGAGAAGTTCAAAAAAGTGATTTAGTGGTTTAGTGGTAAATCTCTTCCTAAAAGTTTAGTGTTTCATACCAAAGGTTCCAATAGAAAAATTGAGAATGTTCTTTGTCAGAACATTTGTCCGAAATTGTTTTCAAACATTAATACCATTGAAAAATAAATAGTTTCAAATATAATCTCATGAAAATCTGGTACACATTTTAGATTAATCCTAATTACAAAAAGCGAATAGGTAATAACAATATGAAACAAATTTAGGGTGTGAATAGGCTAAACTTTTTTTTAGAAGCGAATAGTTTAGCACCTTTTATACACTATTATTGTTATTAAACTAAACTCAAAGAGATTTACCATTATACATGACGCGCGTTTTGCTAATCATGTGACTCTTAAGTTATTGTTAATATAAGTATAGTTAACTTTTCACTAGTCGTTATCTAGTGTTTTGTTTTCTTTGACATGCTACAATTATTAAACAATAATATTAAACATATTATTGTATCTGATGAAGAATATATAGGTACTGCTTCATAAAGTACTTATATGTCAAGAGGGTTGCATATTAATTCATGAAGATGGACTGAAGAAAAAAAAATGTAATGACTCTTCTACAAAGTCAGGTTTTGTAGAACAAATTATCGTCATGTTTATCATACATGTACAGGGTGGGGCGCCAAAATCCGGACAAATTAAACATTTTTTTCAAACAATTTTTATTCTAAAAACGGAAAAGTTCACATTTTTTTTTACTAAACTGTTTGTAAGATCATAAAGAATACATTTACTCAATATATCCTCTCCCTGCTTGAATAACTGCCTCCATTCACGGTCTGAAGCGCTCGCAGGCTCGTTTTAATGCGTCACCGTCTATATCAGCGAATGCCGCTTCAATAGTGGCTCTCAATGATGCGATGTTTGGATGTCTGGACTTGTTGATAACCCTTTCAACCACGATCCATACATAGAAGTTCGAAGGATTTAAATCTGGGCTCTTGGGAGGCCACAATTCTTTGGACCAAAACATGTCGACGTTGTTCGACAACCAATTTTGAACCAAATGACTTGTGTGGGCGGTCGCACAGTCTTGCTGGAAAACATACGGCTTTCCAAACGACACAGTTTCCATCCACGGCTTCACTACATTTGTCAGAACACGCAAATAAACTTATTTTGTGACATTTTTCCCTTTGTTAAAGAAATGCGGTGGCATCACATCATATTCACTGGACACTTGCGCGATGAAGTAATAAATTTATTTTTTAGGCATTTCAAGAAACCTCCGTAGAAGCCATATTGAGTAGAACATACAATTTTTATTGCTATTGTAGAATAACATTTTGGACATACTTTCTAAACAAGAACGCGGAAATATATAATTCTCGTCTAATTAAAATATACTGATATAAATTCTTTTGATGAAACGCAACAAATACGAATATTTTTACATATTAAATCGTCAGATAGTTATACATAAAGAGAAAATCGTGTGCTAATATTGAACTTGAAAATTTAAAATAACAATTCCTCAAATTTCACGAAATTCGCATAAAATGTGTAAATATTTATAACATGGCCAGGCAGATTTACTGAACTAATTAACTATCGTATTGTTGGTTTTCTTTTTAGTAAATAATTAAGCCGAATGACGCGTACTTAAATATATATTGGTAACAAAACAATTTAGTTTTTTAATATACTTTTTCGCAAATCATTTATTGACGAAATAAAATAAAATATATTAGCAATGCTAAACTGAAACCCCACACACAGTAATTAAACATGAAGTTTTCTACGCTGTAGAAACACAATAAAATAGTAAAATTGTTAAAAAAACTAGTGGTCAAGGAAAGAACCAAACTGGGAACAATGCCACATCCAAAATCTATAAACAGAGAAACATACCGTAGATCCAATGAATAATTATACTGAACGGAAACCATTATAAAAGATGCCTCAGTTTTTAAGGAGACTTATTTACTAAGAAAGCATTATAATCATAGACACTAACTCAGGTAAGAAAACAAGATCGATTTGGAACGATCACGTTTTCAACATGAGATAGAAAACCTACAAATCCACTGTAAGAGAGGGTAAAGTTAATAGTGATTAGAAGAGACTAAACAACGATAAAACCAAATAATCACAGAGATATGGACAAGAAAGAAAGCTCTCAAGAATGCATAAAGAACCCAACAACCTAAGCTGCAATTCAATTTGATTAACTTTAGTAGCCCAACAATTCTAATATTGGAACCTTTGATGTGAGATCTAATATTGAGCACTAAACTGAAAGAGTTTTACCACTTATCACTTGTTTTAGATTTATCATTAATCATCGCCTGATGATGCTAACATGGTTAGCGAAAAGCGTGCCGAGGAATTAATAATAAGTGATTTGGTTCTATTGAGTTCAATAGTCTACAGTATTATATTACACGAGGCTACAAATAAAGTTGAGTTAAATATGAACATTGACAAGACTAAAAAAATAATGAGAAATTCAAATGAACAACAAAAGAATATGGGTGGTGGACGAATATATATATATATATATATATATATATATATATATATATATATATATATATATATATATATATATATATATATATGGTGGTGGACGAATATATATATATATATATATATATATATATATATATATATATATATTTAGGTCAAAAATTGTCAATGGTCGATTCAACACAGAAAGCTGAAATAAGTAGATGAATAATAACGAACATCTTGGCATGGAAGGTATTTAAAAAATTAAGCCAAGCGTTTAAACCAAAAGTTTCTAAACATCTGAAAACGGATGTATGCAACCAATTTGTCCTCTTAATACTGACATACTGACTAACTTAAAGAAAAATTAAAATGTTAATGTTGGGCATAGAGTTATAGGACAAAAAGCAAAATTTATATCATAACTAAAGACAATCGTGCGGAATCGGACATCTGGTGAGAAAGGCCGACGAAAAGTGGAGTAGGAAGATAACAGAATGGTGACCTACCACAGAAATATGAATTTGTGAAAAACCCCGAGTGCGGTGTAGAGAGTGCTGATGATTATAATGATGATGGCGGTTGAGTTATTCAATCGTAAAGAGGAATATATATATATATTAGGTGCACAAGGTAATTTAGTTCTTATGTATTTTGAACTTTGTTTCAAATTAAAAGTAATTTTTCTTTTTTTGTCATGTGTTAGTGTGTATCATAAGTTTTAACTACATAATATTACAAAACCCAGCGGCAGTTCGTAGGGGAAAAAACAGGTGGGGCACGTAGAACCAAATTTTGAAATGGGGATAGGGAAATGCGTCGCAAGCAAAAATTTTACATTTTTTAGTATCATACACACACTTTGCTGTGTAGAAATACGAGTGTAAGTTTCAGACATCATTCTTTTTTTTTTCGTTTTTTTTGGTAGGGCACGTGCCGACGTGTCCTTATTGACCAACCGCCAGTGACAAAACCAGTGAACAGTATTGCTCTTCATAAATATATTTTGAGTATTGCATTTTTAGTCGATTATTAAAATACGTAAAAACTGTATAAGGGACTCAAAATGGCTGGTAATAGGCTGTTGGAAATGGTCTAGGTTGCCGATCTCTGGACTGTAATACAACTACCACTTCTTACTTCCTCTACTTCCTGGTCGTGCGCTCTGGGTCCGGCAAGACATACATTAGAATGTGTGGAGCGCAGGCAATGGAGAATGGCAAGGGCGAATCCCCGGAGCCTAAAAACTGGAATTACTCGACTAAGGCATGGTTACTCCTACAGAAAAGTCTTTGGCCCTCCTGGATAGGTGGGTTGGGCGCTTATCTAAAAGCCCACCCCGGAAAACAATTGTTGCTACGAAACCTGGTACATAACCTCGGACTGGATTGATAATATAGACAGACCCGGCAAAAGAAACTTGTTATAAAAGAGGGAACATTTCGAAATCTGTCAATGTTTTTTTTCTGTGCATACACCAACAGAGAGTAAAACAGAGGAAAAGAAGGAAGAATTTTATAAGCTCTTCGAAAGCGAGAACCCAAGAATCCAGACTCCAAAAACGGACATTAAGTTAGTTTTAGGGGACTATTGAACGAAGCCAACAGTGAAACAGGCAGGCACGTAATGAAACAGTGATAAATAAAGAAAAACAAACACTAAGATATGCAAATGATCCAAATATATTAACACGATCGAAAATATTATTAGGAAAAAACCTGTGCTAAAATAGAAGTCAAAACCAAAGAGATGGTCTAGAAATAAATATAAAATACATAGAACCCAACATTACAACACTGAAGTTGTGAAGGAATTTTTCTTATCTGGGAACCCAACCAGATGCAAACAATATCACAGGAGATATCAGAAAATGTTTTATGAAGAGTAACAAAATGAGCTGCTTCCTGCAATGTGTTCTAAGATCTAAACTTACAAAAAGGAACACTAAAGTTAAAATATATATCTACTAATACTACTAATCAAATACTTATTAGGCCAATTGCTGAAAAATTGATCAGGCACAATGAAACAAAGAAAACAGAAAGAGAGAAGATTATTCTAATTATTATGCAACATGTTTGACGTACACATTATATTATGGTTTAGATACGTTTCACAGTTCATGATTTTTAAGATCTCTTTCATATTATTGTTAATCACATAATAAAAGTTAATCACAACGTTTCTTCGTAACAATTTCGTATCAGCATCATTATCAGTTAATGTAGCACAATAATAAACAGCAACTTGGAAAGCTAAAATTATATCAATTATCTTGTTATAAAGTAAAAAAAGCAGCATTGACGTCAGATTCCTTCCAAGAGAACAAAATTATCTAGTAAAAAATATTGCCAAATTTTTATAATTTGCATTATTTATGCTATTAGGTTTTCAAATTTTTGGTTGGCAACGAAACGAAGCAATAAATTTTAATGACTGCAACCTGTTTGATGAGTCAGTCCGAAAAAAATATCCTGGCAGAAACTGAACATTGTTTTTTTTTAAATTGTACAAACTTTAAATATTTTTTTTTGTGAATGTTAATGAAAGGACTATATGTAATGTTGAGATTGATACTAAAACGCTGGATACATACATAATCCTAGGCGTAGTTTTACCAGCTTAATGCCAGTATAGAGATGTGTGCTACGCATGTTCCTATTTCATCATTCCATCTTCGCCTAGGTCTTAACATTTTATTCCCGTCTATCTTTCCCACTTTCAAAATTATTGTAGTCGTTCATTTAGGTGGCACTCTTACTATGTGACCAAACCATGTCAAAGAGTTCTCTTGTATTTTTAGTTGGACGAACTTTACTTCTAGTCTCTTTTCTATTTCCTTATTGGAAATCTTGTCCATCAATTGTAGTCCTGGTATTTTATGTCAAATTTATCATTTCGCTGGCTTGTAACTTATATCTTTGTTAATGTTCATATTTCTGAAGTATATGTCAGTGTAAGAAGAAACAGTTAGTTGTAAACTCTTACCATTGGCTTATCAACTCTTATCATCATCTTCTGTTATTCATTGTTCCTATATATTTAAACATGCTTCTAGAGCTATTTCAGTCTTATGCATGACCTTTGATAAATAGAGGCATGACTTCTAATTTCCAATCTGCTAATTTATGCCTGTTTTTCCATATACTGGATGTGGCACGTGTCACGCTATCATGTTTTTGGCTTGGTTGTTGTGTAATGCAGAAGTGCAAGTTTTAATATCGATAAAATCACGCTAAATGAACGCAATGAAATTGTTGTTATTTATATTAAAAAATAATAATTCAATTATTGCAACTAAACGTGAATTTAGGCGAGTATGTCCTAACCGTCTGGCGCCTCATAAAACGACAATTTAATACATGTTATCGTTTATTCAAGCAATTTCAAGAATTTCAACTGTAGAGGAGTCTTCACAAACGTCGATTCGATGACGTTGCAGACAATAGGGTTTCTCGACGTAGTTTGCGCCGAATTTTGAGAAGTGACTTGCATATGTTTTCTATAAGATTCAAATTGTTCAAGACCCGTACTAATAACCGATCAGAGTATTGTAATCCTATAATAAACTACTTCCATCAAATTTACAATTTTCATGTAAATTAATAAGTAGCAATGAAGCTCTTATTCATCTAAGTGATCAAGTGAACAAACGGAATAGTCGTTTCTGGGCAAGACATAATCCCTGCCACATTTATTAAACGTCATCCAGTTAAAGTTACAGTACGGTGCGATATTCATGCTCAAAACATCACTGGAACATAAATTTTTGCACACGATAGTGGAAATGCAGTTACAGTAAACAATGACCGCTATATACACATAATACAAAACTTCCTGTGTGAAGTGCCTCAATTGGAAGAGCAAGAAGCGGAGAATATGTGGTTCCAGAAAGATGGTGCACAGCACTCCTCATGTGAACCAATTCACATTTGAATATTGTGGCTGCTTAGATGTTTCCCTTTTCCCTTGAGGTGTTTCATAATTAAGGGGAAAAAACCACACAGTTTCTTGTATATTTTTATAAAATTTTCAACCACCACTGTTTCTATGTTCAAATCGGTTTTTAATGGCCGATCTAGCGCAGAGGTTCCCAGTCTTTTGTGGACCACCGCCCTAATAAAAAAAACAATTCCAACGCCCCTTCTTTGAATAGTTAACCCTCAAGAGAAGCATTGGATATCCAGGGAAGTGAAGTGTGGGATATCCAGAGGTGAATTAAAAGTGTTTTTCCCTTATAAATGGTCACGTTGAGGGGAACATCTTTACTATCCCCACTACAGATCACGCACCATAGCCATCTTAAGATGTGAATACTAACATAAATATAAGCGACTGTAGTCTATGTACTATATGTGGTATACGCCACCCAGTGCTGTTGTTGTGTCAGTGTTTTGTCAATTTCTTTAACTAACCTTTTTGCACAAATAGTGTGTTTTTTTCGATCTTGACACAGTTTGTGGTAAATCATAAATATTATATTTTCTATAGTATTTTTATTGAAAACTTGATTTTTTTTCTGAAGTAGAAGCGTTATATGAGGCAGCTGATATATTCGACGACAAAGAGAGTGAAAGCGAGACCGAATCGGTTTTTGAAGAGCATGATACCAGTAAACTTTACCTAACTAAATAAATATATTTTTTAAAATAAAGCTAAATTATGTAATAACTATCTGATTATGTAATAACTATCTGAAAGTACATTAAGTCCCCTTTTAAATTTTAAATGGAAGAAAGTTTTTATCTATTAATTTCGCCTGGATATGATAGTTTGAATAGAACACGTCATTTTGACATTATTTATTTTTGCTGATTTTTTCGATGGTATTGGGAATACTATTATTTTTTGGAATATTCTATATAGTCTTTTTCTATACTGATTGAGGTTTAAATTAAAAAAATATATTAAATTGCATAATTTTATCAAAATATATTAATAATCAAAGACATACTGAATCGGGAAGCTGCTTAGTGCTTCTCTTGAGGATTAATTATACCAAATATTAAAATATCGTTGCACATTATCTATACCTATCAATCTATTAAGTCTATTGTCAATTGTTGTTAATCTATTGTCTATCAATCTATTAAGAATCACAAGGTATAAGTTAATTAAAAATACTTTCGAATGTAGTAAATTTTATTATTAAATTATTATTATAAATTAATTTTGTTAATATTATTATTTATTAAAAATTTAAAAATAAACACAACATCAATAAGAAATAAAAAAAAAATGATGATATGGTTGAAAATAATGAGATGGTTGATGGAATTTTAACAATTTGTTAATATCGGGTTCTAATTTCGTTAAGATCAGTCGCAAATGGCCACGCTTAGCCAAATACGATAAAGGAAATGTAATTAAACATTTCTATACTATTGCCCACAATTCAGGGTAGAGAGCTGGTATTGATTATTGAAGCCAGAACTCTTAGTATCCATTTCTGAATTTTATTTTAATTCTTCGTCAGTTGTGAGTTCCGCGAGTTCCTGTTCTCAATTTGATGATTCTGCTGTATCTGTATTGACGAAATAATCTAAAACTCAACTTAGTACATTCTTGTTTATAATATCCTGGATCGCGCTGTAATCAGCATGCTAAGTCCAAGTGTTGGCAATAAGTAAGTAAATCTGCCTTGCAGAGACTGATGATAATGTAGGAAAGTCGCTGTATTCACCTCTACCAGATATCTTTTAAACAGAAGACGTTTTCTCACAAAAGCAGCTACGACGTTTTTTGATTTCATTAAATCAACGCATTACCTGCAATTATAAATTGACTTCATTAAATATTTTAAACAGGTCTGTCAAATAAGCGATGTCATTTTTGGATATATTCAGGTTTTCGTGCAGTTTTTTGTATCTGTTTTCAAGGAAGTCCAGTACTGAATTAAACATATTGAAAAAACGATTCTACCAAATACCTTTTGAGAGCCAATGAATTTCTATGTGCAGCAGCAAGCGATTGTAATCTTCATCATTTTCACTACACAGTTGCCCAATTAATCTGTCAATCAATGAATTGCTCCTAATCTTATTAACTGCTCTAATAACATAATGGAGCGACGTATGCAACCGCTCAGTCTGATTTTTTTGCAACCAAATACTGACGATGAATAACACAATGTACAGCATTTGGTACTGCTTGTTTCAAAGTTGGCTATGAAACTCTTATGATGCTCCGTCATTTTTAGTGCACCGTCAGTAGAAGCTGACAAAATATTACGAATAGCAATTTCTTTCACTTGAAAAAATCTTGTTCTTGGTATTAAATATCGATTCTCCCTTTGTACCACTTTTCAAGGATGGCAAATTTGCAAGTCTTTAAGTAATCGCATAATACTATTTCAACGTCTTTAGCCATTTCATCTATTCTTTGGCACTGAATTATTACTCAGAGGAATTTTCCTGATGATACCTAACGATGTATTATGATGAAGAACAGTTTTTGTTACCCCTTTGACTGTAGCCAATTGTGTGTGGTTTTCCCGCTTTTGCGATTAACAATGAAATATTATATGAAGCTCGATATATTTTCATTTCCAGTCCTTGAAAATAGGGTAAATCTTGGTTGTTTTTACCAGAATGCACTTTATTCAAATGCTCTTGTAACATAGAAGGCTTCATGGCTTCATTTGAAAAAACATTTTGGCAAATTAACCTACGTAATGATTGATTGGTTCGTAGGAGAGTACGTAAACCCATATTATAAATACCAATACTGTAATGCCGGCATTTCTTCTTAGATTCGGGTATTTTGAAATACAACATATGCTAACTATTCTTTAATTAACTTTCCAACAGATTTATAGATAGTTATAATAATGACTATAATGACTTATCACTCACGAATATGGATAATTGACGAAGCACACAAAAATAATAAGACATTCCTAGAGCGATCCCTGCCTTTTATATATTTGATTTCGTGCACGCATCAACTTGTATGCCTTTGCTTGTTCGCTAAGCCGGTGCACTTGCTCTGTAAACAAGTCCCAATTTTTTTACAAAATCCCATATTTTTATGGAAACATGCTTGATTGCGTGTATTGCGTTTTTACTTACCAACTTATCAAAGACTTGTCACCGACAATACTAAACCGAATTAGGTTTGGTGCTAATGCTAATTTAAATTTTCAATGCTTATTTTTGTGATAGTAATAAGATAAAAATTTTAGATAACTAGATAACTTATTTATTCATGAAACGTTAGGTATTTTCAAAGTATTTTATTATAAAGTGTCTACCAATAACTGATGGAATTTCAAAATTAACTAAAACGCACATTTTTTGCTCAAAATCGGTTCCGATTGCTTTATTTAAGAGATTCAGACATGCAATTTATGATTTGAACAAGATTTCAGCCAAATGGCCACCACGGCTGCAAATACGGATCCGCTCGCGTAAATTTTCGATGACCTTGGCGCTCATTTCGGGCTGTATGGCGACTAAGGGTTGACGAATGATAATTTCCAAGTCGCCAATAGTCGAAGATTTATTGCTATAAATCTGTGTTGTCACAAGTCCCCAGAGAAAAGCCCATGTTTACTTGGGAAACATGCGGTGGTGCGCTATCCTGTTGAAAATAAAGGTCATCCGCATCGATTTCATCAAATTCCGTGAAAAAAAATCTTCCTGCATTGCCTTGTAGTATTCAGTTTTGACGATTATGGTTGCTCCTTCCTCATTTTTAAAGAAATAAGGACCGATGAATGTTCCATGCCAAAATTCGCACAAGCCTGTAATCTTTTGCGGATACAAAGGACTCTCATGTATCATGTGTGGACTAGGTTCGCACCAATACCGACAATTTTGTTTATTGACGAATCCTTTGAGCCAGAAATGAGCCTAATCGGAGAAGATGATTTTGCGATGAAATTCGTTGTCGGCTTTCATCATTTCGAGGGCCCAATCAGCAAATTTACGACGAATTCGATGGTCGGTTCGCCCTCCATTTGCCTCTGCGCTTAGAGCGGTTTAATCTTTCCCTAAATACATCTCATTCAATTTTATTATTTAATATGGAGGGTTTTCATTATTCATGATCAGTACTGTACTGAAGAAGTCTACAACATCTAGAATTTTACCAGTAGATTGGTGGTACTTTTTGACCGGGTATTTAGCGTTATAAATCCTCCTACGAAAAACTTATTCCCTAGTGTGTTAAAGAATCCTTCAAAGTCTTCGTTTTTATTATTATGTTTAGGTGAACAATAGATGGCAGACATAGATATCGGGCCATGTTCGTCTTTAATAATGACGTTAGTGGCTTGTAAATAGTTTTTATCGAATTTTTCCCTTTCTGCTCTCTCGTACAATTGTGGCAGTTCCTCCGTGTGCTTTGTTATCTGGATGTTTTGTGTAATATAGTTTGTAGTTTAGTTTCTACATTCAAAGTTCAAGATTTCACCGAGAGAAGCTCTATTCAAACTTGGTTATTTATATTTTATATTACAAATAGTAAATACAAAAACAATTTCTTAATAAATCAAACTAATTTACATGTTTCTCAGAGGTATTATAATATTAAATTCTCCATGAGAGCTAATCCAACTGTTAAAAACAAACTTTATTAATGTAATTCAGTTCTCTAAAAACATATACTGACATATTTAATACATCCATCAAAAAAAAATTAAAAGTGTTTATCCAGTAGAAACATTATTTTATTTTATGTCCTTTTATGATAGTTTGTTTTTTGCATTGTATAGTTAATTATTTGTCTTTATAGGTAATTTCAATTCTGGAGTGTTTGTAAGATGTATCAAATAAATAAACAAATCAATGAATAAATAAATAAATAAATACTTATATAGGATAGCTGAAATAATTTAAAATGTAATAGTAAATGTCACATTCTTACATTATATGGAGTTTTGCGAAGGATGTTGTTGGCTGGAATTTACTTATTTTCGGCCTTTTCATATGCATAATATCGATTTCTATTTAATATTATTTGTTTTACATTATTACAATATAATGCTCCGTTACCTCGATGAATTTGGAAAAGCGATTACCCAAAGCCTCTATACCTTAATAATATAGAACTGTCTCCATATAATCATCGAAAGCAGCTGTATTATCGTTATATATTGAAAATGTCTGGTCAGCTAGGTTTTTTTACTCAGTGAAGACGGCTGGTTAACCGACAGTGAGTTTGGTAAATAAGGCGGGTGTAGCAGTAAATCGAAGCCTAATTCGTTAATTTTTCCGTAACAACAACACTCGTGTGGGGGTGGTGAATTGTTCAAGTGAAAAACTATTTCCTTTTTGATTAAACCAAGAAGCTTTTCAATAATTTTGTTGTTTTTATATTTGTCCAAAGATTTGCGTAGTATTCGCCTGTTATGATTTAGCCTCTTGAAAGGTAATCAATAAGAAGAATAACATTTGCATTATGAAAAATGGAAGTTACACTTGCAGACCCGCATTGATTCTACTTGTTAAAATAATGAATTGAAATTATTCAATAAAAAAAGGTTACTTTCAAACTAGTATTTATTACATGTATTTATATAATAAATATAAATGATATATGTTTAAGTGAGATATATGCAACCATAAAACAGTGGCGGTTCGTGAGGGAGGACGTTGGGGCACCGCCCTTCCAGCATTTATCACAGTAAACAATTTTTCAGAGCAAAACACCATATTTTTTTTTCTTTAACTCATTTGTTTTCTTTAACTCATTTTAATATATTATTAAAAATTAAAATCTCCAAATGTAGAAGAACGCATGTCGACCCATCACTCCAAATAATGCGGATAAAAATTCCATCCTCTCGCCACAATTTTTACATCGCTGGTCGGACGTTTACCTTCAGCGACCATATCTCACGTCAACTTCTCTTGTCATTGTTGTTGTTTTGTTGCTTTCTTAACTGCTTTCAAAAACATGTGGTTTGGACGTAGATTCCCTGTGCCCGAGCCTATCGGTAATTAGTTTTAAATGCTGGTTTGTCTTTTCGACTTTGAACTTGATTGACAAAAACAGGTGAATGGAATTTCACTCAAAAACTAGGAAACGGCGAAGTGCTATTCACCAACAAAAATGTGTATAATAACCCTTTTTGTCATAAAACTTTAATATTTTTTTGAACTTTTCGAACTTCTCATGAACTTTTTCGAATTTTCTCTATTGATTTACAGTTACAACAAACGGTATGAATGGTTTACTCTTCGGGAAACGATAAGTACCACTTATTCTTTTCTTTATCTATGCAACAAGCAACAACCCATCCTCCAATGTGCTTGTAAGTAGTAACAATAAAAAATTTTAATGTTTTTCTGGTTCATTTCCTGTATAGGGTTTCAGTGGCACGAAAAGTAAAAACGAGGAAGAAAAACGCAAAAAAAAATCTTCAGCAGCGCTATTTTCTTCTACGCCCTTCCACTTTAAAAACCCAAAAGCCGCCACCGACCAAAAGTAAAAAAGAAGGAAGAGGAAACCAAAGAAAAATCTTCAGCGGCACTATTTTCTTCCACGCCCTCCCACTTTAAAAACCCGCGAGCCGCCACTGCCTTTTGCCCTTTTCCATAAATATGCAAAATAATAAAAGATGATTTATAACAAAATAATTAAATTAAATAAAAACCAAGTTACTAAGTTAAAATTATTACAGAATTAATATATAAATCAAAATGTGATTAAAAATGTTTGCGGTTAATTTTTATGTTATGGTTATCAATAAATTTAACAAAAGATACGAACGTGTGATAATCATTTATTTCACCATTATATTGTAGACGTCAGTGTGATTTTTACATTTCTAATAAGACGATAAAAATAGCGTGAAGAATACAATGTGTGGAAAATTTCATGTGATGCGCGTATTCAACGTAATCCGTAAATGAAACAATTATAGTTAATAGCCTCAAAGTTGCTTCACGGTGTCAACACAATCGGTTATGAACCATTATTTAAGGTTAATTATAACCTATAATGCGAGAAATATTAAAATATTTGATTATAATTATAATAGACATGTAAATTAATTCGTTGCTATTTTTTATATAATTCAGATTATTTCATTCAGCATGATGTACCATATTTTGGATAATTGACGAAAACTCATGTGAGAAAAAAAACTGACGAGATGGATGTTGAACGGACGAGACGAGGTTTGGTGACTAAACCGTATGTGGGAGAATTTCCTAACAACTCACAAATGACGTATTTAGTCCTCCTTTTTGATTTATAGTAGGGCATTTCCATGGTGCTAAATTATTTGTCTTGCTTCCACCACCAATATAAGTAGTAATTCCATATAAGCCAATATAAGCAGTAATTCTTGGGTTCAGTTTTCATTTTTCTAAAACCTATTTTTGTGTTTTTTTGCAATTTGTTTTGGTATTTTTTACATCGTCAATAACTACTGAAAGTAACAATGGACACAGTACGCAGCCCTGGCTAAGGCTTATTCCTGTCTCAAATTATGTGGGTTCATCGTTATGGGTTCTTACTTTATACCTTCTGTTTAGACTTTTCCAGACATCCCTTCTTTTTACTCTATCAAATGTATTTTTCAGGGTAATGAAACAATTATGAATTTCGGTTCCTTTTCAGTTTTTCTCTTAGTTTTCTCATTATAAATATCAGATTTTCTGTAATTCTACCCTTTCAAAAAGCATGTTGGGGTTCCTCTAATATTGCTTCTAATTTCTCTCTCAGCCTATGCTCTATTATTCTGGTAAATATTTTCCAGGTAAACTTGTTAGTGTGATCCCTCTATAGTTTTTACATTCTTTGATATCTCCTTTTTTAAAACAAGGGCAATATTATACCCATATTCCAGTCTGTTGGTACTTTCTTTTTCTATTATGATATCGTTTAGTAGTGACAAAAATGCTTTGCCTTCCTTTGCCATTTCTAACATATATTTCAGCATTTCCGCTGTGATTTCGCCTTGCCCTGGAGCTTGCAAAAAATGTTTCTTTCAAAATTCTATATTTATTTCTTGTTTTTAAATATATAATTTAATATATTTATTTCATTTAATAAAATTAAACTACTTTACATTAAATTAAATTTGTAAGCTAAAGCAAAAACTTGCATATTATCAAGAAGAAGATCAAGAAGTTGAGATGATTTTTCGTTGCGTTCTTGCATACCTCTAACCATATCCAAACCTAACCTTTCAAAAGATGAATACGTCTTGACGACCAAAAGTTGAACAAGTGTGAAGATACTTATTAGATGTTGGCCTGCGCCCCTCGGAAGGAGAAGCCATCAGTGTTGCCAGGTCGAACGTTACGCCACCAGTCTCATTACTTTAATTACACACCTCGTATATTTATATTTTTTTAAATAAAGAATTTCCAATAGTTACTAAGTTCTTATAATAGCTCATTTATCTGCCGCACTTCGTATTTCCCAATAATGCAGTTATATTTCTTTGTTGGAATTAAAAAAGATAGCAAAACAAAATATAAATAATGGCAAGTATAGACATATAAGTTTCTACAGCTTGAATATTATCTGTTATTGCATCCGTCTTAGTCACCTGATCTGATATCGTAACATTCTCACTTGGTTCAACAAAAGTGAATAATTCTGTTCCAAAGAAGGTTAGAAGTTAAAAATTATCTTTTCATCGCATATAAAAGTTATTTTCATAAGTAACTTTCATGACCGCATCATGATTTTATTATATATTTATCATATATCGTGACTTTACTTTTTTCCAATACAATAAGTACCTGACCTCCTTAAAAATTACGCCACGTCCTAGTACGTCTACCTTAACAAAAAACCTTTAACGTAAATTGGCAAGAGAGAACCCCCTACGTCAATTCTTTATTCTCGCTTCAATAGTTGACGTCAACGAAACTTTTACATTTCTAATAAGGAGATATAAATAACCTAAATGCCAAGCACGAAAAAATTTTGCCTCACGAACTACTTCATTCGAAACTGCATAAAAGTAGCAAAAAAATGACATGCAGAGTTAAGTTTCTGCCAATTTTTCGACCGGACATATCCACAAAAAATGCAGTAATTGCCGCTGATTAGTTTAAATCTGTTTAGACGAATCTATACAACCTTTTATAGACTATTGACGTCATGGCTGACGCAAGTGCTAGCGGGGTTTCAAATATATGTCAGCCGTAGTGGTCTGATTTTTCTCTCTGGTCGGTATTGAACAATTAACGTGTATTCCCTAGACTATTGTTAACTAGACATTTGCAGGAAGCCGGTTGTGTACCTGCGGACGGATATTGTCAATTATGAATCGTCAGAAGGCGATTAAGTTGTTAATGATTGTTTAGAGGTGGGAGTATTAAAATATACACTCAGTGTCAAAATTTTAGATATAAATGAACAATTATTTTTGAAGAACTTTCAAAATTACATATTAAATACGAAAAGAGCAGTGCAACAAATAATTATAATTGTTTAATAATTTGTGGTCTTTCCTACCTTTAATAAATCAAAAATTATTTTTTGTAAAGAATCATATAACTGTTTTATTGTTTGTTGTGGAATTTCTGAAGTCTGAATGGTACTTTTCAAAGCACTTTCGTCTTGAAACCATCCTCCAGCCATTTTCAATGATATTCATAACTGGGGAGACAGTAAGTCAGTCCAATTTAAAAATATTTTTTTTGCTGGAATAAATCCGTTATAATTTTTGCCGAATGAAATAGGGGGTCACTTGTTAAAACACTGACGAGATTTCCCTTATATCATTAAAGATAACTTTTGTTGTTCTAATACATTTTTATATTCTTGAGAATTAAATCGATGAGAAAGAAACACTAATTTACCTTCGTTTTATAGGTAATTCTCGCCCAAACAGTGACTCTTCCTCCTCCCGTTTCGATATTTACTTTTCTTCCTTCCTGATATGAAAATAAAAGGAAAAAACATCAGGTTCATCCAAATTGACTTTTTTTTCGACAGAAAAAATTATTTCCTTTCACTCCTTAGTCCAGGACATAGTTCTTTTCAGCAAAAGCCATTAGGGGTTACTCTTATTTGCACTTTAGCTTGCTCAGTAATTGTTCTTAGTCTTACCGGAATCCGCTACTGTTTTCAGAATCAGCCTTTTTACTCTTATTCCTCCAGATGAACGATGAGTTCTGGATGTCTCGCCGAACCGAATCAACTTGGTAACCAATTTAAAACTTCGTTTTAATCAGCGTCCTAGGATCCTATAAATCATCCCGTCTGTGTGTATTCTGAAAAACACTCAAACACTAAACTGATGAATAACTGAATTAAACTGATAAATTGTAATAAAACCACTAGATGAATCTTAAATATAAACAATCGCGTCTAACATTTTGACCCCCAAAAAAAATTAATATTTACTAATAATTTTTTTATATTTTGATCAAGGTCAATTAAACTTTCCTTTTCCAACAATATATTTTGACTTCTATTCCAAACTAACACTAAAAAAAGAATAATAAAACATAATATTATATACATTTTTTGAAATTTTTATATTATGTCTAACATTTTGACACTGAGTGTACTGTAAGGAAGATTAAGAGCTTGAACAAAAAAGAATCTGCGTAATCTATCGAGAAATAATCGGGCCCAATGTTTTTGTTATCGTTAATTTATTGTTTTAGGTTTCTTAGACCAACAGTTCTTATTCAATGGTTTATTATTATATCCAGTTTATACAGTGCGTCGCATTTAAAATGAAGACACCCCCATATTTTCGCTATTTGAAGGAATAGAGATTTGAATTTTTGGACAGTCATACAGGTTGATTGATGAGTCACATTTTTTAAGATACTCAACTGAAATCTGAACTTTAAACTCAGCCTACTACGAATTCACAAACAGGGTCAATTCTTGATATTTTGCTTCGCGTTAGAGATATCGAAAACAAACTTATTAGAAAAAGTTGTTATATTATTTTAACCCCTCATATCAAGTTTCATGACAAAATTTTAATTTTTTTTAATACTGTGGTCTATACACAAAATTATTACAAAGTTTATTTTTTAATTTGATAATTAGTGTGCCATGGAAAATAATAATTTGACACTAGTATTAAATGCCCGTCAGAATAAACTTTGAGTTTGTTGCGTTAAGTTCTAGTCAGTGATCATAGAATTAAGAGGCTATTGACTTTAAGAGAAAAAATGGAAATAATACGGTTGTTTGGTGATTTTGCTCGTAGTAGCCGAGAAGCTGCAGAGTTTAATATGAGACATCGCCAATGTGCTCCCATTACTCATGGAAAAGCAGCTGCTGTAAATGCTCTTTTCAATTAAATTGGCAGTGTTCCATCAAAAAGGTCAACCTAGTCGAATACACCCGCATCAAGAGGATAACGACATATTGGCGAGCAAATCCATGCATGAATCTTCGATATTTATCGTCGCAACTGAATATTAGCAATGTTAAAATCAGAAGATGTTTCGTTCGTCACAAAACCAAGCCCTTTAAACCGAAGTTCTTACATACATTAAAAGAAGGTGATGATAATAGAAGATTGAACTATTGTTATTAGGTTCAAGATAATTTTTTAAATGATAGACATTTCCGGAAGAAGATTTTGTTTAGTGACGAGGCTATCATCTCAAAACTGTAGATTCTGGGCCAGAGGTTAGGCCACTGGGTTATAAATTGTAAAGGCCAATATTCCCAGAAAGTCAATGTCTGGTGTGGGATTTTAGGAAACCGAATAATTGATCATTTTTTCTTTAATAAATCATTTAATGCTGGTCGTTTAGTTAACCTCTTCGATGGTGAATGATGGTGAATAATGGTGAACGATGGTGAATATGGAACGATGGTGAATATGGAATGGAACGAATAAATGGTGAACGATGGTGAATAACATCTTCGATGGTGGGATGCAACTGAAAATATTTCTGTGTTCCATGTGCAACAGGATATGTATTTGCAGCTAGATGGTGCCTCCATCCACAAGGATTGTTCGTCAATGGTTGAACCAAAAATTTCCTATTCGCTGGATAGGAAGAAACAGTCCTTTTGAACTGTGACCTCCGAGGTCTCCCGATATTACACCCCTCAATTTTTATTTTTGGGGAATGGTTAAAAATAAAGTTTATGAAACAAGGGCCAGAAATCGAGATGAACTTTGTGCCAGAATAAGGCAAGCCTGTAAAGAAATCAGCATCCCGGAACTTAGACGAGTAGCTAAACAGAATCGTAAAAGAATCGAAAAATGTATTCGAATAGATGGAGGACTAGTTGATAGAGATCACATTTGATAGTTAAATATTTGTATTATGAAAATTATTGTTGTATGCTTTTTCATATATTTAATGTTTTCCCATAAGAATAAAATAATTATTCCTTTGTAAGTGCTATTTATTTTACTGAAATATTTGAATACATGACACTATTAAATTGGCAATGTGTCAATGTCAATCTGTTTTTACTTTCCATAGCACACTAATTATCAAATTAAAAAATAAACTTGTAATAATTTTGTGTATAGACAGAAATAACGAAAAAATTAAAAATGCGAATTTTGTCATGAAACAAACGTGAAACAAAATATGGAGAATTGACCCTGTGTGTGAATTCGTAGTAAGCTGAGTTTAAAGTTCAGATTTCAGTTGAGTAATTTAAAAAATGTGACCTGTCCTGTCCTGCTGTATGACTGTGCAAAAACTAAAATCTGTGTTTCTTCAAATAGCGAAAATATGGGGAGTGTGTTCGTCTTAAATACGACATATTGTACATTTTTCATCTTCATCAGTTCTTTCTTAATATCTGACTGAAATAAAATAAAATATTTATAGAATTAGATCGAAGTAAACGGGAAAGAAAAACACTAATAAATTAGGGAAAAATAGAATGAGAGAGATAGGAGCAAGCAGGTGAAAGTAGAACTCATCCCATATCTAATAACATACGAAATTAATAGTAACAGGAAAACAAACGAACGTGGTAATTAGATAAATAGAAGAGTGGGACAGCACAGAAATACGAAGTGTATAAATAAAGTAATGATACTGGTGGCGTTAGCGTTCAATCTAGTATACATGAAACACAGTTGGCTTCCGCTTTGGAAGGGAGGCAGACAAACATCTGCATCTTCAGTATCAGTTTGAACTACCTAGTCATGTAGCAATTTTTTCGCGAAATTGATTTTTCTTGTACGTTCTGAAAATGAGTGACAATAATTTCGAGCAACGGTGCGCAATCAAGTTTTGTTTCAGACTTAGGCCCAGTGCGACGGAAACTTTTGCAAAACTTCAATAGGCTTATGGATACAGTGCTTTGTCGAGGGTTCAGGTAGTGTAAGGCATTCTCAGAAGGTAACAAGGTAAAAACTATTAAACAAGGTAAAAAGTGAGGAAAATGTTCATAGAATCCGGGATTTGGTACGTTTGATCGTCGATTGACGGTCAGAATAATCGGGGAAGAGTTCAGTTTGACTCATACAATCGTTCATCAAATGCTGAACAATGAATTAGAGATGAATACTGAATGATGGTAAGATTTGCGAGAAAATGGTTTCGAAAAAGCTTTCGTAGGATCACAAAGACAATGAGAGGGAACGGATTGAAAATGGTCCTCATTTTCTGGAACGTGTCATTGGATGGTAATGAGTCTTGGATTTTTGAATACGACTTGGAAACGAAGCGCCAGACTCAGGAATGGCACACTCCAACCTTACGACGGGCAAAAAAACCAGAATGAGCAAATTGAAGATCAAAAGCATGCTAAATTGTTTTTTTTATAGCTAGCAGATCGTACATAAGGAATTTGTGCCTCAGAAACTTCAAAAAAGGGTTATCCGTGTGAGACCAAACATCAAGAACACCTGGGTGCTACAACACGATAATGTCGCCGTGCAACTCAGCGATTTCAATTAGCAAATTTTCGGCAAATAAAAACATCACTTTGGCTTCACAATCCCCTTATTCACCAGACTTGAGTCCTTGAGACTTTTTTCAAGATTAAAAATTCACCTCGAAGGACATCATTTTGAAAACAATACAATTTGGACAATATTGAAAAGGCCGTAGCTGAAAGTGATTCCAGTATCTGAGTTCCAGTATGAAGAGTAGATAAACCGTATCCTATATGCTGACCTATATGCTGATATAGTTAGTTAAGTTAAATTCTTAGTACGATGATATAAGGTAGACAGGTACACGAATTATTTATAGAGAAACCAAACATTGGTTACAGTAATGCTAACTACTCACGCCATCTGGTTATAACAGAAAGAACTTAATATTTTGAATGTTAGAAATCCATCGAGCATTATTCCATTGAAATAGGTCCATACCAATCCGTTATGTTACGTATCCGTTATAAGCCAGTCGTATATTTAGGTTCTTCTGTATAATAGAACTAAAGCAAACTTTAAGAAACAAGAAAATAGAGCCAATTGAAAACAACCCCGACCGGGTTTGTCAGAAAAAGTTCATCAAATATTCGCTAAGTATCAGAATGTATTATCGATTCTCGTTTTCGAAAATGAAATGTCATCGTGAATGTAATGCATCACAACGAGTAGTTAAATAATATTGGAATAAATCAATAATACGTGGGAAAAAGCAACTGAAAATATTTAAAAGAAAGTTTGTCTAACATAATTTCTTATATTTTACTTGTAATTGCTTCTTTTCAAATATAAACAGTAACCCTTTGTCGTACTTGGTACATTATTTAACGGTAATTTTTTTTTTATTATACAAGGCTCTTTACATTGTATAACACATCAATTGTTATTGAAGACAATTTTCATCCACTAAAATGATAGCCTTCAGGATAGACTTTTAAAACTGACCACAACGATGGCAACGAATTGTCTTATCCTATTTCTCTCAAAAAAATAGAACAAGGAAGAAGAGAGCATTAGTGCGTGACAAAATCTATTCATATTTTTTCATCAAAATTAACTATCATAAGGTATGCCCACCCTTGTTCAACTTTTGGTCATCAAGAGGCATGCATCTGTTGAAGGTTAGACGCATGCGGTGTTGAACGAGTGGCATGCAAGGACGCAAGGAAAAATCATGAAGCACAACGAGACGCAAAGTTAGCGCACCGACTCCCACCGATGTTGGATATCTTGCGGTTTGGCATTCAGCTTCTTGGTATAATTTGCAAATTTTTGCAATAGTTTACAAATTTAATTTAAAGTAGATTAATTTTATTAAATTAAATAAATATATCAAATTATATATTTAAGACAATATATTTAATATAATACAAATTATATATTTTATACTATTATTTATTTGTATATTTTATATACAAAAAAATAAATATATAATTTTGAAAGTAATTTCTTTTTGTAAACTCCAGGGCAAGACAAAATAATAGCAGAAATGATAAAATATATAGGAGAAATAGTAACGGAAGAATTTTCGTTACTACTAAACTAAATCATAATAGAAAGGAAATACCAACAGACTGGAATATGAATATAATATTGCCCTATAATACGGAACCATAGCATGGTTTTAGAAAGGATAGAAGTACACAAGATCTGTGTGCTATTTTTTACAGTATATTTTATATTTTTAGTATATATTTTCCTACAGTAAATTGTAGTAATTATTCTAAATATTCCTTTGTCCATACAGATTTTCTGTATTTTTTCTTTATTTTCCGTGCTCTTATCAACCAGTACCAGTACAGCAGCACTCATACCGACTAAGATGACAATGTCAGATGTATTCGTGAAACTGAAATTGCGCAATTAACAATAGGTACTTAAAAAATAAAATACTTTTAACGTTTTTATAAAACCGTTTTTACTGAACTCGCCAGGAATGTTGAATAAAACTAGCGCAAACATGTGGACAGGAAGGAGGCATGCGTCTTACCTTGGACGCATGGTTGAAAAGCATGTTGAACAGAAAAGTTGAACAGATGTGAACATACCAAAAGGGTTTGTCCAAACTTGTTCAACTTTTGGTCGTTAAGAGGCATACGTCTGTTGAAACGATAGACGCATGCGTTGCTGAACAAGAGGCATACAAGGACACACGTGTAAAGTCATGACGCTTCTTAATTTGCGCTAGAATGCATGCGGTAACGTTTGCCGATTGGAAAGTTGAAAGGCACGTTGAAACGCATGTTGAACGGATGAGTTTTACAAGTATGGACATACCTATAAACATCATATTCTTGACATCTCAACATTATCTGTACAATAATATCATACAAATTTACTGCCAAACGAAATTTTATAGCTTGAAAATCGCTTGTTGTCAACAATACACCTTTAACATAAAACTTTTAAATTTTTTTACAGAGATTTATCACTAAACCCCAAATTACTTTATTTAACTTCTCGACGCGCGTTTTGCTATCCGTGATAGCATTATCAGGAGATTATTCAATTATAGATTGTTTATCTCTAATCTTCAATCTTAGATTTGGTGTTTAGTGGTAAATCTCTTCGAGTTTACCATAATTACATACTTGTGATTTTATGAGCCACCAAATGGCAAGTATATTTCTAAGACATCTATTTATGACTGACCCGACAGGCGTTATCTGTCCAAATTTCAATAAAATCGTTTGTTATCGTTTTGTAAATTTGTGAAATGCTATTTGAAACGTGTAAACAAAGTAAAAAATGAGAAAAAAACGTTTTTCTGAGTGATCATTGTATCTATTAACGATTGTGGTTGAGAAGTACGCCAATGTGAAATTTTACATGCGAGATGAATTCTATCAGCAGTACACCGCTGAAATGCTGGAAATGTGTGATATGCCTGGAATGTGATCGACTTGGAACCATGTGGTTCTGTTCCAAAATTTAAGTCAGAATTTCGTGTCAACCAAATGATTTATTTTCTTCCATTAAATTTGAAATCACAATGAATCTCAAGGTGTTATGTACATTTCGATTTCGATTGCAAGATCGATGTTCATGTAAACAATCAAAACAAAGAAGTGCTTTGTTTCGATTGGTGCTGTGACATCACTATTTCATTCTATGCAATGCTTTAGGATACACGAAATTTTTTGTTTTGTTGTTTGGCGCGTAAACAAACAAAGCTGATGGTTTTTCGACACGGAAATAGGCGACATATAATTGACCATGCGAGAAGCATGGGTTTTCAAGGCTAATGCCGCAATCACTCAATGACTGCAATGTGTTGATTGCGACACAATGTGCAATGCGATGAACAATCACAATTCAACTGAAAATGGACAATTCATTCACTTTGTTGTTACTGTATAACCATTTGTTACTTCAAAATTAATCGCATTTTGTAGGTAAATCTGTAAATGTGTTGTGGATAAAACGATGAAACTTAATTCATTTCATGAAACGATTGTGATGAACTTACAACAGTATCACAATTCAGCTTAAAATAAACAACTGAATCAATTTTTCATCACTATGTCAAACGACTTACCAACGAACAGTATTTAATTATTATTTATAAGATTGGAGTTTTCTTCTGATTGCAACCATAAATCAGCACTAATTTCTCTATCGAATTGTAACACCTTCATTTTGGAGGATATGTTGATATGATTTCTTAAACCCCAAATTTTTCTCATGCTGGCAAATATTTTTCTCGCATTATCTGTTCTGTTGGATTATGTGTTCTGTTGTTGTTCCTCTGTTTGAAACGGTGGTACCCAGGTAAGTGAGTTCTTCTACTGTTTCTAATGGAGTGTCTTCTATGTTCATGAGTGCTACCTCTAACGTGTTAATTGTTAAGTTTTGTTTTACTTCTGTTTGTTAGGACCAATTTTTTTTTATTCTCTTACTAAATCGTTAAATTGTTACTACTATTATAATGCATGAATTAAGTCTGATCTTTTGCCTTTCGCCGTATATACAAGATGCGTCTCATGGAAAACAGGACTTTTGAAAAATAGCTATTTCTAGTAGTGCTATCTTTTTACGGGGGTAAGCGTTAGAAAGATGCATCCTTCATTGACGTTCTGCCAAAATTTCATGACATTTCAGACATTCAGATCATTAGAAGCCAAGTTAACCCGCTTAAAGTGTCAGTGTATTTATACCATTGGTCGAAAAATGGACATATAGTACACGAAAAAGGACACGAACAAAGAGCGAATATTAAGTTTTGTTTTAAACTTGGTAAAACATTTATCTAAACGTTTCAATTAATGAAATAAGTGTATGGTTAGAAATGTTTATCCCGTGGCAGAGTCCACGAATGGTTTAAAAGATTCAAAGAAGGTCGTGAGGACATCAAGGACGACGAACATCCTGGTCCGAAGAATTCGGTGGTTACTTAAAGTAACATAGAACTTGTGTGTGAATTTATAAAAAATCAGCAAAAATCTTCGTTGCGATACCTGGAAAAGGAATTGAATTAATCCCATTTCGGACTTCGGAAGGTGCATGAATGCACCCGAACGAGCCAAATTCGAAGAAAAGCAGCCTAGACAAGTAAAAACTGAAAACAATGTTGATTTATTTCTACGATTCGGAGGGAATTGTACTCAAAACGTTCGTTCCATCTGGTCAAACGATCAAGGTTGAGTTTTATCTTGGTGTTGAAGCGTCTGTTGTCGCGTATTCGTCGTGTGCGGCAACAATACCGTGAACAAGGCAGCTGGCGCTTATTGTACGATAATGCGCCGTCCCATCGTTCCACGCTTATTTACCAAAAATGGCATTTTAACCATCAATTATTCACCATACTCGCCCGATTTGGCCCCCTGCGACTTCTGCCTCTTCGAAAAACTTCATTTGCCGATGAAAGAACATTGTTATGCCAACATTGAAGCCATACAAAAGGCGTCGACCGCCATCCTGAAGGGCATACCTTTGGCCGAGCTCAAAAATTCGTTCGTCAACCTAATTGACCTTGCAAAACGTTGTATTGACGCGCAAGGAAACTATTTTGTATACAAATAATAATTTTTACGAAAATATAATTATTTGTTTTTTTTAAATCCTGTTTTCCGTGAGACGCACCTTGTATATCTTCTTTCCTCTTTGCTTGATCGGAAGTAATACATGATACGGAAACGCTATTCAAGAACTACAACATGGTAAATAACACAAATAAATTAAATGGCTGAATTAACTTATTGTATATTCAATCAGTTTTTATAATCACTATAATTTTAGATGATTTTGGCAGCAAAATACATTTTTATTCGGTTATAAAATATATTAAAAACAAAATAAATTAATTAAACCTCATAAAATAAGAAAAATGAGAGAAAAAAATATAATATTTTAAGCCTATAAATATATATTTAAAGCTAATGGTTGGTCTATAGCCAAAAAAATAAATAAATATTACACCTAGTGATAGTTAAGCCTCTGGAAACGGGCGATTGTAAAGATTATTGAGAGTATTTGAAAGCACTACAATTATTTTAACTGTCTATATGCAGATCGAATAAAAATGAAATGCGATTGATATAAGTCGCAAAAACTAAAATTAGAATATATAAACGATACTTGGGACAGATGTGCAAAGATTTTCACCATTAAAAAGATAAAAATAGTAAAACGTCGATATTAATAGTAGATAACCAAAATAATAACATTTATGCTACATTAATGAAACTCATACGAGTTTAGATTATCGATATTTGCGTCACTGTCCATTTATCTATCGATATAAAAAGCTTTCCAGTAGTTCAGAATAATTTGCGGATTATGTTTAATAAAATGAAGTACGAATGTTATTATAAAGGGTTATCCAAAAAGCCTGAGAACTAAAAGGACGCACAATTATAACTACAAGTAATGATCCGATAATGTTTATTTTATCTTGAAAAACGTAGTCACATTGTTTTGGGCTTCAGTTCTAGATAACTGAAGTTAAGCGCTGTCGATCGTGGTCGATATTTGGATGGGTCACTATTAAAAATACGCAAATCCAAAAAACCTCCCGAAAAAAATTAAAAATCTTGAAAAACAAATAATGGCATGTTTTGAAAATACTTTTCTTTCAGTAAGACAGTGCGGCTTGCCACACATCTGGTCAGATAACATAGGCCTAGAAGAAACATTTTTTGTGGTGTCTAGAATTGATTTTAGCTATATTGGCGGTGCAAAATATAACTATGAAATCAGTTTTTCTCTATCTGCTCTACTTTTTTAGATATATCCACTTATCTATTAATGTTTTTTTCAATTCAATACATTCAAGTATGGGTGTCCTAAAATTAATATACAAAAATCTGTTCTGGTATTACTAAAAGTCTGGGTTCTGCCTAGTAAATATTACTGTAATCAATCGAAACTGTGGATTTATCCCGATTTAATCTCTGCAAGATGCCCGGTCCCTCACTCAGAGAAAGTACCGATACCAACGTTTGACCAGCTACCACAGGACGAGTATTGTTCCTTATCGATGGCTTTTTCATCTATCTTTATATATAATATTTGTATAATATAATAGTAAAAATTGATTTTTTTATTTGATCAATGGGTTTAACTTAGTTTACATAGTTTAACGTAAATTTCAGTACAATGTTATATCTTAGAAATTTGAGCTCCTAGGCAAAAATTAATGCCATATTTGAACTCAGGGCATCAAATTCGTATGAAGTCAGCTCCAAATACCCTGGCACCAAAACAACTGTTGGCCTGTAATCGATTTATTGCATGAAAAGTTTCCTAGACGCGTTATTTCGCGAAATGGTATTTTTGGTGGGGTTATGAGAAATTTCTGGTTTACAGAAATAAACCCTGAACAATTCTTGACCGTAAATAAAAATTCTGACCATCATTATAATTATATGTACAGGATGGGCCATGTATGTACACATCTCTAACGCTTTAAAAGGGTATAAAAATGAACGAAGCTATCTAGAGAATATAATTTATAATTCATATGGTTCTGAAATACAGATAAAACTAAGTTTTATCTATTTTTAAAACTAAACTCCTCTTTAAAACTAAATTTTAAAAGAGTTTTAAAGTAGTGTTTGAGAATGTAAAGTCGTTTTACGAAACTATAGTAACACAAATTTTGTTTAAAAATAAAAGTGACAGATAACAAAGTAAAATTTTGCTTTATTCCTTTGCTTCCAATAATAAGATAAAAAACAATTTTGTTTTAATGTTTTTTGAGACCAATTGCGATAGTCGTTGCTGAATACATTTCTGCAAGTTCTTCATTACTCTCCAGATCATTTTAGGCGAAATGGAGTTGATTTGCCCATGAAATATTTCCCTCGACACTCCGAGGGAACGTGATGGTGTGTGAAATGTGGCCGTACACTGTTAAAAGCTGACATGTTCTGTATTCACATATCCAGGTTGGTACGCAGAAAGGTCTCTAACTCTTCGATATATGGGTCGGATATCACAGTTACACCTTTCACAAAAAAGTACGGACAGCTCACACCAAAGTCGGCAACTTTAAACAAGGAGAGTGGAACGGTCGTTCGTAAGGTTTACAAGGGTTAAATTCAGTCCAGTAGTAAAAATTCTGTTTGTTTACATCTCCACGGACATGGAAGTGAGTTTCATCACTACACAGAAGAACAACTGCAGTGGGAACCTGTTTCATGAATTTTCCCATTTAGAGTTTTGCGATTGACATGTTCTTTCTCGCTTAATTCTTGAGTCAATATCCTTTCGTAAGGATGTCATTTTAAATCGGCCTGCGGAATACTCCTCAAATTCCAATCTGATATCCCCAGGTACATGACATGCTTATGATCGGATTGTCTTGGTGATTACTGAATGAATACACAGTGTGGCCACTGGTTACTCAGTTCATAATCTACCCAGTAGTAGGTTAAAAATTCATAGCAAAATGTTTCACGATATGGTAAAGATCTATTTTAACCCTGGGAGAAATGTGTACGGAACTTTCTCTGCGTATCGACCACAATAACGCGTCCAGGAAACTTTTCTTGCAATAAATCGATTGTCTGGAGAGATATGTGGCAAGTTGCGTCGTATTGTTGAAGGAAACAATTGTTTAAATCTAAAAGGTAATTCAAATTGAGTTTCCACGTTGCAATCTAAAATATTTTTGAAGCGGCGCTGTATTTGTCAACGGCAACGTCAGATCTCTAAGCTAGAAACATGTCATGGAACAATATACAACGGAACAACGTATTCAAATTACCCAAGTTTTTTATGAAAATAACTGATCGAGGAAACGTGTTTTTCGTGCTTTACGTAGCTATTTTGGCGCGCAAAATCGACATACTGAGAGAACAATTTGGAATGTGGTCCAAAAATTCGAGCAAACTGGATTCGTTGCTAACATCAAAACCCTTCGACATGCTCGTAGAGGTCGTTCGAAACAAAATATTATTATTGTTCGCGAAAGTGTGGCCGATAATCCAAGCATATCGATTCGTTATCGATCGCAACAAGTAGGCCTTGCGTATTCCACTGCATAGCGAATTTTAACAAAAGATTTGCAGTTACATCCGTACAAACTCCAAATAACACAGGGATTGAAGCCTCGAGACTATCAACAGCGCCGTGTGTGTGCCGAATGGATACAAGTGGTAAATTATTCAATGAAAATCATCTTTAGCGGGGCACATTTTCACGTTGGTGGCTTCGTAAACAAGCACAATTGTCGTATTTGGGGATTGGAAAATCCAAAAGAGATTGTTCAAACGGAATTACATCCTCAAAAAGTTGGGTGTGCCTTTTGGTCCGGAGGCGTAATTGGTCCATTTTTCTTCGAGGATCATGCGGAGAACGCTGTTGCGGTTAATGACATTCGCTATCGGAACATAATAACAGGTTTTTTCCTAGGAACAGTTGGAAGAGAGAAGGCATCGAAGATCTCTGCTACAACAGAACGGTGTTACTTGCCATGCAGCAGCAAAAACGATACCATTACTGCGCAGCAAGTTTCCAGGTCGCATTATTTCACGTAACGACGACATCAATTGGCCGCCGCGATCTGGGGGTATCTGAAGAGCAGAATCTACAAAAATAAACCAAACATCAGTCCAGAGCTGAAACAGGAGATCAGGTGCGAAATAGCCGGCATAGAACCTGAATTGTGCCGCAAAGTAGTCGAAAATTTTCACAAACGGATGACGTCATGCCACATGAACCGCGGCCCTTAAGAGACAAATAAATATTTTTTATTGTTTTCAATTTCTGTGTTTTTTTTAATATCTTTATGTGGAAAGCCAAATTGAATCACCTTTTACATTTATCAATTCTGGACAAAGATATGCTGTAAGCATATTTACAGAGCATTCATCTTTAATAATAAAAGGATTTCCATCATCGTCTTCAAAAAAAAAAAACTATCTAAATAATATTCAATTTGGGCTAATGTTTATTGGTGTTTTGTATTAAACTCAAAAGATTGAATCATATCCGATGATAGTTAGCGAAAGGCGTGTTGAGAAGTTTATAAAAAGGATTTAGTGTTTGGTGGAACATCTCGTTTCAGTTTAATGTTTCGCACTAAAAGTTCTAATAGAAGAATTGTTATACTAGCCCTAATGTTAACTATAAAAGTTCTTATTTCATTATGAAATATGAAATTATTAATTAGGAACTATTATGTGTGTCAATAGCCTGACGACATCCTACAATTTAAAATAATGAATTCATTTTATTTGTATTTTAAGGCATCCATATTAAGTTTTACCACTGTCTTGCCAAGTAATTTATTTCCGTTTTTTTTAAGTCTAATGAATCTATAACTGTTTAATATTCAAAATAAATTCGAGTCAATATTTCATAATGTATCATTCGTAACATATGTAGGTTTAGAAAAGACGAAAAGCCGATAAAAGTGCCTTTTATCAGCGCGAAAAATTGTGCAACGACAGAAGTAAGTGATAATCGGAGGCGATAACGAGCCTGTGAATATAGAATAGTATGCAAAATATCCCAATCAAGACGTAAACAATTTATGAGGTCTGGTGTCTGGCATTGTCGTGGCCAAAGACCATGCCGTTCTGATTTGCGAATCCCACATATTGTGCTTATTGCTTGCTGTGTCCGCTTTCAATAACCACGTGCACTATACAATTGCATTAATCATTCTACTTGACGGGAACAGTTCATAATAGATCGTAATATCGTAACTATGTACTATAAATTTGGATAGTGTTTTTTTGATCATTTCCCTGCTTCAATTTACATGAATTTTGATCGACAATATATGTGAGAACATTTGAAGCTACACCGAAAAATATACCCAATAAACCTATCTTATTTTTATAATTGAATATTGGGTGTGCAGTCTAGTTTTTAATTTGATTTAATGAAGTACTTTAGAATATATATATATATATATATATATATATATATATATATATATATATATATATATATATATATATATATATATATATATATATATATATATATATATATATATTCTAAATATATATATATATATATATATATATATATATATATATATATATATATATATATATATATATATATATATAAACTAAATCCACTTAGCGTCTGACTTGTATCAAGCGGCTGAGTGGTCAGCGTTTGTTCACCAGTGGTGCGGCTGATATTTAAATTCTGGAACTAACCCCTCCAGTCTTAACCTCTGAACCGTCATGGTTCAAACTTTTAATTCAAAGTACAAGATGAAGCGTTCTAGTAATTACAAAATTACCCCAGGAGGTAGACAATCCTCTGCCAGCTTTGCTGGTACAACCGGACTTTCGGATTCTGGGGCATCCGGGCTTAAACGCAAAATCTTTCAGAGGGAGTCGGAGACCTCTCGCCAACGTCTGAAACCGAAAATAAAAACTTTCTTTGGAACGGTAAATATCTATTCTCTCCTGCGTCCAGGAAAACTACACAAATTGGGGCGAACATTAAATCAGCAAAAAATCCAAATTTTAGCTTTGCAAGAAACCAGATTGATAGATGATAACACCTTGGAATTCGGCAACTACAGACTTTTTAAAAGTAAAACAGACAAAAGAATACTCAAAAATACACCACATCTCGGTGTTGCTTTCGCTGTCTCAAGAAACATTCTTGGTTCTATAACAAATGTCCAGCCAGTAAATAATCGACTTATGACACTATCCCATCCAATCAAACTTAGCTTAAAACCTCGAAAACTTATTCAAAAGGGGCTGCTAGTACCAAAGTTTGACCCAACGAAAATAAAACCAGTCCTAACAGAAGAGCTTGATAAACAAACTGCACAGAACTGGCAAGAATTGAAACAAAAAATTATTAAAACAGCCTTAAAGTTGGTCCCTTTACAAAAACGTAGAAAACATCCGTGGTGGGATGAAGTTTGCGAGCAAGCAGTATTAAGCCGAAGTAAAGCATTCAAAGATTGGAACAGTCAAAAAACAGCAATAAACTATAACATCTTTTTGGAAGTAAGAAAAGAAACATCGAAGCTAATTAGACAAACTAAAAGAAAATATGAAAACAATCAACTTAATGAAATAGAAAAAGATTTCCAAAAAAATAACACCCGAAACTTTTACAAAACATTTAAAACTAAATTAACAGGCTATCAACCGCAGAGCCTATGCTTTCAAAAGGAAAACGGACAATTAGCTCTAAATAACCAAGACAATTGCAAAGAACTTGCGAAATATTTTGAATAAATACTAAACTGTCCTGAGCCCTTAAACAAATTACCAACACTAAACCCTAAACAAACAAACCCAGATTCATTACCACCGAATGAAGATGAAATAATTAGGCAAATCAAGCGGCTTAAAAATGACAAAGCTTCTGGTGAAGATGGAATCACTGCTGAACTTTTGAAATCCGCTGGTCCAGGTACAATAAAGGAAATAACCAAAATTCTACAAGAAGTTTGGCGAACCGAACGGATTCCGGAAGATTGGAAAGATGCTCTAATCCATCCACTACATAAGAAAGGAGATAGAACGGATTTAAACAACTATAGAGAGATATCTCTTCTCCCAGTTTGTCTCCTCCGTCAATGTCTACTAGACAGAGCACAAGGACAGTTAGAACCTAACATTGATGAATATCAAGCAGGTTTTCGACCGGGCAGATCCTGCCCTGAACAGATCCTGAATCTAAAGTTGATTCTAAGACATCAAAAACTGTACAATAAAAATGTCGTCTGTACATTTGTGGATTTTAAAAAAGCATATGATTCTATTGACCGCGAATCTTTATTCCGAATCTTGAAAGAACAAGGACTAGATCTGAAAACGCTGGCAATTATTAAAGCAACGTTAACTAACACGAGGTCAAAAGTTAAATTCATGAGTGACATCTCAGAGCCCTTCGAAATTAAAACTGGAGTGAGACAAGGGGATGGACTCTCGCCACTCTTATTTAACTGTGTTCTAGAAAAAGTAATACAGGAGTGGCGTGTAAAAAAGTCGGCACTGAATATTGACCAGCCCATTAAACTGGGGAGAACCAACATCAAAATTGATTGTCTGGCATTTGCTGATGATCTAGCAATTTTAGCTCGAGATGTATTAACGGCACAGAAACAGATTGAAATCCTAAAAGAAACAGCAGAAAAGGTAGGACTCCAAATTTCCTTTGAAAAGACACAATACATGACCTGCAACAGACTAAGAACACCATTTCTAAAAACAAAATATGGTAACATCAGACGAGTCACTCAATTTAAATATTTGGGTGAAATAATCATGGAAAATGGGTTGGAAAAAGCGGCCAATAAGGGTAGATGTCAAAAAATGGAAACGGCATTAAGACTTACACAAAATATTTACAACAAAAAATGCCTATCTAAAAACACAAAACTGAGACATTACAACACGGTTATTAAGCCAGAATGTCTATATGCTGCAGAAACACTCATTTTGAATAGAAAGGGGGACATCGAGGACATTGAAAAAAAGGAAAGAAAAATCCTAGGCCCCAAACAAATAAATAGCACAACATACCGACTTCGAGAAAACCAAGAAATCAAACAATACATAGATATACATAGCGATATGCGAAAAAGAAGACTTAAGTTTTACGGACACATCAAACGGATGAATCCGGGTAGGCTAACTAGACAAATAGTCGAATTTTATGAAAATAGGAGTAGAGCTAAAGTAGAAATAATTAAATGGATTGCGGCAATTAAAGAGGACCTAAGATCAGCAAATATTACACAAAGTGAAATTCAGGATAGAGGCTGTTTCAGACACAAGGTTAACGTTTGGAAGGTTGGCCAGAGAGAAAAATGTAGGAAGACTGGAACAACTTGGTCTGACGAAACGAAAAAAGCTCATAGCGAAAAAATGAAATTAGTATGGGCTCAAAGGAAGGCTAATAACAACAAACGCCTCTAATTGTACTTCGCGTGGTCCACCAGGGCCCACCCGTGAATAATAAATATATATATATATATATATATATATATATATATATATATATATATATATATATATATATATATATATATATATATATATAGGTTTTTTAACGGGGTCTGGAAATGTAACACTATCATTTTAATTACGTACAACTTCTGAAATAAACAAGACAAACAAGACATTTTTATAATATGGTTATTTCGTCTAAAGATTAATTCATTTTGGAAAATTATCTCAATCAAATGGGAGCTATTAGCAGAAATAAAACTTTGTGCCCTTTTTAATACATTTTCCATAACTTTTGCCAACATATCTAGTGTTAGTGCAGTGATTTCAGCACGGATGTTATCTTTGAGTTACTTTAATATATTATTATTATAGTTACTATAATAATAACAGATCAGGACATATGATGGCATTACAGTATTCTAACCGCTTATTATTGTTTGTAGGCAACAGATCAATAGGAACAATTTAAATCGTATAAGGAAACATGTGCAAGTTACTTCTCAAAATTCAGCGTAAACTGCATGAAGAAAACCATAATTATGCACCACGTTTCTGGAGACTCTTCCGCACGTGTAATATTTCCAGCGCTTCGCACTGTTCTTGGATCTGTGATTGTCGTTTAATGAGGCCCCGGACGATTAGGATATTTTCGCCTAAATTCACTATTGATTTTTTTTTCTATATAAATTACGACAACTTCACTGCGTTCTTGTACTTATATATAATAAAACGTGCTCGCCTGCACTATAAAAGAGTCAAATCCAAATAAAAAAATGGCGCCAAAACAAAATAGTACCGTGATATATGCCACACTCTTTATAATATTTTAAACGTTAAATCATAGCGTTAAGCTATATTGTTATTAATCACCATTGAATAAATCTGAAAATTTCAATATGCTGAATTTGAATCATCATCGGATGACACAACAAATCCCAAATAATATATTTGAATATCTAAAATAATCAAAATATCAAAAATAATCATAAAGGAATCAATTTTCTGTAAAAACTAAAATCAAAAACAAATAATTTTTAGTTTTTTTTACTATTTTAACGTTAAAAATAGAAACATCTCAATATTAAAAGTTGATAATCAAAATAACAACACTTATGATACATACACATAATGGAAATAGGTTTAAATTATCGATATGTGCGTCATTCTCGATTTATCTATTAATATAATCATCATCTTAGTGCATGGAAAGTTTAACACCTAATTGTTAAGTTTTCCAGTGTGCTTGCTATTTATAGTTAAGCCATTTTTGAATTATAAACGATATAAGTGAATTAGCGGCAATATTTCTTTGTCATCATATATATATATATATATATATATATATATATATATATATATATATATATATATATATATATATATATATATATATCTATATATTATTATTAGGTACTTATAGACCCGGTTGGATCACGCAAAGCAACTCATTTTCGAGAGTTCTTTCTGATCCTCCACACCTCTCTCATCCTTTCTCCGTGGATTCTCTTTCTTTCCTCCGTCCACTTGTTCTCGATCTCCTCGAAACTTCGCTCTCTGATGCAACGTTCCACATATGTATTTTGTTTCTGTCGGACCTCAATCCGACAATTTCCTCAATCTGTCGGACCCATTTGTGCCTTTTCCAGATCAGTTCTGACTTGTCTGATCCATGGTACTGTTGATTTGACTCCTTGTATGTATGTAAGAATTCTGTTGGTGAGTCTTGTCGGGAGTCTACTGATATGTCCATAGAATTTCAACCTTCTTTTTCTTATGTCCGCCGCTACGTTGGTAATTCTCTCTGTAGTATTTCGAGAATGTAGTCTGTATCCTTCTTCTGTCAGTTTTGGACCGAGCATTTTCTTCATAATTTTGTGTTCTTCTTTTAGTATCTTTTCTATGCCGCTTTTTGTATGAATCTTGGGAAATTTTGTGTCGCGTTCAAGGCAATTGAGGAGATCAGAGAAATAGTGTGCCAGCTCCTGACAATTCTCCTGATTTTAGCGCTAATCTCTATATAACATCTAAATATTTATATGTATATATATATATAATATATATATATATATATATATATATATATATATATATATATATATATATATATATATATATATATATATATATATATATATATATATATATATACATATATATATATATATATATATATATATATATATATATATATATATATATATATATATATATATATATATATGCCCACAAGGTAGCGTAACGGAACCATGGAGAGAATTATTACAGAAATCGTTCGCCCTTATAGAGAATATTCAAGATCGGGCGGGTTAATATGCATGATGAGCCACGCCCTGGCCGACCTTCTCTGATTCTGATTCTGTCTTCCCCTGTGATGTTGCTTTATAACAATGTAAGGCCACATGTTTTTGCACACACACAAGGTCTAATCAGGTCTTTTGGATGGGAATAACTGGATCAACCACCTTACAGTCCATACCTTGCATCAAGAATTGAGGGTCGAAAGTCAAGATACAAGAAAACATCGAGCAGCGATGTGGCATCAAATTTTGCGTGAAATTAAACAAATCCGCTACGGAGACCTTTCACATGATCCCTAAAGCTTACAAGGACGAAGCCATGTCCAGAACACGTGTTTTTGAGTGGCAAAAAAATACAAAGGAGGCCGGGAAAACGTTGAAAACAAACAATGCGCTGGACAGGAGCGCATTTGAATTTACAGAAATCAACTGTGCATTCAATTGTGACCGATGATTTGCAAATGCGAAAGGTTGGTACCGAAGGTTTTGTCAGACGAGCAGAAGGAACCCCGTGTGATGATTTGCCGCGAACTGTTGGAACGTTTGGAGACCGATCCAAATGTTCTGAACAGAGTGATAACCGGTGACAAAACTTGGATTTTCGAGTACTGTACGTAAAGAAATAGTAGAAAAACGAAACGAAGGCGGACATGGTGCACGACGACACTTGTTAACTATTAATAAAAATAAATCTTCGTTTGACCACTCTCTGTTTATATTTTCCATATTTTAGGTACTTTCTCGTAAATAATTCGTAAACTTTTCGTAAATAATCACACGTCGGCAATGTATGGTCGCGCGCTCCAACTTTCATCTTACCACAGCGGTATATGTTTGATCTTACCACAGCCAACGAACGTTTGTTGGCGTTCGCTATAACGTCCACACCAAGTCAACGAATCCTGCTAGATGGCCCAGTGTGCACGCAGAATTAAGCATACTGCCATCATCCCTCTGGCGGAGTAACGTTATATTGATGAAGGACTAGATTTGGACGGGCTTACAGATACTTTTGCATCCGAACCATAGAACCTCCTATATCACCTAATTCTTGAGGCAGTTCTAATGCGACTATATGCAGTTCTAATGCGAAAGTTAAATTTCTTCTTACACATCGAAAACATCTAATCTTGATCCTACGTTAATCAAAATCATCTAACCAACATCTAAGACAATCATTAAAGCAAATATAGTTTCAGGTCCAGGTCCAGGTCTTATTTGATTCTAGTTCGACATCAACTGTTCGTCAGGTATTTGACAATTTTTAGGATGACTAGAAGTATTCGTACATTGCTCTGATCGTCAAACCATCTTATCCATTTCTTTACAAGATAGACATAAAACAGTTGGAAGATCATTGAAGCAAATGTGTCAAGCTACGTTCAAAACGTTCAAAACAAATCCATTCTCAATCAAAAAAATTATATTTCAAAAAAACTATTTAACTTTTCACTCAACCGTATGTAAGAGTAACGGATTACCGTACGTAACTCTTCAATTACCAAACTTAATTTTGTACTTCTGGGAGCTTAGGTGTTATAAATGTATCATGCGCTAAGATGATGGTTTTATCGATATCGATTAATAAAGATAAATTGAGAATGACGCACGCAAAGATAACCTAAACATGTTTCAATTTCATATGTGCAACATAAAGGTTGTCATTATTTTGATTATCAGCTATTAATATCGACATTTTGCTATTTTTAACGTTTCGGTGGTAAAAATTTTTGATGCACGTCCGACTACAGATCACTTTATAATGTAAACTTTTTATTCCGAAAATTGTATTATTCAAATTTACCTCCTCAAATTTAAGGTATTTATTGAACTCTAAATAATAAAAAGTGAAAAAGTAATAATGCATTTTAAGAAAGGTAATTACATTTAAATAACTTTAAAAGTATAACACATGTAACTAGAACTTTTCATATTGTTACGGCTATATATACAGGGGAATAAATCAAGTGAAACACTCAGTATATATATGGTGTAAGGGAAAGTACTTTCGTAAATTTAACAAACGATTCTTCACATCATTTTAAAGAAAAAAGCTCCTTACAAGGGTCAAAAACCTAAGGGTTCTTGAGAAAAAAAAATGTAAGTTTATTAAATAACCAATCGAAGGCAACTATTACTTGGTTATTACTTAACGAATAAACTAATGAGCATTGTTTAAACATATTTATTTTTAATTAAGAGATCAGCCAACAACGCTGCGGTAATGTCGCAATATCGCCAAGACAATCTTATTTTCAAATAGCGACACTTATTTCAGTGTATGTCAGTGGGGGCATTTAAGTTTGATTTAAAACAAAAAATATATTCTGTACGCGAATATCACGATATGCTTCGTATTTAGAAGCTCTCCAAAAATCTGAAAGGGCTAGGTGTACATATGGACAACGCTACCCAGAAAGATCGTTTCCAGCTCGGCAAACATTTGTCCAGTTGGTTAAGAGCTCCGCAAGTTTCTCTAAGACTTTTGGATACGGATAGTACGGTTCCAGAATTTCAAGAATGTAGGCACGCCAGCAAAAAATCGGTCAAAGAACAAATTTTACATCTTGTTAAAGTTGATTCTACCATAAGTACTCGACGTGTTGCGTGACAAGATTTTGGAGTTTCCTATTGGATTGTACATAGAATACTAAACGAGTAACAAAAATATTGTGAATGACTTATGGGCCAAAACTAAACGAATTCAAATTTTTTGTTCATTATTATATCAACCGGTGAAGTTTATTTCACTGAGAATGGGATGGTGGACATGAACAGTTAATATAATAAAACAATTAATAAGGACAATGAATAAAATGATTAATAGTGTTTCTTAATGTAATGTGAATAATTTAAAACGGGTTATGAAAAGTTAGTGCTAATAATTTGAATATTGACATTCAACGACAATGTGTAAGTTTTCCTTTTTTTTTTGTAACAAAATAAATCAAGTTTATGCAGAAACGTATGCAACAAAAGGCTATAAAACTCTTATCTTTTATTTTCCAATACCTTAAGAATCCAATGCAACAAAAAATTGAATTCCGATGAATCGAAATAAACAAGACGATGAGACGTTGATACTGTTAAGAAAATTAAAATGATGTTCTGACGTGTTTTCCGCGGAAATGGTTACATTTTGGCTACATGTTTTAAGGAAACCTTTTGTTCAAAAAAATGCAAACAATCGTTGATCGTTTCGTTGCACCCTCCATATTTGAATCAAATTGAACATATACTCACTATAGCCCATATAGAACACAAAATCTAATACTTTTTTAGTTTGTTTTCCTTTATTTTTCTATGTGCGATTGTACAAATTGTGGTAAAGTACATGGCTTAAAACAGTTTTTTCCATCATGTAAGGTGGTTTTCATATTATTGTGTTTCCCCTAAAAGTACTTAAATGTTACAAGTTCGTACTTCGCGTCGTGTCAAGCAATTATCCGAATTTGGAAAGTGACGAGCTATTGGTATGAAAGAAGCAGGTTTTCAATTTTGTCGAAATAGCGAAACTATTGAACAATTCTACTTCTACCGTTGTAAGCGCATGATACATTTATCTTAATCTTAGCGCATGATACATTTTTAACACCTAATTGTAAAAGTTCCTAGAAGTACAAAAATAAGGGGCTTGTTCAAAAAAAAATTGAAAATAATGTTTAAGCCTAGTACCGATGACGCGGCGACAGTTCCCGAATAAACCCTAAGCGCGTGTGACGTCACAATGTTTACTTCCCTACAACATTAGATAGATACAGCTGATACGAGTGTTTTAGTTTTTAATCAACTTATTCTTGTTATTATCAGTGCTTTGATAAAAGTATTGAAAATGTCGAATCTAATTAGTAATCGTACCAGTTTTGTACCATTTTGTATGAATACTACAAAAACAACTCCCGACAAAATGTTTTTAAATGTCAATTGGTTAAACTCGGAATCAATGGTTCTAAGCTGCAAGATGTATTAATCCTAAAACAACATCAAATATTTAACCTGTCATCCAATATATACTTATGACATTATATCTTATTACTTATAACATTATATCAATTTTTTTAATGTTTGAGTATTTATTATCTGCTGAAGCTACACAATCGTGACATTGAGTGTCTTGAATTTTTCATAGTATTTCATTAATAATTAAGGTGACTGGATAAGCTTTACTGAAAACTTTATGTTGTGGACATACACGTCCTTTCACCGTGTAAATACAATTTTTGCGGTTAAATTGAACATAACCTATAGCCTTGTCACCGTAACTTTCGCGTGACACCCTACAAATAATTTAATTATATTTAATAGAGATATTTTGTATCTTATTTGCATTCACATTATTTTCTAATAAAAATTCAAATTGATTAGCTTTAGTACTTCGAACTTCAGCTGAATTGAACCGAATATTATTTTTGAAAAAATCTGTGATCATAAAAATATCCACACTAGGTGTATTATCAGAATTGACCTTTATGAACCCTTTGTCATAGATTACTGAATTAAGTTAATAACCAACAATATTTTCTTTGTACATACTTACGTGAAAACACTTTAACATACTGACGACACAAACATGGCAGCCAATCGTATCTCTTTCGTAGTCACGTGATATTATTTTAAACTTTATAAATTTTAATTCATTTATAATTAAATGCAAAAATTTTTTTAAGTTTTTCGCATCGATTATCAATATTATTTATGAGAAAATTTTAAAATAAAGAAAAAATAGAAAATTATTTTTTATTCAAAAACCCAATTGAAGAGTTACGTACAGTAATCCATTACGATTACGTACGAGGGTTGAGTGAAAAGTAAGATTTTTTTTTTGAAATATTGTTTTGTTGACTGCGGATCGATTTATTTTCAGCGTTCTCCATTTAGTTTGGCACATTTCCCTTAATGATTTTCCAACTTTTTTATACCTTTGAAAAGTACGACTTTCCAAAAACTCGAATCCTTCAAAATAGTTCTCTATTTCGGTAATGATGTGAATTTCTTTTCAGCTAGCCATTTTTTCACTTTTGGAAAGAGAAGGAAGTCGAAGCGCGATAAGTCCGGTGGATGGTCATGTGCGATGGTTTTTCCAGGTAAAAAGAAGCATTTAATCAACACGGAATGCATTTTTTTCCATGATAACTAAAATGTCGTCTTGAAATTCATGACTTTTCGGAAATACAACAATTATCCTTGCGCTCCCACAGTCCTATATAAGAAAAGTATCAGACTTTTCAATCCAATTTTATCCTTGAATATTAATAAAACCATCAACATAATAACACTAAGTTAGGATATGGACATTAAATAATACGAAATTTAAATCAAATTTCTTTAAAATGCCTTCACAAATTATGTGAAAATTTGGTAAATATTCACTAACTTGAGGGATTGTCGATTTCCTTGTCAGTGAAGGTGTTTCTGTTAATTAAATTCTACAATATATATATATATATATATATATATATATATATATATATATATATATATATATATATATATATATATATATATATATATATATATATATATATATATATATATATATATATATATATATATATATATATATATATATATATATATATATATATATATATATATATATATATATATATATATATATATACATATATAAATATATATATATATATATATATATATATATATATATATATATATATATATTTACTTACTTATTTCTTTCAACTAGATACCTGTCGCATGTCATGGGTTTTCCCTAAGAATCGCAGGTTAATTTGCTAATAGTCAGATTGGCCTCAGCTTACTTATGCGATACTCAAATGTTTTTTATGCTTATGTGGCATATATTAAGTACTGTGAAAATTCCATGTACCGATTCAGATATTTTTTTCCCTTTATTTGGGTTTTTCGCCACTATCTAAAACTCAAAAAAAACTAAATGAAAAAAAATAAATAAAACTCAAAATAAATAAAACTCAAAATAAATAAAAAAAAAATCCAAATAAAGGAAAAAAAAAGAACACGCCACAATCATTCAGACATTACTATCGATTCAGATGTATACTTATCGATGACATCCTTGAGAAGATTGAATTATTTTCGGTTGGGGAGCAACATTCATCACTGACATCGTTTTTTAAGCCATCATCCCTATAAACGTTCAAAATAGGTAAATTTAATGTGATACACATATGCCAAGGAATAATTCAGTTAACAAAACACTTCTTATGAACTTAAAACGTGTTATAAGATTTGTTAAAAATTTGCTACAAGTATGGATGTGTGGGACGGTAGCATCATCGTGGAACAAAATTCAAAATCTGTCCTTTTTCAACGAACATTCTCTCTCAAACGCTTGTAACGTTTACACATTATCGGCCGCTGCAGGTAAGATTGTTTTGCGCGAGTCATATTTGAGAGCGCACCGGTATTCTACGGAACGAAGGCCAAGGGAATTGGACATCACACCTCGAACTAAACAGACGTCTTCACGCCGCACCCTTGCATTAGAACTTCCATTCCCTTCCATTAGCACTTATTCCTTTGTATTTTAGTACAAAGTTTTAGGGCTCTGTTATTTTAGGGCCGGATCGTTATAGAACCCGGTCATATTAGAGCCCGATTATTATAGAACCTGGTCATTTTGGGGCCCACTTATTACAGAACCCGGTCAATGTAGACTCCAGACCTTTTAAGATCCTCGCGTTCTGGACCCAGAACTACTCAGTAAACCAACATCTTAGTAACGGGACAGTCCAGAGGCTGGATAATCGAACAGCGTGACAAAAAGTGATAAGGCTAGATAATATATTATTTTGTATTCTTTTATTAGTATTTGCACGAGATCTTGTACATTATTTGCTTAATAATCTCACTACCACCATGTAATAACGTTATACAATTTGAGGTACTTTGTTTTAATTTAGTTTAATTTACATTATTTTGATCCGATTCAATTTGATTTCGTTTAGTTTAAGTTGGTTTAGAATAAGATCTGTTAAGATCAAACCTTCTTTTTTACATGCCTAATCGGGTATTAGTGAACACCACGGTTAAACCATTTTGATTTTTTTTTGTTATAACTGTTTAATTTTTATATTTTTGTTCTACGTGTTGCTCTTTGGTATTGTGCTTGTGCTTATTAAATGTTGAGTATCATTATTGAGTATTTTTAACTAAAATAAACCTTTTCCCAGTTTCATGGTTTATTTACAGCTTGAAAAATTTTGAAGACTGGGTGGCGCCCTATTAACGTGCCTAATCAACCCATCCGTGACCTATGCCCAAATGCCTCCGGCGAACGGCTGCCGTCGCTGTAACTAAAATATCTTTTTTAAAATAAAATAAAGATTCCACATTGCATAAAATTGGTCGTCCAATTAGGGGCCTAATGTGTGCAGTTTGTTTTTTTTTTGAAGGAGAGTATAATTTCGTTACACGCTTAGATTATGTAATGATGCCTTTTATCAATGTAAGGTCCGAACTAGTTCATTAATGTTTTCAGAAATCGGTTTTCGATGCTCTTTATAAAGAAAAGGAAATTCAGCTTCTTCGACATAAGTCGTGCCACGACGCGTTTCATACCCAAAACATAATGCTAAAATAGTATGAACAGTTTCATAATAATTTCGTAAGTCCAAATCCTGAAACATCAAAACCTTGAATGACGATTTCCTATCACAATTTCCTCAATGTTTTCGTCAGTCGAAGACGTTGAAGGTCGACCGGAACGAGGCACGTCTTCAATCCATTTCTTTGAATGGTTTGCACCACAAGTATGTCCGTGTTTTCGATAAATGTGTGTAAGGATTCAGTATAAGACATTTCGGTGAAAACAAAATTTGAGGCAAACTTTGTTCGATATTTTTACCTATTTCAAAAATCGCGGTGCACAATTCTAATCTAAATAACAAACAGGTTGATAGATGACGCTAAAAATACGTGACAATTATTTTCATTTTTAAAACTACGTGCACAAAACTAATGGTAGGTACGTGAACGTGTGCTGCGTAATCGAATTGCGCAAGTATAAAAAAAAAACAAGATCAAATCGGAACTAACCTGAATTAAAAAATAAAACGAACAAACTTACGCATTATAATTTCAGTCATGCGTTATACAAATAAATACTTGAAAATTTTAATACTTGAACTTGTTTATCTAAAATTTTATTTAGGTATGAACCGGATATAAACTTTCGCTATTTTGTTAATGTATCAATATCTTTGGTTACATAGATCGACATGATTTTAGTAACATTGATGAGAATGCTCTTTTTGGATTTCATTTAGGTAGTTATTAAAACACCTTTTCACAGAAATGGCCTAGCATGTTCCATTTTCAAGTACCTGGTTCTCCTGTGTATTATAGATTCATTGAAATTATTTGTACCTGATAGGTACATTGCTAGGACTTCAAGGGGATTTTACAAAGTATTGCTGTTTTTTTGTGTCTATGGAACAGTAAGGCAACAAAAGAACATTACAGTAAGAAAGAGTGGCCTCATAGAACTTCTTTTGAACTTCAAACATAAAATATGCCCCCTTGTTAACCCAAAAAATGTGCTTCTTCCAACTCTCCATGTTAAGCTTTGACTAATGAAAAGCTTTGTCAAAGTCATGGACAAATAAGGTAATGGTTTCAAGTACACAAAAGAAATTTTTAAACACAAAAGAAATTTTCTCAATTAAGTGATGCAACATTAAAAGAAGGCATGTTTATTAGACCTCAAATAAGGAAGCTTCGAGGTGATTTCCCTTTTCAAGAAAAATTAAATGAAAAGGAATTGATATCTTGGAAGTATTTTGTAAGTGTAATAAAAGAATTTCTTAGCAACAAGAAATATGAAAATTATCGAAACCTCGTATATGAACTCTTGAAAGCCTATGAAATATTAGAATGTCGCATGTCCTTAAAAATGCATTTTTTAACACTCCCGTTTGGATTTTTTTCCAGAAAATGTAGGTGCAGTAAGCGACGAACAAGGAGAGAGGTTTCACCAGGACATCAGGACGATGGAAGCAAGATCCCAGGGACGTTGGAACCCATCTATGTGGGGCGACTACTGCTGGTTTTTAAAAAGAGATGATGCTACACAAGATGCTACACAGATGATAACACAAGAGGAAAAAGTGAAAGTTATCTCATGTAATATATTTTTTTATTTACATAATCCTCAGTAATGTCTTTGCATAGATTTAACATGTTTTACATGTTTATATTAATTAAATATTAGATTGTAAAAATATGTCGTCTCCTTTTTTTTCTCCACCGACAAAAAAAAACTATATGAGTTAGAGTAATTAGCCTATGATTTTCGGATTTAGAATTACAAAATACTTCATATACACCCATTTTCATCAACGTTTCCTCAAAAAACTTTGTTGACCTGTGTTATTATTAGAAACGTTCGGTATAATTTATGTTTGACATATCGTTATTTAAGATCAAGTTTCATATTTAACTTCTGGAATGATATTTTTATAGTACTTTTAACGAAGTTAAATAATTACACTTGACATTACTAATTAATTTATTGATAACAAACTAAAATATTTCTTATTATTATAGTAGCTATCAAGTTAAATATAGTTTGTACTGTTAAAATTTCGGTTTTTACTTTAAATATTAAAAGGTGATTTTTTTTATATGTCCGAACTCATTATGGAACGTTTTACATTAGAGCAACGCTTTCAAAATTTGCTTGTTGAAATTTATAATCAAAATCAGTGTTCTGTGCGCAAACTTATAGAGCACTTCGTGAATTTGAACTTCGAGATGTATTTGCCGAATTATCGACAAATTGCGAATATATTTTAAGAGCGTTCGAGATTAAAACAACAACAAGACAAAAAACTGTGCGTTCCGAAGAAAATATCGCCGCTGTTGTTGGCAGTGTTGATGAACATCCAAATTTATTAATTAGTCGCCGTTCGCAGTAAATTGGGCTTTGTTATTAGACTATGTGGATTATTTAATTTCGAATTTCAATGGTATTGATCTGGAGATCGTTAAAAGTATGTTAGGGAACATACAAGAACCATATAAGGGGGATAGTCGCTTAGGACTAATGACTAGAAGAGTACGAGTGTATACAAAACATTTGAATCGACAAACACGCTGAGAAACAAAACATGTCAGATAATTGTGAAAATAAAACGGGCGTGTGTGTATATAGACGAAAACATGAATTAGGAAGTGGGAATAGTATAAACAGACCTTATATATAAAAATACGATGTAAACCAAGCTGGTGGTAGAATTCGATCTGAAAGAACCTAGTGAGAGTCTGATGGCAGAATTCTGAACGACGTCCAACTGCCTAATGTAGAATGAGGGAGCGGAGGAATATGCAACGCATCCGTAATCTAGTTTGGATCTTATAAGTGATTTGCATAAATGTAAAAGGGTGGGTATGGATGATCCCCATCTTGGATGTGAAGCTCATTTGAGGATTCTCAGTGATCAGTCACACTCTGACCTAAGTCAAGTGATGTGATCTCTCCATGAAAGTCTAGCATCAGAAGTGAGACCTAGGAAGCAAAGGGAGGGTACTGATACAATAGGAGTTCCAGTCGTGGACAGGGTATGTAAGTGAGGACAATGCATTCTTCTGTAGAAGTGGACTGACGTAGATTTTTGAGGAGAAAATATGAAGCCGGTAAAACGGGACCATTCTTCGAGTCTTCTGAGGCAGCCTTGTATCTTCCTTTCCGCAACCATTGGCGTGGAGGAAGAAAAGTATATTAAGAGATCATCAGCATATAGTCTGTATTTCACATCAGTTCCGATATATTGCCCTATTCCGTTATTGGCGATGTTAAAAAGTAAGTGGCTTAATGCAGAACCTTGAAGAACACCATTTGTCAGTGGAAATCGCCTGGAGACCGTGTCGCCAAGTCGTACGCGAAAGTATCTGTTTGATAAGAATTGTTTTATGAAGTGTAGGAAGTTTCCTCTGAAGCCTAGGTCGTGCAGGGATTTTATTATGTTGTATCGCCAGACGGTGTCAAAAGCGCATTTTAGGTCGAGAGACACAGCCAGGAGATGGTGTCCTCTTTCGAAGGCTTCCCAGATATCAATTTCCAAGCCGACCAGATGACCGTTTGTCGATCGGCCAAGTCTAAAGCCGTATTGATTGTTGTCAATTAGATGATGTCGCTCCAGGTACCATAAGAGTCATCGGTGTATCATCCTCTCCATGATCTTACAAAAATGGTTTTTAAGAGATATCGGGTGGTAACTTTCAACAGATGAACAGTTTTTGTGGCTTTTATGGATCGGAATTAGAAAAGACTCTCCCCAGGAGGGGGGGGGGGGGGACCTCTCTCGCACCAGATGTCGTTGCAGATATGAAGTAGGGCGCATTGTGCAGACTCTGACATGTTCCGAATTTGTGAAATCAGGATATTATCGGGGCCAGGCACGCCTGAGCGGCATCTTGCAAGGGCTGTTCTGAATTCTTTATAAGAAAAGGGAACGTTGATCGGAGATGCTGTATCCTCCTCGAGTTGTAAGGCAAATTCGTGTCGGTATTTGTATAGTTTAAACAGAGGACCAAAGTTGTCGTCGCTGGACATATCATAGAAACATTTTGCAGAGTTTCCACTATGTCTCCCCTGTCAGTCAGATCCCGTTGTCGATAATATTATGGATGTGTTTGTTAGGAATGTCCCTGAGCCTCCTGATCTTGCTCCAAAAATCGGAGCATGTGGATCTGTGGTCCAAGGAACTGATAAAAGTGACCCATGAAGTTCTTTTGGCATCGCGAATGATCATCTTGACAAAAGCTTGGCATTTCTTGAAAGCAATGAAATTGGCCTGATTCTGGCGGTGTTTAAATTTGTTTAAAGGTGATTTCTTATTTCTCACAGTCTTGGCGCAATCTTCGTTCCACTATGGAACGCAGCTATGTTTTGTCATGAAAGTTGAGGTTGGGATGGAAGTATTGGAAACATTGTTGATGGAAGCAGTTAAGGAAAGATGTTTTTGAAATTGGCCGGGAAGAAGGTGAGGGCCTTCAAAAATATGAGTATAATATTGCCAGTCTGCTTTAGAGGTATTTCAGATTTTCCTGGTCGAGGTTGCACTAGTCAATCCAGCTGGAATGATGACAATAGGTAAGTGATCGCTGCAGTGTAGATCTCCAAGTAAAAAGTGGCTGTATGGTTGGAGAGCAAATGGTTAAGTCGATGGCTGAAAAGGAACCTGACGACAGAGAAATATGTGCAGAGGCGCCTGAATTCATAATAATGAGACCTTTTGATTGTACCAGGTTCATAATCATATCTCCTTTTGGATCCTGATAGGAGGACCCCCAGGTAGGACTGCGAGCACTAAAATCTCCTCCAAGAATAATAGGAGAAGAGAGCTGGACCAGTAAGTCCTCGAGTTGCTTGATAATGAAGTTGATATTTGGGGGAAGATATAGATTGCATGGTGACGGGGAGCCACCTGAAGCTCCATCTCCGTCCTTTCTGAATATTTGATAGTGCTTCTAGTTAAAGTTGTCGGACGGTTTCAGGTTGGTCTCTTGGGGTATCGGCCAGACTGGACTGAATGTGGCCGTGATGTTCTTAAGTTCCAGAAGTCGTAGGATTATTCCGCTAACATTCCACTATATTATGGAACGAAAGAAGAGGATAATAGGGGAAATAGATCAATCCGTGAGATATGGAGTTTATCTGTTTAGTTTCAGGCCTTTTTTATTAGGATGGCCCTTGGAAGGTCCAGAGACCGGGTTATCAATTTCCATCAAGTCCTCGATGGAGCCCGTCGAGGACTTTGAGCTACTTCTGGAGTTGTTTTACTTCTACTTCTGTTTTTGAGTTTTTATTAGGTGCGATTGTAGTCAATGGGGATGTGGAAGAGGGTGCATGAGGGAGAGTGGTGGATGAAGGAGGAGAGAAGGATGGGATGTAGGAGTGTAACGGAAGAATTTGGAAAGAAAAGACGTCCGCCGCAGCAGTGCTCCATATTGTGGTACCCTAAATATTCCAAAATGACGGAAGTTACTCTGAAGGACCCGTTAGTGACAGATGATACCCTCATCTGCCATTCAGCCCTCGACACGGGTCGCATTACAGTTTGGCTTAAAGGACAACTTGGACCCCTGGGGGCGTCACTCTCCGTACCCAGATACATAGTCTGGGCCCCGTGAGGGGTGGAGGAGATTCACATGTCATACAGCCAATGCAGCAATCGATTTATTGAAGGAACAATTTGGTGTGAGATTTATGTCGAGGAACGGACTTGTTAATTAGTCCCCAAGTTATATGATTTAACGCCTTTAGATTATTTTTTTTAGTATTATGTTAAATCTTTGATCCATGCCTATAAACCATCAACTATTGACGCCTTGGAAGTTAACATAACTCGGACAATTGTGGACATAACTCCCCAATTGCTTAAACAAGTGGTCTGAAATCGAATTGAAGTTTAGTGCAAACAAAATATTGTTGGTTACTAATTTAATTCAGTAATGCATAACAATATACTATGCGACAATATAGGTAAAGTATACTCATCTACAGCTTATCAACATGATAGAGATTAGAAAAACCTTATACACAGATCAGATAATGGGACATGAGGAATATGAACTGCTCCAAATTGGCAAATAAAGGACTGGAAATCCGAAAATACTCTTAATACATACAGCTCACAACAGAAAGAGATGGCACCTAGGAAGAGGAATTTAAATATATAAAAAAAACATAAACATCATGTTAGTAGCAATAATTAATCAGTTATTATTATTAATTCAAAAATTAAAAAAAAAACACTCAAAAGAAATAGAAATAAGAAATTTCATTGTCTACTTTATATTACGCAAAATGTATTGTTTGTTAATGTTTATATCCAGACGAGCAAACATGATACTTAAAATTACCACCGGGCAGCTGAATAATTGTTATTAAAAATAGCCATTCATATAATGAAACAAATGAGTGTATTAAATTGTTTACGTCATAAAATAAATTATATATAATTATTAATACAATTATTGACATTAGTTAATTTCTGAATTTCAATTAATACTAATATGGATAACAATGAAAGAATATTTTGCTATAATTAAAACATTCACTGAGGAAGGTAATAAAGGAGTGTAAAATTGCATCCTTACAAAAACCGAAAAATAAAGGGTTGTTCAATAAGAGTGCCAGAACTTTAAAATGAGGCACAAGTGATAATCAGTTCTGAAAATAATGTCGGTCAAATGTCCCTCTCGGCTTCGTCTGGTGAAATTTGCCTTTGTTTTCAGTGTAGAACCAGTTTCTTCAAATAAATTGCTTTAATCCGTGTTTTCATAGCATGATCGAATCCTTACAGTTAATATTGAATTGGCGGCGAAATAACTGTTGTGATGTCACAATACAATCATGAACAATGGCGAACGCCAAGTGTCAACTGTATTAATGTTATGATGCTACAAATAGAGCGAAAGTAGTCTCCTTAAAATTACCCGATAGACGCGCCGGAAATTTGAAAATTATCCGTTTCTCTGCCGCATCCTGTATATAAGTTATATAATGTAATGTAATGTAATAAAATAATGTAATGTAATGTAAGTTATATAATGTAATGTAATCCTTAACATCAAAGAAATTTACAATCAAACACCAAATAACTTGTTCTAAATTTCTCGACGCGCATTTCGCTAACTATGTTAGCATCATCAGGAGATGATTCAATTTCAATTAGATTGTGAGTTTGGAGTTTCACACCAAAGGTGGAAAATTGATCTTTGTACTTTTTATTTGTATAAATCTTTTTTACCGATGTAACTAACACCACAATATTTTTCATTTGTTAGTCAAAGAAAAATTCGTATCAAATGTTTAATATGAAATTTTTTCCACACTTTGCTGTACCTTTTTTTTAGGATTCACCTTTTTTTTGATTTAGCAATAAGCACCCCAAATATCAATATATTTATCTAGAATATAGGTTATGTTATAATAAGTTAACTTATTCTCAGCAGATGGCAATGTCTTTTAAATTTATAAATAAAAATATTTCGGTACTTGAGAACCAAAATGGATGAAGAAATCCAGTGTGCTGAATCGTTTAAAACTATGAAAATAATCGATACAGCCACTGGTTTCGGGATATCGAAACACAAAAGTAGTAAGTCCACTATTCAGTGAGGGCCAAACAGTTTTAAGTCCATTTCAACCAATTAAATGCTCCGATCTTAATAAGCTAGTTTTTTTTTGTAACCATCAGTGCTGTTGTTTTTGTTTTATTGCAGATGTTAAGATATATATTAATTCTTAACAGTATAATTTTAATAGTATAATAATTAAGTTATTTTTTTTATGTTTATTACTCCAAAAAATCAACATGGTGCGTGGTAAAAGAATGGTCAATATTACATTGACCCAGCTTAAAAAGGATACACCAGCACAATAATTAATACTACCGCTTCAATATCCTGTAAGTACTAAAAATTTTAATACGATATTAAAAATTTTAAACAGTAGGTTGTTTTTTCTAGTCGTTTTCTAAAAATAAGTATCTTATTGGGACTTTATTTTGTTATGATTGATGCAGAATTTATTTTAGTGTTAAGAGCACCCTAGGTAATTAGGCAAAATTTTTGAAAACAAAACTTCATTCTTAAAATGTTTTGTTTGTTTTGTTTTAGAAAGTTTTGGAGAAAATCGGCTTGACAATGCTGAATTTGTTTTGGTTGGCTCTGAAGGGATCAACGATACTGAATTCGTTGCTCATAAATATGAAACGTCCCGAAATTTAATGAGTGTGAAACAACCAGTAATTTAAACAGTAGTGGAAACCATAAAATTGATTTTACTTCTGATGAGTGTGAAATGCCGACGAATTTAAACAGCAGTGATAAGTCTTTGGTTTTATACTCAACAGATGACTCAGCTGAAGAAAAGTCGAGGATTAGTAATAAACCAAAAAAAGACATCTCCTGGAAGAAAAATTCTAGGAAGCTGGCAAATCTTGCTGGAACTCAGCATATCTCTTCTACTTCAGGAAAAATTATACAAGCTCGTAGTTTAAAACCACCTTACTCTGAACGGTGCAGACTGAAATGCTTTAACATTCTAGAAAACTCTCGACAGTTAATTTTTGATGATTTCTGGAATGAAAAAAGTGACTGGAATGGGAAGCGGCAATTCTTGTCAAACTCTAAAATGGTGTTACTTCAACTGTAAAAGCGAAGTTATTCACTGTAGTTCAAAACTTCCTTGACAGAAGAAACGTTCAAGGAAGTTTCACAGAAAAGGAATAAAAGGCAGAGGTAGTTCCTACCTGGTATGATTTCTGTCATCAGTAGTTGGCTTAGGCCAATCAGAAGTGAAAAACACAGAGACATACTAAAGTTAATAAAATGGTTTTATAAAAAATTGAAAAGAGAACAAAAAAACAAGAAAAAACAAAGAAAGGAAAAAGAATCGATGAAGATAATGAAATTCTATTAGATGAGGAAATTTAATATATTATGAAGAATGATATTGCACTATATAATTCTTTATTTCACAATATTTTAATGTTTTTTAAGGTTTTTATACTAAAGTTATTATAAATTATAACGAAAGTTATTTTGCCGTTTATATTGAATTATTTTATTAAATCCCCACAGAGTGGTCTATTTTTTAGTAAAAAAAATGCTGGAACAATAAGAACCAGGCGACACTCAGTCCTAACTTAAAAGACTAGGCCCACATTGTTTCAAGACCAAACTACAAGGTCCGATTATTAAATAACGAAACTGACTCTTACTTTAATTGACTGATCTTATTTTAATTGACTACAAAACATTTTATTTTGATTTCATACAAATTTACTTATTATCACCATCAATATAGATCCCGCCTCTATCCCTACAATGCTCCATGCGAATCTTCCATTGTTCGAAACAATGCTGGAAGTTTTCTTCAGTCAGCTCCTTCAGAACGCGTGCCGCTTTGGCTTTCACCCCTTCAATCGAGTCAAATCTTGTTCCTTTTGATTTTCAGATTTCATTCCTAATTTGCCGATTTCACCTTAGGATACATAGAAGTCGCACGGCGCAAGATCCGACGAATCCGACTGTCAGCTCCTTCAGAATGCGTGCCGCTTTCTCTTTCATATCTTCAACGCACTCAAATCTTGTACCTTTTAATGCAGATTTCACCTTAGGAAACAGATAGAAATCGCATGGCGCAAAATCCAGCCAATAAGGCGGATAGTCTAACACTGGGATGCTGTACTTGGCTACAAACCTCCTGAGAAAAAATGAGGAATGAGCCGGTGCATTGTCTTGGTGGAGAACCCATGACTTGTCCTTCCACAATTCGGGTCGTTTTTTCCTTATTCTTTCACGGAGTTCAGCAAGAAGGTGAAAGTAGTAATGTTAATTAATAGTTTGACCTTCAGGAACCCAGTGAGGTACACAATCCCATAAATGTCAAAAAAAAACAATCATCATTGCTTTGAATTTTGATTTGCTCATTCGAGCGATTTTTGACTCTCGGTGAATTTGGGTTCTTCCAGTGCATGGGTTGGGGTTTTGTTTCAGGGTCATAAGTAAAAAATCACCATTCGTCACATGTTATTATCCTTTCCAATAAGTTTGGGTTATTTTCAATGGCATTCAAAGTGTCAGTACAAACATTTTTGCGAGCTTCTTGTTGTTCAAATGTGAGAATTTTAGGCGCCATTTCGGCACACACTTTTTGCATGTTAAAATTGTTATGTAAAATTTGTCATATACATTCATTGTCAATTCCTACAGTTTCAGCAATCGCACGAATCCGACGGTCAGATCGATCCATATTACCGATTTTTTCGATATTGTCATTCCGTTTCAATTGTAATTTCACAACAATTCGTTGCTCTATTGTTACATTTAACATTTTTCCTGCGAAACTAAAAACAATGCGAACGAAGGCTACGGCTACACGAATTTGTTTACAGAAGCAAGTGGTACCGCATTCGAAAGAAAAGGCTTCACGCTAAACAGCTGTTGGTCCCTGGCGTTTGCTCATGCGTACTTTTGTAGCAGCGCCAGTGTCCTTATTTAATAGTCACACCTCGTATACTTAATCCGGCACATCTGAATAAATCGAGTATTATTAAAATATTAAACTTGTAATTCTAAAAGTAACCACCAAAAGCAATTAAAAATATTCGAAATCTTAGATGTGTTTGCACATTCTGATTTTTCCTTTAAAATAAACTTTTTGGGCTTGATACACTTTGATTTTCAGGTACCGATATATGGATACAAAGTAATTACTAATAGTTATGGCTTTAAAAATGAATTATAAATTAATACTGATATAAATATTATATATAAGTATATACTGATTGATATAAATATTATATGCCTTAAAATCGTTTCATATAGGCTAAGCGTTCCTTTAACACTAGGATATTTCAAATTTAACTATATTAACGATGACTTTAGTCACGTTTCTATGCTGTGGTATCATTACATCTAGTATATAGAATCAACTAAACTCTTTATCAAGGTAATTACAGCGTAGCTAGTGACGCGAGCAATGTACGTCAAGCAGCACTTTAGACAAAATAATCACTCTTAGTATCAGTTCAAAAAAAATGTTGTGAAAAAGAAATAAGTAAATATTGATGTGATGTCGTGATGCTTATTGCTAAATTTACAATGGGTGTTTTATAATTCAGTTGAGCTTTAGATTTTGAAATGACATGTAAATAGTATGTATTTTTTTCGAAAAGTTTATGTAAATGTTTCCTTAGTCTATTTTGTAATTATAATTATGACTTACTTAAGTTTTTGCGAATGTAATGGTAGGTCTAAAATGCATTTTGCCAAAAATTTGTCAATCTTTATTGGCAAAAAATGCCAACAGGTTGTTTGTCATCTTTTCGCCCATTTTTAAAGAGTGCACATGTAAACGATTTTGGAAAGAATAGACGATTGTCTGAGGGTGCTACTTGCCGGGTCCCGATTGAACAATGTCGTCGTGTATTTTATGATGTATCATATATTTATGATATATTTAGGTGTATCATGATGAAACACCACACATTTCCTGTTTGCTAATTCTGGTCGCCGTTTTTCTTAAATTGGTGCCTTCTGCCGATCTAATTGTGAACAGTAGAGGTCAGTGTTGATGGTTTGGTTGCGTGGAAGAAGCCGAAAGAGTATGGGTTCCTTTCAATACCACCAAATGCAAAGCATAATTTTCATCGGATGCAGGCCGTCTTTCGTCCTACTTAAAATCGTTCTCCCTAGTAACCCCTATAATTTTCTTCATTGTACGTTGTTGTACACCATCCACTTTTCGTCATCAGTTATTCGCTTCAGAAATAGTCTCAGAATTTTTTTCATGAAGAGATTCGGTCCAACAGATTTTGCCCACTTGTTCGTGGGAAACCCACACATCGTATCGGCAGACATGCTCATTTTTTTTCAGATGATCAAAAATCATCGATTTTCCAATAATTTATCTGCTACCTCATTGCTTGTGCTGCTTGAATCTATGGCTACTATGTCCTTTTTTTTGAAGGACGGTCAGAGCAATTCTAGATCAAAATCTTCGGAAAATCTAGAGGTATTTTAGATCAGAATATCCGCCCCTGAACCGACCAAACCACTTCTGCACCGTAATCTTCCCAACAGAACCCTCTCCGTAAATGGCATAAATCTTGTTTTTTTATTCGGACAGCATTTTTGCTCTTTTTGAAATAAAAGAAAACATAATATGACGTAAATGCAAGTTGTCGACGGACAATTGAACTAACTGAAACCAAATCAAAGCGAATCTAAACGTAAACATTGTAAATACCACAGGAATTAATAATATGTAAATAAACATTAATAATGCAACAAAATTGTATAATCCCTACGAATTTTCCGAACAACCCGAGATTAAATTTTTCTCGAATTTTGGTTAAAGCGAGAAATGGGTGGAGGGGGTAAAAAAAGTAAAATTGTCTAAAAAAACGATGCAATGGATTATACGAGGTTCTAAGCATTAAAAACAGTGATCAGCACTGTTTTTGTCACACGCATTTTTAAATGACATTTGATTGTATTTCTACTCTCATTACAAAAACAATGTTATTTTTTCAAGTCACCCTCAGTGTTTTTCTGACAGCTACATATTCAATTGATGTTTGAATAAAGTCGTTTCTGAAAGTAGATAGCTCTCATAGTCAACAAATTTTAATTTATTGATATCCGTTAAGGCTGTAAATATGCCACGAAAGTGTTTAAATCACAAGGATAGTTTTTGTTACGAGTGTGCAGAATGAATTTTATCTCTCAGCGTTAAAATGTCACACCACTAGTAACCAAACATTATTTGGGTTACTTTGGTTTTCCTGTGCGCCATCAAGGTGACCTAAGTGATTTGGTAAGTGGCTTACATTTATCTAAAAAACAGGCTGAGCTGTTGAGATCTAGACTAAACGGCTGGAATCTACTTTTACTCTGTACAAAAATTAGTTATTTTCGTTATCGCGACGATTAATTGGAACCTTCTTTTTCTCAAGCAGATGATTTGATCTATAGCAATGAACCTGTTAAATTTTGATTACAATTCAAGTTACTGGCGATTGTTCATTGACTCATCAAAAACTAGTTTTAAAGTACTAGGGTTGCTACACAGGGTTGCTTTCTGGAAAAGATTGAATACAGTATTTATATACTCTTGAAAAATTTGGACTGCAGTTTGGTTACACAAAACATCTCTGTTTTATTTGCGAACGGGACAGTAGAGATAGAAAAAATCACAAGAAAGAGGGGCCCAAGCATAAGCTACTTTCTTCAGGGCAGAGGAATGTTAAAACTCTTGAAGAAATCTTAAGATGTATTTTTACCACTCTTGCATATAAAACTCGGCGTCATAAAAAATGTTGTAAAAGCAATGGACAAAAATAATGGATTTTTATACCTGAAAGAGAAATTCCCCAAAATTAGCGACAAAAAAATTATAGAGGGGATATTTGTAGGTCCTCAAATAAGAGAAATAATGAAGGATAACAGCTTTCAGCAAAAACTGAATAATCTGGAAATATTCTACTGACGTAAAGAACTTTTTGGGTTTCCCACGGGGCAGAAAATTACAAAGATCATTAATTAATTATTAATGATCTTTTGATCACATACAAAGCTTTGGGGTCCCTGAAGATACATATCCTGAACTCACATTTGGATTTTTTCCCTGAAAACTTGGGTGCTGTCAGTGACGAACACGGTGAGAGCTTCCACCAGGATATTTCCTTTATAGAGATGCGATATCAAGGGAAATGGAGTCCTGGGATGTTAGCCGATTACTGCTGGGGATTGAAAAGGGACCTGCCGGAAACTAAGTACTCGCAAAATTCATAGATATTGCGTATAGATGGATAATTGTATAAGTGTAAGTGTATTTTCGTACATTTTTTATAAAAATATATATTTGAATGTCACGAAGAAACCTGACGTGATAAATTTCTTTTTATTAATATATTCTTGTTAGATGGCCATAGACCAAATGACAAAATTTGTGAAATTTGAAGCGCCGGTATTTAGTTACTTGTTTGAGGCGATTGAGTAAACCAAACGAGTTTGGATATTTTCTGAAAAACGGATTTAATCCCAATGAATATCATAAAAAAAGTGAGATTCCACTTTAAATAACTATTTTCTTTTGTTGTCGAAGGTAAAAAATGGGCTGCTGAATTTAAATGTGATCACGCATTCAGTGAAGATGATAAAATATTATTCTTTCACAATCAGGGTCTTTGATAAGAGATTACCAAATTTACCTCTGAAAACGTGAATGGGGTTTATTATATATTACTTATTATTAAAATGAGTTCGGCATTGAGTAATATAAATAAAACCATAAATCAATGATTATAGAAACAACAGATTTAAAACTAAAAATGGATTTAAATTTAAAAAACTGAAAATGATTAAAGCAAATATATTGATACTTAACTATTATTGCAATAAAATCTAATTGCTTGGCTAAACCTTATTTACAAATAAAAAATGAATGAATTTCAGCAGATCTGGATGTATTTTAGCGTGCCGTTAAAAACATGTATAACTGAACAAAAACAATTTACCATCGAACTTATAGTGTGTTAAACTAGTGATATTTACCAAATATAATAACAAAAAATAAATACACTGAAGTCCTTCAACATATTTTTATTAACTGAATTGTTAACAATAATTCAGTAAATATAAATATTATTTGATATCTTTCGATGCCATATAGGAAGCCACAGAAAACAAGGTTTTGTAAGTATTTATTTACGCCGGTTATTTAGATGGGCAGAAATTATTTTTCTATAAGTATACGAAGACTTATTTGCCTTGTTTTTTTCTGATAAATGATAAGAGGAACTACTACAACAACATTTGTAATAACATAAGTTAAGATAAAGAAAAATGAGTTTTATGTGTGTCATGGTGAAAATTATTTATAACGAATATACACAAGTGGTTATAAAAGAAATGGACTTTTGATAGTACTTTAGATCAGGTGATAATCACACAATTTAATAATAATGGGTAGGCTTCAATATAACTATGATGTGCTATCAAGCCATAGAGAAGAAGATTAATCTAGCAACAGTGTAGGCACTGATTATAATTTTCTTGATATATCATTTGATACATTTGTCCATTCTGGGAGTAAGATAGTTTAAAAAAATATATATTTGTATACTTGGTTTTTCTCACTTTTTGATCCACTAAGGGCCGATTCTACAATGCAAGTATATACCTGGTATAAGCTATACTTGGAATAAAGTCTGAAACGCCCCTTCTACGATCGCCGAACGCTATTCTCGGGCAGAAATCCCTTCTACGATCGCTATTCCCGGTAGAAATCGGCAGATATAAGTTATCCGCTTGAACTTGGTCGGATATACTCCGAATATAGTTATTCTTGCTTTCTATTGGCCAACTTCAGTTGTCAGTATTAATAAACATAACCTGTCCTTTATATTCCACAGTTTTATGATTTTTTAAGTATAACAGTCAAATAAATAATTGATATGAATCCCATAAATTTAAACATTTTTGATTCTGATGAAAGTGATTTTCAAGACGCAGTTTTAATTCGACGGCCAAAAGTATTTAAACATTGGTATGAAAAAACAAATATATTATATAGATATACGCTTTTTAATGTAAATTGCATTTTTTAGGCCTGATTATTTCGTGGAGTTTTTTAAACGTTTTCGCTTACAAAAACGAACTTGTGCAATGTTGTTGAATTTTATTAAAGATGAAATTAAATCTTCAACAGATCGTAATCGTGCGATAAAACCTGGAACAAAATTGTTTTTGACTACCAATGTCTTAATAGTACCTTTACAACACCCAAATACTCCAGCGGAAATCCTTTTTAATGAATCCCATATCCGAACAAGAAACTGTGTAGAAAGATGTTATAGTGTTTGGAAATGCAGATTTCCTATTCTGTCTAATGGTATGCGTGTGCTCATGGAACATTCCAAGGCAATAATAGTTGTAATTGCTATTCTGTACAATCTTGCAATGGATGAACATGAAGAAGAGCCACCAGTCGAACAAGACTTACATGAGCTGTAAATTGAGCCTCCTATTGTTCAAAATCATGATGTCCGTGAAATCAACAGAATGTAAACATCACTGATTCAAAACCCTTTTTCTAATCTGATATAATTTAATACGGTTTAATTATGTTGTGTACTGAAAACATTGTATTGTTTGTTTTACTTTGTATTTTAGTATGTAATTTTGTTTCCTTATGTCTGTTTAGTTATGCAGCTATTTTGTTCACTTAAAACAAATAAACATTTATCTATAAGAACGCTAACTTGGAAAATTGATGAAATAAATTTATATACCTAATTATGTTGTTGATAAACGACAAAATAAATTAAAAACGGTAGAAATTAAAAACGGTAGAAACGTTAAAAAATTAAAAAAGTACAATTTTTAACGTTTTATTTCAATCATCATGATAATACATCAATTTCTAAAATAAATAAAACTCTTTAATGCTAACTATTTATTCCTTATCTATAATGCTAGCTAATTATGTAATATTAACATCTATAAATAAATCATAATTATAAACATAGAATGCCTGTGTGATTGGCAATACACTGGCAAATAAAATTAATTAAGATGGCTGTTACTTTCGTCTCTTTTGAGTTGAGCATTCATATTTTCATTTCCAACTGATGTTTTTTTCCAAGCATTTTTCTTTCCTTTCTGATTCTTCCAGAAGTGCCATTTGAAAACCAATGAACTCAATCTTTTTTCTGACGAACTCTTCATACACTTTCCCCCTGAATCCTTGTTGCACCTTGGAAGAAACTGATTCGCTTTGATCTATGTAGGTGTTGCTTATTTCTTGAATAATGTTTACATATATAATTTGAGATTTGTAACACTTTGCTTTTAGGCTGTCTCAACTGGTGTGGATTCCATGAACTCCAGTTACAATTTGCCTATAATAATAATAATTACTTATATTTTATTACAAATCTTTTTCATTTGAGTATACATACAAATTCTATATTGGCACTAGAAGATTCATCTGTAGTACCTCCAACTGCCTTATATTTTCTTCTACAAAAGCCTCAGTGATGGGGCTTGCAGTGTCTTTTGCAACTGGCAAATCTGTATTTACTATAAAATATATACATAAGACAATATAACTGAGTGAATCAAAACATATAAAATAACCCATACCAACATCAGAATAATACAATGCCGTTGCTCCAACACCAATCAAAGGCAGCACTCTATTTCCAACACTATCTAACTTTATATCTCTCGTTGGGCCCCCACCTGTTTTGTACATATATTGTTTCTGTTCTGCTTAATTTGATTGATTGATTTTTTTAATGAATCCTGCTAGGCAATGAATTTGTTAGGCAACATTTTGGCAGTTCTTCTTGTACCACAAACTATTGAACCTTCCTTCAATGAGTCTCCATTCTATATCTTTGGTATTATTAGAAAGGGTGACTGTTTTCTTCCACTTTGGAATAGAATAATGCGAGGATCCTCGGCACTATTACTACGTAAAACAACTTTATACGTACCGACAGTTTCTTTACTTGCCTTAACCAAATCGACTAACAGAACAATTTCGTCAATCGTGAAATTATTGTACCGCTTTTTCTCCATTTTAATAAGATGACACAATATTTTTATAAATAGAATAAAACAATTTTATAGTTTGTTATCTATCACTTTTATTTTTAAATTGTGTAAGTATAGTTTCATAAAACGATGTTATATTCTCAAACACTGCTTTAAAACTAAGGTATTACAGCTGTTTATCCTATGTACCTAATTTTACACGTTTGTCATCACAAAGTAACGGACAAATCAATCAATTAATATTTTTATAATTTCGAAACCATTCACGTTAGGTTAGGCTTATAAAATGCAATAATTTCCCACGCCATCAACTGTCAACGATGGCGCAATTCCACCTACTATTTTGGCATATTAGAACTACTAGGGCGTTATTTTAGGTATAACTAAAGGCGTTGTAGGCAACAGGCCAACACCAGATATACTGAGAATAATACCAGGTATAACTTATTCCGAGTATAACTGTTCGTCGTTTATACTTGGTTTATACTTGCATTGTAGAATCGGCCCTTAATGTCATAAGTTCTCAATAGGATTATTATCCGGTTACAGGGTATGGGATATTGGGGAGGTGTATATATTTCTTCTGACATTGTAGAGCAGGCATTCTTCTGCAAACTTCATCGTGTGCTTCCGATCGTTGTTTTACTCGAAATTGAAGACAGTACCTATTTCGAAGCGAATTCGAATAAAAGTATGTCCATCTACTTCCGATCATTTTGATCCCGATCCCAACAATGATAAATAAAGTTCCCGTCCCAGCCCAAGACGTACATTCCCAAGCGTGATATGATGGAATGATCCAGTGACATCTTATTTTTTCTCCACCATGACTATCGGAACAATATTTCTAAGAATTCTAAGATTTATAAAAATCTTAACAGGTAATTTACGCATTTTTTGCGAACTGAAGTCTTTTATTTGTTTTCCTCACTGATACAAGGTTACTTCCGGAGACTCTTCTCTTCTATATTCAAAATTATGTAAATTTGTTACAGTCCTAAACATGACGTTTACTCCAGAACAAGAAGCAATACCATTGGCTACTTGATTTGAAATGAAACAATTTTTTGCTTTTGGTCGCCCTTTCCTCTGTTCGAATGCGATATGGCCAGATCCTTCATATTTTCTCACTTTTTAATGTACGGTAGATAAATGAAGCTTTATATTTTTGGCATTTTGCCGCAATTTCATGCCAGTTCTTTTAAAATTTCCGCACGTATCTCCAAATGCAGCTCTCAACTTTTCTAGTCATTATTACTAAAACATTAACATTCAACACACTCAGTTTTAAACTGGTTAAGATATATTACATTTTTGTTTCTGTGTATTAAAGCTATTTATTACATCTGAAGCAGAACATCTAAAGCAGATTAAATCAGCAAAATCAACTGATAATATTTTTTCATAAAAAGTCGGTTCTAAAGGGTGTTTTCGTTAATAATGTCGATTTTTTTCTAAGGTATGGCGTTACTAATACATTTTTTGTTATAAACTAATGACGTATATGGCATTTTAGACGATAAACTTTCAGCAGCTCAACAGCTATTCTCAACAGCTTTTCATAGCTTTGAGAATTAGTAACTGCCTTTCATTTGAAGAAAACGGCTGCTGAAAGTTATCGATATTTGGGCGAGGCTTATGGTAAACATGCTCTAACACAAAAAACTTACGAACGATGGTTTAAAGGGTTTAACAATGATGATTTTGATATACAAGACAAGGAGCTTCCAGGACAGCCGAAAAAGTTTGAAGATGCAGATTTGCAACCGTTATTGAATGAAAACTCAACTTATACGTTGAAGAATAATTGAATGTTGCCCAATCCATCAATTCCGAACGTCTACATGCATTGGAAAAAAATCCAGAAAGAAGGAAAATGGGTTCCATATGAATTGAAGGAAAAAGACATTTTAAGAATTGCAGAACGCTGGTGAAATATTTACTAGCGATCGATACCGACAATAATCGATAAATCTGAACCGAGTATTGAAGGAAAAACGACCAGAATATGACCAAAGACCACGATAAAATCATTTTCAACATAATGATGATGCCCCATGTTGCAAAATATGTAAAAAAACTATTTGGAAAACGTTAAATGGGACGTCTTACCCCACCCGCCGTATTCACCGGACTTAGGCCCTTCGGAGTACCACTTATTTCGATCGATGTAGGACGTACTTCCAGAACACTTACATTCTTACAAATAAGTGAAAATTTGGCTTGATGAAAGGTTGGCATTAAAAAACCAAAAGGTCTTTTGACGCAGAGTCCATTCTTTGATAGAAATATGGGAAAAAGTAATAGCTAACTATGGCCACTTTGATTATTAAGCTATTTTATTTTGTTATGGAAATAAACGCTCAAATATTGCGAAAAAATCGACATTTTAAACCGAAACACCTCTTATATTATCTACTCTTAAAAAAATATATTCTGCTTCAATTATGGTATAATGAAATATTGTTGAAATGTTAAAAATAATTTGTAGTTTTTGTTGATATGTAGTTTGTGAGAAAAATTGGTTTGTTCAGATACTTTTTCTCCACTAAATCCCACTGTTGGATATGATTGTTTAGACATGTGAAATTTGGGTAGAACTGATTTAATTCACGTATAATTACTAACATTATTCTTGCATTAAATAGTGTTGAAGCTAATATGCTGAGTATTATCTTCTTCTTCTTTTTCTTCGTCCTGTGGTGCCACAGCCCGACAGTGAGCCTTGACCTCCTTCAACCTTCGCCTTTAACCGGATCGATCTCCAGCAGCCCCTTGGCAGTTCTGGATGTACAGTTGTTCTTCAACATCTCTTTATACGTTGTCTTGCCACCATGTCTTTGGTCTACCTCTTTTTCTGTTACCCCTTATTCGCTCCTTCATGATTTTCTTTGGTATTCGGTTTTCTGGCATTCTTATCATTCCCGCCGATCTGAGTCGCTGAATCCTCACATAGTCTGTAATATTCAGATCTTTGTATAATTGGTTGAGTGACTACTGGCCAAATGATTGCTAATATATCCTAACTTTCGTATTCCTTTGAGTAAATTAAGATCTTAGTGCAGAATGCATAGAATAAGTAACTTTGTTACCATTCATAATTCGATACCTGGTATCTCCTGTGATGTTATTGTTTCCATCAAGTTTTCTTCCCAGATATGTACATTTCTTTACAATTATTCTCTTCTTGAACTTTTTTCCATCACCTTTGTTTTGTCTATATATGTAGGATATCTATTATGACATTTTATAGTTAGTTAAAACATTGGTTGAAAAAAGGTTTACAATGATTTTACTGAAATTGAAATAACAAAAAACGTATTAATATAAATTATTAATAAATAATTTATACGAGAAAATTAATCTAAATGGGCTCATCGAACACCATTCATTATAGATCTTGATAAATAAACGTCATCACAAGCAGACAAACCACAAAACTGTAAAAAAAATAAATATTGATTCTCTACTTAGATATATTTACTTAATACTCATATATGGTTAATAAAACATTTATTACATGTTTTAATACAATACCTCTAAACAATTAATCAGTTGCAATGCTTCTTTAAAATATCCTGTAGATAACTTTCCTCTACACCTCAAATATTTACAAATAATATTAACTGGAAAATTCTCAGAAAATATTTTATGAATAAGTTTCAATGACTTTATGACACAATGGTAACTTTTAAACTGGATTAATAATATAAAATGTATTTATATTAATTAAATTGGTGTTATTTCTAACATTTTTAAATACAAAATACATTTCTTTTATTTTTTCCAAAACTAAATTTGATAAATTTTCATGAAGTCAACGATGTTTTCAATGAAATCATCTTTTAACAATAAACGTGTGCGCTTATATGAACTATCATTTAATCATTATTGTCAAACCCTTTAAACAGCACGAAACTAAAATGAAAAATGAGTAATTTACTTATCAATTAACATCCATAGATTCTTAAGTGTGAAAACTACATATCAATTAAATTTATACGCTTAATATTTAAATATTTTCTCGGTTCTTTATGATGACGTACGTATCATAATTTCTCAAAACAACACTGAATACTGTGGGTGTCAATAAGCAAAGTATGAAATAATAAATAATTTTTGCTTTTCGTTTTATTACGGAGCTCTATCTGAACTAAAATACTTTACATACACATACAAGTGATTTTACAACATTCGATTACATATCATAAACGAGACACAGGATGTGACCTGTCTAACGAACTGGCGAGCTTATTCATCAGACAGGATCCATTCGACTAAACAGCACTTTTAAATAGAAAAACTCTGAACAATTACCAATTGCAATGGTTCTTTAAAATATTCTGTAAATATCTGTCCGCTACACCTCAAATATTTACAAATAATATTAATTGGAAAATTCATTGATTTTCTGACACAATGGTAAGTTCTAAAACTAATATCAAATTTATTTATAATAATCAAATTGGTGTTATTTTTAACATTTTTAAACACAAAATAAATTTTGTTTATTTTTTTCAAAACTCAATTTGATAAATTTTAATGAAGTCAACGTTGTTTTCAATGAAATCATCTTTTAACAATAAACGTGTTTTCTTAAATGAACAATCATCTAATCATTACAGTCAAACTTTTAAACACCGCCAAACTAAAATGAAAAATGAGATTAACATCACTAGATTCATAAGCGTGAAAATTAAATGTCAATTAAATTTATACACTTAATATTTAAATATTTTCTCAGTCCTTTATGATGACGTACGTATCATAATTTCTCAAAACAACAGTGAATACGATAACAGTTAATAAGCAGAATATGAAATAATAAATAATGTTTGCATTTATTTTATTTTACTACGGAGATCCATCAGAACTAAAATACTTTACATACACAGGCAAGTGATTTTACAACATTCGATTACATATCATAAACGAGACACAGGATGTGACCTGTCTAACGAACTGGCGAGCTTATTCATCAGACAGGATCCATTCGACTAAACAGCACTTTTAAATAGAAAAACTCTGAACAATTACCAATTGCAATGGTTCTTTAAAATATTCTGTAAATATCTGTCCGCTACACCTCAAATATTTACAAATAATATTAATTGGAAAATTCATTGATTTTCTGACACAATGGTAAGTTCTAAAACCAATATCAAATTTATTTATAATAATCAAATTGGTGTTATTTTTAACATTTTTAAACACAAAATAAATTTTGTTTATTTTTTTCAAAACTCAATTTGATAAATTTTAATGAAGTCAACGTTGTTTTCAATGAAATCATCTTTTAACAATAAACGTGTTTTCTTAAATGAACAATCATCTAATCATTATAGTCAAACTTTTAAACACCGCCAAACTAAAATGAAAAATGAGATTAACATCACTAGATTCTTAAGCGTGAAAATTAAATGTCAATTAAATTTATACACTTAATATTTAAATATTTTCTCAGTCCTTTATGATGACGTACGTATCATAATTTCTCAAAACAACAGTGAATACGATAACAGTTAATAAGCAGAATATGAAATAATAAATAATGTTTGCATTTATTTTATTTTACTACGGAGATCCATCTGAACTAAAATACTTTACATACACAGGCAAGTGATTTTACAACATTCGATTACATATCATAAACGACGACAAATGACGTGATGTGTCTAACGAGCTGGCAAGTTTAATCATCAGACTGGACCCAATCGACTAAGCAGCACTTTAAAATAGTTCACAAGTATCAAAGATATTAATATTATCTATTCAAAACCATTTCTTTCGCACGAAAATTTGTCAATTGCCCCGAACATTTAATAGCATTTTAGCATTTCTAGCATTTTAGCATTTCTAGCATTTTAGCATCAGGCATTTTCATAAGAATCTTTCAATTTAATCTACACACTTAGAGTCACACAGTATTAAACACACCATAAACATTTCAAAAATTTAAATATAATTATGTTTTATTATTATTTTTTAGTTCCTTTTTATTTGTTTCAAATACAAGTTAAAATATTGGAAAATGGAAGAATTTGGAAGAAGAAAGTATTTGTTTTGTCAAACTGTTGATATGTTGAATGTGCGTTAAATTTGTGATTCATTATAGGAAAAATGAAGTGTTATTTAGAAGAATTTTTTTTTACACGCAGACGGGATGAGTTGTAGACACACAAGGGGCCGATTAGATCGAAGTTTTTCATCAGTTGCCAAGTTGATTTGGTTCAGCGAGACATACGAAACCCATGGTTCAACTGGGAGACCATCTGCTCTGTCAAAAAGAGAAAAAAAACTCAATGTGAGAATTGCATTGAATTCCTCTTAGACTGCAAGAGTAATTACTGAAGAAGTTAAAATCATCAAGAGTTAGGAATGTCTAGAGATTATTTAAAAAGTATGAAAACATTGTAAGAAATAAATTGAATCCAGTATTAAATACTCGCCACAAATTAGCTCGAATGGCTTTCGCCAAAAAGATCATGTCGTGGAATAAGTAGTGGAAGGAATTTTTTTTTCTGATGAAAAAATATTCAATTTGGATGGGTCTGATGGATTTCTATTTATTTTCATAATCTTAGGAAGGAGGAAAAAAAATATTGAGACGGTCAATGGGAGGAGGAAGTTCCATGGTTTCGGCGAGTATTAGCTTTAAAAAATGTAACTGAGTGTTTGTTTCTCACCAAATTAACTCTTAAGAATATAAAACTTTATTAGATCAATAAAAGTTATATTTTAATGATATGAGCGAAGCTAAGTGTTTTAACAAGATAACGCCCCATTCATACAAAGTAACCCCCTATTTCTCCAGACTTGAATATGTTTGAAAAGGTCTGGAGGATACTTTCAAGATGAGTTTATAGTGAATCAAGACAATTTACACAAAATAAAGATGTGAAAAGTCTTAATTAGGCTTCACGGGAAGAAATTCCACAACAAACAATAAAATAGTTGTATGATTCATTATCAAAAATAATTTTTGATTTAATAAAAGAAAATACCACAAAATATTAAATTGTTGTTTGTTTATGATTTCCTCTTGTTAACATTTCTCTTTCCTATAAAAATGAGGGTGTCTAACAATTTGATGCATCTAAAATCCATTAATTTTTTTTTCTGGAGAAACGTCTTCGGTTCAACTTAAGATGAGTCAAAATTAATTTTATTGTAGTTTTCATATTAAATATGTTAATTTGAAAATTTGTAAAAAATAATTGAAGCCTTTGGTGAAAGGTGTTGACTGATTTTTTTTCGAAAATGAGTTTATTGGTCCATTCATCTATCCATTGTAACAAAATACTGTTTAATAAATTAAATAGTCCCAAAATCACTCTATTTTATATGTTAAAGTTTGTTAAAATTGTAACTCCTGAACATCTTGAAAAAAATGAGTTAACACCCTCTTCCACTAAAGGTTTCAACTGTTGTCAAAACAACTGTGTCTAACAATTTGACATTGAGTATAGCTCATAGGTTATTTTTAGGGCATATACACAGTATGTCGGAAAAATATTGGAACTTTTTATCGAAAAACAATTAGTTATTTTGCCAAAATTATTTCTTTTTATTCAAAATACATCACTTCGGCATCAAGACACCGCTGGGCACGTTCAACCAATGCTAGCATATTTTTTTTTGTCGTTTTTTCGGAATCGCCTCAATCACCCTCGTCACAGCTTCTTGAACTTCTGTAACACTGTCATAAAATGTTTCTTTCATAGCCAGTTTGAGTTTGGGAAACAGGAAATAGTCACACGGAGAGAAAAAAGACGAATACAGAGGATGTCGTGACAGACGATTATCGTGCAACAAAAACCGGAAGGCGTTCGATATTCGGCCCTCATTCGAACGATTCTTTTCCACAAACGCTCCATAACACCCAGATAATATTCATCAGACATTTTGAACTTGTTGAACCTTAAGGCAGGAGGAACAAATCGAGTAAATACACTTTTTCCAGCAACTCATCGCGATTTTTGTTTTTTGGCCGGCCTGGCTTTGGATCAGCTTCCAAAGCCTCAGGACCGTCCTGGAATCGCTTATGCCACTCGAACACACATGTACGGGATAAGCAATCGTCACCATAAACTTTGTCCATTAATTCAAAATGCAAAAGTTTATGCAAAAGTTTAACCGAATGAAATGAAATGAAATTTAATATTAGCTTTTTGTTCCATCGCGTTCTTGTGACGAGATAAAAAACGTATTGTCACTTTAAGCGTTATAACATGACAATTCGTTGATCGATTTTAATAATGGCAGCCTCGTTTTATAGAAGAGATATACAGCTTTCGTATTGTTTATATATATATTGTTTTAGTAGATGGCGCTAGTAGTTTTCTTTCTAAATTTAAAAAGTTCCATTATTTTTCTGATATACTATGTACGTTATCAACATTTTAGAAATACAAGATTTTAAAAATACTCCATCGTATACACAATATATTTGCGCTATTTCAATAAATATTGGATATCTTAGCTTTTATACTTATTAGCAACTAGCTGACCCGACAGACGTTGCCTTGCCCAAATTTCAATAAATTCGATCGTTTTGTTAATTTGTGATAAACTATTGGAAATGTGTAAACAAAGTAAAAATTTGTTTGTTTGCCTGTTTTTTTTTGTTTGTCTTGCATGAATATTCAAATTCATTATCGCGCCATTGGTTTCTACTGACCGATGATGACTCATTTGATGCATATCATCTTCGTTTACATTTTCTCTTTCTTCTTGGACAGGTGCTGAATGTGTTTGTGATAATCGATTCAGTTCAATTTAATTTCGCTCTTCGCGTTGCTCTGCAATTCGATTAGATCGGTTTGCAGATCGGTTTACTTTACAAATGCTCCGTCTTATTGGCGGCATTGCAATGCGTTTAAATTGTGTCAATTCAGTTGATTGCGACACAATGTGCGATGCGAAGAATCACAATTCAACTGAAAATGGACCATTGATTTACTTTGTTGTTACTGTATAACGGTTTGTCACTTCAAAACCCAACTTATTTTTTTTTGAGGTAAATTATTTCGTTTATTTCGTACGTAAATCTGTAAAATTGTTGTGATGAAATGATTGCGATGAACTTAAAACAGAATCATAATTCAACTCAAAATAATCAACTGATTCAATTTTTCGTTACTATGTAACAGATTCACTGACTGATTCACAATTTGACAACCAATTAGCTGTCAAACGACATTTGCGCACGTAGCGAAATAAACTGTAATAGAAATAAAATAACTACATTTGTTGGACAGATCGCAAAACAACCCAAAAGTAAAAACAAATGTAACTTTATTTTAATTTAGGCTAGAATGCGTTTTTCCAAATTTGTCTCCAGATCTAATTTTTTCAATTGAAAACATTCAATTGAGTTATTTCCATACCGGGAGCATAACGAACAAAATAAAGAATCAACCAAATATGCTGTTCCTATGTTCGCCAGAATTTTTTTTCTGAAAACTTTTCCAAAACCATAAAGAACAAAACAAAAAAAGAATTAGGTATATCCATCGTTCGAATCATGAGTTATGGTCTTGAGTTCATACGAAAATCCCATAGAAAAAAGCACTTACAGTTTTTCCCGAATTTTTCAATTTTCCGGGCTACTTTTCCAATTTTTCTCTCCTGAAAACCTAATTGAGACTATTACGAACATTAAAACAAAAATTAGCCAAATCGGTCGAGCCGTTCTCAAGTGATGCGCTTACCAACGAACAGCATTTAATTTTTATTTATAAGATTGCGATTTACAAAATTCCTTTAATTTAAATAATCCCTAAAAAACAATAGTTATTATATACACATTAAATCATTGTATATAGTTTAAATCTATTCTTAGTTAACTCAAAATGCGACTTATGATGAAAAATGGGTGTATTTTAATCCCGATAAAAAATATTAATTGTTAGATCCCAGATAAATGATGGTCCATTAAGATAAGATTTTTATGGAAGCATTGTGGTGTGTTTTGTCGAATTTTGCGAACTTAATCTAGGTTGAGTTGGTTTCAAATAATCAAATCGTCGACACTAATCACTATTATGATTAAGAGATGAAAACAACTTTAAAAAAATTAATTAGTTTTAAATCTAATATGAGTTAAAATAGTAACCTTGCATGTATATTATAGGATAGGTATATTGAAAGGAAAATGTGATTGGTACAAAATATAAAAAATATATGACATTTATAGTTTTTTTATGAAAAATACTCCTCGTGCAATGTTAAATATTCAAGTACTCCTGATACTTATATTTAGAACCTCTAAAATTCCATTCTCAAACTCAGGGATGCTCGTTCTTTCATCTCAATGACAATTTTAGTTTTGGGAATAGCCAAACGTCGAACGAAACCAAGTCAGGTAAAGATGGGACATGGTGGAGCGCCACGATATTTTTTGCCAAAAATGGTAAACAAGTTTGTTTTAAAATAATATTTTCTAATACAATAAGATGTATAGTGCATTTAAGAATGCTATCTGCCAAACCTGTACAAGTACTTACAACCACTTTTTGGACGTTATCTTTAGTGCGAATTGGAATTGAAGAACATAGAGTAATTTGTCCTTAATGCTCTTTTAAGTCATTATGAAATGAATGAAAAGGTAAATGTAAAGTGTTAGGGTTAGAGGTGCATTAGCAACTAGGATATTTAGCGACTGGACCTACAGCTTAACGTGGGTTTCGAACCACGGTCATCAGCTTCCGACAAACCCAGGCCAGCATCCCCCTTAGGCTATAAACCCTTGGTTATGTGCCTACCCATAAGTCTATCAGGAAACCTACCGACAAGCGAGTGACCAACGTTGAACACTTCTCAGAAGGCATCCGGCCTTACCCAGCCTTTAATTGGCGTGACTGAGGGGTAATTCGTTTGTCGGATTTTACACTCTTGTCTAGAAACAATCACAAACATTTTAGGAAATAGACAGACAGAAGAAAGAAAGAAAAACAACCATCCGAGCGCTGGAATCGAACCAACTACCGCTTCAATGCGGTTTCGGCACAGCAGCGGCAGGCCGCTGCTTTTACCGTCCGTACCAAAGCGACCGGCATTATGAATGAACAAGAGAAGATATCACCTTGAAAGTTCTGGCGATGAAAGATTCAAAGTGCCATTTCATAATGTGCATATTCATTCAATGATCACGCTATTGCTGAAGCGAAGAATCACCTTCTCCATTTCACAGATTTAGTGTATATTGATTTTCGCCCTTTTTAATTTCACGCTAGGTTATCGGAAATCGGCGCACCTATCAATTTAAATTAATTTATTGATATCGCAATAAAAGAAATGCATCCTGCGAAACATCTATTATAACAAACTGAATCAACTGCTTTAGTTTCGGTTCGCCGATTGTCAACAAGCATACGTTTGTTCTATAGAGCCTAACTTTATTAGGAATAAAAAAAAACTATAGATTCTAATTTTGAAGGTAATGTGAAAATGTCCCAGTGATAATCATAAGAGGTATGATATTTTTCAATAAATTAATATAAAAATGTATTCTATGATAATGTAAATATCTGAAATTCAAATTACGCTTATATAAAGGTTTATCCAATAAGAGTGCCAGAACTTTAAAATGAAGCACAATGATAACTACAAGTGATAATCTGGTAATTTTTATTTTATCATGAAGAACAAATGAAGGGTACAGGCAAAAAACCAGGAATATCACATTTTTTAAATTTTAATCTAATGACAACGTAAAGCTTATATATGGTAGTTTCATTAACGATTACTCGTTTTCGTTGAAAACCAGAAATGTTGCAGATAAACGTACTTTTTTATACTGGCATATTACAAGCCATGTCCAGCAGGAAACGGAATAAAATAAGGAATGACCATTTCGCCCCGCCATCTTTATTCTTTATTGACACTAACAATTTGTAAGAGGTGAGTTTTTATGTCGCTTCTTGCGTATTGTGGAATTTGTGAAATAATTTTGTGAAAAGTGGTTTCAGATACTGATACCGACTGTAATAATAATGAATCCCATATTAAACAATGTTCTAAAAAAAGAAATCAGAAATATGGTAGAGCTCAAGACGTTATAAGAAAACTGAGATTTTCTTCACACGAACGCGGAGATTCATGTTATTTTGCAAGATATAAGTGTTTTGAAATCTTATCGGAATATAATCTAAATGATATTTTAAAATATTTTAATTCATTATAAAGCGTTGATGAACAGAATCTATACTTATGTGGCCTAATAACTGTGCATAGAGCGTCATCTGGTGAACGTAACAGCAACACAAGTAATACTAAACACTGCTTACGCCGGACAGCGTGCTTCTTGACAGCTGCTGTCACTTAGCATTTTCAATATTTCCGATTGCATTATAAAATGGAATTTTCATAGATTTCGATTTGTTTTACCAGTTTTTTAATTATTTAACCAGACTGAACCACAGCAACGCGTGGCCGCATACAGCTAGTAGATTTATAAATATTAAAAATGTTGAAATATGGCATTAAAAAATACAAACAGTATTTACAATAAATTCCTGTATTAAGTTTAGGAAAACGTTTATAGTAAAATAGCGGAAAATGCGACATAAAGGATATTTTCCGTCTAGACGGGATGCGACAGTGTATTTTTTGGCTTTTTTAATTTTCTCTCATTTGCTAACGGTTTCGAAAACTTGCATCGGGATCAATAAACTCGCTTCTTTTACATTGCGTGTACAACATTAAACCGTGGAATTATTTATCACTGATATTTGAACGGTAGTAACAGAAATGTGTTTTTATTAATTGAATAATTACTTATCTAAGATAAGCATTAGTTCAATGCTTTAGACGACGTCAGAAGGTTAGTAACGGAAAAAGCTATTAATGTATAAAAATATTGAAAACAAAATAATTTTAGAAATTGTATACTAGCATGTTACACCTTTAAACGCTTTTAAAAATCATGAAAAATTCCGACAATTTTCAGAGAATATTGGCGGATAATTCGTAATGCAAATTGGGTTTTTGAATAAAAAAAATATCGATTTTTTTACTTTATTTTAGAACTTTGTCATAAATAATATTGATAATCGATGCGAACAACTTTTTAAAAACTTGTTACAATTAATTATAGATAAATTAAAATGTACAATTTTTTTTAAAAATCACGTGACTACGAACGCGCCGCTATTGGCTGCTATGTTTGTGACGTCAGTACTGTCAACGGCTTCTATTCGTATATATACTGTCAAAATTATTGGTGGTTAAGTGCAAAATAAAGTATTGTTAATTACTAATTCAGTTCTGTAATGTATGACAAAGGGTTCATAAAGGCTAATTCTGATAATATACCTTCTGTAGATATTTTTATGGTCACAGATATTCTGAAAAATGACATTCGGTTCAATTCAGCTGAAGTTCGAGGTGCTAAAGCATCGGTGTAAGTTTTTTAAAAAATCATAATAATGTAAATGTAAATAAGAAACAAAATGTTTCTATTAAATATACTTAAACTATTTGTATGGTGTCACAATAATGTTACGGTGACAAGGTTATAGATTTTGTTCAACTTAAACGCAAAAATGGTATTTGCACGGTAAAACGACGTGTATGTCCAGAACATAAAGTTCGGAGTAATCTTATACAGTTACCTTGATTATTAATGAGAAATTAAGAAAAGTCCAAGACACTCAATGTCACTATTGTGCAGCTTCAGCAGGTAATAAATACTCAAACAAAAATAATTATATAATGTTATAAATAGTAATCTTATAACATGCATTAGCACTACTCATGTGGACACATCGAAGAAGCGAAGATCCAACACCCACTAAAGAAAAATGTTAAATATTGAATAACCAAAAGATATTTTCTAGTTTTGTAATAATTTTTTTAGCAAAAAACAATATAAATCATAATTAGAAAAACAAAACCCATACATATTGTTTAAATCACAAATTTTATTTCAACAAAAAATACACTGTTAAATATAAAATTTCCCCCAACTAGGATAATATGGATAATATGTTACAGTAGATTATAAGATTATAATATGTAAACTACATTAATCATCAATTCAGAATAAAACAATCACTATCCAAAATTTTACTAAACTTATTATTGCTTTAATTAAGGTTTTCAGTATTTTTAAAACTGTGGCGATTTTTCGCCTTACATGTTTTACAAACCACCACATTAGACTCTTGATTTAATAATATTTGTAAATATAAATAAATCTGGCTGCTAACTAACTCTAATGCATAACCAGCTAGAGATTTCCCAAATAAGAGAAGGGACCTAAACCATTTTTTTTTTGAGTGGAGAACTTATTGTTCTCTCCTGTTAAGGTCTACCCACTAGAAAACCACTATGTACCACAAACATAACCTGGAACCACTGTCAGCCTACGATCAGTCTTCAATGCCTATAATAAATTTCTAACCTATGTTTAAACATACCCTAACAAATGAATATGTTCAATCAATAGATGAAATGTACCGAAATCCTGAAAAACACTAAATATTTTACTGTTTGATGTTAAAATGTTGACTGTTTTGTTTTTATTTAGAATATAAATATACCATTGACTTTACTTTTTGTTTGGATAGTAGGTTTGCTTTTCTATTTTTCTTTTTTTTTTGCATACTCCTTCAGATGTCTGTTTTGATTCCATGGAAAACTGCTTTGCCAGTCCTTAATTTAACTAGTTGGTGTTCATCCAACTGATCACCCAAATTTCTATACTATTCGATCATCTACAAATTAGATTATCCTCTAAAACTTTTATAAAACTTATATATACGATTACTTTCCAAATCGGTAGTCGAATTTTGTTCTTTTTAATTCTTGAATATTATTATTCGTATCTTACAAAATTGACGATCTTGTAGGGCTTTCTCATTGTCACTACCCTCTGTTGTATTGTACATGTAGATTCTACATATAGATTCTTTGCGGACACACAGAAATGTTCCTTCTTATAAATTTGGCACGTTAATTTGTTATCCCTACATGAATTAAATAATATTAATAAAAGTTATGAAACGTTATCACCTTATATTTTGTATCTACTTGCCGTCTGACCATTCTTGGTTACCCTAGCGTTATATATTTATCTTTTTACTATTGTCAGAATAGAGGAAATAACCTCTAATTTCTAAGTATAGGGACATAGAGACCAGCTGGTGTAATTCGGAGCTGTTTATTTGATTTTTGATTTCTTTCACGGTAAGGTTTGGAGAACCACCTTCCCTAAACCTTCCCGTGTCTTTTATTTGATAGTTTTAGTTATTCCTTTTTTTGTGTGCTCTGTGTCGTTCTTTTTTGAGTGTGCCTTTGTAATATATATATATATATATATATATATATATATATATATATATATATATATATATATATATATATATATATCCCGCGGAAGTTTGCTAGTCTCCTACCGGGCGCCTCCACAGGTGGCGGATAGTGGAATGCTCACCAGATATGGTGGGTACTGGGGAAATAAAATACCCAGGGCGGACCAAAACTAGCACCAAAGGGTACGACGGTTCCACATGTTAGTGGCGGTACCCAACAGCGTCTGTTTCACATGTTAGTGGCGGCTGAATAAATATCCTCTATGGTTAACAACCGTAGTTGTAACTTGGAGCTTGCTCCACTTAAGGTTGATAACCTTCGACAGTCAGATATGGAAAGGTCTTTTAGGAAAAAATTTCCACCGTCCAATCCCTCGAGGAAGGAGAAGACTACATCGGATTCGGTGGGTAGTCACCTAGAAGGCAAGAATGAATCGGAGCATTCGAAGTCACATATGTATTCAGAATCAAACATAAACATATTAACTACATCGCAACACATAACATAAATTCTCTACTGAAAACCGGAAAACTCAAGAACTTCACAGATGAATTAGACCGGCAAAACATTTTACTAGCAGGGCTCCAAGAAATGAGAAATTCAACAGAAGATCCGTTTGAATCATAAGGATATAGAATTTACAATGGGAGGCCAGGACAAAGAGTCATGAAGCAATGCCCCCAATTTGGTACAGGATTTATAGTAAATTTGAAAATCATAGATTCCATAATTGAGTTTAAAGCCATTTCACCGAGAATTGCAACTATAACTTTACAAACCACAAACAAATTTTACACCATCATAAATGCCCATGCCCCCACTAATGAAAAAAACTTCCTAACAAAAACTATGCAAGAAGTAGATAATTTCTGGGATCTCCTTGATCAGACAATGAATAAAGTAAATATGAATCATGTCAAGATCCTTATAGGGGACTTTAACGCTCAATTGGGAAAAGAAAAGAAGTATCGAGATGTAGTTGGAAAGTGGGCTCCTCATAGATATACTAATAGAAATGGCCAAAGAATCATCGAAATTTGTAGAACGCATGGACTCATCTCCAAGTCTACATATTTTAAAAGAAAACCAAATAAACTCAAAACTTGGAAACATCCTGACTGGACAAAAGGGGAATGGCAGCTGGACCACGTATGCATGGACAAGTTCTTTCACAAGGAAATCCACAATGTCAAAGTTCTAAGAGGAACGGACACCGGCTCAGATCATTACTTAATAAAAATCAAGATTAAATTTACCCCTTTAAGAAGGAAGAGACAAAACACAGAGGGAGAGAAAAGGACATACGACCCTCATCAGTTAATCCAGAATGACCAATACCAGAAAAGAACAGGAGCCACAAGACTAACAGACAATTTAGAAGAACTAATACCAATTCTTAAACAGAATGCAAAAGATCTAGCCCCATTAAATCCGCGGAAGAGACATGCCTGGTGGAACTCTGATTGTGACAAAATGCATGAGGAGAGACATCAAGCTTGGTTGAAATTTCAAACTCACAAAACAGAAGAAAACGCCACTAACCTCAAGAATGTCAGAAAAGAATTCACCAAAATCATTAAAAAAATTAAGCGACAGTATCAAAAAGATTTAATAAACTCAATAGAGGAAAATTATTATAAAACAAATTCGAGAGATTATTACAAGGCCTTTGATAAACAATTGTAAAAATACAACCCCCCTACATTATTGTTGAAAAATATGGATGGAAAAACAGCACATAATAATAAGGAAAATGCAGAGATCATGGCAGAAGCATTTAACAAGCTCTTGAACTGTGATAAACCTGAGGAACTTTTATCTATTGATACACAGACCCCTATAAAAACTAAACCGGAAAATATAAACCCACCTACAGCAAAAGAAGTTGAAACAGCACTTAAGGAAATGAAAAACTACAAAGCATGTGGTGAAGACCAGGTTTTTGCAGAGATGTGGAAATACGCCGGAAGTACAACCCAGACCTCCCTCCATATGATATTAAATAAGGTTTGGATATCAGAAAAGTTCCCGGAACAATGGACAACAGCTATAATCAACCCACTTCATAAGAAAGGTGATAGAAGTAATCCAGACAACTACAGAGGTATTTCCTTACTAGACGGCACATATAAGATTTTCTCTAAGATACTATATAATCGGATTAAACAACAACTAGATCAAGAGCTAGGTGAATACCAAGGAGGCTTCAGACCCTGGAGAAGCTGCACAGAACAAATAATTACTTTGAAGCTAGTCATGGCATATTATAGAAAACGAAACAACCCCCTTTGGATAACGTTTATAGATTTCAGGAAAGCATACGACTCCATCCACAGACCATCATTATTAAAAATTTTAAGACATTTTGGACTTCACCCAAAACTGATCAAATTGATAGAACTTACTCTAACTAATACAATTTCTAAAATTAAGTTCAGGGGAGAACTTTCTGAACCATTCTTGGTAAAAACTGGTTTGAGACAGGGTGACGGATTATCACCTCTTCTTTTTAACTGTGCACTGGAGTATATAATGAGAGAATGGTACAAGAACAACCCAAAAAATATAAAAATTGGAACCAAAAAGGACAACATACATTTGAATTGTCTAGGGTTTGCTGATGACCTAGCTCTTCTGGCCAATAACATTCAGGAAACAAAACAACAAATAAAATCTTTACAGGAAATAGCTCAGAATATTGGTTTGAAAATTTCATTTGAAAAAACAGAAATCATGTCAACTCAACTTCCATTAGTAAACAAAATTGAACTGGGTAGCCAAGAGATAAAAATTGTGGAAAGATTTAAATATTTAGGGGAAATAATCACATACAATTTGAATGAAAAACCAGCATGGCAAAGTAGAATAGATAGACTGGTTAGAGCACAGCATGTGACCAAGAACACATACAACAAAAGATGTCTCTCAATAGCAACCAAATTAAAACACTACAAAACGGTCACTCAACCTCAAATTACATATGCATGTGAAACAATATTCAAAACAACAAACACCGTTGCAATAGATGGAATACTAAAGACAGAGAGGAGAATAGTGAGAACTTGTTTGAATAAAAATTATCAAGTAAATGGAGTCTGGAGACTGGCTTCCAATGAAACCGTCTATAAGGAAATAGAACCAGTGACGAGCACTATGAGAAAGAAGCGAATATCTTTCTTGGGGCATCTAGTAAGGACACCGGAAAGTAGAATCAGTAGGAGAATAATAGAGAAATTTTGGAATAGTAAGAGCAATATTAGATGGATCACAGAACTTAAGGAAGACATGAGAGAGTTGCACATCACAATGGAAGATTTAAAATGCAAGTCAGATGCACTTAAGATATTGCAGGACAAACACACAGCACTACAGGCAAGGATCAACAGACAGAGGACAGGAAGAGTGATTCCGGAGGAGGAAAGGAAATTACGATCAGAGTGGATGAAGAAGTATTGGGCTGAGAAGAGAAAAAAGGACCTGAACCATAACTTGACTAGAGTGGTCCTATGCAGACCATAAAGTTAAAATAAAATAAATATATATATATATATATATATATATATATATATATATATATATATATATATATATGTATATATATATATATATATATATATATATATATATATATATATATATATATATATATATATATATCGCTCCCGGCGAACAGCTGCCGTCGCTGTGATCTATATATTTTTTATTTTGTTTCAAAAGAGAAAATAATAGGTCACAACCACCAATGAAAACTCAGATGATAGGCAGGTTACTGTTCGACAGAAACACAGGGTTGGCGGCAGTAACTTGTACACTGCCCTGTTTTTTTTCATTTATTGAATAGACCTTTTCAGGACTAGTTGCGCGCAAGCGCGTTCGTCATGTTAATGAGGCGTTAATATAAAAGTTTCGGGCACTTTTTATAAATATGGCTGAATAATAAGGTTCATTACCCATTTACAACACTATATTTATTATATTTATAACATTATATCTAGATTTTAACTTTTTACATTTATTTCTATATTACATTTAGAGCATCTTTTAATTTTTATTTTTTTTAATACTTTTATACTCTTTCATAGGAGCAATTTTCTTTAATAATTAACTTGTGCCATGAGTTTATTTATATTTTTCAGCTAAATAGGTCCTTGCTACTTTTACCTACAATAAACATTCATCATTTGAGATTATCGCATGAGCTGTTACACTAACCTTTAAATGATTTTTTTTTACACAACTCACGGGGTCAGGATATTCTGTTGGACCACTTTCTCCTTCGAAATAAAGCGAATAAATATACGTATCTTTATTAACCATCCACAATGGTTATGGGAGATTTTTTATATGTTTTTGTTTCGATTTGATTTAATAAGTTTTGGACAATATTCAAGACAACGGTTTGGAAAACTAATTAGGTAATATAAATGCTAACAACAACGTTTTTATGCTGCTTTTTTTAGTGATAACATTATATGTTTTATTAAAATGCTTGTATTAATATTTACTTAAGTATATAACAATTAAAACTGTACTATTGATAGTGAATTAATAATTAAAGCTGTTTTTTTTAATTACATTGAAAACATAATATTCACAGCTTTAACACCCATAAAGTGCCCGAAAAATATGGCGGAAGTTGAGGCATGCGCACAAAAAAATTTCAACTATGAAAAGGACTATTGCATTCGATTTATTAATAATTGTATTTTGTTTTCATAAAATGTCTGATACGGACACAACTGATGAAGTTCGATCGATATTAGCTATACCCCGCCCAAAAAGAGAACAGTTCTTAGTGCGGTCCTGTTTGGGTTTAGTTCCTTTCTTCAATAAATAGGCTATAGAAAAGAAATTTTATTTCAGAAATGCAGACACGCTTGCGATTACACCATCATTTATTGCAAAAGTATCTGAGTTTTCACTCTATCCTCGTAAGTGTCCAAGTGTCCATTTAGACTTCAACCTCAAAATTTATTTCATTTATTTCAAAAATATCCCTTACAGTACACTATACAAATTCCCACTAGAAGAACTTGAAAAAATCGCATAGTATCATATCAAGGAAATACGAAACCTGTGGAATATTATTGTCTAAAATTATTTTCAAGCAAGTAAAATAATGAGAAAAAAATACACTGTGGCATTACATAATTTTTGATAATGATATATGAAATACTTGCGTATACTTGCAATGGAATCAGTAAGCGGGCTGCTTACGAGGTGTGATTATTAAATAACGAGACTGATGCTGTAAAACATTTTATTTTGATTTCATACATATTTACTTATTATCACCTCTCCTATATCCCTACAACGCTCCATGTGAATTTTCTATTGTTCGAAACAGTGCTGGAAGTTTTCTTTTGTCAACTCCTTCAGAACGCGTGTCGCTTTTGCCTTCACCACTTCAATCGACTCAAATCTTGTTCCTTATAATTTCCAGATTTCATCCATAATTTGCAGATTTCACCTTAGGAAACATAGAAGTCGCACGGCACAAGATCCGACGAATACGGAACATGGTCTAACACTCGGATGCTGTACTTGGCCAGAAACCTCTTGACAGACAATGAGCAATGAACCAGCGCATTGTCTTGGTGGAGAACCCATGACTTGTCCATCCACAATTCGGGTCGTTTTTTCCTTATTCTTTCAGGGAGTTCAGCAAGAACGTAAAAGTAGTAATGTTGATTAATAGTTTGACCTTCAGGAACCCCGTGGTGGTACACAATCCCATAAATATCGAAAAAAAATAATCATCGTTGGTTTGAATTTTGAATTGCTCATAAGAGCTTTTTTGGCTCCCGGTGAATTTGAACTCCTCCAGTGCATGGATTGGTGCTTTGTTTCAGGATCATAAGTAAAAAACCGGAATTCGTCACATATTATTATCCTTTCCAATAAATATGGGTCATTTTCAATGGCATTCAAAGTGTCAGTACAAATATTTTTGCGAGCTTCTTGTTGTTCAAACTTGATAATTTTAGGCACCATTTAGGCACACACTTTTTGCATGTTAAAATTGTTATGTAAAATTTGTCGTACGCATTCTTTGTCATTTCTTACAGTTTCAGCAATCGCACGAATACTTAACCGACGGTCAGATCGAATCAGATTACCGATTCTTTCGATATTGTCATCCGTTTTTGACGGGGAAAGGCGACCCGAGCGCGGATCACCTTCAACGTCTTCGCGGCCATCTTGAAAACGGTTAAACCACTCAAAAATACAGTCCCCAGCGAAACAAAAAACAACTCTAATGCGAACGAAGGCTACGGTTGCACGGATTTGTTTGCAGAACCGAGATATACTGCATTCGAAAGAGAAGACTTCACGCTAAGCAGATGTTCGTCGCAGGCGTTTGGCGCATGCATACTTCTTCTGTAGCAACGTCAGTCTTGTTATTTAATAGTCACACCTCGTATACTTTGAGTGTAAGATACTTTTTATTTAACTCGTTAATATAAAAGTTATTACATGATACAAATATAAGAAATTTACTAGAAATATGATTTTTATCGTAATTTCAGTATCCAATCCAATTTAAATGTTTTTAAATTCTGTAATTATTGGATTAGCACATAAGTTAATTCCGGTTTTCAAACAGTTTATTTATGATATTCATTCCGTTTTGTTTTTATTCCGTTCTGTTTATTTGGTTATCTACTTTATTAATTACTTAATATTTTCCAGAAAATGAAAAATCTCGAATTTAATAAAATATTTCGGCAAGCATAGAGCATGTGACCCAGTCTCGCCCATTAGCAGAATGGCACAACGAAGACCAGCGTATGGATGTGTATGCGTATGGACCAGCGTATGGATGTGTATGCGTATGGATCAGCGTATGGACTTATGGCCATCATGGCGACCTCTATACTGGCCCACTACGGAGGGTGGGAGTTAGTGGGAGTGGGAGTAGTTAGTGGGGTGGGAGTTAGAGGTGTCTGCAAGCTCTTATTGGACCATGCTTCATCATTGAACGCCGAACGAAGATATTGGATGTATTGTTGTTGAGTCAGACAACATATACTAGGGTGAAACAAAAGTATTTGCGTTTCCTCCTTGTTTATAAATAAAGGATTATTCTTCACTACTCAGAGGTTTAATCCGATGTCAAATATTTGAAAGTTCTACAAATAAACATTCTTTCCCCAGTATTAGTGATTCCACTGCGAAATATTCAGTCGACGGTTTTTAGTAAAAAACGTTAAAATGAGCGAAATAGCTCAGGAAGACAATTTTGAGACATTATTTTAAAAAAGGCTTCAAAGCGACTGACGCCGCTCGTGAGATTTGCGAAGTAGAGGGGGAAAATGCCGTACCAATCCGCATCGCTCAGCTCTGGTGCAAAATGTTTCGGGAGGGAGTCATGAGCTTTGAAGATAGGGAAAGCTGAGGTCGTACACGGTTTCTCGATGCTGACGTTTTAAGAGCACCTGCGGCTGCCTAAATTAATCCTAAAACAAGCACTAGGAAGCTCAAAGATGGGTTAAGGTCATCGAAAACATATATTTTTTAAACAGTGTTATTTGTGACAAGTTAAGTAATATTCGAGCGCAATAAATAATAATCGGAGGGTTCCAGGTTCAGTAAATTTACAGGACGTTGAAAAACATCCGAAACAATAATAAACAATTTCTTCTCCATTATTATTGACGTATGAGATCTGGCTTGTCACTAAAGACCTTTTGTATTTATATGTTGCTTGGTACAATTTCGAAAACTTGGTGTTAAATCAATCTTCCTGTAGCACTTTGTAATAGGCAACAACTTTGTAACCCGACAACACTGATTAGAGGTTGTTTACGGCAATTCGTGGCCGTGCCCCATGATCTTTTACGCACTACGTTATTGAACACGATTAATTTTTCATCTTTCGTAATAATTCGTGTTAAAATTCATTATTTTCTTGCTGTTTTCATAACGAATCCCTGATGAATATACGAGTGGTCAAGTTTATCTTATACATATTAGCAGCAATAAGAAGCGTTCTAGGTTTGAATAGAAATTTGAAGTTCTGTAGTAATTGAGATGGATTTTTATCGACGACATCCTTGAAAACAGTCGAATCGGTCGGATAACCAGAGCGGGGTGCATAACAAAAGCTGCAAAATCCAGAACAGGCCCATATACGCAGCATATATTATTGGGACTCCTGCAACTCTTTTGCTTTTATTAAAATATAGAATATTTCTTTCAAAATTACCTATGCTTTGACTAGAGAATCTATACATATTTCTAAATAATTTATAGGACTAGTAAAATAGCATGAAAGAACTCTTTTTTTTTTATTAGTTCATAGTTGTTTTGGGTCGTCTTAAACGAGATATAATTTTCCTTCGGAAGTATTGGAGAATTTGCACTGGGATCAATAAACCCGCTTCTTTTACCTTGCGTGCATAGCGTTGAACTCTATCGTTATCGGTCAATGATTTGGAAATTAATTACATACATCATCATCAACTTAATGCAAAAACAAGAAAATTATTTACTAGCTATAGCGATTTCTAGTTGTTACAATAACAAACACGATAACGCATTTTTGTGGTAGATATCTTTCTATTTTTCTGTTATAAATAAATAAATAAATAAATAAATATATATATATAAATATATATATATATATATATATATATATATATATATATATATATATATATATATATATATATATATATATATATATATATATATATATATATACAAAGGCAAAAATACTATTTACCTCCGTTTTGGTTATCCGATGTCGGGCCAATTTAACGATGGCAAAGTTTCCTTTACCGATAGTCCGTTCAATGTCGTAGAATCCGACTCGGACGGGATTTTTGGATATTTTTTCGCGATCACCCATGTCCGTTGTAATTTGGCGGTCGCGCTGAATAAAGGTACCGGTCAAATCGACTGCACTACACGTCGCGGTAACAATCAACCACTATTTTCATGTTATTGCTAAAGGATTCGATGTATTGTCATATTTGTGCCTTAGGTTCGGATACGCGGATAACGGTGAGCGAACCTCCGTTCTCCGCCGTTCGGCAGGACTGCAACCACAATCGCCGATTCGATGACTGCCGTCAGCTGTTTGACAGACACACGGCGCGGCGGCGTGCGCGCTGTGACGCACCACACGGCAAACAGTCGTCATCGGCTATTCGATTTAATCGTCTCCTGGTATTGTTTTTCTTCCGAATTATTATAAATTATTTAACAAATGCACTAGTCAATTTTGCTATTTTTACTAATTTTATTTCTAATAAAATATCAGATTAAAAAATGTTTTTCTAAATGATTAATGGATTTAATATTTTGTCTACGATTTGTTATCGTTGTTTATAGTTATATTACAGTCAGTCACAAAAGTCTACGTACACTACGCAAATTAGTTATATTTTAAAAACAGTTTAATTTTTGGCTTTTATATTTTTACAAGTTACATTCCCAACACAAATAAACAAGAATTGACACAGAACCAAATTTTTAACTGCAAATTATATTAAAAAATAAATAAATTGTCTTGAATAATACCTCACAAAGAAAACCATATACACTTGATAATGCATATGTACATATATAAAAAAAATTCGGTTCAGCTTAAGTACTTATGACCGCTTGTAATCTTCTTGGCATTAACAGGACTAAATTTTCCGTGACGTCTGGGGTGATTTCAACCCAAGCCGATTGTTGAACATTTTTTAAAGATACCTTATTGGAAATGTCGTATTTTCGCACTCTTCTTTATAACTTATCCCAAAGATGCTCGATTGGCTTTAAGTCGGGTGACTGGGGTGCATTCACCACCCTGGTCACCCGACTTGCTTAGGAACAATATATATGATCCATTCCTTGATAAGTGCCGCTGTATGCATGGGATCGTTGTCTTGTTGAAATATCGTTGTTGATCAAACATTCAACTGAGGGTACCAAATTATCACGCAAAATTTGCAGGTACATGCGGTGATCCATATACCCTCAATAAAAACTAAATTTCCCACCCAGCCACTGCCATAGAACTCGACAGCATCAGAATAACTGCACCGTGTCTGACTTTTGGCACCAAATTTTCGGGTTTTAGCTCTTGGTTTGCTTTTCTCCATATTCTGCTTTTGCTGTCAGATCCAAAAATGTTATATTTGCTTTCATCGGTAAATAAAACAATTTTCCAAAAATCAAAATCCTTGTCCAAGTGCTGCCTGGGAAGTTCTAACCGTTTTTGTCTATTTTTCTTAGATATGAGTGGTGTTTTCCTTGGTCTCCTGCCATGGAATCCTCTTGATCTGAGAATCCTATGTACCGTTTCAGCTGACACATTTTCCAGTTTCTTCTAGGACATGACCCGCCAATTTGGGAGGACTAGTTTTGGGATTTAGTCCAATTTTTTTTTAAATGTAACTGTATCACGTGAATTAAAGTTTTTTATTGTAGTCCGAATCGTACCACGACACAAATGTACTGTTTTTGCAATTTCACTATAAGATTTTCCTTCAGTTAACTTAATTTTACTATTAAATTTCGAATTTGAATAGAAATTCCGTTTCTAATTTGTAACAAAATTAATTTAATAACATAATAACATTGTAACAAAAATAATTTACTTTAAAAACCCTACTATTCCCTTGAGTAATAAATACTAGAAACAGTAAATCATTTTTTACTTCTTCAAGTTTTTCAGTATTTCTTACTGTATGTTTACTTTTGTGATGTATTATTCAGGACTATTTTTGCAATCAAAAATTTGGTTCTGTACCTATTGTTGTTTATTTTTATATGAAATGTAACTTGTAAAACTAAAAAGTCAACAATCAAACCGTTTTAAAAATATAACTAATTTGCATGGTGCTTGTAGACTTTTGTGAATGACTGCATAAGCAATTATAAGAACTATAAATGTATATATATATATATATATATATATATATATATATATATATATATATATATATATATATATATATATATATATATATATATATATATATATATATATATATATATATATATATATATATATACATATATATATAACTGCCGAAAAGAACGCGAAGAAATGATAAGATTAAAAGGTGGCAAACTGGATTCTGGGAAGCTACTGGAGAGGGGCAGAGATTTTGAAATTACTTTGTCGATATGTATATAACCAACAATATGCTTAAAACGGCGGGTTCAATAGCACCAGAAGATAAATGTTTCAAAGAGTCAAAAATTACCAATGAGACCATTAATTTAATGAAAAAACGCCGGACAATAAAGAATGCAGACAGTCCTTTTGGTAGAATCGAGTACGTTGAGCTATGCAAAACTATAAAAAAACGTATTCGAGAGGAAACGCCATGATTCAACATGCAGCTAGTGCAAAAAACTCTGGAAGAAAATAGGAGAATTAACAAAGCTAAGCAGAAGCTGAGAACGAAAAGGACACAAATGTTTTCCTTAATGCGTGAGGATAGTACAATATGAAGGAAACGGACGGAAATGTTAGAGGTTGTCCGAAGATTTTATTCAAAGTTATATGAGGACCAGAATCAGACAAGAACAGCAATGCCTACTGAAGAACAAATGCCGGATATCCTGATGGAGGAAGTGACAAAGGCTATAGACTCGATGAAAAATGGCAAGGCTCCAGGAGAGGATAGTATAACGGTGATGTTAAAAGCTCGTGGTCGGACTTTACATAAAACACTGGCCAGATTATACACAAAATGCCTCAAACAACAAGAAGTACCCAGCTTATGGAAAAATGCAGAAGTGATTCTTTTACATAAGAAAGGAGCACAGGAAGATTTAAAGAACTACCGCCCAATAAGCCTCCTATCAGTGGTGTACAAAGTTTTCACCAAGATAATATCCAAAAGAATACTAAGAAAACTTAATGACGCACAACCAAGGGAGCAAGCAGCATTCAGTACATTTGATCATCCCCAGGTTCTACAACAGGTCATAGAAAACACAACGAATACACTATGCCACTGTACTTGGCATTTATCGATTATAAAAAAGCATTTGATTCAATCTCAAAGCGGGCCATAATGGATGCATTGCTTAATCAAGGTGTAGAGAAAGCCTACGTAAACATACTAGGATCGATATATGATGAAGCTACAGCGACAGTCCACCTTGACGATCCTGAGGTGGGAATAAATGTAGAGCGGGGCGTACGGCAGGGGGACGCAATATCGCCTCTTCTTTTCTCAGCCTGCCTGGAAGAAGTGTTCCGTGAGCTGGATTGGGAACAAGATGGAATAAGGATAATGGTGCGTACTTAAATCATCTTACATTCGCAGATGATATCGTTCTTCTTTCATAAGACCCAGATGAGCTGCAAACACACGTACAAGAATTGCAAAGGGCTGGGGAAACATTTGGCTTGAAAATAAACCAGAAGAAGAGTCAGGTCATGTCCAATAAATTTGCTGAGGACAAAAGGATTTCTATTTTATTAACGGATTTGGAAGTTGTGGATCACTACACACATATTGGGCAAAGGGTTTCAATGGAAGGGGACACCGTCCGGGAGGTGGAACGACGCATTAAATGTGGCTGGCAGGCATTTGGCAGGCTCAACACAGTGTTTAAGAGCAAATTACCACTTTGTCTGAAAAGAAAAGTCTTTGATCAGTGTGTTCTGCCCGCTATGACATACAGAAGTGAGACCTGGACAATCACATCACAGTCAGTTCAAAAACTTCGAGTAGCACGGAGGGGAATAGAAAGATGTATGCTTGGACTAGACGGGATAGAAAGACCTACACATGGATCAGAGAACAAACGAAAGTGAATGACATCATTAGAAGAATAAAGCAATTGAAATGGAAGTGGGCAGGCCATGTAGCGAGGCGATGGGACGAAAGATGGACCAGGGCGGTCCTGGTCCACACACACACACACACACACACACAAATATATATATATATATATATATATATATATATATATATATATATATATATATATATATATATATATATATATATATATATATATATATATATATATATATATATATATATATTTATATATATATATATATATATATATATATATATATATATATATATATATATATATATATATATATATATTTATATATATATATATATATATATATATATATATATATATATATATATATATTTTTATATATATATATATATATATATATATATATATATATATATATATATATATATATATATATATAAATATATATAAATATATATATATAATATATATATATAAATATATATATAAATATATATAAATATATATATATATATATATATATATATATATATATATATATATATATATATATATATATATATATAAATATATATATATATATATATATATATATATATATATATATATATATATATATATATATATATATATATTTATATATATATATATATATATATATATATATATATATATATATATATATATATATATATATATATATATATATATTTATATATTGCAATTATAAGAACCATTGGACAACAACACATCGCGGAAAAATTTGAGATCTGATAAGATTTGCGACAGGGGGATGGATTGACACTAGTTCTGTTTAACATAGTATTGAACAAAGTCATCAGCGAAACAGACATAGATGTCAATAGAACAATGAAAAATAAAGAAAAAATAGATCGTAGGATATGCAGATAACCTAAACATATTATCACGATCGACAAAATTATTAAGGGAGATCTATGATGAAATAAAGTTGAAAGCCAACAGGAACGGTCTAGAAATAAATATAGACAAAACAAAGGTGATGGAAAAAAGTAACTGAGCCAAGGAGAAAACGGAACTGAATAATCGGAGATCACAAAATTGAAGTTGTGAAAGAATTTAGGTATCTGGGAAATAGAACGACATCACAGGAGATATCAGAAATCGTATTATGAAGAGTAACAAAGTTAATACTCCATGCATTCTGTCCTAAGATCTGAACTTACATCAAGGAACACGAAAGTTAGGATCTATAAAACATCATTTGGCCAGTAGTCACTTATGGCTGTGAGACTTAGATCCTCACAAATAAAACAGAAGAATTACTTGTAGTATTTGAAAGAAGAGTACTCAGAGGAATTTTGGTGTAAACTATGAGGTTTCAGGGTTCTTAGGTGGGCAGGGCAAGTATCGAGAATGCTAGAAACCTGAATACCAAAGAAAATCATGGAGGGGCGAATAGGAATTAGGGAGAAGCAAATGATAGGATAATGTGAGATGCTGAAGAACTAAAATCGATTCAAGGCTTACTGATGGGCTGTAGCACCATAGGAAGAAGGAAAAGAAGAACAAAATAACTTAAGAAAATAATTAGAACAAAAACAAAGTTAATTTTCTTCGCACCGTTGAATTGTGGAATTTAGGAAATTATGATACTGCTTCTTTCATTGGTATCGACACTTTCAAATATTTTACAAAAATTATTCACATGCTTGTATAAGTGGAGTTCCATCACATGCTTGTATAAGGTGAGAGGTAATAATTCTCTTTGAGTTTTTACACCGTATTGTGTCTTATTATAGGGACATACTCCCTGTCATTTCATAGGAACAGGTGCAGGAGTGTACTTTTTCTCAGTAATCGTTTCTCAAAAATTGAGGAAGATATGTTGGCCCAAACAAACCACAGATCATAAATATTCATCGTGATCTTCTAATACAATTTATTAGAATGAGAATCTAATGATTGAGAATCTAATTTGAGAATACTGATTGTTGTACATTTTTCATGAGATATTTTCCAATTTTTTGCCGCGCAAAAGCTATCGCAAATCAATGCTCATTTCTGTTTTTCATATTTACTGTCAGGACATAAAGTCTTTTGTTTTCGCGGTTGTTTCTCCATGCCTAATTCTTTTATAGGTGTTAGTTTGTCTTCATCAGTACCTTCAGTGTGTCATCGTTGAAATTTAAAATTTCGGAGGATAACATTTTAGTTCGTTTTACACGTTGACGATACGTTATGAATATAAAGAATGGGAACATGAAGATAATCAAAACCAATCCAGTTTTGACCATACAAATACATTCGTAAATATCATGAATGATACAAGATTGTTATGGCATGCTGACCAGCAAAAGACTTTTGTCTAAGAGAGATAATCTAGTGAATAAAGCACTCAATGATACATCAGGATTGACAATGAATATGAATCTAATAAAAATCTTGAGGTGAACATCAGAGAATAATAGTAAAAAATTATATAAACTGGGCGAAGAAATAGGAGTCGAGAAGTATGTTACCTAGGGCAAATGATAACAACAAATGAAGGTATGCAGAACTATAAAGAAAAATTAGATTGGCCTAGACAGCGTTCGGTAGATTGAGTGCGAAGTTAAGTTAGTGAAACTATAGAGCGGAAATACTGAAGAAGTGTAGCACGACCAAGAGCACGTTGGTATGACGGAAGATGGATCACTCAGACACAAAATAGAAAAAAATTAGGGGTTTAAGGGAACCGCCGGTGCACGCCCAACATTGTACACCGAACGCTAAGAAACATCTCTTTAGAACCCGCCTTTATACATTTTTATATACCAGGTGTGGCGGTTAATATCTTTCTCTTAAAAAAACACGTTTAATTTTGGAGAAAAGTAAAAAATGGTATATTCAAAGTATGATCCATTGCTAGCTGCACATTTTTCCCATCTCTCTGCCAATTTGTGGATGTCCTTCCAGTCATGCCCCCCCATCAAATCATTTTTCGATATGTCCGTAATTGTTGAAATGTTTCATGGAAAGTGAGCGAGACTTCGGTGAAAACAAATGGTAGTCGGAATGGGCCAAGTCTGGTGACTACGGCGGGTGAGCAAAAGTACCCAACCAAGTGCAGAAACTGTGTCTCTGACCGCTTTAGGTGTGTGTGATGTGGCGTTGTCGTACTGCAAAATCACTTTTCCATTTTTTGTAGTCACATTCTGGTCGCTGATCGATCAATGCATGGTTCAAATTGATCATTTGTTGACGGTAGCGAACCGTATTAACTGTTTCACTTAGTTTCAGAAGGTCATGGTACACGATACCATTCTGATCCCACTAAATGAACAGCATTGTCTTCTTTTTAAAGCGATTCGGTCTTGCAATCGATGTTGATCTCCTAGGTCTCCTGTGGCTCTTCTAGGTCAACCCATATCTTTCTACGTTTTGAGTTCTCGAAATATATCAATTTTTCTTCTCCAGTCATGATCCGATGCAAAAAAGTCTTTCTTTCATGCCGAGAAAGCAAAACTTCGCATACGGTTTTCGCTTTTCCATCTGTTTGTCGTTCCGCTGATGTGGTGCCCATATTCCTGTCTTCTGAATCTTTCCCATGGCATGCAGATGATCACAAATGGTCCGGCAACCAACATTTAACCTCTCTGCCATTTGTTGTTGAGTTTGTTAATCGTCTTCTTCCAACAATGCTTGCAATTCGGCATCTTCAAATTTTTCGGTTGATCCGGGCATTCTTTGTCTTTCAACTCAGAATCACTACTTCTCTAATCTAACTAAATCTAAATCTGCATCTAAATCAACGCCCACAAGCCTCTTGCGTTTGGTCATTGTCACCGTAAGTGTCAATGTAATTGTGGTTTTAAAAGTTGATTTACAATCTGACTAAATTTAACATGCTCCACTTCCCTCTAAAAACTTTCCCGCTCTTTTCTATTCTCTGAAAAACTCATCTACATTTTTCTTTAAGCTTTTTATTTGAGGTTAATACTATGTGGTGATTAATTCTTCTTCTGGAACCTTCGGCGTGAAACACTAAACTCGAAGAGATTTACCACTAAAGACCAAATCATTTTTTTGAACTCTTCAACGTGCGTTTCGCTAACCATGTTAGCATCATCAAAAGATAACTAAACTATTCTCTGATTGAATCACCTCCATTGATGATGCTAACGTTGAGAAGTTTAAAAAAGTGATTTGGTTTTTAATGATAAATGTCTTCGCGTTTAGCATACAGTATGGTACAAGGTGTAAGAGGAATAATGGGTTTGTCAGGTTCTGTAACAGAATTATCTGGAATAATAGTTGTGATCTAATATTAAACTAGCTAATGACAACTATATTGTCATTTTATTTCTTTGCTATTACGTTGTGGTGCTGATTCGTAGGAGAAAATATACAGAGTGGAAACAATCTTCATTCCTGTCCTGCACCTTATACTTAAAGAAAAAATTCAAAGTAGTCCCCGATCCGTTCCACGCCAAGTTGGGTGCAACGTTCCCAAGAATCGGTCCATGCGCCTAATAGTGATACAAGTCTTAGTCTCATTAGCCTGTTCTATGCGACCAATAAGTTCCTCCCTTGTATTAACTGGCGGCGTTTTTACTTAAAACTATACTTTTCATGTAACTTCATAAAAAGAAATCAAAAGGGTTAAGGGTTAAGATCTGATGACCTAGACGCCCACGCAACTGGCCCTCCACGACCTACTCACTTATTAGGAAATGTTATGTCTAAGAAATCCCGCGCTTCACGCCTAAAATGGGCTGGCGATTCATCGGGTAAGTACCACATGTTCTGCCTGGCATTCAAAGGCAGATTTTCTAGAAGACCGGGAAGATGGTTTTGTAAAAATTCGATTTAGTTTTCGCCCGTTAAACGATTCGGTAATATAAAAGGCTCAACAAGAATACCGTTGCAATTGGGGCCCACGCATTGGCCGAAAATCTATGTTGAAAAATTGTTTGTCTAGAAGTATGTTGATTATCAACTCACCAAAAATGAGTATTATGTTTCTGGTAAAGTGTTTATTCGTCTAATGTGCCTAATGTGTAAGAACCACTCGCAGAACTGAACTCTGTTAGGATGGTTTTGTGGCTCTAAGGCGTGAACCTGTGTACATGGAATAGATACAACTGATTTTCCCGCAATGTCGTTAAAACTTTTTTTTGACTCAGTTCAACTTGCTGTACTATTTTTCAAGTTCTTCTTGTTGGGTCTTCCTCGACAAGATTCAAAATGTGTTCCTCTCGTTGCACGTTTTCAGGTACCCTCGATCATCCTGCGTGCCCTCCACGATGTTCCTTCAAATCACCGGTGTCTCCGGCTCTTTGCACAATCTAAATAAATGATTTCGGCAATGGGTGAACCCGAAAAGGAAAACGTTCTGCCTATAACTGAGATGCAGCATTGGCATTTTGAAAGCACTCTGCATAAATTAACAGGATGTCAACTAATTCACTATTATAATACACATGGGCCATTTTATATTTCCAAAAGTCACGGTAGAAATCCACGTTAAAACTGACAACAAAATGCAAGATAAGAAAATAAAAGGAATGCATGATTCACAAAAAAAAGATAAATATTAGATCTCTTCCGTTCGTTTTGAATTTGCGGACAATCGATTAAATTTGTTTAAATTATTTTAAGAGCTGGACTTGAATTTTTAACATTAATTTTTTTATTATAAGTAATTAATTTATTATATATAAATGCTGTAGCGACCTAATTTTAGAAATATTTAAAAAATTGAATTAAAAAAAATATTTTATCGAGTTTTATACGCTGAAAAATTCTCAACTTAGGAATCACCCTGTATATTTTTCTATTATCGAATCAGAAACTAAATTCTTATTGGTACTTTCCCGATGTTTTCACTCAGGCCTTGTCTTTATCTTGCCCCGTATGTTGTACTTCCTCCGTTGCCAGGCCTGCCAATTTGTGTCTGATTAGGCGTTAAAACTTAATGACCATGAAATTTATTTGTGATGTTCGAAAACAAAATACAATTACAATGTGATACATCGCACTATACGCTGCATTATACATTAATCTGACTTTCGATTCTTCGATCAAAAAAGTCGGATTTGAGCGGATGTGTGAGAACTGACATTATTATAATGAACGATGATGTGATGCAGAAAAACTAAATAAACCTTTGCGGATTTTGATTCAATTTAGAATACCAAACAAGAAAATTCGTGCTGTATTGCAGAGTCATACTAATGTATCCACGTTTATTAACATTCGACAATGTCATACATGAAATTAGTAGTTCTTCGGTTGAATCGTCTAAACATTTGTTTGCATCAATTTTTTTTTTTTGCAAACATTTTTTACCTTCGGTTAAATTGTGGTATAAAAATCAATTATATATATTTCTATTGCGGGTGCGCCTCTACCCCAAAAAAATTAATTTTTTATCAATGTCATCCGAATGAAAATATGAAAATACATTATAGCACGAAAATGTTTATGCGAAAAATCCATTTCTTGGTAAAACAGTTTCTTTTTTTGAAACGCAACTTCGGCAGTGACTAACGTAACAAAGATAGATGTCAGTAAGATATGGAAACAATACTGCATGAAACTCTTCGCAGAAACCACTCAAATAACAAGTTGTTCCACCAACATTTCGGAAGCAATCCTTTCTTCGTAATGATCATATTAGACTTTCGCCCAATATTATTGACAGACGAGGTAATAATGTCCATAAATAAGTTAAATAAAGGAAAATCGGCCGAAACTGATGGCATATGAAAAGATGATGACTACGAAAGATTGAAGTTCCCACTCTCACAAATTGCAGACATAGAAACAGGTTTTGTGCCGGGAAAGGGTACCAAGGAACAGATATTTAATGTGGGTCAAATGATCGAGTAGACATGCGAGTTTAATGTCAAAATATTCCTGTTTCATAAACTACTGGAAGGCATTGCCTGTGTGAAAGGGAAGACGATCTGCCACACTCTTAAAGAAACAGGAATACCCCTTCATCTAATACAACTCATAAGAAACCTATAGGAAAATAACACCGCAAAAGAAAGAGTATATCAAACGTATTTAAGCCAGTTTGAGGTGCGTATCAGGTGCATGTATATCAGCCCGTATCAATCCACTGCAGGTTGAAGGCCTCTTCAACATGCTTCCAACTCTCGCGGTCCTGAGCTTTCCTCTGCCAATCGGACAAAATAAGAGGCGCTTAAGATCGTCAAGGTGGACTGTAGCTTCATCATATATCGATGACATATTCATCATATATCGTTTACATAGGCTTTCTCTACTCCTTGGTTAAGCAATGCATCCATTATAGCCCGCTTGAATCAAATGCTTTTTCATAATCGATTAAAGCCAAGCACAATGATATAGTGTATTCGTTGTGTCTTTCTATGACCTGCTATAGAACCTGGATGTGATCCATTGTATTGAATCCATTTCTGAATCCTGCTTGTTCTCTTGGTTGTGCGTCATTAAGTTTTCTTAGTATTATTTTGGATATTATCTTGGTGAAAACTTTGTACACTACTGATAGGAGGCTTATTGGACGGTAGTTCTTTAAATCTTCCTGTGCTCCTTTTTTATGTAAAAGAATCAATTCTGCATTTTCCCATAAGTTGGGTACTTCTTGTTCTTTGAGGCATTTTGAGTATAATTTTGCTAGTGTTTTATGTAATGTCCGACCACCAGCTTTTAACATCTCCACAGTTATACTATTCTTTCCTAGAGCCTTGCCATTTTTCATCGAGCTATAGCCTTTGTCACTTCCTCCACCAGGATATCCGGCACTTGTTCTTCAGTGGGCATTATTGCTGTTCGTACCTGGTTCTGATCCTCATACAACTTTGAATAAAATTTCCGAACCCTAACATTTCTTTTTTCCCGATAGCAACTTATGTGGTAGAAACTTGGAACGTGAGACAAATGGACAGGAGAGAAATTGTCGCTTTTGTGATGTGTGTAGACAGACGAATGCTTCGGATATCATAGACAACACACCCAACTAATATCTCCATCCTGAACGAATTATAAATCAAAAACCGCCAGTCTAAAAGCATCAGCTGAAATGGATGGTGTAGAGAAACTTGATACAGAGAAACGTCAATACAAGAAGGCCAAGAGGCAGACCGCTAACACGATGGATCAAGCAACTGGTAGGACCGGGCCTGCATGAGGCTAATGAATTGGCACAAGATAGGGAAGCATGGATACAAACCGTACACCTATCGCCAACATATAGAGTATTCACACTTGTGCTATATCGTTATTTTGAATTAAGGTAATAATATTAATTTTTAATCAAGGTGAAAATTAATTCAAATGCATCTGTTTTGAACCAGTTCATTTATTTGCAAAACAACCAAACAATACAGATTTAAACATTATTTTTTATATAAAATATTTTTTAAGTATTTTTTCGAGTATATATATATATATATATATATATATATATATATATATATATATATATATATATATATATATATATATATATATATATACATACATATACATATAAATATATATATATATATATATATATATATATATATATATATATATATATATATATATATATATATATATATATATATATATATATCGAGTAAGTCCAAAATTATCTTAACCAAGTCTAAAACAATGATTGAAACGTTAGTATGATGAAATAAATATTGGTATTCTATGTAATATTTGTATCTAAATCTTAACAAAATATAATTAGTAACATATACATTGTGGATCAACGGCAATAAACATATTTAAAATATATCTAATATCTGTGCTAAACTTTTACTACTCGCATTACAAAAGAGAAGTAATATTTTTCATGCATTGCAATTACATGAAAAATATTCATAGATTATTCAGAATTCTGACATTTGATGATTCATCAATGTTAAGTATAAGTGAATAAATATTTAATCAATACACTTCAAGGGTAAATTTTAAGCTTTATCCTGATCTTTGATTGATGTTATCTTTTGTAACCATGATGACTAAAACAATATGCAACTCTTAGCATTTCATTAACTATACAAATGTTCTGTTTCACTGTTGTCGAGTTGCGTTAATGAGTACTTATTTGCTTTGTTTTCATTGATCCCGAAAAGGAAGCGAACTACACTGAGAAGCTATAAGTGATTGAAATGATGATGTTTTTCATTTTGAACATTCAAACAGATGTCTTTATGTATTGTATAGTACACAATTTCAAATAGAAGAGAAACAAAACAATTGTTCCTATGTCGAAAATATTTCTGTATTTAAGAAATAAAATATACTTAGGTTGGATAGATAACTGTATAATACTGGAATTACAACTACAAAAAATGTATCATAAAGTACAGAACAAACTCTCTATGAGCTATATAAAAACCTTGAATGTCGTTGATCACTAGAAACAGTAATTATGGAAAGTTCTTAACCCTGGATTCGTAGCGAGAATAAATTTTACTCCTAGAGATAGTTTTTTACTTCTTCTCTACTCTAAGCATTTGTTTCCTTTTGTTACCCTTACTATTCTACAATTAAGTAGTCCTGTACGGAATACTGTAGAAGGTGAACCGTCTTGTGGCTATTGATCGCAGCTATAAGGTAAATTTCCAAGGAGTAAGCCAATTTTTTTTAAAGATAATTTTTTTATATATTTAGTTTAAAAATCGTTAAATGTTTAACATGTCATCTCCGTAGTGTATAAAATAAGACAAAGCAAGTGAAACTTTTGTTATTTATGCTTTTATTGTTTTTTTTATAATTCCGAAGGAAGAAAAAATTGATTGGGCGTAACTATTACATAAGTTATTAGTTAAGTTACCAGGAAGCGTCAATACAACAGCGCTACTAATCCAGAGTTAAGGGGTGGCAGATGTTATTTTACAGGGATTTTCAAGTGTTAATTTTATTCAATATTTTGTTTAAAATAGTAAAAAATAAATGAGGCTCCACTGACTTGAAATACTTGACGACATTTTTCTGTGTAAAAAATTAAGAGCATCTACTTCTCCTTATGTTGTATGTTTTAGAAGAAAGGAAAATAGTGGGCGATGTAAGGAATGAATACTTTCAAATAAGTGAATAATGTATGTGGCATAATGTTTCAAGTAATATAATGCTCTGTCAAATTACAAAATGTTTTTACTTAACTTAAGCATACTTACATAAATGATAGTATAAACAAGTATGCTGTTTTCCTTTTAAAATAAGACTTTTTCAATTTAAAGGTTGTTAACAAAGTGCCAGAGTAAACTTGAAGTGCCAATTGTTAATACATATGCTTTCAGTCTCAGTTTGCACTAGAAATGTATTTCAAAAAAAGATATCAAATTATATCGAGTACCACTTCAGTTTCTTGTTATTTTTTACTTATTCCAGATTTGCTAATAATAGATTGCCTTATACCCTAAAATTAGTTGACAGCTCAGTGAAATATCAAATAAAATATCAGTCAAGTAATTGCTGTTCACAAGGAGTTTTATAAAATGTAAAATATGCTGTGAATCTCAGGAAATACGCCAAGAAATTAAAAACATTCAACACCTTAATCTAATTCATGCAAGATCTATCATTAAAACTTACTAATCACTTAAATTTACCTTTTCATGAATTGTATATTTTCTTGATCGAAAAGTCATCAATAAGTTTAAACCTTGATTATTTAAAACAAAATAATTTAAATATTCGAGAGTTTTTTAGACAAAATATTGTAATATATTTTAGTAATAAAAACCATTTCTTATTGCTTGGAATGTATAGTACAGTATGCGGAAAAATTAAAATGACTTTTGTGTGATTCTTATTATATCTAAAAATATAACATTTTTCCATATAAATTCAGACGTCCCTTAGTGGGGTTGCTCAAATAAATAAAATTTTATTTTTTTAGTGTTAATGACGTTGGCAGGAGCAAAAGATGTAGTTATCATTTTCCATATTTAGCTGCTATTAATCCAGCCAGTTATTGTTCTTAGTTATTTTACAGAGAGTGAGAAAAGTGGTTTCTCAACAAAGAAATCCATGTTGATATGAATCATGAAAACTCAACAACAAATGACAGAGAGCTTAAATGTTGGTCGCCAAACCATTTGTGATCGTCTGTATGCCATGGGAAAGATCCACAGAGGCTGGAAGGATGAAAGAAACACTTTTTTGGGATCGTGGCTGGAGACGAAACATGGACCATATTTCCAGAAACCAAAATGCAGAAAATCATGGGTTTACCTAGAACAAGCATCAACATAGACCACAAGATCGAATCGCTTTGGAAAGAAAATAATGCTATGCATTTGGTGGGATCAGAAGGGTGTCGTGCACCATGAGCTTCTGAAACCAGGTGAAACAGTTAATACCATTAGCTACCGTCAGCAAATTAAACGTGTTTTTACGCCACACGCTACACCTGGTAAATATCTGAATAAAAATATTTGATTCGTCTAAGCAGATGATAAATAACTACTATAACTACGAGAAAAAGCTGCAACATTGATTTAAGTATAATGATCTATGTCCATGCCTGCAGATTAACAGTCAATTTTTCAAGAAAATAGTTCAATTTGAGCTTTTATATTAATCTTGTTTCATTATGTTATTATTCTGGGTAAAACCTGGAAAATCTTAAGAAAATCATGATAATAATTTTATAAAACCTTAATAGAAAAATGCAAATAAAAGTTATTACTGTAATAAATTGTATGAGTATTTAAAAAAAAATGTTTAATTTTAAAAATAATCATGTTCTAAAATAGATTGTATTATTACTTTCAAATATCGTAAAAAATTTACAAGGAGTATTATGAAGGAAGGTGTATTACAGAGATCTATATTCAAGCTATTTTTAAGAAATAAAAGTTCAATAAGCAAGGCAAAGTTTAAAATAATAATTTGAAGATATTTTTCATAGATTACTTATACATAAAAGCAATGTTGCCGCCAGGCAATACAATATTTTCTATGGAAAAATATCACATAACAAAATCAGATGATAAGACTTTATATATTGAACATACTGCATCATTTTTTTGAAGACTAATGCTATTACAACAAAAGATAGTGTTTCCCCACATTTCTGTAATAGCATGGTAGGAAGCAATATTTATATAAGTATGGTCGATGCGGCTAGCCTTTTTGACATTTGATATATGTATGTTAAAAATATCTTCAATCAACTTTGATTACTTAATATAAGAGGATGTGCACTATTGTGCCTCACATCAAATATGCAAATACTGAGTAATAAATTAAGTCAAAAATTATATTTAGTAAAATAAAAACAACTGCAGAATAAAATAAAATTAATAACTTAATTGGCATAAATACATAATTAAAAAAACTTTTCAGGGAATACCATTTTTATGTGTCCTTATCTTTTTATGAATAGCATTATGACCAGAATGATGTCTCTGTGGTGGTTGCATATACGGTGTTTTGGTTGTTTTTCTTAAGAGTGTAGTAGTTGGTGACTCATACCAAACATCTAATGAATAAAGGGCTGCCAATTGAGCAAGTTTTTCACGTTCAGCTCCGAAAATTCTTAACTCAAACTTGTTTGTGTCTTGAAGAAATTTAGCTACCCTGTCATTTGCACTAGTTGATATACTAAAACCTGGTCGTTCATCTCTCAATCTTCGACATCCTAAAAAATACATATCACATCCTATAAAATAAATAGAATGTAATGATGAGATTGTCAAAAATAGGCTTGTTGTAAATTGAAATCAAGAATATTTGATTTTCAAATGTTTATTAGGATCTTTGTTTTCCCTTTTAATGTATTGCATACCTGCTCTAATTTCTCTTGAATCATCATTCATTGATGCCTGGTCCATAGAAGCATTATCTATTGATGGAGCCCAGTCTGTCAATTCATCATCACCTTCATGCCCTTCACCTCCACTCCAACTGATACTACTTTCACTGGCTACTTCCCAGTTATCACTTTGAGTTTCCATTTTTGTTTCCTACAGATTGATAAAAAATATTATCAGATAACAATATCATATTCTTAATAATACTAACTTCTAAGGATGGGGATTGACAAAACTTCTCAATTTTATCAACAACACTATGATGTAATGGTTTAATTTTAATTGAGTGCCTCAATGATCTACCATTATCTATTATTTCCATTCTCTGAGATCTCTTCCTCTTACCAGTAGGTGGAATAGGTGTTTCGTCAATACTCATCCTCTTTAACTTTCTTTTTCGTCTGAGACTTGGTCGACTTGCTGGTGAATTTTCATTAACTGAATCAGATTCTAAACTATGACTTACACCTGAAGTAAAATATACATATAATAATGCAAACATATGATTCATTATAAATGCTATTCAATTTTTACCTCTTAGTAATCCATGAATTGAATGTTTCATTCGAAAAGAATTTTTTTGACTTAATACTTTGGCTACAGCTGCACTTAGACTCAGATCATCTGAATCAGACTGATGAAAACTAGCCAGCTTTGTTCTGTGTTTATCAAATTTTAGTTCAGAAGGACTGCTTGAGCTTTCTTCTGAATTGTTGTCAGCTGATTTGTTAGTAAAAAGGTCTGTAATAATATATTATTATTTTTTGGAAGTGATACAATGACAGTATACTTATACGATGTAAATTTCCAGCAGAACGTGTTCGTCGTCGCATTCCCCATTTTCCTGATGACTGTGTTACAATAGGGCCGCAAGATTCAGATTCTTCTAGAGCTACAGTCAGGTCTTGTGCAAGATGCTCCATATTGATTGACACAACTAGATTATATTAAAATTATTTTCATTACAGCAATTCCATTTCATCACGTAAATGTAACCCGCAAACCTTTCTATTCCTTTAAAGCAATAAAAAATTAAAGTCACAACATCTGACACTCTAAAGTAAACAAAAATAACCTGTTTTTTTGTAAATAGGACATGAAAGTTAAGGATTGTTTACTGGCGCCCTCTGCGACTATACATGAAATACTTGGTATATTATTGGTTGCATATCTGACTGTATTTTTCAAAACAATTTTATGATATTAACTTAACTGTTAATTTATTGCACAAAAAGGTAGTCTATGACTTGGCATAATAAAATATATATTATAATAGGCACTTGTAAAATTTCAATAGACAACTGTGAGGTAAAAGTTTAAACACTGATTTAAATTATGTATCTTATGAAATAATTAATGCAATTTTAAATCTGAAATCTAAGCGACGAATTATGCAATTTTACCTCTAGTATAGAGCCTTGTCGATAGGGCATTGCATTGATTCAAAAACGGTAAAGAAAAACAGCTAACTCGTAGCCTCGCATGCGCTTTTACCAAAAGTAGTACCACATACCTTTAGCTCGTAAGAATTATAATGGCAATGGCAATGGTAGTTTTGTTGATGTTGATGTATTTATTTAGTTTACCGGTGTAACTGGTGTCGAATGGGTTGTGAAAGTTCTCATTATAAACTTTATGCATTGTATTCGATATGAAATGGCACTGGTAAGTTTGAATTTTCTACAAATTAGCAGCACAATTACATTATTACAATTTTATAATCAGATTTGGGGATTGGCAATTTTCAGTTTAAACAATATCTAATTAGGAAGGTTTTTGTATATTTGTTATGTTTTTATTAACAGTAACATGTTTTTATTAAGTATAATAAAAATAAATGACATATTTTATGTTTATTTCTTCTTATGTATCATATAAGCGAAGTTAAAAATGAAAATATAAACTTTAAAACAAACAATTAGTTTCATATTGATTTAATGTTGTTCATATTATATTCAAAATTCTTAGTTGCCTATTTTCTTATATTGGGATCACTATGTTTATTAGACACATGCATACAAAAAAAAAATAAATGTATATGTAATTTAGTAATTTTATTATAAAAAGCCTAGTTGAAATTTTACTTTTATAAGTTTATAAAATATTTGCCACCTTTATTGATAAATTTCCCATAATTTTAGACCGTAATATCTTAATCACCAAAAGTTTCACTTGAGACCATTAGCTATTTGCGTCAACCAATAAAGTTGTTAAATTATTCGTTGAAAATGTTTGCATAGAGACATAATATTGAATAATAATGCTAAGCAAATGTTTAATATATGTAAAAGGAAATCTTAATATAGTAGTGAATTATAATAGAATTTTATCTATATGGGTGGTATTTTTTTTATGGTAGTCATTAATAATAATTGGAACTTTTTTAACAGTAGTATATTGAATTGAAAATATACAGCCATATAAATTATTTATTATTGTTTAAAATATTATTGTAAGGACAGATATACAATACAACAACGTGTAGAAATTGGAAGAGGGAAGGCGACCCCCATTTTGGGGAAAAATATTGATTTTGCCAATATAAATTTGGGTTTGTGAACAAACGTAACTGGATTGGGCTGATGAAATTACTCAAGTAATTCGGAGGTTACCTCTTCATCCCTAGAAAGTCACTATTTGGTACGGTTTTTGGGTTGATGTGATAGGAGGTTCTTTTTTTGAAGACGATCAGTCAGTAAACAGTAAACACCAGTAAACAGATCACCAGTAAACAGATAATCGATTTATTGTAATAAACGTTTCCTGGACGCGTTATTTTGCGTTATTTTGCGTTATATATCAATTGGCTACCAAGATCATGTAATTGGACTCACGCCCTTGGATTATTTTTTAAATCTCTGCTTTACAGTAATAAACCCCAAATAATTCTTGACCTTAAACGACACATTCAGGTCACCATTGAAAATATACCACGCTATATGTGTGAAAGACTAATAAAAAATTGGGTCTCCAATGTGTGTTCCTAATGATGTGTTCCATCAGATAAAGCCGATGGGGTCATTTGAATAACATTATTTTAAAACATAATGTCATTATTCGTTCTTCAAGATAAAACATAAATTAGCCGATCATCACTTGCACTTATCATTGGGCCTCAGTTTAATGTTCTGACGCTTTTATTGAATAACGCTTTAGAATACCAAGAACTTATTAGCAAAATATTGATTGATATCAAGTGCTGTATCACCTGATATAAGCTTGGAAAGTCAATTGCGTCAGGTGGGATACTTCTTTCGGCTCAATACTTAGGTATCGTCTAAAATGATCGAGGCCAACTTGGCTCCTTTCATATCCATATGCGATTCGTTGAATCATTTACAATAACGTACTGCGTAAAAGAGCACGAACATTAAATGTTTTGAATTAACTACTGCAAATAAAAAGTAATATCTCTAATTATCAGGTGAAATGTGAAACCTCCATTTGATGATACTCCAAGTCGATCACACTGAATTACAATATTCGATTAAAAAATTACTTACGTATATAAACACTGAAAGTCTTTTACTGCACATAATATTGCCTGCTTGAAATTCATGTTATAATAAACAGAGGATTAATGCTCCAGAATAACACCATTTCCTTTACTATTGCGATAACCGTCGTCAGAAAAAGGAAATTATGGATTGATTATTTTAACCCAAAAACTAATTTACTGGTCGCCATTTTAATGCATTAGAAGATATCCATACATCTATATGGCGATAAATTGCGGTTGTTTTGTAATAGTTTCAACGTTTTTTATATTTTTATATAGTCTTATGGTTATCCTTGTATTAATTCGGTCTAACTTTCAAATAACAAAGGATTCGGATTCTTATCTAGTAATAATAATAATAATAATAATAATAATAATAATAATAATAATAATAAGCAGGCAGGGGGCGGATAGACCGCTTGGTGAGTGGCGCCACCACCTTCCCGAGCTGAGAGGAGTACACCTCTGGAAAAAAAACCCCAAGCTCAAGGTGGAAATCCATCGTGCCGAGGAGCTGAATGGCACAGGGTTAAAGTGTCTCTAACGATGTCTCCGGATACCTAGCGCCCTCCGGTAGTAAATAGCTTTCCCATGGTAAATCGGGGCTCTGCCTTGGGTGACCGTTTTTTCCCTTGAACCCAAAAATTTTTTTTATGGAGATTGAAACATATAATGATATTATACAAGGCGGTAGGGTTTTGCGGACAAGAACCCTTCGGAACCGTCGGGAGGATTTGTCCGGGGTTGGTGAGTCTGGAGCGAGTGGCAACTCCCAACTCTATGGCACCACAAGAATGGCAATGAACAAGGCAACTGAAAAAATCCATCCACAATTAAAATATAATAGTCAATCAACACCAAAGACTTCAATACAAACCCAACAAAAAGCAGGAGCTAATAATCAGGTACCGGCTGGCTCGCTCCCCATAAGGAGGGCTGTCAGCAGGACCGAGCGCACTCCACGTATTAGATGGACACGTGAAATGAATATTGAAGTAATGAGTGCCTATTATTACGTGAACCAGTGTGCAGATATACCGCTACCTGGATGGAGAAGTGCACTTCACCAAGAATATAAGAAGAGGTTTGCTGAAACACAGTTATCGGAACAAAACTTAGCAGACCATAAAAATCTTATATTAAGAAAAAAATATCTTACAGAAACAGAATTAATGAACATCAAGAGAGAAGTCGGTAATAAATTACACCATGCATTACATATGACCCACCTCAAGAAAATAACATGGATATCCTTAACTTGAACACAGAGAACCAACCGGTAGTACAAACTCCAATCCTAACAACAGAAGTATCATCAACTCAAAATGAAGAAACAGTCATGAATGGAAACCTTTTTTAACATACGAGAAATATTTTACAGTCTATTGGCTCATTTTACTGGCTCAAATCCACTAAATAGGCCAAAAATACCGATTCTGCGCAACATTGCAAAATCCCGCTTTACTATAATGCAAGTCAATAAAGTTTTGGAATCGCATTTATCGGGGATAATGAAACTTAGGGATATACATCTTGCGTTGTACTGTGCAGCAGTAACTGTAATCGAGGTTTCAGGTCAAAAAAGTTACACCCTCAATGCGACAAGGCGTAATATCCAAAAAGATACACCTGCCTGGAAAAAGCGCCTGGAAACTGATATCAATGATTTTCGAGCGAAGGTTGACATTATTTCTGAGAATCTTGCTGGAAATACATCTAGCAAAGTGACGAATAAAACTAAAATAATTGCTAAAAAATCTCGCATTGGATTTGAAGAGTCAAAGTTTTGCGAGAAATTATTAGACCTGAAAGATCGATTTAGACAGAAGGCTAAAACGAAGGGAGCCAGACTAGCCAGATACAATGAGACAGAAAAACGAAAACACCAAAATGCAATGTTTCAAAATAGCCAGAAGAAGTTTTATAGAGAACTAGAAGCTCAGGGTAACCAGTCAAAACATGAAAATGTGAATGTATCTACCTTTGAGAAATACTGGAAATCTGTTTGGAAAAGATCTGATGGTTATGAAAAAATGGCCCCGTGGGTTGCCACAATTCGAAAACAGACTGATGCACTTCCACAAATGGCATTCAACGGTCTTGAAGCGATTGACATCTGCACTGCCATCAAGAAAACTCAAAACTGGAAGACACCTGGGCCAGATGGATTACACAACTTCTGGATCAAAAACTTCACAGCTGTTTACCAGGTACTTGCTGATGCATTTAAAAAAATAATGGTGAATCCTGATACTTTCCCCGACTTTCTGATGGAGGGAAATACATATTTGTTATATAAAAAGGGTGATGCTAACCAACCCAGTAACTATAGACCGATAACATGTTTATCCGTGTTGAATAAATTATTCACAGCCCTGCTCAATGAAAAAAATTATCAACATTGTGACTATGATAACATATTAGAAGATGAGCAGAAAGGGTGTATTAGGGCAAGTATGGGATGCAAGGAGCAACTGACGATTGATGCTGTAGTTCTTGCGCAAGCCCGGACAAATAAACGCAATTTGAATACGTGCTATGTAGATTACAAGAAGGCTTTCGATAGTGTCCCACATGATTTGTTATTAGAAGTTTTGAACATCTACAAAATTTGTCCGCAGATTACAAACTCTTTAAGGTATCTCATGAGTAAATGGAAGACTAATTTATTTGTCCACCAACAGTACATTGGAACAACAAATATCGAGAGAGGAATATTTCAGGGAGATTCATTTTCCCCTGTTTGGTTTTGTCTAGCGTTGAATCCGATGTTCACATTACTTAACAATAGCAATATTGGCTACAAACTTGACATGAGAAATTCCAGGAAACTATCTCATTTGCTATACATGGACGACTTAAAACTCTATGGAGAAACAAGAAAAACTAAATTCATTAATAAAAACAGTCGAAATATTTAGTAAGGATATCAAAATGTCATTTGGACTCGAGAAATGCTCCACTATCAGCATACAAAAGGGAATAATAAAAGAACAACATTCAACAGTCTGCGGTATACAAGAACTAGGATCAGAAGACTCATACAAATATTTAGGAATGCTTCAAAATCATAAATTTGATCATAGCCTATTAAAGAAGAATTTTTCCACTTTGTACCAAAAACGACTGACAAAACTCTTAAACACCAAACTGAACGGTGGAAACCTCATTAAAGCGGTCAATGGCTGGGCGGTGCCAACTCTGACATATTCTTTTGGCATTGTTAAATGGTCTGAAGCAGATCTTGATGAACTGGATAGATTGACACGAAGAACATTGACAAAGTTCCGATGTTTACATCCCAATTCGTCCACAAAAAGGCTATATATTCCAAGAAAGTTGGGAGGCAGAGGGCTTGTGAATGTCAAGAATCTTTGTCTCAATCAGGAGAATAGGATGAGAGAGTGCTTCATTAGTTCACATAGCACACTAATGAAACTGGTTGTTAAGAAGGACCAGGGTTTCACCCCACTAAATCTAAATAAACAAAATCGTGTTGATAGTAGTACAGCACTGAAGGATATCGTTCAAGAATGGAAACAACAGCCATTACATGGGAGATTTCCTAAATCACTTCAGGATGACCCCATTGACAAATATTTGTCTCTAAACTGGTTTACCGATGGACTATTATATCCAGAAACAGAAGGCTTCGCGACAGCTATTCAAGATAAGGTAGTAAGGACAAAAAATTATGAAAGACATATTCTACACATGGATGTTGTCGACAAGTGCAGGAAGTGCGGTGGTGTAGGAGAAACAATTGAACACCTTGTTGGAGGGTGTCCAGTCCTTGCCCCTAATGCTTACCTAGGCAGGCATAATCAGCTGGCGAAAATTATACACCAGCAAATCGCTTTAAAGTACTCGCTATTTGATAAGATGCCTCCACCATATTACAAGTACATGCCTTCCACCGTACTTGAGTCAGCCGATACAATTCTTTACTGGGATAGACCAATTACAACAGATCGGACGGTTGACTTTAATAGGCCGGACATTGTTCTAATTAACAAAAAGCAGAGGAGAGCTTTCATAATTGACATTGCGATACCACTCTCTCATAACATCAGAAAAACTGAAATGGAAAAGGTCACGAAGTACGAAAACCTTGCAATTGATCTGAAAAATCAATGGAAACTCCAGAAAGTGGAGGTGTTACCTTTTGTTATATCCGCCGAAGGCCTAAATGGAAAACCCGCCTATATGTAAATAATAATAATACCTCGTACACCACTGGAGAGATACGAATACGCAGGGGAATGTTTCAGGGGGATAATTTAAGTCCTCTATGGTTCTGTATGGCTTTAACACAGTTAAGTAGAATGTTGAGAGAGTCCAGCATGGGCTATATGATGAAGAGAAATCCAAACATTCAGGTATCACATCAATTCTATATGGACGATCTAAAATTATATGCATCAAACTCTAATAATCTTCAACGTGAAATAGAGCTTGTCAATAGTTTTAGCGATACCATCTGCATGGAGTTTGGCCTTGATAAGTGTGCAATTGTCCATGTCCGCAAAGGGCAGGTATTGGAACATACAGAAAACATGCAATTAAATGGAGATATTGTTATTCGTAGTCTCAATAGTGGAGAAAATTATAAGTATCTTGGTATGATGCAGTTGTTAGGAATATCTCATATAACAGCTAGGGAAATGATTATGAATAGAGTTATAACTAGAGTTGAAAGAATATGTAAATCTTTGATCAGCGCCAGATATAACATATTGGCAATCAACACCTGGGCTTTGCCTGTGGCTGCTTATACGTTTGGTGTAATAAAGTGGTCAGACCCCTCTCTGAAGCATTTGATCAGAAAATAAGAACCAAATTAACAAAACATCGTATGCATCACCCAAGAAGTTCCATCGAGCGGCTGTATTTGTCTCGACATATGGGAGGAAGAGGCTTACACAATGTAGAAGTAATGTGCCGTCAACAGGAGGATCGGGTAAGATCCTATTTTCTCAGCCAAAATAGTAATCTTCATAGAGCTGCCTGTACACTGGATAGTAATTATAGTCCCCTTCGTCTAGTACAAGCAACTAATGAGGCAAGCCATATAACTTCCCAGGGACGTATTTCAGTTTGGAAAGGAAAGGAGCTCCATGGTCGCTTTGCAGCTCTCCTCGATTCTGAACACATTAATAAACAATACTCTACAGAATGGCTCCGAACATCGGGACTTTATGGAGAGACAGAAGGTTTCCTATGTGCTATCCAAGATCAGGTCGTAAGTACCAGGGCATATAAAAAACATATATTTATATACAAATATCGATCCAAAATGTCGCTTATGTAAGCAAGATTTAGAATCAATACAGCATATAAGCGGTGGGTGTCCTGCGTTGGCTCAAATAGACTATATGCAGAGGCATAACAACATTGCTAAGGTGATACATCAAGCATTATTGAAAAAATATGGTCTGTTGGACGTAAAGATACCTTATTATAAGTGGAAACCAGAACAGGTGTATATAAGTGAAACTGCAAAGATTTTGTGGGATACGGAAATGGTTACAAAGGCTCGCAAAGGACTTATTATCGATGTGGCGGTACCGTTGGACCACAATTTGACCAAGACCATTGCCGAGAAAAAACGAAAATATCAACCGTTAGCTGTAGAACTAACAGACTTGTATAAACTCAGAGATGTCGACATTATACCAGTAGTAATATCTACAAATGGGCTGATAACAAACGACTGGAAAATCGCCAAAGACAAGCTTGAATTACATGATAGACATATGGTAGTCATGCAGAAGGCTGCTTTACTGAGTACAGCAAATATAGTCAGAAAATTTTTAAGCTAGCATTGAGTCTCGGCTGAACCCTCTTGTTTAGTGCAAACATTGTAGTCTTGGGCTACAAACTCCGGCTACCGTGGATATGAATAAAATATAAGATGAAAATAATAATAAGTTATCCACTTAAAGATAGCTCAGAGAGCTGGCCTAGTAAACCCTTATAAAGTTGTATAAAGTAAAGGGCAACCCCCCCTAGTTGCCTCCTTATAAATATCAACCGCAACCCGTTATTGAAAACACCACAATAAAAATCTTATGGGATACATCTCTAATAACCGATCGCAGTGTGGTGAACAACAGGCCAGACATGGTGGTTGTGGATAAGGAAAACAAGATATGTCACATCATTGATTTCTCTGTCCCCTGGATGAAAATCTGAATAAGGCATATAAACAAAAAGTGCTAAAATACTAAGAACTAGCTGATGAAATTCGAGATATTTAACATATGAAAAGAGTTACCTTTTATAATATCCGCGAATGGCCTAGTGCATAAACTATCGTTGGTGCACTTAAATGATCTTAAAATAGAATTCAATACCATAAATTGGATGCAGAAGGCAGTCATACTCGGAACAACAACAATTATCCGTCGAACCCTTTCGACTTGACACCTAGTCATCTTGAGCAATCCGACGACAAAAGGATAGACCACAGAAGTGTGTGAAAAAAAAAATAAATAAATAATAATAATAATAAGGCAGGGGGCGGATAACCCGCTTGGTGAGTGGCGTCACCACCTACCCGAGCTCTGGAATAAAAAATCCTCCAAGCTCAAGGTGGAAATCCATCGTGCCGAGGAGCTGAGTGGCACAGGGTTAAAGTGTCTCTAACGATGTCTCCGGATACCTAGCGTCCTCCGATAGTAAATAGCTTTCCCATGGTGATTCGGGGCTCTGCCTTGGGTGACCGTTCTTTTCCCTTGAACCCAAAACATATGGCTATGGAGTTTGAAATGAATAAAAGTTTTATACAGGGCGGTAGGGTTTTGCGGACAAGAACCATTCGGAACCGTCTGTATGATTTGTCCGGGGTTGATGAGGCTGGAGCGAGTGGCGACTCCCAACTCTATGGTACCACAAGATTGACAACGGAAAAGGCAATTAAAAAAGCACACGAACAGGCAGAAATTCGAAGTCAAGAAATATCGGAGACTTCACCCGTTGAACTTGCTGTGCCGGTACATCAGCCGGCACTCACTGAAGCGGGAATACCCAGAAGACGCATGAAGTGGACATCCTCCATGAATGAAACAATCATGCGCATCTATTATAAGGTGACTCAACTAGAAAGCGAAAGAGTTGGCTACAGGCAACGTCTACATGTCGAATTTATCAGTGCATATCCCAACATAGTAGTTACTGAGCAGAGAGTGGCCGACCAGTATCGAGTAATTCTTAGAAACGGATTAATTCCAGAAATAAGACTAAACTCAATAAAATAGGAGGTCGAGATGCAAATGCAAGATCAAAATACCGTTATCGAAAATGCTATAGAAGAACAGGGGCCTGTAGAAATCATAGCACCAGAATCGAACCAAGAGAAAAGTGCTGAAAGTCCACCAAAAAACATGGTCGAAGTAACTCAAAGTCTACATTTTGCACTTCAAAGGGCCATTTTGGAATATGAGGGTACGGATCCGCTTAGTAGACTCTTGCTTCCTAGGGTAAATACGTGTAAAAAACTCGCCATAGCTCTAGATTGTCTGAATAAAAATTTTCTACCACCTCTTGTGGCGAAAGCTCAGACTTTGGAGCAGCTGCATTTGTTGATTTATTGTGCCTCCATATCAGCGATTAAAGAGGTTGGGATGAAGATCAGTCCACGAACGGCAGCTATACCATCAAAGATGCAAACTCATGTACCCCAGTGGGAAAAGAGACTCATATGTAAGATTGAAACTCTCAGAGCAGATATTGGCCGATTGACAGAATGGATTAATGGCAGCAGAACCAGAAAGTTAGAGAAACGGGTTAAATCAATCACTAGACGATCTCAAATACATTCGTCAAGAGATTTAACAAACACTACATGAAACAAAAGCTTTCTGTATTTGTGACGAGACTTAAGAAGTTCAGGCTCAGTAATAAGAGGAAAATGGACAACAAACTATTCTTGAGATCAGAAAAGACATTCTACAGAAATCTAAATTCTACTACCCATAATCCGAACATCGGATACCCTACTAAAAATGAGATAGAGGAATACTGGAATGAACAACTAACTACCGCGAGATCGTATAATAATAATGCTTGCTGGATAGGAGAAGGACGTCAACTCTATGAAAACTGCCATGAAATGCAGGATCAGCCATTCACAATCGATGGACTAACCAGTGTAATTAAAGATCTCCATAATTGGAAAGCACCAGGACCCGATGGACTACAAAATTATTGGCTAAAGAAGTTATGGTCACTCACAACAAATTGGCCCATTAATTAACGAGATAATAGCCGAACCACATAAAGCGCCACTATTTCTTACTCAAGGGGCAACATACCTCATCTCCAAGGATAATCAAAATACTCAGGATCTCTCCAAGTATCGCCCGATAACATGTTTTCCTATGCTATATAAAGTGATAACAACATGTATTAGTAATCGCATATATGCGCATTGCGAGCGAAAAAATATTATCGCTGTGCAATAAAACGGATGTACTAAAGGCGCAATGGGGTGCAAAGAATGGTGATTGATTCAGTCATACGCAATCAAGCTTATGCCAAAAATAGAAATCTAAACATGGCGTATATAGATTATAAGAAGGCTTTTGATTCCGTTCCACATGAATGGCTTGTGGAATTTTTGAGGATTTATAAAATTTGTCCATCTTTAGTCAATCCCCTAAAAACATTTATGTCAACGCGGCGAACCAAAATCCAGCTTAAGGAGGGTGACAATAATATAAAAACAGACAATGTCCCTATTCGAAGAGGTATATCCAAGGAGACTGCCTAAGCCCCCTTTGGTTTTGCATCGCCATGAATCCTCTTTCGTACCGATTAAATTCGACTAAATATGGTTTTTGCTTAAAAAACAACAACATACACATTATGAGGCTAAACCATTTGCTTTACATGGACGACCTAAAATTGTTTGCCCCGTCAAAAAATAATCTCGAACAAATGTTAAAAATAGTAGAGGAATTTTCTAGTGATGTCGGAATGGAATTTGGATTGGAAAAATGTCGGACCATCAGTATCAACAGGGGCAAGCTCCAGAACAACACTTTTAGGACACATAATGGCCAAACTATCGAGGCAATGATGGCCATAGACACAAACAAATATCTGGGAATGAAACAAGCCCGGCGCATTGATCATCGTTCAATGAAAGACGAACTCAGCTCTCAATTTACCAAGAGGGTTAAACAAGTGATCAAGTCAAATCTTAATAGCAGAAATATGTTTAAAGCAATCAACACATATGCGGTCTCTATATTAACGTATTCTTTTGGAGTAGTCAACTGGAGTAAGACGGATGTTCAAAATCTACAACTCAAGCTTAGAACATTACTCACAAAAGCAAAAAGCATCACCCACGAAGTAGTGTAGAACGCACCACCTTGCAACGATATCAAGGCGGTAGAGGCCTGGTCGATATAAGCAAGCAATTTGGTCAACAAATTAAAAGCATGCGATCATACTTTTTCAAACAAGCAGAAACGTCGGAATTATATAGAACGATATGCCCGATCGATGTATTAACGCCACTGCAATTGAAAGAAAATCTGGTTCAAAGCTATGCGAAAACCGATCAAGAAAAGTTGCAATCATGGAGAGAAAAATCCCTGCATGGGAGACATCAGAATGAGGTCAACCAAGAACAAGTTGACATATTAGCGTCGAACTACTGGCTGACTGCAGGACAGATGTTCCCCGAGACAGAGGGATTTATAGTGGCAATCCAAGATCAGGTTATTGCCACTAGAAATTACCTTAAATATATTGTTCGAGATGCTGGTATTTTGGACGATCAGTGTCGATATGGATGTCCGACCTCCGAAACCATTCAACACATTACAGGGGGATGTACGATGTTGTCGCAAAGATTCTGCACCAGGTACTTGCAATAAAGCTGCAGCTGTTAAAAGAGAGAGTTCCTCATTACAATTACAATCCCGAACCTATTCTCGAAAGCAATAATAATAAAATCTATTGGGACCGTACTGTACTCACTGAACGAAGACTGGATCACAACAGGCCCGATATTATTTCAGTGGATAAATTATCTAAACGGGCTCTATTAATCGATGTGGCCATTCCTAATAACAATAATATATTAAAGAAGCAAAGGGAAAAATTCAGAAATACCAGGAACTTCAAGAGCAAGTTAAAAAACAATGGGGTATGAAAAGTGTAGAAATAGTTCCCATAATAATATCAACAACGGGTGTTATTCCAAACAGCCTGCTGAAGAACATAAAAGTATTGGGTCTCAAAGAGCAACTTTTCAAGCTCATGCAGAAAACAGTACTACTGGGAACAGCGAGAACCGTGCGGAAGTTCTGGAACAACTCAGAACGTCAAAGAATTCTAGCGTCACCTTGCAGCCCGATAACAGGGAAAGGGTCCCCACAGAGCTTAATCCTTCTGATATCTAGGATATCTGGGATAAGACAATGTTCCCCTTAGAGGGAGTGCGAACATCTTTAGGCTAAATCAAGCAAGGGAGGGGTGATAGGAGTGGGGGGGATAATAATAATAATAATAATAGTAATATTTTGAGAATGGTCAGAAACTGACCTTGATGAACTTGATAGGTTGACACGCCGAACATTAACAAAGTTCCGATGTCTGCATCCAAACTCATTTACGAAAAGACTATACATCCCAAGAAAGTTGTGGGGTAGAGGCCTTATAAACGTAAAAAATCTCTGTCTCAATCAAGAAAATAGAATGAGAAAACATTTCATTGATTCAAACAGTACGTTAATGAAATTGGTTGCAAATGAGGACCGGGGTTTCACCCCACTGAACCTAAATAAACAAAATCGTATTGATAGCATAACAACACTCACGGATTGCGTTCGAGAATGGAAAGGACTAACATTGCACGGAAGGTTTCCTAAGTCACTCGAAGATGACACCATTGACGAACAATTGTCTCTGAAGTGGCTGACCGATGGACTCTTGTACCCAGAAACAGAAGGTTTTGCGATATCTATTCAAGATAGGGTACCAAGAACAAAAAACTATGAAAAACACATACTGCATTTGGACTTAGTCGATAAGTGCAGGAAATGCGGTACTTTGGGGGAAACAGTTGAGCACCTTATTGGCGGTTGCCTGGCCCTTGCTCCTAATACTTATTTAGGACGGCATAATCAGCTGGCAAAAATTATACATCAACAAATTGCAAAAAAATTCTCGCTATTAGAAAGCGCATCTCCTCATATTAAAAGTACTCGCGTTCTCCTGTACTTGAATCATCCGATACCATTCTTTACTGGGACAGACCAATCAATACTGATCGAACGGTTGATTATAACAGGCCGGATATTGTTCTAATCAACAAAAAGGACAAGAGGGCTTTTATAATTGTCATCGCAGTGCCGCTATCTCACAACATTAGAAAAACTGAGATAGAAAAATCCACAAAGTATGAAAATCTGGTATACGACTTGAAGAATCAGTGGAAACTGAGTAAGGTAGATGTAGTGCCCTTTGTTATATCCGTCGAAGACCTGTTAAGTAAGAGATTTTCAAAGATCCTCGAGAGCCTCGGTATCTCGAGATCGATTGCCATAGTGGGACAGCGTTCCGTGCTCTTGCAGACGTGTCACATTGTTCGTAAAATATTATGCTAGGGTGAGAGGTGCTGAATTGCTTTTTCATCTTGGCATTGGAATATCGGCCAGCATGAGCTGAGATTCTAAAGTAAGGATAAGCAGAATAATAATAGCGGAAAATGTTAATTCATTATCTATTATTCAAAATACACACGTGTCCAAAAGTTTAGAATATTCACAAATAAAATTTGTATGCCTATGGTACTCTAAAAATTATGAGGGATATTTATTTTAGACTGGTTTTAAATAAAATTAACTAAAGCATTGTTTTGCTGATAATACAGGTTATTTCGATTTTTACACATTCTGTTGATACTGGTATTTACACGTTATTTCAGTTCTTTTTCAATTTTCAATCAATCCGTTTAAAAATGCCTAGAAACATATCTCGTTTTAACAAATCGAGAGTAATTGCTTTGTTACAATAGGGTTTTAATCAAAGTGACATCGCGGAAAGTTAAGATGTTTTCCAAAGTGTAGTATCGAAAATTCATAAAAAATTCCAAGATATAAATGACGTTAAGGGTCGCCCCAGAAGCCGTACAAAACGATGTGCAATAGCTGCCCAAGATCGGCAGATGTCAATGATAGCGCGAATATATTTTCTGAAATCTACAAGTGGTATATTGAGGGAGCTTGTTAGGCTTGAAGGAGTAAATATTGCACGATAAACGATAAGACGCAGACTGAAGGCGGTAGATATACATCGCAGAAGACCTTTACGTGTTCCCAAATTAACTTTTCAACAAAAAAATGTAAGATTGTAATGGGCTCGAGAAATGGGGGATCATAGTCCTAACTGGAATAACGTGATGTTCTCCGATGATACGAGAATTGGCTTGGTTTCTGATTTACGAAGAATATTAATTTGGAAAGCCAGCTAGAAACAGTTCAACCACGTATCCCATTTGAAGGTGGGAACGTGATATTTTGGGGTGGTATTATAAGGGATACACGGACACCTCTACTGGTCCTAGAGATAATAGGAGAGGTCCTGAAGTATATCGATAAAGTTTTAAATCCTGTTGTGCATCTGTTCCGAAGCGCAGTGAGCTACGGATTTGTTTTCATGGATGACAGCGCACCTCCTCAACGAACAGCAGAAGTACAACATTTTCTTGAAGAGGAGGGAATAACCAAGTTAGGGTGGCTAGACAATTCCGCTGACATGAATGTCATTGACCATACTTAGGATATTCGGAAAACACGTATCAAGAAATGAAACAATCCTCCTCTTACTTTGTGAGAACTAAAAGATGCTGCTCGTGAAGAATGTGAGAGGTTTTTAATTTGATCCAAAGTCCCAATTGATTATTTAATCGACAGCATGCCAAATCGCCTACAGGCATCCATACAGACCTATCGAGAAAATACTGCTTATTAATTTTATTGAAAGTTGTTCTTTTTATTTTAAAATTATTTTTGAAGACAATTATTGCATTGTAATTTTTAGGCATGTTGGTCATTTGGTGTCGAGTTTTATTTGATACCAGTAAGAGTTGTAATAAAATAATGATTACGTAAACGAGTAAAAGAAAAAATATTCCAAACTTTTGGACATATGTGTATATTGGTAATAAGGGATAATGAAGTCCTTAAAATTGTTTTAAACTAAATTTTAAACTTTACAACTATCCTACTGATTGTGTTGATCTTTTGAATAGCGTGACTTTCTAAATTCCATGTGTAAATACCAGACGTGGCGGTTAATAAATCTTCATTTTTTTCTTTAAAAAAAACTTTTAATTTGGGAGAAAAGGAAAAAATGGTTTATTCAAAGTAGCGCCATCGCAGAAAAACCATATCTTTTGAGATGTTCCAGTCATCAAACCATTTTTCGACATCTCCGTAATTGTTGAAGTGTTTCATGGAAAGTATCATCATGGAAGTGTATAGTATAGATCATTCATCGTGAGATATCGATGAAAACAAGTGGTAGTTGGAAGGGGTCAAGTTTGATGAGTACGGCGGGTGGAACTAGAGTTCCCTGCCAAGTTCAGAAATGGTGTCACTGACCGCTTTCGCTGTGTATGATGAGTGCAAAATCACTTTTCCGTATCTTGTAGACCACCTGTCGTTTTTCGATCAGTGCATAGTTCAAGTTGATCATTTATTGACGATAGCGAACGGTACTAACTTTTTCACCTGGTTTCAGAAGCTCATGGTACACCCTTTTAATTCTACCAAATGCACAGCATTGTGCATTCGCTTTCCAAAGCGATTCGGTCTTGCGGTCCATGTTGATGGTTGTCCTGGTCAACTAATGATTTTCTGCGTTTTGGGTTCTCGAAACATATCCATTTTTTGTCTCCAGTCACATTTTGTCCAAGTCTTTCTTTCATGCCGAGAAAAGTAAAACTTCGCACGCCGTTTTTCACTTTTCCATCTGTCTATCGTTCAGCTGATGTGGTGCCCATTTTCCTGCCTTCCGGATCTTTCTCATGGCCTGAAGACGATCAGATATGGTTTGGCGGCCAACATTTAACCTCCCTGCCATTTGTTGTTGAGTTTGCATATCGTCTTCATTCAACAATGTTTGCAATTCGACATCTTTAATTTTTTTCGGTTGATCCGGTTTTTCGGTTCTTTGTTTTTCAAGTCGAAATCACCAGTTGTGAAGCATCTAAACCAACGCCCGCAAGCGTCTTGCATTGGAACATTGTCACAGTAAATTTTCACAAGTGTACGATGGCTTTCACTCGCGTTTTTCATTTGATTGTACAAGAAAAGCAGTATGTATCGTAAATGCTCTTTATATCACTCGAAAATCGAATTGTTTATCACACGAAAAAAATATGACGCTAACTCGAAATCGTTTAAACATTAATGGCGATTTGAAAGGTATTGTCGTAGCAATAAAATAATATAAGAGATTATATTGCAAACTGACCATCGTTTCTAGCGTCATCCCATAAAAAATTAAGAATTATTAACAGTCACACCTGGTAAATGCAAATACGGACTGTTCGATGTCGTAGGGCCAAATACCAATCTTGCCACCAAGGCTCTACTGTTTAATGCCTGTCGCTGTTATAGTGTGATCCTAGTAAAGTCTCCTGACTTTTATTTGTTTTCTCCAGGTTTGGTCATTTTCAGGGAGATGGTGTATGATGCTGTTTAAGACTGATTGGAGTGTTGTCCGGTTGTGTTAACCGTCCCTCTGTCGTCGGCATCGACATTGTTACTGTTTGTTTAGTTGTAGTTTCAGTTTGCCTTTTAGTTAAGTTTAGTTAATAATTTAATATTGCCTATACATGGAAAGAACTTTTGTAAATGTAAATTTTCTAAAAACACTTCTTAAAACTATATATCCAAAATGCAACCATTTCAGCGGAAATCATTTTTGTCGTTTAATGTCAAAGTTAAGTCACATTAAGAGACACATGATTAATTGTTTTATAAAATTAAATGTTCAAAATGTCCACCATTTGAATCTGTGCAAACTTGGCAACATTTTAAGCTATTTTCCCGAACACGTTGAAAAAGTCCTGGTATATTTCTAATCTGGTCGGCAGCAGGAAAAATACGTTGTCACAAATAATTTTTAACGTTTCTTTCAGATTTATAAACCAGATTTTTTATATAATCCCAAAAGAAAAATTCCAAGGGATTAAGATCAGAATCTAACAGGCCAATGATTGGATGCATTTCTTATTGGCAACTCATTTCTTAAATATTTAATTGCTTGCTTATTTAATCTTTGGGGTAAAACAAATGATCCTATATGCTGATCTTCTACTACTCCAATTCATAGATTCATCGAAAATTACTACGTTAGGATTATTGATTGATTTGTCCATTACTTTGTAATAGTTAATTTTTTAAAAAGGAATAAAACAATTTTTTTACTTTGTTATCTAACACTTTTATTATACCAGATGAAAATTCTACGGATTTTCATCTGGTTAGCAGTGGAAATTATGAAAATTCAAATCCCATTCCTCATGAAAGAAGCTTCGTTGGTTGATACAATATTGAATACAATAAATCATTCATAATATTTTTGCCAGGGTGAATAGACTGCGGGTAAGAGTGCTTGTACCCTTTGTACATGATAAGGGTAGAGTAATTACTCTTTTAGTTTTCTATGTACAATCCAATGGGAAATTCCAACTTGTCATCCAACACTTTGAGTACGTCTAGTAGAATCCTTTTCAACAAGATGTAAAATTTATTCTTCGACTTCAAGACTGATTTCTCGTTGCGGCCCATATTCTTAAAATTCTGAAAACACACTACTCGTATTTTAAAGTCCTTGAGAAACTTGGCAAATGCTTGTTGAGCTGGAAGTGGCCTTTCTAAGTATGGTTGCTCAGAAATATACATAGTTGCTTCGGAATTTTGCGAAAACTTCTCCGTAAATAAGAAGCATAATAATTTTTGGTCGCAATTTTAAAATAATATTATTTACCTTTAGTTAGTGAGGTTGTCACATCGATTTTGGCTGATGTATGGCATGAATCATAATTTAAAAAATTTGTTTTAACAATGCTCATTAGTTTATTTGTAGTTTATTCATTAAGTACTAACCAATTAATATTTGCCAAATATTTGCTTTTCGATTGGTGATTTAATAATTTTATAATTCTTTTTGATGAACTTTTTGGTTTTCAATCTTCATTGTAAGGCACTTTTTTTCTTTAAAATGATGTGAATAATTGTTAAATTTACGAAAAAACTTTCCCTTACACCCTGTTTGTCTACGCGTGTTTCATATATTTTATGATTGTCTTGTTAATGTGTTAGTCTGTTAAACAATAAAGCATTATTATTATATTGCACTTAGAATTAAGACATCCGAGGTAACTGTAGTAAAAATTCAAAGGGAAAATACAATAGGAAATTACATTTACCCACTTTTTCATTTTTTACAGATAGTGCGAAACTATTTCAAAAAAATCTGAGGAAGGCAAATATTCAGGAAGATTTAATCTCCTACAGTTACACTACACAAAGTTCCATGGAATTTTCTTTTCTACAGGTTATTAAAAATAATGAAAATTATCAAAATTCCTAATAATATTAGAAATATATTGGCGATATTAGTTAAGTCATAGCCTAAATGAAGTTTTGGACTCAGCTGCAAAAAAAAATCGAATTATTGGTTTATTTCGATGCAAAACCCGGCAAAGACGCTATAGCTGAAAAATTTCACTTTGAATAACAGTAAGAAAAACTCTCAGTATACTCCAGCAATTACACTGGCATCAGCCTCATCACATTTTTTACAAGCTCCTGTACCATCTACTACTTTCAAATTTATCTTAGCAGTTTAATCAGTCTTTTAGTTTAGTCTAATAATATTATCCTAATATACACCAAATTGGCAGGAACAAAAATCTAAGATTACTGAAGAAATGAGTTTGAACATACCAAACAAGTCTACCACCAAAACAAAAAAAAAACGAATAGTCTCATCTAGTGCCGAAGTAAAAGGCCGACAAACAATGGCTGACGTAATCAGAAAATACCATTAAACAAGAAAAATAGTACTAAAGAAAAAAAGCAGCAAAGAAATAAAAGTTTCAAACATATTTCTGAAAGTAGTACTTGTAAGTGATGAAAAAGACATATCATGTGCGAATATATAACGAGAGCAATATATATTAATTCATTTTAATGTATTTAATTCAATTTAATTAATAAATTTAATAATTTCATAAAAGCCATTGCCAGCCAATCTCTATCATTAGTTATCAACCTATTATCAAGATATCAACCTATATCGCACTATACACACACACACACACACACATATATATATATATATATATATATATATATATATATATATAAATATATATATATATTTATATATATATTTATATATGTATATATATATATATGTATATATATATATATATATATATATATATATATATATATATATATATATATATATATATATATATATATATATATATATATATATATATATATATATATATATATATATATATATATATGTATATATATATATATATATATATATATATATATATATATATATATATATATATCTATATCTATATATAGATTATAATCTTTAATATTATATAATATTTATAAAAATATAAAATTTTTAATATAATATTTTTAAAAAAATATCGGAATTGAAGAGTCTATTTTACATTGTAATATATTATTTATTTTTTAATGTAGGATTATCATTTTTGGTACGGATATTATTGAAGCTATGGCTTCACTTTTAATTCAAACAAAATTTGTCTACGTTATACAGGGTGTCGGGGAGTATTGAGACACATGAAACAAAAAACATCACCTCTCAATTTTTTAAAATGGAATGTCTAATATTTTTACATTTTACAATATTCCTAAGATTAAAAAAAACCCTTATATTCTTGTTGAACATGTCCTATACCTATCTGTCATAATTTTCGAGATTTTACATTTTTGTTTTTAATATTTCGTTTTAAATGGAATTCATCTTAGGCTTTATGTTATTACTATGATAAACCATGATATATTAAGAATTTAGGTCATCATATGTTTTAATATTTGATTAGAAAGCAAGTATTATAGAGTAACTAAACTTATTGTTATAGTGAACAAAATGTGTATAATTATATAAAATAATAATAAGTATTTAGTTTTTAGTAAGATAGTTTAATTACAAATATTTATAAAGAAGAAGTCACTACAATCGTTTAATAAAATGTTCAATATGTCTACTATTTTGTGCAATACAAATTCTAAGCCTATGTTCAGAAGGACTATTGACTGTAATGAGCATTGCCACATTAGTATTCATAAACACATTCCTTATTCTGATTTGTATGTCGTCTATTGTGCTGGATGGTATTTGACAAACTTGTTCTTTAACAAAACCCTATAAGAAAACCTAGTTTTGTTAAATCCGGGGATCTGGCTGGGCACGATACAGGACCTAGCTTACCAGTTCATTTGTTTTCATAATTCGTGTCCAAATATTGTCTTACCTGCATGCTGAAATGTGGAGGAATGGTGTCTAGCTATAACCCCATTTGTCTTGCTACAGTTAAAGGCAATTCCACTTTTTAAAATTATTTTGCAAAAAATTGAGAAAACTATCACCATTAATTTTATTTTCAAAAAAATGTGGCCCTAGGAGTCGATCTCCGATAATACCAGCCAACATATTAAGACACCATCTATGCTGATGTAAAGGGAAAATTGATCTTGGATTTTCAATGCTGAAATAGTAGAAGTTATGTCGGTTGACGTAGCCATTTTTGTGGAAAGTTGCCTTATCCGCGAATAAAACATATTTGATACAGTTAGGTTTTTCTCTATTTTTTCTATTGCTCGGTTACAAAATTCAAGCCTTAGATTGAAATCATTTTGACTTGGTTCTTGAACCAATTGTAAACGATGCGGATGAAATTTATATTTCCTAGTTATTCTGTTCGCGATTTTTTAACGCCTACCTCGTTTTCTATCTGTCTGCTTGAGATATGCGGATTTTTAATTACAGCTTGAAGAACTAAATATTCGTTTTCTTCATTCATAGCTTTTTTCTGCCTTTCCAAGCTTTTTTCGCAATCCACACATCCCGTTCTTTCAAATCGCTCTTTCAGTCGTATAAACGCTAATGCATTAGGATGACGTTCGGCATTAGGGAATCTTTCCGCATAAATTCTACTTGCTAAAAAATAATTTGGATCGCTTGCACCCAAAACGTAGATCATGTTTATCAATTCAGAAACATTCATTTTCGTTCTATCTTCTGTTCCAATAAACACCGTATTGGATAGTTCACAAAGTCCAAATAATTGGGTGTTTGGTTCATTTTTTTCAACGCCATAATTATCTAGGGCAATGAATTCTGCCCAGAATCTGCATGCTTTAAGTTGTAATTGGATATTGACATTTCTTTTCGATAGTTAAAATAATAGACCATAAAAATATTTTTTCCTATTTAATTATTAAAGAAGTACACTACACACAAGTACACAAGTATATAAAAAGTGTTTAAAAGCTATACTAGAACAATATTTGCCATTTGAATTGAATTTTATGATGTTATTACTGAAACGTCTAAGGTGAATTCCATTAACAGGAAATATTAAAAACAAAAATGTTAAATCCTTGGAAATTATGACAGATAGATGTAGGATATATTAAAAAAGAGAATAATAGAAGTATTTTGTCTTAGGAATATTGTAAAATTAAAAAATATTAGACATTACATTTAAAAAAATTGAGATATGATGTTTTGAAATTTTTTCATTTATCTCAGTTATCTTGGATACCTTGTATACCGTAAATAAATTTTGTTTGCATTAAAGTCATAGTTTCTCTAATATTCCTACCAAAAATGATAATCCTATTTCAAAACATAAATTATATATGACACTGCAAAATAGAATTTGCAACTCTGATATTTTTTTTTAAATAGCGGATATTGGTAAAACTATTGTGGTTAGGTATAGGACATGTTTCACGAAATATGTTTAGAATCAATAGTAGAATGCAAAAATGGATGGACGTCGGGTGTTCGATAAGAATAAACAAAACTATACCCCGCCATGGTTTTATGAGCTATAAGTAAATTAATAAAAAATATAGTTGTACAACTGTTATACTTAAACTTTTTTCTATCTCCATCCATTATCAAGATATCAATCGATATCGCATTATTGGGAGACCATATATATATATATATATATATATATATATATATATATATATATATATATATATATATAATGAGAAGAGTGTTCAGGAACCGAGACTTAAAGGAACACGCTTAAATCAATGGTTATAATGCTATAATAATTCCCACTCTTCTGTATTGCTGTATTGTATTGGGAGCTGAATCCTGTGTTCTGTATTGGAAGCAAATAAAACAACTCCAAAGATTTCATTAAGGCTGCCTACGGAAAGTCTTGAGAATAAAATGGAATAAAAAGACTATCAGACCTGGCCGAAGATACTTCAAAGACCAGCAGCAACAACAGCTTGAGTATAGAATTCCAGATAATGTAATCGCAGCTGAGAGGGTTAGGTTATTGCTAAAGGAGATATAAAGAAGAGAATGAGGAGATAGGATATATAGGCCTAGCAGTTCCATTCCAGACAAAATTGCTGCGAAGAAACATGATACGAGGTTTGCAGATATCAGGCGTGACGCTAGACACAAGGATCAACTCACAGTCTAATCTCTTATGTCATTTTCTTGCAATGACAGTACCTTTCAAAATGCCATTGATGCTTAAACGATTTCGAATTAGCGTCATATTTTTTGGTGTGGTAATCATGTCGAGTTTCGAGCCAAATAAAGAGCATTTGCGGCACGTACTGTCTCTTTTAATCAATCAAAAGAAAAACAGGAATTAAATAATATTAGCCATTATATACTTGTGGAAACTTACGGGGACAATGTCCCGAAGCAAGACGCTTGTGAGCGTTGGTGTAGACGATTCAAAAGTGGTAATTTTGACTTGAAAGACAAAGAGCGCCCGCGCCCTGATCAACTGAACAAAGTTGAAGATGTTGAATTGCAATCCATTGTTGGAAGAAACGATATGCAAACTCTACAACAAATGGTAGAGAGGTTAAATGTTGGTCGCCGAACCATTTGTAATCATCTGCATGCTACGGGAAAGATCTAGAAGGCAGGAAAATGGGTACCATATCAGTTGAACGACAGACAAAAGGAAAAGCGAAAAACGAAGTTTTGCTTTCTCGGTATGAAAGAAAGGGTTTTTTTCATCGGATCGTTACTGGAGACGAAAAATGGATATATTTCGAGAACCCAAAAAGCAGAAAATCTTCAATCGCTTTGAAAAGAAGACAATGCTATGAATTTGATGGGATCAGAAGGCTGTCGTGTACCATGAGCTTTTGAAACTAGGTAAAACCGTTTCTTACCATCAACAAATGATGACAATAAACAATTTGAACCATGCATTGATGGAAAACTGACAACAAATTGATTTTGTAGTATGACGACGCCTCACCATACACAGCGAAAGTGGCCAGGTACACCATTTCTGAACTTGGTTTGGAAATCTTGCTCCACTCACCGGACTTATCAGACTTTTCCGACTACCACCTGTTTTCATCGATGTCTCACGCACTTTCAACGAAATACTTCAACACTTACGGAGATGTCAAAAAACGACTTGACCAGTGGACCTCCTCAAAAGATGTATAGTTTTTCTGGGAGGGATTCACAAATGGCCAGAGAGATTGGGAAAATGTGCAGCCAGCGATGGCGAATACTTTGAGTAAACCATTTTTTTACCTTTCTTCTAAATTAAACCTGTGTAAAAAAATAATAATGAGACTGATTTTTTATTATTTATTTATTCATTTGAAAGTACAATTCTACATTGTTTCATTCGAAGTACTTGCCTTGGAAGGCCACACAGTGCTGAAGGCGGATTGTTCACTGTTTATAGCACTGCTGGAGCTCAGACCGGAATCACCAGTTGCTGGTCGGTTACAATCTTTTCAATGCTCTCCACTGTTCCAAAATGGTGTCTCTTGAGGTGAATTTTCAATTGTGGAAAGAAGAAAAAGTTTGGTAATAAGGAGTCTGAGGAGCCATGGTAATGTCTTTACTTGTCATGCCCCAAGAAGTGAAAAAATGTTTTCTTCTTGTTGTCCTTTTGAACCTGCGAAAGGTTTTTCAGGACCATTTTCGCTCAGATTTTCTTTATACTCAATTCTTAGATCAAAATCAGATGAATGATTGTGTGGGTCAACTTCAAATCAGAGCGCACAAGGTCCCGGATTCTGTGGATATTTTCATTACTTTTTGTAATTGAAGGCCTTACGGTACGAGGTTCATCTTCAATCGAGTCTCGATGTTCTGGGAATACCTTAAACCACCTGAAAAAACACTGCTTCCATAGACCCGTGGAAGTTTTGCAAGTTTCCGTCGAATTGTGCCGCAAGTATGAAACAAAGCTTGAGAGCATACCGTTCCTTGAAATTGTTCTCACTCATTTTCAGAACGCATTAGAAGAATCCTGTTTACAAAAAGATTGCTACGGAGTAACTATTGGGAGTTTAAACTTGTAGTGAAGATGTATCAGATGTTCGCCTGCCACCCCTTGAAGAGAGGATGTTAACAGTTTTGCCAGATCGAACGTTACGCCACTAGTCTCATTGTTTTGTTTGCACGTTTCGTATACAGTCTCATATTGGATTGATTCAATATATCGATCCGGGTGGAGGTGAAGGTTGAAGGTGGTTAAAGCTCACTAATCGGCTGTAGCACCATATGAAGAAGAAAAAATATATATTTCTGATCAATGATTTTTTTTCAATATATCGAGTCAATATATCGAGTCAATATATCGAAAAGTCTGGTTCTAATTTTTATAGAATATGTTTTTTTGTGCGTGAAAGAAACATACCAAAAGTAAAATAAATATTTGCTTAACTGAATTAAATATTTAAATAGTAATAATTGTAAGAAAATATAAAACACTTTCTTTTGTTTCCCCTTCCTACATATTAAGAATTCAACATAACGCAATATTTCAACGCTAGTGTTATCTTCTAATATTTCAAGCGAATGCAAGAGAATTCAGCACATTATTTTATCTAAATCTGTTTTTGAATAATTATCATTAATACAAGTCAGTGTAAAATTCCTTTCAACTTATTTTCACACCTCTTAGCGCGATTAAAATGCGTCATTTATAGTATTATATTTCAAAATGCTGCGTTATGTACAAAGATAATATTGTTAGAATAATCTATATCTTTTTTGTTAAGGTTTAACTGTAAACTAACTTCGTATACATATCAGCCAGTATATTTTTCTCATCTGAATAGTGCTGTGGTTTCTTTGAATAACAGTTTTAATTTTATGAAAATTTCCCTTTCAATTATTTTCCTTTGTTAAGGTAAGAATGCAATATTTTGCTGTATTTTTTTTTATTTAACAATAAATATATTTTTCAAGTTTTTTACTTCAATTCAATTAAATATTGCTTAACTGAATGTAGATATAGAGCATGAGACAAGCATTGTTGTATATATTCTAGTGTTAAGGTCTTTGTGGTTAGTTTCTTGAGGTTAACTCACACTCGAATCTAATCGTGTGTACTGTTGTGGTATAATTAGTATTACAACAAAGCTACTAATAATATTAATTTCGCAAATTGATTTCTTTAAGAATTAATATAGAATGTGGCTGAGAAAAAAGCGAGTAGAAAAACTCATACTGATTGAAATACTTTATTTAAAAAATAGAAATACGTTGTTGAAGAAAGAAAATGTATTATAAAGGGTTGTCCAATAAGAGTGTCAGAACTTTGAATTGAGACATAATGATAACTGCAAATGATAATCCGGTAATTTGTACTCATCTGGTTTATCTCGGGTTTGTCTGGTGGATTGCCTCAATTGCCTGTTTGTCGGTGGCCTGAATGTTGCATTAAAGTTCAAAAATGGTTCGGGATTTTTTTGTATAAATCAGAGATTTAATATAACTTCACAAAAAATAATCCAAGTGCATGAGATCGCATTATCTTGGTGGCCAGTTGACATTATCATATTGTGAAATAACTTGTCTAGGAAATTTTTCTCGTCGCACCGTCTTGTTGAAAGAAAACATTGTTTATATGTATATTTATCAGTTCAGGCCAAATATATTCTGTTAGCAAATACCTATGGCGTTCATCATTAGGTGTAATATAATTTTCATGATTATTTTCAAAAAAAAAATAAGATCCTATCACTCCTTCAGCCCAAAAGGCGTATTAAACAGTGACTTACTGAGGATTAAGAGATAACTCCTGAATCACTTGAGGATTTTCATCGGCCCAAATAGCTATATTTATTTACAAATCCTTAAGCCAGAAGTACGCTTCGTCGGAAAAGATCGCCTTCGATCTTCTAATTGCTATGCACTCTTTCCATGATGAATTGAGACAATGTACTGAACACAATAGTCTATGAGCGACATTTACATTTCAAACAGTGTTACCACTACTACGTTTTAAAGTTGTTTATTTTTTTTTAAATATAATGTCTGAAAGGTGGGGTTTTGACTCTTCGTAAACATTCTTCCAATCTCAACTGCACATTAGACATTACATCGCGCAATATTTCTACTAGCATTTGGGTTATTTCAGGTTCCGCAACAAATAAGCCCACAAACGAAAAATTACATGTCGTTAGATCTGGCGAAGAAATTTTTCCATATCTTGTCCATGGCATGTCTGCGAAACAAGTACCTACTACTGTTAGGCACTTGTTTCCCAGTTATGTCATGAGTGTTTCGCAAGTTTCAACAGCATCAACAGTATTCTGCTGAAATTTGCTGAAACTGCAGTAATCATTTACAAGGGGATTTGGGTAATTATAATATCAAACACGTCTCGATCATATGAATATAATAACGTCACTAAAGAATTACAAGGTTCCGGGAGAATATCAGATTGAAATTTCTTTTCCTATACTTTACCATGCTGTGCCTCAAGTGTAATGTTGATGAAACTAACCATAAGCTTCTTACAAATTGTGGCAGCTGTCAAAGAGCTATTCACAAGCTTGTCTGCTCAGGTTTAAATGCATCCGAGATCTGTGTTGTTGAACTTAAAAATCAACGCACACTAAAATTTCTGTGTCAGGATTGTCAGTCGGGATTGCTACAGATACCTACTATTTTGAAGGCCATTGACCAAATCAAGGCAGAGCTCATAGCATTAAAGAATGATATGCAACAAATATCATTGACTTCTGCCACCAACAGCTCAAATACACCACCAAACTCGCCCCCTAATAACGATATTTTTGCAGAACTTCAAGAACGAGAAAGGCGAGCTAGCAATATTATAATTTACAACCTGCCTGATTAAAGACAGGACTTGGATGATGTAAGGGTTCTTTGCAGCTCTCTTGACATCCGTAGTGTCGAAGTAAAGAATGCAATCAGGATTGGTAAACCTAACAAAAATGGCCATAGGAGCCTTAAGGTCATCTATCAAAATAAGGAAGAAGCTCAGCTGGTAATCCGTTCTAGGACCAAGCTAAAAGGCAGAAAAATTTACTTAGGAATGGATCTGACAAAAATGCAGTATGAAGCCGAGGCCAAGATAAAGGAAGAGTTTAGACAAAAAATTGCTAATGGAGAAAACAATATAATGCTTAGATATCATCAGGGTGTACCTAAAATTGTACAGAAAAATTAACAGTCACTCACTCATCCAACAATCTTTCAATATACTACCAGAACACTCAAGGTTTGAGAACAAAACTTAATCAACTTCAAGTCTGCTCACCAGTCACCCCTTATGACATATTTATATTGACAGAAACCTGGTTGCATAATGGCATTTATGATGCTGAACTTGGTTTCATGGACTACTATATCTATCGAAATGATCGTTCTGCCTATACCAGTACCTCTAAGAGGGGTGGAGGTGTGCTAATAGCTGTACATATATCAATACCCAGTGCGTGTCTTCAAAGTCCTAACAACAAGGTCGAGCAGAGCTTTGTCTCTGTGGGATCCAAAAACACTGACATTATTGGAGCTGTATATATCCCACCCAATGCACCTTCAGCATTATCTCTAGCTTTTCTGAGACCATAGATTTTCTCGCCCTTAAAATGCCCAATTACAACCCGCATATAATTGGTGACTTTAACTTAACGCATGGAGACTGGCATGGGGGAGCACTTGGCTCTACAGTAACATCTGGTTTCGGTGCACGACCTATGGAAGTTGCTTGCATTCAAATTATGTCTAACACATGCAGTTTTCATAACTTATTTCAACTTAATTCACATACTACATTCCATGGCAGCCTGCTGGATCGGGTCTTGAGTCAAGTCCTACAACTGAAGTTGAGCTGGCAGACTATTTTTTGGTTCCTCCTGTTGTGCACCCGCCTCTTAGTATTAAACTGGGTGCTGGCCCGGACAGTGAGGGGGATGGCCTCGGGTTTAGTAGGTTTTATAGGGATTTTAGATCTACAGATTATCAACAAATTATTTCATTCTTAGACCAGTTTGACTGGGACTGCTTACTTATTAATAAGCCTCCTAATACTATGTTAAACATTTTTTATGAAATTATCTTTATGGCAGTTGATATATTTGTACCATTAAAAAAGTTCTCCGCCAGGAAATTTCCCATATGATTCTTTCCTGAATTGAAAAACAATATATAATGCTAAAGAAAAAAATGCATAAAAAGTATTAAAGAACCCAGTCAGGTGAGGATTATCGGGAGTTTTCCAGGTTGCACCATTTATGTAAAAACCTTACTCAGGAATGCTACTCACAATACATTCACTGTACCGAAACAGCCATTAGATCAAACATAAAGAAATTCTGGTCATTTGTTAACAACAGGAGAAAGGGTGGTGCTTTTCCTAATAAAGTTAATTACCTACACAAGACCGGTTGTTCTGTTGAAGAAATAGCTAATATGTATGCAGATTACTTCTCTGTCTGTCTACTCAACTAAGAAACCTAATATTCCTAATCATGTATCTCCTACTTCCAACATCCATATACCTCTTCACCACATTCAGATATCTGACATATTCACTAAATTGTCAAATCTAGACATCAACAAGGACCCTGGACCAGATGGAGTACCAACACTATTTAAAAAAAAATGTGGCTTTAACCTCTCTAGACCGTTGTACCACATCTTTAATGCTTCTCTTAATACTGGTGAATTTCCCGACTTCTGGAAGGAGAGCTTTCTAAAGCCAATCTATAAATCTGCTGACAAAGCTTCTGTAACCAACTATCGCCCTATTGGGTACTGCACTAAGTGTACTTAGTGCAGTACCCAAGGCCTTTGAGAGCTTGGTCTGCGACTTTATAACCCCCATTTTGGAGCCTGATCTATTGCCGCAAAAATTTTAGAATTTAGACCATGTAAATCCACCGAGTTGAACCTTCTTACTCAGGCTGATTTTCTGCTGGATACATTGGAAAAGGGGTTCAAGGTGGACACAATTTACACAGACTTTTCTGGTGCATTCGACAATGTACCCCACGACCTGCTGATACATAAGCTTTGGCTTATGGGGATTGCCGACCCCTTACTATCTTGGTTTCACAGCTACTTGACCAATCGCAGATTTCTTGTCAGAATAGGCAGTTTTCTATCCAGAGTTTCTGGCTACATCTGGAGTACCTCAGGGCTCACACCTTGGGCCACTTCTTTTTATTATATTCATGAATGACATAGGGGAGTGCTTCACTTCATGCCTTTATTTACTGTTTGCTGATGACCTGAAGCTTAGTTGCATTGTTAGATCCCAGGAAGACTGTGACAAACTTCAATATGATCTGAACTCTCTGTTTGACTGGTGTCACAGAAACGGAATGACACTAAATCCATCTAAATGCAAGGCAATGACCTTTTTTCGTGGTAGATCCAGCACAGAATTTAACTATCATATTAACCATCATATCCTAGACAAAGTATCCGTTATCAAGGACCTTGGTGTCAGCCTGGAGAGAAATTTGCAGTTCTCAGTTCACTTGGACAATGTTGTCAGCAAGGCGTTCCAAATGCTTGGTTTCATTAAAAGATGTACCAAAGACTTCAATGACATTCAATCTTTAAAAACCCTTTACTGTTCACTTGTACGTCCACATATAGAGTATGCATCTTCTGTCTGGTCCCCCTTTTATGGGGTATATATTGATGCTCTTAAATCTGTTGAGCACAAGTTTCTAAAGCAAGTGGCTTACAAGCTAAACATACTGGATAATTATCAGGATTCTGGAATACTCAACCAGCTTAATATGGTCCCCTCACTGTTAGTCACAGGAGAAGGGATCTTATAACACTTTATAGGATCATTCATGGAAGGGTATTGGCCCCTGAATTCCTTGAAAAAATTAATATTCATGTTCCACTGAGAACTACAAGAGCCACTTACAGTTTCCACTATCCTGTACATCGAACTAACTATGACCAAAACAACTTTATCTCAAGAGCTACCAGACTAGCCAATGAACATCCCAATATAGATTTCTTTGGATCTTATAATTCATTCCTGAGTCAGGTGCGTGTTAGTTTTTGAGTGGTGGTTGATTGGGGGGTAATTATATAAAATTAAGTAGTATACTGTTATCTTTATATTAATCATCTTTATATTAATTAGAATTTATTTTAATAAAAGGTTTAACAATCTTGTAATTGGGCTTGTTGAAAAATAAAAATAAAAATAAAATAAATAAAATAAATTAAAATGATTCAGTACGAAGAACTGTAACAACTAATACAGCTTGCGTGGGAACAAGAACAAATACCAATCGACTGTAAAATGGCAATAATCTGCTCAATAAATAAGAAAGCTCATAATGCAAAATCTCCAGAAGAATATTGCTATTAAATGATACTTTCAAAATATTTAAAAAATTACTAAAAAGACGATTAGATGTGCAAGTGGCGGAAAAGACATATAGTAGAGAATTTCATAGACTTTGAACAAGTGTACTCAGTAATCAGAAAAGAGTTACACATGAAGGGATGAAAGAAATAAAAATACCACAGAAACCCATTAAGTTAACAAGAGTGAGTTTAAAGGATACCAAAGTCAAAGTAAGGATTCCAAAACCAACCTCCAAGAGTTACACATTTCGGAAGGACTAAGACAAGGTGATCCACGATCGACTACTCTCCTCAATTTCACACTGATGTAGTAATTTGAAGAATAGGAATACATACTAAAGGGCTAATATTTACTAGACAGTACGAAATCTTAACGTATGCAGATAATATTGACATGACGTGTAGAAATAAAGAACATTTTGAATATATTTTTAGACAGTTTTGGCGTCACGTGTTGGTCTAAGAATAAATTCAAAACAAAACAAAATACATGAGTTCAACAAAATAAAGAAACGAACGGAAGGAAGGAAACGTTTTGTCGCTCTACAGAACATCTTGAAATCTAAGTTAACATCGAGGAATACAGAAATAACGATATATTCAACAATATTTGATATTCTCATCATTCTGTTCTTTTGGTTGGCATTGCTGTGAAGAGGTTTTCAGTTTCGCTTGAGTTCAGTAAGTTGAGTTATGTTTATAGGAATGCCAATTGCGATAGATTGAATGACTTCTATCATTCCGATGACTGGCATGACATTTTGTCCAGTAAGAATGATGTAGAATTGGCAGTGGATGCATAATGAACTGAAAGCTTTCAGGTTCATTTGATGTGGAAATCTACTAGACAGTGGGGTTTTTATTAACAATTTTTAGAGCTCAGGCGCCAATATAAAGTTTTGAACAAGAAATGTTACATGGTTTTGGAGTTATACCAGGTGTTCAGGAATTTCGTTTATATCTAACTAGTGGTTTGCTCCTAGGTGGCGCAGAATGCGCTAGGCGGCGCTACGTATCATACCTCACGTGATTCTTTGGAGGCTATTTCGGAATTATTCCCAGAAAAAGTGATATCCCGCAGATGTGACATAAATTGGCCACCAAGAAGTCTAGATTCAAGTGGAGACTTGATTTTTTTCTTGTTGGGTTATGTCAAGAGCAAAGTTTATGAAAATAAACCACGTACCATATTGTAACTAAAGGAAAATATTGTCCATGAGATCTACTCTATATCCAGACATATGTACGGCAGGGTGATAGCATATTTTCGTCATGTCTTCAAGAATGCCAGCGCCGTGAAGGCCGCCATCTCGACGGTATTATTTTTGCTGAATACATTTATAAACATGGTACTATAATGTTATAATAATACAATTATTATACCTTAAATCGACTTCTATTAATTATACTTACAAAAGTGAACAATAATGTTGGATACCTTGTATAAACGATAAGAGAAGCAGCAAATTTATACCTAGCTCGGTGCATTTTGATCGACAAGTCGGAGATGATTGTCCATCTGTGGTTAATTTGTTTTCAAAATTTCTACAAGTCTACTAATACGGGGTTTGTTGGGTCTGGCGAGGGATGTTTGTTGATCTTGTAGATTCACGATGTCGCTGTATCGTTGGAGACAGTTTTTGATAATATTCAGAAGCTTAATGTCAATAAGGATCCTGATGGATTAACACCTGAGTTCCTCTACAACAGTATGTATTCGTTGGCCAAACCAATTCATTTTCTCTTTAACTTGTCGCTTCGATTGGGGGTATTTCCACATAGATGGAAACAGAGTTATATGACCCCGATATCGGATCTATCACAAGTCCGGTGATAGATCCGATGTGAAATATTATAGACCTGTCTCTCGTCTTAATTGTATTCCAAAACTGTTCAAAAAAATAATTTGTGATATACTGAAGGATTCACTAGGTGCTGTTCTAATGCCTGAGCTGCACGGTTTTTGTACTTTTGTTTGTGTTCACGGTTTGTCTGCACGGTTTGTGTTCTGCCACCACTAGCTTAATTTTGTACACCAAACATGTGCTGGGTGCGTTGGAGGATCGGTGTCAGGTTGATGCTATATATAATGACTTTTCAAGAGCGTTCGACACTGTTGACCATCATATCCTTCTTAGGAAACTAGATTCTATTGAGTTCAGTGGCAGTTTGTTGGACTGGCTTAGATCATACTTCATGGAAAGAAACCAGCGTGTTTGGATATTCATCACGTGATATTATCGTTAGCTCAGGCGTACCTCAGGGAAGCCATTTGGGACCCATCTTATTTAACATTTATATAAACGATTTAAGTTTTGAAATCATCAACTCGCTTGTTCGTCGTTTTTCGATGATGATTTAAAGATTTTCAGAAAAATATGTGGTGGCTTTGCAGGAGAATCACGATAAAATCAGCAATTGGTGCGTGAGAACTGAAATGCAATTAAATATTAGCAAATGTAAACACATTACTTTTAATAGAGGCATCTTTCCTATCCCGATTAATTATTCTATAAGCAACACTGTTCCCGAACGTGTGAATTATATAAGGGATTTGGAGTTGAGAAGTTCTGGACACCAGAATGGATTTCCACATGACATTTGAAAACATTATTGACAAAGTTGTTGTATACATATAAACGCCAGATGTTGGGGTTTATATGTAGGAATGCAAAATACTTTAAGGGTGTTTCTAGTTTCAGGCTATTATCTGTAACCCTGGTACATTCTGTTCTCGAGTACTTGTCTTGTGTCTAGTTCCCGTACTGTACCCTACACTCTGTACACTCTGGGAGAGTAAAAGCGACCCAGAACAGATTCCTTAGGTTCATTTTACATAGGTTGGATCCCTCCATGAGTGTATGGTTCATTGGTGAAGCGGCAGGTGTGCTGGGAGAGGAGACTATGTCTCTACGTGGGGATAGGGCCGACATTTATGTTATACAAGGTTATTAATGGAATTATTGTCTACACTGGCCTCTTGAGTTTAATAAATATAAGGGTCCCATTTTATTTTCTACGAATCGCCACCGTTGTAATTATAGGAATTTTTCACCTATCTCGACGATTGTCTTTAATGGAAATAAGCGTAGTTTGGATTTTGGTTGCTCTATGGCAGGATTTAAGAGGTATTTAAAAATAATAAATTGTATTAGTGTTAGCTTAATTTAACTTAGTCTAACTTTATTTAAGAAAAGTATTGTTAGTTATATTATATTCTTGTATGTAAATATATAAATAAATAAATGCTTAAATATATAAATAAATAAATAAATAAATAAATAAATAAATAATTGGACCACTAGTATTATACGAGTTAAAAACGTGAACTCTCACAAAAAAGACGAACTACCGATATGTTTCAGGGAAAGGTAAATGCTGAGAAAAATATATTAAATCGGAAGGAGGTTAGAGAGTTAGAACAAACGAAGAACTGTCAAGAATCTTTAATAGTCCAGATATAACGAAATAAATATGTAGCAAACGATTGGGTTGGAGGAGATATATCCAGAGGATTACTGGGGTTAGGAGGAATGTGACAGATAAACTATTAATAGATTGGAAAGGTAAGGCGAGATATAGAAAGGAGTGGGTAAGGATAACGGAAGGGGTAAAAATCAACAAAACTGAAGAGTCGGTACTCCCATATAATTAGATTATAGAGGTTTTTGCTACGGATGGTCACATCTGTAAAAGAACAGAGACCTGCATACTCCTAGGGTAGGCTAAGGCTCTTGATGGGCTATCAAGCTACAGAGAAGAAGAATCTTTCGAATATAGAGGACTGATGGAATAGCAGTTACATTTTTATTGACATCATCAAAAGAGAACGGACAAATAATGGCAAAAGATGATATTGAACACCACCATATGACCGTTGTATTGTATACGGGTTTTTCGTATAGAGAGGTTAAACCCGAAAGGTTAAAATGTGTTTCATAAGACACAAACAAATAGTGAATAAGGTTTTCTTTTTGGTTCATAAGAGCCGAGAATTGACAAAAATGAAATCTGATCTTAATTGTTTATGTATATCCTATCTGGAGAGAACTCCTGTCTGAAATGTTCAATGAAACTTCAAAACGATGAGCAGAACGTCATGAATTACACCGAACAGCCGCTCTGACTGATTTTATGTTTACAGGCGTTCTTGTAGCGGAGGCTTCTTTTTCAATCTAGAACCCGTTTTTTTTTTCGAATTCTAATTAATATTTTAAATTTTTTATTTATATTTTTTAATTTTTAATTAATATTTTAATACTAGATTTTATGATACTTACCACTAAACACAAAGTCACTTTCTAAACTTCCCGACGCGCGTTTCGTTAACCATGTTAGTATTATCAGGAGATGATTCAATCTAATTTTAAAACTAAACTACATTTTATTTTTATAACAACCGTACCTAATGACGCGTGTAAAAAGCAAGTTAACTAAACGTTACGTATTAATTGATAAAGTTGACTAAATGGAATAGATACTTTATCCCGGTTCATGGTTTTTAATTTTTTTTTATTTGAATGCTTGCATCCAAATCCTATTATTATTAACACTTTTAACAAGTCTTAAATTACTAATATTTATATTATGGACATGCTCGAGGGCATATTGGGCAACACAAGATTTTTCATTTCTCCCATATCTAATGTGGACAATGTGTTCTTTATATCTGGTAAATATGAACCTTTTTATTTGCCCGACATACCTTCTCGTATGAACTCGATATCATTATCAGTTTTGGATGATAGATTATCATTTTTGGATGTTTTAGTGTATTTTTGGAAAAAACATCAAGAGTTCGAGATTCATTTCTAACAATTCGAATCATAGCTTCCATAATTTTTGAAACTATTTGATTTTTTTTCAATTCAAAGTTTATTGAAACTTTGAATGCATATTGACATCTTTTTCGAATATTCGAAACAGTTTTTACGCAACTAGCGAATTCTCCTGATGGTTTCTGTGGACCTAAAACTGCATCCACGAAGAAGTTTCTTCAATTAAATTATCAGAAAAAAGTCATACGGTTCTATATCTGGTGGATATGAAGCTTATAGAACTGTATTTGTTTGATTTTTAGCTAAAAATTGACAAATAATTATTTTGGTGTGCGATGGTTCGCTATCGTGATGCAGAGAACATTGTTTTGCCACAAATCTGAACGGTTTATTTGGAATTGTCTCACATATATGCAACGCTATGCAATTGTCGCATAGTACTTAAATAATATTATTTACTAACTGTTTGGCCAGTTGGAAGAAAATCTTTGTGGACAATATTATGGTAATCGAAGAAATTAGTTAACATGACTTTGATTTTTGACTGGCTTTGACGGTTTTTTTTTCGGATTGGTTTAACTTTAGCACGATACTCGCCTGTTTATTGAGCTATTTCGATACACGACGATGTTTTTCGAAAAGAAAATTGTGTTATCGGAACAAGACTTCAAAATTGATTGAACTTTTAATCGTAACACGTAACACTTTCTTTTATGCACCAGCACAAGAAATTTCGTTTTTAAGACAACATTTTATGCAAATCTATTTTTAAAAATCGGCAAAAATTTGTAATAATTACAAAAGATTTTATAATTTCTAACTTAACAAGTGATATGATATGAAACTTCTGTCAGATCTCAAGGACAGTCATATCAACTAAAAAAAAACAAATAGTTGTATACAGAGGAAACCGTGCAAATTTTTACTTTTTGATGATAATACCTTACTTCTTGATGTTAACAGTAGGAGAGGGTTGGATAATACCATGCCCTTAAGGGATGATAGCTGTAATATTCTGGTCTGAAAATAGTGTGCTTTTTGGTTGGATAATACTGTGCGTTATATATATATATATATATATATATATATATATATATATATATATATATATATATAAATAAAAATATTATTATTATTATTAATTTTAACAGTAGTTGCAAATAAAATTTTCAGCAATGTCTTTACTACTGCATTCTTTATGGATCCATCTAGAACAACGAAACCGTACTTCCTTGTGCCGGCTGAATTCTCAATTTTCTATAGTCATTAGATCATTAACAGCATCAGTATTATTATTTTCTTTGTCTGTGTCCATGTCATCATAATTGTCATCATTGCATAATTGTACTAGAAGCACTTCGTCATCGCTGCTGGAAATGAATACTCTTCTCTTGATAGTTTTTTATATTTGTAAGGCTTTTCCCTTTTTATTATTGTTGTCTTTATTCTTTTTTAAACTTCTATTCCTCTCATTTTTTTATAACTCTGCCTTTAAGGGAGTGTCAGTCAATATTTGTGTGTTGTTTCTTAGAACGTCTTTTAATTTTCTGAATTTTTTGAAGCACTGGACTTAAGATTTGTAAAATAGTACCTGAAGAACTAGCAATACCTTCGGTTTCATTCGTAACGTGTGTGGTAGTAAATGCTGCGGTTACTATGTCATTATTCATTGAAGTTTGATTTCGAGATGTTAAGTCTTCAATAATAGTAACTGATATAGTCTTCACGACCGAATACGTTGGGATTTATCGGAGAAATTGCTGTTACTTCGAAACCTTTTACTGATATGTCCATCGAAGCTATTCTCAAATATGCTTTATTAAAAATTGAAACCAAAACATCATGAGTGATTTTTTCATATGGATGGTTTTTCATATATAAATCACTTTCTCTGTGATAAACTGCTTTCAGTGGACCATTAAAAGCGACGTCCAGTGGCTGCTTCCTATGGAAGGTATTCGGAGGTAATGGTAGCATGTGGATCCCATTTTCGTGGCAATATTGATAGGCCTTCAGTGACAAGTGACTGGCATGAGTTGGGGTTTTGAGTAGTTGCACTAATATGTTTGACAAAATGACGAAGCCATTTTTGAAAAAGATTTTCGTTAATGTACCCTGATTTTGAGCATTCATATTCAGCTCCAATGGGCCCTTCAATCTTAAGACTTGACTTGATTCTTCGGCGTGGATATATAAACATAGGTGGGACTAAACTCCCAGAGATTTATCACTAAACACCAAATCACATTTTTAAACTTCGCAAGCATCATCAGAAGATGATTTAATCATCTCCTGATGATGTTAACATGGTTAGCGAAACGTTTGGTGTTTAGTTGTAAATTTGTTCGAATTTAGTGTTTCACACCGAAGGTTCCAATAGAAGAATTGATAGGTGGGACTAATGAACAGCCTGATGCATTCACTTCTCAGACAACTGTGACGTTTTGCCCACGCTCTCCGCTTGTAATTTTACCAACTTGTTTAATTATTATTAGTTAAAAATTTATGCGCCTAAAGGGCCTATTTAGGCGCATACATTTTTCCAAGCCTTTGCACAGTTGAAACTCTTGTTTCATCAATATTAAATATTCTTTGGCTGGATAGGCATTCTTCTCCATTATTGCCTCTAAATAACAAAAAACAAATTAATTTCAGTTATTAAAACCCAATACTCTGTTCATGCTCGTTGGCTCCGGAGCTCGAAAAGAGATTTTTTTTAAGAACGCATACATCCAGCATTTACCAGCCATGCATTTGTCTCCTGAAAAATGTTTTTAATGTTCTTTGCAACAGCAAATTTATAAGCCAGTTTGCGTAGCTGTTGTTGCGTAATTCCAAAAAATGTTTTAGTGAAAATAACAACATGGTTAGCTAACTCCTTTTCATCATCCTTTGAAAACGTTGTCTTCCGCACCAGCCGAGGAGATTCTGGAAGCATAAACGACCTTGCCACTTTTATTTTTCTTCCAGCATGTAGAGCTCGTAAAGCAGCCTGCATATGTGGGTCCAAAGTTCACTTTTTTCTTTTTGTTGCACATTCAGTCATCTGTAAGAGAACAACCACAAGTAAAATACATAGTTGACAATAGCGCGCAATTGTCAGACTACGTCATTTTGTTTTGACACCACGTCAATATCTATGAATAAGATTATAGCCATAAAAACTCATTTCTATTATATCTGACTTATATCTTCTATTATATCAAATTTATGTTTCAAAGCTTATTGCTACAATATAGTTTATCATGAAAAAAAGTGGAACATACCTGGATCCGTTAATTATATAAAAATTATAAGAAATGCGCGCGAAAGTTATTAGTGACAGGTGACGTTTCAATCACAGCTCGTCGGCTACTGCTGCGTGGGGGGCGGTTGATCGCTAGCATTGGGCATGATTCGATGCGCAAACGACATGGGTTATTATAGGCAGATTTGTAGTTATGTGGGGGCGCGCAATTATCTAACTCTCCCCTATGCGTTTTTCGTACTTGAGATGCTGAAAATGATGGCAAATCACCGAATTTTTGTATATTTTACGAGTAATTACTATACTAACTGACACCTAAAGATAAATATTATAAATACATTTTTCGCTGGATTGAAACTTAAAAATAAGATTGAATTGAATTGAATAGGATTGAACTTATAAATAAACTTAGTAATATTGCAAAAAAATAACACCTGAGTTCTTAGTATAGTAAAGGAGTCAACACAAAGCAATGCAATTTCAATATAGACTTATAATGTTTTATACAAATATTTATACACATATATAAGATAACGCGACGCATTATTTTATTTAAAACAATTTTTTAACAATTATCATTTATATAAATATAAAAGTCAGGGCAAAATTGCTTTCAACCTATTTTTACACCTCTAAGCTAGATTAAAATGCGTCATTAATAGCACTATATTTCAAATTGTTGGATTATGTACAGAGATAATATTGTTAGAATGATGTATAACTTTATTGTTAAAGCTTAACTGTAATCAACTTTGAATATACATCAGTCTAGTGTATTTTTTACCGCTGAATTGTTCTATGGCATAGTGGTATTCATTATATAAACTAATTTTTCTAGTTGATTATTAAATTTTGCCGAGGTAAGAATATATTAGTTTATTATTAGTAAGTTATATATTAGTTTGAAGTAAATAAAACAACAAAAATACACTTACTTGAAATTTAATATCTATATATTCATCGGAAAAATTTACGACATATTTATAAAGTTCTTAACTTTAAATGAAATGGTTAAATTAATTTCGTTCCTCTGCGCTAAATCTAAAACCATTAAAGAAGAAATCTTCGCTACTTCATCTGCATGATTCAATATATTCAATTCAAGTGTAATAATTTAACTCTCTTCACTCCTCGTATTTTTTCGGTATAATATTGGGTAATATTTGGCTTAGGTAATTTAATTAGGTAATTTTATTACCTAATTAAATTACTTATTTATTAGGTATTACCTATTTATTAGGTAATTTTGGCCAAAATCCCCCCTTGGCTACGCCCGTGTATATTTGTTTTTTAATTGTCTCAACTTAAACCACCTTGTAATTCAATGCATTTTGGTTCAACTTGTTCTTTTTCTTATAGTTTCGGTACATCAACTGCAGGGATATATACGAGGGTAGTCTGAAAAGTTTCCAGCCTAACACAGAAAAAAATATTTTTTTATTAAATTCAATTGTATTTTCCAACATAGTCTCCTTGTAATTCTATACACTTTTTCCAGCTCCCATCTCTTTAATTCGTCCAATTAGTAGTTGAAATCTTGCTCTGCTCTGCAAAATAGTCGTTTAAAATTTGTATCCTCTGAGAGAAACTTTGAGCCTAGGAAAGAGTAAAAAGTCGCTAAGGGCAAGATCTGGTGAATATGGTGGGTGGTCAATCAATTCGAATCCCAGTTCCCGAATTTTTGCCATGATAACCACTGAAGAATTGTCTTGGAGAAACAAAACTTTCTTTTTCTTTACAAGCGGCCGTTTTTCCACAATTTATGCCTTTAGCTTGTCAAGTAATGTATGCAATGTAGTCAATTAATATAACTCCATGACTATCCCAAAAAACAGTCGTCATTTTCCCGGCCGATGGAACAGTCTTCGCCTTGTTCGGAATTGATTCACTCTTCCCAGTCTAATGTTTCGACTGTGCCTTGATTTCAGGAGTGCAGTGGTGTATCCAAGTTTCATCTACAGTTATTAATCGACGCCAAATTTCGACTTATTTCGTGTAAACTGCTTCAATAGGGCTTCGGAAATGTTTATTCGAATGCATTTTTGGCGCTGAATCAGCAATCGTGGCGCCAACGCGCGGTTAGCTTTTTCATGCCCAAATCTTCAGTCACTATATGATAAACACGTTCTTTCGAATTGCCCACAGCCCACAGTTTTTGGGCGTCCCGAACGTACATCATCAACGAAGCTGGTAATCATCAACCAGCTTTCCAAAATTTCACCGTGGCAAATTTAAACAGCATCCATCTCGGCTTTAATTTGCGTAGGCGTATTGCCTTTCAAATGCAAGAATTTAATGACGTCTCGATATTCGATTTTTCCTTTCTTTACAGAAACACTAATATCGACTGACATAAATGACGGTTTATCAATAACTGAGCATTTGATTTAGCTGAAATGTTTAATGCTATCTCTCAACGGACGCGCAATGATATTACCAGTATATTTTTCACGAGCGACGCAATCTTCATGATGAGTATGGAAACTTTTCTAATTTCCCTCGTATATAAAATAAATTTTAGTTCTTCAGGTCGAGATTGGCTATCTCATGGCTTAGTATGTAGAGTTTCCTATATTACGGTCACCCGCATGTGTCATTATTGAGAATTGATGTTCGACGCGAAGCGGCTGTTCCGACATTACATATACAGGGTGATTCACGGTGAATGGTACATTAGACGTTTACGGAGAACTACTAGGGGTAATAATTTTAAATTTTGGGTACTTATGTAAATGTACATGAACCCTCTATTTAATATATTTCCTACACTGCGATGTTGCCAAATCTACTTTGTCTACTATCAACTTTGTTTTTTAAAATGGAATACCCTATATTTTAGTATATTTCTAGATTCTGTGAAGCATTTTGAAACTTTTTATAACATATGCTATACTTAACTTGAGCCGTTTCAGAAATAAAAAATATTTTTTAAGAAATTTGGCAAGAAATATCCCTGAATAAAAAAATATTTGTTTAACAACCAGCATAGCTAGATACCTAAATTTCTGAATACAGTTCCTTAATAGAATGCTTTATGACTATATGACATGAGAATTAATTTATCGCATACAGGGCGTTTACAAAATAGTGCCTTTTTGATGGAACATAAAAATGTATGTTATGTTGGAATTTTAAATGGAACACCCTGTATTTTATAGTGAAGCATAAAAGGGCAATACATTCTGTATCTAAAAGTATTAAGTGATGATATACCTGTTTTTAACCGTTTTCGACTTATAAACAAAAAACCAAAATAATGCAATTAACGCAATGATAACGGTTTATTTTATTTTAGTAAACAACAAAACAAAATTAAAATTAGAAACATAATGCTATATTATGTAAAAAGCTATTTTTATAGCAAATGTTCGAAACGCTGACCGTTTACCTCCAAACACTTCAACATTCTAATATGCACCCTTTCTGTAACGGCTCTTCTTATCTCAGTAGGATCTAGGGTTGCGAATGCTTGATTCATCCGATGATCTAACTCATCTCTTGTGTTTACTGGCGATCTATAGATAATATTTTTACAGTACCCCAAAGATAGAAATCAAGAGGAGTTAAATCGGGTGATCTCGGCGGATAATTCTACACACTTAAAAATTTAAACCACCTTCCTTGGAATATTTCATAGAGTTGCCTCCTTACTTTTTCTCTACAGTGTGCCGGAGCACCATCAGGCTGGAACTAGATGCTTCGATACACTGCCAGTGGAAGGTTTACTGTTAAATCCTTTACTACTGTTGTTACTAGTTCTAGATACTTCCGTGGAGTTAACTGAACTGTTTATCGTAAATAAAGTATTGAATTTGTTTGTCCATCATTAAAAAGAAAACATTAAAACCAAATTTCTCTTGGTATGTCGAATCCCTAAAAAAATGAGGATTTATATTGACCCACAAGTAACAATTTCGTCTGTTAAAAACTCCTCTCGAAAATTTGGACTCTGGATCTTTCTAAAAACGAACTAATAAATTTTCACAAATTTCCACTCCTTGAGGGCAGTCGTCTGGCTTGAGAAACAACTAAGCTTTAGAAAATTTGGTTGGGCGTAGGCCAACAACGTAGCAAACAACGTAGGGTGTTTTTTTAATAATCTATATATTGAGGAGAATGTTATATACAGCTCATCTTCAGCTCTTCTAATAGAAGATTGTGGATACACATGGCAATAAGCCAGAATGTTAATCTCGTTATTCTCATCAGATGTTACTGGCTTGGTCAAATTTCGGGGTGCCTTCGAAAAATCAAAATTTATTACATTTGTTTGAACCCGTCTAAATTTTCTTTTATTCATTGGTACTAAATTAGGATACATTGCATATACATGTATGTCTTTAGGTACGGTCGATAATTTTATCACACTGTCCGTTTAAAATAAATAAATGCTTGATCACTGCATTCGAATAGTTAATTCCTTCCATTTTTTACTGATATATTTGCTTACTTAAATAGGTTAATAATGAATTATCAAACTAATAATGTAAAATGCATACATTTTTATAATATTTGTTTAGAAGTAAGATCACCCTAGCCGGCTGTGGCCCACTACTAAAATAGACCATTATCTTTGCATTAATTGTATTATTTTGAGCGCTTTTACGCTAAAAATAGTTATATCATCACTTAATACTTTTACTTTTTTGTGCTCCACTATAAAATATAGGATTTTCCATTTAAAATTCCTACATAACATTAATTTTTACGTACTATCAAAATCGCACTATTTTGTAAACGCCCTGCATGCGAAAAAGTAATTCTCATGTTATATAACCATAGAGCAACCTATTAAGGAACCTTATTCAAAAATGCCTGTATCTAGCTATGTTTCTTGGTCTTCGTTCTATGTTTCTAGCTATTCTTCTTACATCAGGGATGTTTCCCTGTCCCAAACAGAATCACTCAATCTCAGAACACAGAATCTAAAAATGTTATTTTATATAGGATATTCCATTTAAAAAAATAAAGTTGGTATTAGATACGAGTAGATTTGATAACATCACAGCGCAGAACATATTTTAAATGGAGAGCTGATATTTATTTACATAAGTATCTAAACTTTCAAATATTTACTTTAAGTAGTTCTTCGTAAACGTCTAATGTACCATTCACCATGAATTATCCTGTATATTTATACAGTTATTGCCAAAAAAATAAGAGTACTATTTAGAAATCATAAGTTTATTTTGTATCAACGAATAAACTAGAACAGAACAGTTTATATATACACCCACCAAATGAAGTAATAGATTAACGTCAAGTATTTACTTGATGTCTATATTTATAAACAACAATGTCTATATTTATATGTTTATATTTATAAACAAAAAAATATATTACTTTCAATAAATAAAAGCTTGAAAACAAAAATAAGACTGTTTAGAAATAGCTCACACAAAAAAAAGACAAAAGTAGTATAACAAGGACAAACTAGTCAAAATCAACTTATTATTTAGTATTTTGTTGGATATCCATTATTTTCCAAAACTACGGTCATCGCCTAGGCTTGGAGCCTGTAAGGTTGCGGTAAACTTCAATCGGAATGGAATACTAGATTTCTTGAACAGTCTTCTATAATTTTTTGGTATTTGATGTTTTCCTTAAAGTTATACGCGTTTTCAAAATTTTCAACAAATTTTCTGTAGCATCCATATCCGGTGACTGAGATGCCCAAGGTAATCGAACAATATTGTGAGTATTCAAACAAGTTTTCACACTTTTGGCGGTGTCTTTGGGATGATTGTCATACTGGAAGTTTTACCGTAATGGCATTGTTCTTCGGCATAAGCCAACATAATATTCTGTAAGATGTATAAGTACATTTCTTTGATAATGTTTTGTTTTATTCAATGAAATGAACCAACTTCGGCATATGAAAAGGAACTCCAAATTTTAATATTGCCACCACTATGTTTAACGCAACCAATAGTATTTTGTGGATTCAAATGTTTATTCACTCGACGCCGAACATATACTTTTCCATCATTACCAAATAAAATTATTTTAGTTTCGCCAGGAAAAAGAATATTTTTCCAATGTTCTCTATTTAACTCTCTGCTCTTAAACACTATGTTAAGGCTGTCAGACACATTTAACACGCCGTTCCACCTCTCGGGCGGTATTACCCTCCATTGAAATCCTCTGCCCAAGATATATAAATTTGTCCACAATCTCCAAATCTCTTCTTAAAACTGAAATTTTTCTGTCCTGAGCGAAGTTATTGAACATAACCTGACTCTTTTTCAGGTTTATTTTCAAGCCAAATGATCCGCCATTTTGAGTATAATTTTGCCAGTGTTTTATGTAAAGTCCTACCACCAGCTTTTAGCATTTCGACAGTCACACTGACCTTTTCTGGAGCCTTTCCGTTTTTCATCGATTCTATAGCATTTGTTACTTCCTCCACTAGGATATCTGGCATATGTTCTTCCGTGGATATTGTTGTCTTTGATTGATTCTGATCTTCATATAACTGGGAATAAAATTTTCTGACAACCTCTAACATTTGCGTACGCGCCCTGCATACTACGCCATCCTCACGCCTTAAGGCATATATTCGCGTTCTTTTGTTTCTCAGCTTTTGTTTAGTCTTGTTAATTCCTTTGTTTTCTTCCATGGTTTTTTACACTAGCTGCATGTTGAATCGGCGCGTGTCCTCGTGGATACGTTTCCTTATAGTTTTACAGAGCTTAGAGTACTCGACCCTGCCAAAAGAACTACCTGCATTTCTGATTGCCCGCCGTTTCTTCATTAAATCAATGGCCTAACTGGAGATTTTTGTCTGTTTGAAACATTTTTCTGGTGCTATCGAAGCAGCCGTTTGACGCACATTGTTGGCGATTTCTTCATATTGAACTGATATTTTCACCTCCTCCGGATCTTTTCAAACTGGTTTGACAAAGCAATCTCAAAATCGCTCTCTCCAGCAGTTACCCAGAATCCACTCTGGCCTTCTTTGACCTTACCATTCTTTCACGTTCTCTTCGACAGTCAATCCTAACTTTTGCTCGTACCATTCGGTGGTCACTTCCAACATTAAAATTGTTAAGGACAGTAGAATTTCAAAATATTGTTTTATCGTTGGTCAGGATGTAATCAATTTCACTTGTGACTCCAGATCGATTTTTCCATGTCCATTTTCTGTTGAAATTTTTCTTATAGAACGAATTCATAATATATAGTTCCTCAACCAATCTGTTACCCCTATTGTCTCGGTCACCAGTTCCATATGGGCCAGTTGCATTTTCGTCAGTTCTTGTTGTTCCAATTCTGGCATTAAAGTCACCCATTAGGATTTTGTACCTACATTTCTCCTTGTATGAAAGCTGGGCCACATCATTATAAAATTCCTCAATTTCCTTATCCCTATGGCTGATACTTGGTGCATAAGCTTGGACGATTTGAAGCCTAAACTTTTTATTCAGCTGAATGACGCATTGGGCTGGTCGGTCAGATGTACTTTTAAATTTGATTACACTGTCCCTCAGCTTTCGATTGATGAGGAATCCAATTCCGCCACATCGGCCATTTTCGATACCTCGCGTGTAGAGTACGTGTCCAGTTGGTTCGAGTTTGTTTAACTCTTAGCCTTTTCTATGTGTTTCACAGAGCCCAATAATATCCCAATGTATGTTATCAAGTTCGATTAACAGTTCTTGCAATCGGGCCTCCATTTTCATAGTCCGTATATTTACGTTGCCGTAGGTAGTTGCCCCTTGGCCTCCGGGGAATGAGGGCCTTGTTTGAGCTTGTACTGTCATATTGAAACATATTGAAATACCATGTTGAATGTATGGACCGTAATCTGCCACGCTGGTCCAATGCAGGTTGGCAGATTTTGGTTCATGTTAGTCTGAGGCCTCTGCCTTAACCTGTCCGCTAGCGGTGATCTTCCCAGGAGCATAGACTCCAGGCGGCATAGCTCAAAACTTCATTGCTCCACTCAAACCCCTTTACCACGTCAAAGCCTGATCCACAAAGGGGATATATATATATATATATATATATATATATATATATATATATATATATATATATATATATATATATATATATATATAAATATATAATTCTACCTATTCGTTTAGAATATTTTAAATTCCACAGGAGTTGAAGCGAATACAGCGAAAACGTGGATTCAAACAAATTATACCTTAAACGAAACAAGTCTGTTGAATACGTTTGAATAAACTCTCAAGGTCTCAAGGTATATAGGTAGAAATTAATCTTATTCCTAGCCTAAGATAAGAGAAAGTTATGGGGCTGATAAAGCTAGTGAAGAGAGGGAGAGTGCTACTTAATTGGATGGTAGAAGTACACCGTGTTAAGAAACCTGCCATCAGAAGCAAGGTTCGCGTTCTAACTGAAGAAGAGGCCTTCAATGCGAACCCAGATCATGTAACCAAAGCTGGCATATAGAAAAAGCTAATAAGTAAATAAGAAACTTATTTGTTTAAATTCGTATGTACGTACGTTTGTATGTAAATACTTATTCGTTTAAGTATGTATAATTGAATTTTGCGAAATATGTTACATTATTATGCTAGAAACAAAGTCAAGTTATAAATAATTATCAAAATAATAATATTAAAGTAAAAAGAACCTTCAGAATTAGGGATTTTGGATTGGAATATGACAATATATTAAATTACTTAGTTTATATTGAATATATAGGTTTTATTACGACCAGGCAAGCAAGCAACAATTTTAAAATAAACGTACTATGAAAATCTATCATTAGCTGTGGTATGGCTGAAGCTGGAATTCACTTGCGTCGTCCGGAATAAATATACACAGTAAATAGCAGTTTTTAACATATTAGAAAAAATCAATATACATTTTTACGATACCTTTACTATAAAAAAAAACATTGTAATTACTTATACTACCGGATATTAAGAACGTTAGTATTTTTTAATAATGTACATACACAAAAGGAAAGAAAGGAATGTTGATGACTCATTAATTTGATATTTCTGACAGTAAGATATCTCTCCAGAAATTTTAGACTGGTCATGTAATACAACTGTATTAGTTGTATTTTATATTGAAGAAGGAATGGATGATTATCAGGCAGGGTTTAGAAGAGGATGCTCAATTGAAAATATATATATATATATATATATATATATATATATATATATATATATATATATATATATATATATATATATATAGGAAATTGAGTTATTTTATGATGATGTGGCTCAGCTTCTAGACAACGAGAAGTGTGGGTACAAAATCCTGATGGGTACTGCAGCTACAGCTGCTCTTAAAACTTCGGCATCGATACACCTTGAACCACCTGATCTTCCCCTATCTTCAAGTCTCATGTCTCCTTCGCGGAATTTTTTGGATCAAAGTTGAGAAGTGCGGATTAATACGGTACCTTCCCCATCTACTTAGCAAATCTCACAAGCGGCATTAGTCGCTTTGAAACATGTTTTAAAATGTTGTCTTAAATTTTGCCTTAATTTTCCGACTTATTTCATCCATTTTAACGGTTAGGTTAAAAACCGTCAATTAAATATTTCGTAGTGAAATCATTTTAAAACTGAAGAAGGAATTTATATTTGTCGGAGCAAAAAGTTCAAGCAAAATGGGATAAAATTCAAGTAAAATGAGAAAACAAATATAATTTGTTAGTTTTATTTAATTTAAAAATTTAATTTAATTTAATATAATTTAGAAATTATTGTTATAAATGCTCTGAAAAAGCAGCTCAACATAACTCCATGTCCAACATGATCACCTACACCCACATGATCACCATGTCCAACATGATATGTCCAACATATCACCTGATACGATAGCCAATCTTCATAGCAATTTAAGAAGAGAACGCTGAAAAAAAATTGTGAGTAACAAATAAATTGCTTCAACACATATGTAGAGTATAGCACTATCATGGTGAAATCACATACCTTTGATTTATACAGTTTCAACTCTATAAATCCAACCAATCTTCTTCTTCACGTGGTGCTACCACATAAACTTTGTGTCAGTCAGTGAACTTTGACCCTCGTTGTCTAGAAGCTGGGCCACATCATCATAAAATAACTCAATTTCCTATCTATCTATATATATATATATATATATATATATATATATATATATATATATATATATATATATATATATATATATATATATATAGTAGGCATAGTACCGGGTATGTCCACACCTGCTTTCCTTGCGTTGATCTGGAGCTTCGCAGATGACTGCTGAAAGGTTAAAAATCGGTCCCGAGAGATACGTGATGGCGCATGGTGGCTGTTAGGTAGAGACGAGCGGTGGCACCACGTGGAGAAAGGGTGAAAGGTTTCTGTAATAGTTCCCTCCACGATCTCGTTACGCTATCTTGTGGGCATATCCGGTACTATGCCCGAGGTTGCAGGCAGAATGTTACGGACAGTCCTGACTGGTACGAGCATTCACCGTATGATAGCGCGAGTTGCGTGCTATTACGACTCGCCATCAAAATGGCCTAGCTTTCTCCGATTGTCTCCCCCAACAGCTTTCCTTGTGTTCACCTGGAGCTTGGCCGAAAGGCTAGAAACCGTTCCCGAGAGATACGTGATGGTGCATGGTGGCAGTATGGTCGAGACGTGTGGTGGCACCATGTGGAGAAAGGGTGAAAGGTTTCTGTAATATATATATATATATATATATATATATATATATATATATATATATATATATATATATATATATATATATATATATGTTGGTTGCTTGACCGGGAAGGAGCCCCACCTATCCCTTCAACTGGATGACATATGTTTCGTCTCTCGAGGTTCAGCCTTTTCAGGGCGCAGGCATATACCATATCATCAAGAATAGAGAAACCCTATCCACAGCCAACAACCCATGTTTTCGCCGAACGCCCGTCGGATGGCGTATATGTGGTGTTAGATTTTCTTGGACTGCGTCCAATAAGACAGCAGTAGCTGAGTGTCATCACACACCCAACCGTTGGGTTCCAAATATAACACACATATATATATATATATATATATATATATATATATATATATATATATATATATATATATATATATATATATATATATTAATAATAAATAAAGTTTACCCGTGATCTACGTTGGTGCTTTGCAATTCCTTCATCCTCCATTCCATCCAAAGCGCCAGCAAGTGTCTCTCAAAACCATTTCTGGCCTTAAGCCGCTATCAGTTGGGTTCGAGTTGAATGGTGGCTGCAGTCACATGCAGCTATGTCATCCTGTGGTAAACGGCTGCAACAGTCAGTCTGTGCCAGACAGTTTGAATGGCGTATGAAGGAACGGCAAAGCATCAACGTGGATTACGGGTGAATTTTCTTTGTTTTTAATACATTTCACCACGAGCCCAGTTCACTATTTTTGGAGTGCGCGGAAACGTCGATTTGATGGCGTGGTGCACATTTGGGAAATTATCTACAAAACCACGCGCTTTGTGACTTGCACATTTTTTTCCTATAAGACTGAAATTGTTCAAGACCTGTTTCTTATAGTCAATAAGAACTGATTCGAATACTGTAATGACATTATAAACCACTAATGAAAAATTAATAATGAGCTTAACTGGAAGAGATTTACCACTGAACACCAAATCACTTTTTTAAACTTTTCAATGCACGTTTTGCTAACCATGTTAGCATCATCAGGAGATAATTTTGTCTAATTCTAAAACTAAACTATGTTCAAATTATAAGATAACCTTCCCTAATGAAGCGTGTAAATATCATGAACCGTGAAGTTTACTGAGCCTTACATTAATAATTGAAAAAGTTAACTGAACGGAATAGATCATTCATGCTGGTTAATTTTCTTACATTTTTCTATTTGACTGTATTCAGATGCATCCAAAACCCTATTGTTATTTACGCTTTTAATCAGTCTTAAATTAATAATAATATGTCATGTGGTCATGTGGTCATGTTCGATTGCATGTTGGACAATACAAGATTTTTCATTTCTCCCATATCTAATACGGGCAATGTGTTCTATATATCTCGTTAATACGACTCTCACAACCAAAAGGAACGGCAATGGGCAATACTCTTTCACCGTTTTTAGCCAACTTATTCATGACTAAATTTGAAACCGAGGCGAAAGATGAATTCTGTTATTGCTTTCCGAAGGTATTGTTAATATGTGGATGACGATTTTGCAATTTTGGATTCAAAAAATGAAAACTTAGATGATTTTATTAAGAACTTAAATCATGAATCAGAGTATTCATGCATAAAAGACATAGTATTTACACATGAACCCAAAAACAACAATAGTTCACCATTTCTGGATGTGTTAGTCAGTAGAAACAATATAAATATGTTACATTTTAATATTAATATTTTTAGAAAAAACACCATCATTTCGAGATACATTCCTAACGATTCGAATCATAGTTTCCAAAATATGATGGCTAGATTAAATTTTATGGTAAATAGGTTAATTAATTTTCCTTTAAACAAAGATGATTATAATAAAGAATTAAAATTAATTAGGGAAGTATCCGAAGTGAACGTTTTTAATAAGAATATTGTAGATTAATGAATTAGAAAACATAAGTTTAGAAAATTATTGAAAGAATCTTTGGCTTTTTAAAGGGATCAGAACAAAAATACATTCACGGTAATACAGTTTGATGCCCAATTAACACGAGGCATTAAAACTAGATATGTTGTCAAAAAATAGGGAATACATATTAAAAAGGGCACAAAGTTGGATTGCTGATAATAGCGCCCTTTTGATTGATATAATTTTCAAACAGTAATTAACACAAAATTTAAACATAGAAAATAAATATTCTGACTTGTTTATTTTTTAAGAGTTATAAATAATTAAAATGGAAGCATGACACTTTTCCCAAACTTTATATAGAATATAATACTACTATTATAGGATGTCCCATAAGAAAGTTTCTATTTCACTGCGCAAACGCAACAACTGTGAGGTGTGAGGGGCGCATGTTAATCGATAGCCCCACAGTATGGAGCGTTTATCGGGAGCAGACCGTGCGTTGTGTGTGCGATAATTTAACAAAAACAATAATTTGAGGTTCATTTTTATCGGTCATGTATATAAGCCCAGCTGTCATTACTGAAGTATAACGAACCCGAAATACAAACATCATAAACACCTACATTCATCTAACTAAAGTCACTGTATGGGCTACGATGTTAGCGCGAGGAATAATTGGCCCGTACTTTTTTGAAGACGGCAGGAAACGCGCATTTACCGTGAATTCAGTGCGTTATGTGGAAATGTTGGATACTTTTTTGGTACCTGAACTGCAAAACTTTGCTGGTTATGGTCAAAGAACATGATTTCAGCAGGGCGGAGCAATGTCCAAACAAATTGATCTCCAGGAGGGGGTGACAAAAATTGGTCTCCATGTAGTCCTGATTTGAGCAATGTTTGCTTTTTTTTGTGGGGCTATCTAAAATCGAAAGCTCAGTTAAAAGAAACTATCCGACACGAAATGAAAACTATTCCAGATATTATGTGCCGACACATTTCTTTTGGGACACCTTGTGTAATTTTTCATTGACATAATAATCAAATGATCACATTTCTGATAAAACTACAACCAAGTTTCTCTGACTGTCATAATTTGTTCATCTTTTTATTATAATGAAGGTTGGAATTTATTTAATCTAAAAATAACATCTTATTGTTGTCTTTTAAGCTATATATTTTTTATGATCTCCAATAAGTCCATAATAAATTAACTGTAAGATATTTTTTATGCGTTTTAGTATATTCTCGGTATTTTAATGGCAACTCCAATATTTATTTACCAATTATACTTTTATGCTGATATTTTTCTCTCGATTCTTTTTATGGGAAAAATCTGAAGGAGGTCAAAGTGTGAAGACCTAAAATTAAATTGCCACTCACTTCATACCATACTATTCTTCTTTTTAGGTCATTGACAGTATACACTGTTACATAATTAGAACTATCTTTAATTCTTCGTAAATTCTAAGTACAGTAAATTATTTTAATCTGAGATTTTTATTCTAGTTAATCATGAAAATCTAAATTATTTCCTTAAGTTGCCAAAAGTGGAAACTAGCCTAAATTAAATTGGTGCTTAGCTACACTGAGGTGTATTCTAAGAAGATGACCTTCCAAGCAGGGTCTTGTTTAAGAGTTCCTGAATGATAATATTTGCATATATTTTTCAAGGATATTATTATTGATAATCTTGAACAAATACTAAAGCCTCTTATGTTATTTACAAAAAAATACACATAATTATGAAAAAGTAACATTCACCGATTTGTTTAAGTAATATCATAAACTAAATTCTTACTTATTGTTTTGGAACTCTTAAAGAGATTGTTTAATATATGTTTCATTAATTTTTGGTGCTTTTGTTGCAAATTTTATGATTATTTGATGAATGAATATCTCTTATTCTGCGGTTGAATTGGGAAAATGTTATAATTTTAATAGGAACCGATGGGTTAACTTAAACCTTATGCTAACGGGAGATAAAGCCGAATTTGACTTTCATTACCCAGATATGCGTCTGATTAACCTTGTTCAGGTATCATTGGCCCCAATACATGAAACTGCTTTGTACTGCGCGGCAGAGGCGGAGGAACTTAAGTATGTAGAAAAATTATTGTTGCAGCAATTTCTCTATTTTCTGTATTATAAAATAGGAAAAAGGATAGTTGAAATAATTACTTGTTCTTTTTCTTTAAAATAGTTTTACACTTTACAGGGTGGGACTTGGGGTTATTTCCTTGCAATTTACTCACTCTTCCCACTTCTCTATCCTCCTATTCTCTTCAGTTCCTTCGATATCTCCCTTCTTCTTATTCCTATACGTTCTATATTCTTCTGGTGTGTTTCCCTGGGTCCGCCTGTTTTAATTTTCCCAACCTTCATGCATTTAGCATTTTTTTGACTATTTTATCAGGTGATATGCTGGTTAAGTGGCCATACCAATATATCTCTCTGTTTTCTATCTCTGATGTCAGCAACCTCGCGTACCATTAGTTGGCGATCATTTAATAGGACATTGTGGATATTTGTGACGGTTTTGTCGGTCGGAACGGTTTTTGGGCATCTCAAGCGTGTTTTTTAAAGTTTATTTCAACTCTTTTTGTATGTCTCTAGAAGTTAAAACAAATTACTTTAAAATTGATCGAATTTGGGTTTCATCAATTTTCAACACGTCATCTAACAAAACATACTTACCTATAAATTTCATAGTAATTTAATGTGCCAGGTCGAGAATTGTTTTTCGAACAATTATCGTATGTGTTTTCCAAACTGAGAGGCGTAAAACGTCTTTACAGAAATATAATTTCCATAATAAATATAATATATAAAATACGGTTCTACCCGAGAACTTAGTAATTCTAATATTACCGGACGCGGAAGCCTTTCCGAATATATATATATATATATATATATATATATATATATATATATATATATATATATATATATATATATATATATATATAAATTGTGAACTGGGCCTGTGGAGAAAAGTATTAAAAAGCCAAGGAAGTTCACCCGTGCTCCAAGTCGTGCTTAGTCATTTCTTCATTTCTTCATCAAAGCGCCAACAAGCGTCTCCCAAGATCGGTTTCTGGCCTTAAGCCGTCATCAGTTGGGCTCAAGCTGGACATCTGAAGAGCGGATGAAGGAACGACTAAAGCCATGGCCATTAATACTTTTCTTCACGGGCCCAATTCACAATTTTTCGATCATACCTGGTACTTACCCGAGGTTAGATGGGTCACGAGCGATTTCGCACATTTTGACTGCTGCGACCGTTTACCGCACTCCAGACAAAATTAACGCAACAACATAATAAATCATACAAATCGCTATATTTAATTAATTTTAATAATTTTTTATGGACATTGATTGCATTAAAAGTTAAAAAAACAGTTTCGGATACTTTAAAAGTGAATTAGCTACAATATGTCTGTATAAGATTTTAATTAAAATATCTCTTAAGACCTAATAACAAAATCGTTGAAATTATGAAATGATGAAAGAAAGAAATTAATGGTTTAACTGGAACAGTAGTAGCGTATGTTGCCTCCTCTACTTCGGATTACAGCATTTATGCGTCTAGGCATGCTTCTAATTACATTTTGGATAACATTTTGAGGAATTTGTTCCCATTCTGTGATAACTGCATTTTCAAGTTCCCTCAGGTTTTCAGGTTTTCAGGAATGTGACGTTTCATATTTTGTAATTCCATACATGTTCGATCGGATTCAGATCCGGGTTTTTTGGTGGCCTTTGCATAATTGGCTTACCAACTTGATTAAGATAATCGAGCACCTCCGTAGTCACGTGAGGTCGGGCGTTGTCTTACATAAAGAAGAAATTGGGACCCAAAAAATGGCCGAAAGGGATCACACATTCTCAAGATAGTAATCAGCATTCATGAATCACGTACGCAAAGGAACTAATTCTAAACGAGCATCAAAGCTGATGCCACCTCAGAACATAACAGAGCCACCGCCAAATGGAATCATTGCAGAGATATTGCAAGTAGCAAACCTCTCTCTTGGCCTTCGCCATACTCGCTCCCGACCATCTGGATGTTTTAGGTTAACCCTAGTTCCATCTGTGAAGAAAACTTGTTTCCAATCATCCATAGACCAATTTTAATGATTTCGATCAAAATGTAATCTGGCAATTCTATGCTTTCTAGTAAGCAAGGGCCCGGGGCTGGTCTCCTAGTGCCTCATCCAGCTTCATTTAAACATCAATTCTTCTATTGGAATCTTTGATGTGAAACACTAAACTTGAAGAGATTTACCACTAAACACCAAATTACTTTTTTTTTAATTGCTCGACGCACGTTTTGCTAACCATGTTATCATCATCATCATTTAATCCAAACATCATCTTTAAACATCATCTAAACATCATCTAGATTTCATCAAGATTTAGAACTTGCGACTTTTCCTTGCTTCCAAAGTCGAAATTAAAGTTGAAAGGTTGTTTTTTTGAAGAGATTCAGACAGTTTCGACGTGTGCTTTGGAGGCTATTCCACAAATCAGCTGGAGCACGCATTTGAATCACTATTGAATCGATGTAATAAATGTATCGAAGCGAGAGGTGAATATTTCGAATGATAATTTATAAAAAATCGCAGGTATTTCGTTTTAATCACATTTTCCCGGACTTGCTCTGATACTTAATAGATGCACTGTGTATAAATATATATATATATATATATATATATATATATATATATATATATATATATATATATATATATATATATATATATGTAATTTTTTTTTTAAGCAATTTTTATCTCATGCAAAAGTGATTCAAAGGGTGTTTGAACTCAAAGAAGCGTCTGCAATTTCCTTTTCAATGATAAATTTATTGTTAAACTTGCCTATTGCGTCGAAATTTTTGGAAAATTGAATGTTTGGAATAAATCAATACAAAGACCACAAATGCATTGATTCAAAAAGACAAAGTGAAAGAATTAATAAAAATTTTTGAGCTATGAAAATCAAATTTACAAAAATTTAATAAAAAGGAAATATGTTTCCGCTTTTAAATTATTTTTGGGCCAGAGGTAAGACTGAAGTAAACAAAAATCTATTTATTAAACACTTGGATGATTTGCTGATACACTTTTCATATTTTTTCAAATATCTTGATTTTACAAATTTTGCGCGTATATAAAACCTATTACAGAGGGACCAAGATTTGATTTTTTAAAAGGGGGGCTCTAGTAACAGGAAGTTTGGAAATCACTGGTATGGATAGTAAACGTATGTATGCCGTCTTAAACGCAGTTATCATGATATTTGCATCAGAAATCTATTAAGATTCAGAGAGATTACATTTGTAAAAATTGTTCGTTCTACGCCACTGATATGAACGTATATATAGTAGTATTTCAGGCAGAATTGCTGTAAACTTTTCATGTAGCCAAAATTTGAGAATGAGGCTCATTCAGTACGGCAAATAAGGTCGACTAGTGTTAAAATTTTGTCCATAATTCACTATTCACCTTTGTTGTCATATCTTTCACTGATTCTGTCTGAGTAGTTTTTTTGCTGTGCTGGCTGTATCTTTACATTGAACTTGCTTTTTTTATGCTTAAAGAGATCAAGTTGAATGTCAAGAAATTAAAAAAAAAATAGCGACAAGGTGATCGAGATGATCTTTTATTGATTATTTTTTGACATTTTTATTATTTATCAATATTGGTTTTAATGAATCATGATTTTTTTGTTAGTGTATTTTTTCTCATTACATAAATATAAAAAATAAAAGCGTGATTCTAATAATCAATCTGAGAAAAAGACCTTTCCATTCACCTGATCTGGGATTTTTTGACATGAAAGGGATTCATTACTAGACCAATCAATGATGATTATTTTCAATGTTATAATGTAATAAGTTTTTTTTTCTTAGAACAAAATTTTAACCTTAGTAGTGTCTCTTAATTCCTTCGACTGTGCTGTATAATACTCGCCTACCATATTCGTGGATGACTGAGAGACAATAAGGCCTGAATATCGAGTAGGAATACAATGATTGTCTCAGATGAATTCGAAGTCAAAATCGGTCTTAGGCAAGGAGGCCAACTGTTATTGATTTTTCCAACTATGGCTTAGCAAAAGTTAAATTCGTTCTATTGTACCACAAACGTCATCAAAATTTGGTGTCGCGAACGATATTGTGGTTTTATCAAGAAGCCAAGGAGAACTTAAGCAAGTCTTAAGGACATCTAGGTTTACAAATTTACCGTAACAAAAAAAGTATATTTTTTGGACGGATAAGGAATATAAAGGGTGTTACAATAAGAGCTCAAGACTAGAATTATACGCCATTTTGGCTGTCATGATTCGATAGGTCAAGAATTGTGACCATAGGTCAATAAGAGATAGATAGGAGTTAATAAACATGGAGCGCTACACGATACAACAAAGCGTCCTTATTGTTAAACATTACTATCAAAATGGTGTAAGTTTGGTTACTACGACTCGTAAAGGGGTCCGATTTTCGACAGAAATAATGTTCCAAATTTATCATCTGTGAAAAGAACTAGCTATTGATGTGAAACACACGACACGAGCTCGTAGTGGTCGTTCAGAACAAAACATCACGGCAGTTTGTGAGAGTGTGACCGAGTATCCAGAGTCCTAGATTCGTCATCCTGCACAAGAATTGGACATTTTAATAGCTGTTTTTCACCGTATTCTCAATAAAGATTTATATCTTCATGCCTACAAAGTACAATTGACTCCACAACTTCTGCCAGCACATCATGAGGCGGTCCATTGTTCTGAGGATGGTTTTACCGTTTTATTATTATAAGATTATTTTATATCAAATGAAAATCAACAAAAATAAACTTCTATTCTAAACAAGACAAATTAAAAATAATATCGTTTTTTTTAATAAATTAATAGTCAGTATTGCCTGCATGAGCCTCAATGCAAGCTATAAGAAGATGCAGCATGCTGTCAATTAAGTTGTTTAATAGATGCTTCTACTCTTGCAACTTCACACTTTACACGCGCAGTGATTCTCAACTCATTTAAGTTACTATGGGGAGGTGCATTGTCGTATAAAAATTCACCACCCACTGCCCCTCGAAATGGACGCACAATCGGCTCTAGGACGTCTCTAAGATATGATGACGTCTCTAAAACAAGACGACTTTGATCTTCATTAATTACAGCCCCGCATACCATAATACTCCCTCCTGTAATGCGGAGTTGTAAAAAAAAGTTGTCCGCTGCTCCAAAACTATAGTTCGTCGCTAATCCGATACTAGGCCTATTCTTGTCTCGTCGCCAAGCATGACGAAATTCCAATTAGGTCTGTTTGCCCTCATCTCTTCGGCCCATCGCAGCCGCGTAATTTTTTGCTGTAAACTAATTTTAAAAACACGCAAGGGCGTTCGTAGATGTAAGCCTCTGTCATGGAGTCTTCTCGATATGATTTTTCTTGTAAAATTTACCCCTTCAAGACGAGCTAGCTTATTTTTAATAGCACTGTTAGAAAGTAGAGGTTTACGTCGTGTAATGAGGGATATTTGATGATCTGGAGCAGCAGTACTAATTCTATTTCTGCCTCTTCCAGGCCAGTCTGATACATCGTTTGTCTCCCAGATTTTTTTATTATTCGCGAAATGTCACTTTGATTCATTCCCACAATCTCAGCAATTTCAAATTGCCGATAGCCCTAATAATGTTTCTTGATATTTTAAAGGAAACTAAATATATATATATACATATATATATATATATATATATATATATATATATATATATATATATATATATATATATATATATATATATATATATATATACTTGCTTATTTTTTTACAAAAGGACCTCATTTCAAAAAACTCATGCCGTGATAAAACATACTTTTTGTGCTCAAAAATGAACTTCACCATTGTAAGTGAGATGGACAGATGTGATCCTAAATAACCATGCTATTAATTGCAGTCACAAATCAAACAATAAACATTGTTAATTTAATAAAAAAAAAGTTTCATTGAGGCGTGGTTTAAAAAATTGTCAGCTAACTTTGACACTTCATCTATATTCATAATAATGTATTACACTACCCTGGGCAAGTTATTTCAAAAGATGGCCGATTTAGTCAAGATTTCAAAATGGTACAACAATTGCCACTTTTCTTTCCACTAAAAATATTATTGCTTATTTTTTTACAAAAGGACCTCATTTCAAAAAACTCACACCGTGAAAAAACATACTTTTTGTGCTCAAAAATAAACTTCACCAGTGTAAGTGAGATGGACAGATGTGATAGAGTGAGATAGATAGTGACGCTGTTTGCTACCTCGTGACTATAATCCCAGAATCGATTTTTACAGAACAATGTCAGCGAAAAAACGTGAAGATCCGCAATTTAAACTTGCATAACTTACATAGTTAGCACACGGAAAACCCGCATTTAAAACCGGTTCCAGTATCAATTTAAAATCAACGTGTGGACCGGAATTTTAAGCGGAGTAGTTTAAGTAATTGGACTATTTAAGCTGTTTGAAACTTTCAATGGAGCCAACTACTTGAATTTTCTCCAAAACGATTTGGGGACTTTATTGAAAGATGTACCACCAATATCAACAGAGAAATGTGGTTTCAACAAGATGGTTGCCCAGCGCATTGTGTTCGTCCTCTACAGGAATATTTGAACAGAGAGTATCCCGAAAGGTGGATTGGACGCCGTAGTTCAACTGAGTGGCCTCCTCGTTCTCTGGACCTAAACCCCCTTGATTTATTTTACCGAGGTTGCATAAAAGAAAAAGTGTTTTTAAAACCAATATAAAATCTAGCCGAACTGCGTCACAGAATTCTTGAAACAGCAGAAGAAATAAATGCAAGGAGATTCGCACGACTGGTGAAAAGATCTTTTCTCGGGCGATGCACAGTATGTATTCGTGCCGAAGGAACAATTTCAGCATTTGTTTTACTTTTAAAGAAAAATGTTGCGATAAATAGAAGTATTACAATAATTCCTTTCATTTCATTTTGGTTAAGTCTTATGTTAATAAAATAATAGACCAATTAATTTGACTCATATCCATTGCCTTTGGGTTGAGTATTTTTGAAATAAGGTTCTTTTGCAAAAAAAGGCAATCATATTTTTTGTGGAAAGAAAAATGCCAAATGACCATCTTAAAGTTGAATGTCAATCTGCCTCCCTTTAATTCGTCGTCGAACAGCCTCCCTATCTATCTCACTCTATCACATCTCTCCATCTCACTTACACTTGTGAAGTTATTTTTTTTGAGTACATTAAAATTTTGTTTTGAAATTGTGGATCTTCACGTTTCCTCGCTAACATTGTTCTGTAAAAATCGGTTCTGGGATTATAGTCACGACGTAGCAAACAGCCTCACCATCTATCTCACTCTATCACATCTGTCCATCTCACTTACACTGGTGAAGTTTATTTTTGAGCACAAAAAGTATGTTTTTTCACGGTGTGAGTTTTTTGAAATGAGGCCCTTTTGTAAAAAAATATGCAATAATATTTTTAGTGGAAAGAAAAGTGGCAATTGTTGTACCATTTTGAAATCTTGACTAAATGGGCCATCTTTTGAAATAACTTGCCCAGAGTAGTGTAATACATTATTATGAATATAGATGAAGTGTCAAAGTTAGCTGACAATTTTTTAACCCACGCCTCAATGAAACTTTTTTTTTATTAAATTAACAATGTTTATTGTTTGATTTGTGACTAAATAACACAGTACCTAAAGATATAGTCTAGGGTGTCAAATTTCAAGATTTTCAAAAATTTGCCTATTATCACTTAACAGGGTGACATGGATTTTTTTCTTATTTTTAACTGAACTGGTATAACATGGCCTTTCGTCCGGCACCTGCTTGACGTTCAGTTTCGGGACACCCTGTATATATATATATATATATATATATATATATATATATATATATATATATATATATATATATATAAAAGTCAAAGTCAAAAAAATTAATTGAAGAAATATGTATCAACAGTTGAAATGTAAATGCTTTAGGCGACACTAATAATAAATTTTGAAAATCATTTAGATATTATCGATGTATGCATATGTGACCGTAAAATTAGTTCATTAGGATTTACGTAATTGTAATCAACTTTTTTTATTAAACTTATCAAGCTTAATGTACCAGAGTAAAAAAATAACTATTATGTGCTCTCTGTTTCCGTTTCTATTACGCAAACAATGCGCAGCTTGTTATGCCAAACTAGTCCCCAAGCAGGCGTGTATGTATATAAGCCGTAGCGGAAAACAAACGGTGGTAGTTCAATACATGCATGTTGTATTTTATTATTATCCCACCGACTTGCCAGCCAATTGATAAATAATGATAACGTACCAGTCGTTAAATACAACTCGTAGTATGCACAATACAGTAGACCACAGCTCAGTGCTTTTTCGTTTTCAGTTTCGCCGGCTTCTGGTCCCGCAGGACCGCAGCGGAAGACGACGCCACTCCCTGGATCTTCGCCGGAGCGCAACAGGTACACATTTTACCGCCTCAGAAGAGCCAGCCCTTCGTCCATCTCGACGTCATAAATTTATCAGACACCAACGGATTTTTTCAGCATCGCCTCGATTCAAGTACTTGCCTAGATGAGCTGATGGCGAGGCGCCCGGATAAAATCGACGACGATCTACGAGAAATCGTGCGTAGTAAGGCCGAGAAACACAAGAACTACTTCAGAAACTTAATAGATATTTCGGCGAGTCTAAAAAGTTCGCCCGCTGAACGAGAGATGGCGGAACGAGTACCGAGTAAGCTCGCACCGGTTCAATCTAACGTTGGCGGTCAAGAGACCATAAATCTTGACAGTGTCGAATTAAGATCACCTAATCTTGAAGGAATTACTGATCGGAGACAGCGAAAACAATGCGTTTACGAGTTGGAGGAAGGACAAAAAGAAGAGATGATTTTTAAAAGCGTCAAACAGCTTCGAAGCGATTATATTGCCATGATAGAGAAAACAGCGATGGATCTGAAAGAGAAAATAGAGACGAATAAACTTTGCAGTGATGGATCATTGTTATTACCTCCTCAAAGCGACTATTGCAGTTCTTCGGCATCAGGTGCCAGCGACGACGAACGTGACAAACCTAACTGGCGAAAATTAAAAGTTCACCGCTGCGGCAGCGCGGATTCGGCCATGGGACAGAGTGACGAGGACCAGTTTCTCGTAGACAACCAAAAGAAGATTTGTATGCACGGGGAATCCCAATCTTGTCCTCAACTAAGTCCGTATAGTCCTCGAGGTTCTATCGATCATTCCAACGTGCCTAGTCGGACCATCATCGAGGCGCAATGTGTGCCTTTTCCTGTAGATCGCAAGTGCAGCATGGATTGTGCGAGTGAAGACGTAGATTTCGAACCGGGTGATAGCCGAAGGCAGAGTTGTTTTACTGATGACGGTGATGACGCGTCGCGGTATCGGTATTGGCGGACGCCGTCAGTGGTGGTTAGTGACTATTCTGATGATATCATGGGTTTGACTTTAGAGGATATCGAATACATACGAGATCATCGTAAGGAGGTGTCTTCGAGTCCCGAGTCCAGTCTACACAGTTCCTGTAGCAACCTGAACTATTGTGGTTCGACTATTAGTGGATTAGAATCGGAATATGTGCTCACGAAACCATATCGGAAATCATCTAATTGTTCCACATGCTCTACGTTAAGTGGAGATGAAGAACAGGAGCTTGTGAGTGAGGTCATCTCAGATTCAACGCTACATCCTAACAAACATCGAGAGGTAAGTACCTGTAAATGTTTTTTAGTTCCTTTTGTTAAAATAATATTTGCGAATTGAACTGGTTATTTTAACAAATTCATGGTTTATAGTTGAGTATATTTATAAAATAATCTTGTTTAAAACAAACTACAAAAATGGTGTATATTTTTTGTAGCAATGCAATATTGCATACTATAAATACATAATGGGTGGGGCAAGTATCACGCTAACATTTTAATTAATTATAACTTTAAAAAGAAACAAGACATATTTTTTTCTATATGTTTGTTTCGTTTTTAAATTTTGTGTGAATTAATTTTTGAAAATGAGCTATTCGCAGCAAAGCAACTGTATGCCTTTTTAAATACACTTTCTGTAACTATTAACTTGAATTTTTGAGAACATATCTGGTGTTAATTATCTAAATCTTTTCCTTCCAAAAATTCCCATAAAAATAGTCTGGAGCCGTCAAATCAATTTAGCATGAAAATTGACAATTTATGGTATTCTAATTGCTTATTATTGTCTGTAGGCAACATATCTTGAACAATTTAAATCTTATAGGGAAACATGTGCATATATCTTCTCAAAATTCGGCGTAAACTGCGTGGACAAATTCGCAATTGAACAGCGCTTTGTCAAATCGACATTTCTGAAGACTCCTCAAGAACGTGTAATAATTTCAGCGCTTCGCACCGCCCTTGGACCTCTAATGCGGAACCTATTTCCAACTATTCTGAATTCTTGAAATTGTTTAAATAAATGATATATTGTCGTTTTATGAAACTGGCTGATTAGGATATTTTCGCCTAAGTTCACGTTGGGTTGCAATCATTATTTTTTTAATGTTAAATTTAAGAGTTTCTCTGTTGAAATTGTGACAAACTGTCACAAATATCACGAAAAAAAATTACGTAAAAACAAAATAGTAGAGTAATACTTGCCCTACCCTTTATATGATTGAAGGGTTTTATTAGTTCTGAAATTCAGTTAATAGTATCAGTTTCTTTGGTTTTATATATATCATTGTCAACATCAAATTGACTATTGTTATTTTGTTTTATTTTTTTGATAAAAAAAATTATTGATACAACATTGAAGTGAAATTGAAGCATTGTGTATGACATTTAAACACGAAAGACAATATCTGCCAGATTACCACCTCTTACAGGGCTACAGATGTTCACTCTTTTGTCAACATTTTGGATGACATTTTGCCATAACTGTGGCTCTATCTCTCCAACGACTCGAATAATTTCAACGTTTAGGTCAGGAATCGATTATGGATTGTTTTCATAGACTTTCACGTAACCCCAAAGAAATTAATCGAACGTTATCAAATCATATAATCTTGGTGGTCAACGAACATCACCGTTTCTTGCAATAACTCGTCCAGGATATTTTTCTCTCAATAAATCAATTGTTTCATTAGCAGAGTAAGGTGTAGTGCTATCCTATTGGAATCATATCCTCCAGATCAATATTATTCAATTCAACACACAAAAATTTAGTTATCGTCTCACGATATCGAACACCATTCACAGTTACAGCTCCGCCACATCTCCTGACCATAATGCACACCAAACAGTGACTCGTTTAGGATGTAAAGGTTTTTCATGACTCAATCGTGGATTTTCTTCATCCCAAATGAGACAATTTTGTTTGTTAAATAGCGTTCACTACTATATATTGGCCTTCTTTTATCTTTCACCGAACCAGTTTCTTGAGATTGATTGTTGAACAAATTGATTGATAGTGATTTCAGTGATTATTTTTTGCAATTCTAAAAAATAAATCAACAATTTTAACGCGTTGTTGTATTGTGTACGACTTCATTTTTATAAATGTCATACGTTATACTTCTGAAATAAGACTAGATCTAGGCAAATTCAAAACGTTACGTGTGTTTTATTCCAGAATTCAAAAACCGCCTGTTACACTTTTGGAAACGTTGTTTTTTCCAATAATAAAATATTGGCTTTTATTTATTTAAAAGCTCTACAGGCTCTGAAGGTCTAGGGATGTTTACAATATCGTATTTTACATATCACTAATTATAACAATGCATATGTGGTTCCCATCCTTCACCAGTTCCTCTGCAGTACAGTTTGGACTATCCTTCTCCACTCCTTTCTATTGTTTGCTATGCCCTTCCATTCCCACATACTAATCGTATCCAAATCTTCCTGCACTTGACCCATCCATCTTTTTCTTGGCCTTCCCTCCTCTTCTTTCCTATTAGCCTTCTGCGTAACACTAGATTTGTCATTCTTTCCCCATCCAGTATCTCCACATGTCCTAACCATCTCACTCTCTGCGCTTTCGTAAATGTTATTATATTTGGGCTTTTGTACAGTTCTTCCAGCTCATTATTCGTTCTTTTCCTCCATCCCTCCTCAGTTCTCTTTTCTCCATATATAGCTCGTAATATTTTTCTTTCCTACCTTTTCAGTTTCTCTTTTTCCGTTCGATTTAGCGCCCAAGTTTCATAGGCCAAGTTTCACAGTTGTTGTGGATCTTATTACTGTTGTATAGATTCTGTTTTGTGCTTCTGGACACATAGTTGGACTTCATCAGTGCCTTCAGGTTTCTATATTTTCGATTACCCTTTACTATCCTGGTCTGCATTTCGTGCCCTTCGTGCCCGCCCTCTTCGATTGTAACTCCTAGGTAGCAGAATTTCTACACTCTTTCGAAATTATATTCTCTTCCATTACTGGCCTATAGTCAGATCATCTGCGAAGCATTGATGTTCATTGTTGTACCTCAGTACCAGATTGAAGAGAGTCGTTGACAGAGGGTCTCCCGCCCTAAGACCTCTTCTCACCTCGAATTCTTGCGATACATCCACCATTCCATACTATCCTATCTCTTGTTTTCTCCAAGGTCATTTTTGTCAAACTAATGAGTTTTTTGTGTATTTCGAGTTGGTTTATTCCTTGATACATTTGTTCTCTAATTATTCTGTCATAAGCTAGCTTAAAGTCTATAAAGAGGGTATGCAGCTCAATTTTATATTCATGGTAAGTTACTCTTTTATGCTAAATATTTGGTCTGCCGTAGATCTGTTGTTTCTGAACCCTGCGTCGTACTCACCTATGACTTTATCTGCATATATATTTAATCTTCTTCTTATTATCTGACCCAGTTATTTGTAGCATGTACCTACCAATGCAATACCTATACCTATACATTTTATATACAGATATATCTCAGGCAGATTAAGGCTTTTGACCATTTACCCGGCATCTTCTCTTTTGCCTATATCAATTTTATTATTTTGCTGATGATCTTCTGTAATTGTTCTCCTCCTGCCTTTAACATCTTAGTGGTAATGCCATCGTCGCCGGGGCTTTTATTATTTTAAATTTTTTTTATAATGTTCCTTATCTCTTCTTCTGTTGGTTCATTTATCACTATTCCATCTTCGTCGCGTGAATACTGTTCCTCCTGTTCTTCAGTCCCTCCATGATTCAACAATTTATCAAAGAGGTCCTTCCATAAATGTAATATATATCATTTTGGTCAGCTATCAATGTTACTTCTTTGGTTTTAAAATAGTTATTTCTACCATGGTTATTCTTTTCTATTTTTTTCACACCCTGGTAAATCGATTTTACTTCTCTATTCTGGAACCTTTCCTCAATATCTTTTAGTTTTGCTTCGTTATATTGTCGCTTTTTCATTGTACATAACCTTTTCATGTCCTTTCTTATTTTTTTGTATTTTGTTATTTTCCTCCTTATTATTAAGCACCAAAAGGACCCTTAACCCCTCTTTTCTTTTCTGATAAATTTTTGCATTCTGCATTGTATCAGTCTTTTGTGCTCGTTGTTTTTCTTTCCTTCGGTATGACTAATTGATTTGCTATTTCCATTACTTGTTTTACGTGGTCCCATTTCTCATCTATTTTTGTCGTATTATTCATTGCATGTAATCTTTGGTTAATTTCTTCTCTATATGTGTTGCTAATTATTAAATTTTTTAACCTTTCTATATTATACTGTTTCTTCATTTTTCTCTTATGCGTGCTGTTTCCGATTTTTTCTAATTCATTCCTGCAAGTGATCCTCACGAGAAAGTAGTCACAATTGGTATTGGCTCCTCTCATACTCCTAACATTTGAAATTGAGTTCATATGCCTTCTCTCTATTAGGACATGATCATTTTGGTTGATTACCTTCCCGTTAGGAGACTTCCAGGTTCCTTTGTATATCTCCTGCCGTTTTAACTGGCTACTTCTTATTACCATATTTCTCTCTGCTGCGAATCCAATTAATTTTTGTCCGTTATCATTTCATATATCGTATTTGCTGTGCCTTCCGACTATTGTTCTATAAATTTCCTCTTTCCCTATCTTTGCATTACAGTCTTCCAGACACACTTTCACATCATGCTTCGGTAGCTTTTCAAATTCGCTTTCGAGGCTTTCATAGAAAGTTTCCTTTTTCTCGTCTCCTCTCTTTTTCTCTCCTTCTTTTCTCCTTTCTTTTTCCTCTGTCGGTGTATGTATGTTGACAATTCTCACATTTCGCTTGCATCCTTTCAGTCTTAGAGAACATATTCTATTTGATACGGGGTTAATTCCCATCACCCTTTTTTGTATTTAGAAAGCCTGCTACTAACATTCTATCTTTCCCACCACTTTTAAAAACGTCATATTTCTATATTTTCTTATCCCAATTGTTTGGTTTCTTGGAGTGCTACAATGTCTGCTTTATACTGGTTTATTTCCTTCACCAACTTCTTGAGACCCCCTGCCGTGTAATTACCCCTGACATTCCACGTAGCAAGAATATACTTATTATTCTCTTTTTCTTGTTGAATTTTTCTACTTGGTCTTTTATTTACTTGTCTTTTATTTATGCTTCCTTTTGATTTATCCTGCCCATTGCTGTTTACACTCTTGTCCTTTTCGATTACCTGGCCCGTTAGTTTTATTTTTCCTTCCTTTCTATCGGGTTCTGTCAGTTTTTTATTTTTCTAACCCTTCAATTACTTTATTCCATCTCCACTCTTCTCCGTCGATCATTAGCTTCCTGACTCCTATCTTCTCTTCCTTTCCCTATTGGCATTTATGGTTGGTTAAATATTTTTTTAACTTAATATATATGTACGTCTTAACTACGCAGGGTTACTGGTACATTTGGAATCTTATTTGCGATTTTTCCATTGTTTATAAATAAAGGATTATACTTCACTTCTTGGAGCTTTAATCCGTTTTCAACTTTTTGCACCGACAAATAAACATTCCTTCTTTAATATTAAAGCGAAATATTTAGTCGGTGGTTTCTTTCAAAAACGTTAAAATGAGTGAAATAAGTCGCCAAATTAGAGCAATTTTAAAAAATTATCATATCAATATAGGGAAGATATAGTATCAATCCACACCGCTCAGAGCTGGTTCAAAAAGTTCCGGGAGGGCTACATGTAACAGGGAGATCTTGAAGATAGGGGAAGATGAGGTTGTAATAATTCACTTAGAATTGGTTCATGATGGTAGGGCGATAAATTCAGTCCTTTACTTAGCTCAGCTTGAGAGAGTACACGTTTCTGTAGCTGAAAAGTGTCCAACTTTAGTCAACCGTTAAAAAAATCCTCCTGTAGCAAGACAACTCAAGATCACACCTGCCCATCTCAAAAATTAACTTGGACTTTGATCATCTTCAAAGAACTTTAACAACAATTTTGGCTCAATAACGAATTATAGGGATTGTTTGAATTTAATCTCATAGGAAGAACGTAAGGACCAAGTATCAAATCATCAATTATGCCTGCCCAAAAAATATTCTTTCTTTGTTCTATTAGCTCTTTACTTAGGGCAACGGTAATAGTGGGTCGTTCCCAAGAAAGTTTGTTGAGATATTCTTAAGTGAAACAAAAACGTAAATAGCTTATATAAGTATTTATTTAGTCTATTATGTAATTACCATTATTATTTGCAATTTCTTCCCAATATAGTGGTAGGTTCATAATGCCATTTTGCAAAAAATTAGCATTTTTATTGCCAAAAAATGTCAACAGGTTATTTTTCACCTCTTCTTCGGTACAGATGATAGTCCGGAAGGAGCGGTACAGATGGTAGTCCGAGGGTGCGATGTCCAGTAAGTAAGGTGGATGGAGGAAAATATCCCAATTGAAGCTCAACAATTTTTGTCGGGTTTTGATTGAAATGTGTGGTCGTGTATTATCATAATGAAACACGGCGCCTTTCCTGTTTGCTAATTCTGACCGGTCTTCTTCAATTGCTGCCTTCATCCAATCAAATTGTGAACATTAGAAATTGGTGTTGATGATTTGGTTAGGTGGAAGAAGCTCAAAGTGTAAGGGTCTCTTCCAATCTCACCTAATGCAATGCATATTTTTCGTTGCACATTGTGGTACATAATCCATTTTTTATCAACAGTTGCCATCCGCTTCAGAAATGGAGCCTAAGATTTTTTTTTCAGAAAAAGATCTCTCGAAGAAGCTGGGTTCAGCAGATTGGTCTCACTAAGTCATGAGGGACCTACACATCGTATCGGCAGACGTATACATTTTTTTCAGATGGTTGAAAACGATCGATTTGTCAATATTATCTGCTATCTCACGAACCGTGGTGCGTGGATTTGTTGCGCGTGGTGTGTAGTTTTCAGAGCGATGCCGGACTTCCAGGTCAAAGTCTCGGCCTCTGAACCGACCAAACCACTTTTGTACCATGATCTCTCCAACAGAACCATTTTCGTAAACGGCATAAATTTGGTTTCTTGTTTCGGCAGCGTTATTTCCCTTTTTGAAATATAAAAAGGTAATGTGGTGTAAATGCCAGTTAACGACCGACATTTTCAATTGGAATCAACTTGACTAACTGAAAACAAATCAAAGCGAATCTGAACTTAAACATTGAAATACCACAGGAATTACTAATATGTAAATATACATTACTAATCTAACACAGATTTTTGTTTACAAGTGTTAAAAGTGCAACTAATGGAAAGTCCCCACGAACTTTCCAGACAACCCGATATCTTGTCTTCAGAAAAATCACTTCTCCGTGAGTTATATCGCTGAGACCCAGATCTGGAAAACATTAAAAATTCTAGAAATTTAGATTTTTTGTAGGTGAAACTCATATAAACGCAACTTGCGAGCTGAGGCGATATCTTGGTGAAACTAAACGCATGGGAACAATTTTCCCTGTCTTTTTTTATTCCTTTACAAAATTTCTGTTTAAATTTATTTTGTGATGATTGTGCCTATGTGGTAAATAATTCATAAAAATAAACCTTTCAAAGTACCACATTGTTGTCATAATCAATTGTCGCTATGATCTTGTTGGGAGACAGAAGTGTCTTAAACTTTTTGTGAACGCTCTGATTCATTTAATTGCCATTTTATACATTTGATCAGGGATTAAAGTGATGTAAAGCTAGGTTTCATCCATCGTTAAAATATACTGTGTTAATTATCGCTAATGGTGTTGGAGTAGCCGCATCGCGTTCGTCATCAATTCTTGTTAACTGAAGTTAAGCGACGTTAACCCTACAAACTAAGCCATAGACCAATCCTGTCTGAAGAGCAAAATTTTCTAAATTAATTATCGTCATGTCGTTTAAATGGCTTTAAAATCTCCAATTTGCTTTACATGTTACATTTAGGTTAAGAACAATTATTCGTGTAACTCTCATAATTTATATACCTTGAAATATTTTCATTATTTCATGAATTATTCAGATAGTGTTACTTTTATGACTTCCAAAAGTAAATTGCCATTTCTTTCTTCAACTTCTTCTCTAAACAAAATCTAGACCCATTTCTAAAGTAAATAGAGTTCCATCTGAAACCTCTTGCAGTTCTATCTCGACACCATTTTAAATGATATAAAAGGAAACATCATCATCCGTTTGCCAGATACTTTCATGTTGATTTCATACAGTAAGAAATCAAAAATGTCGTTCGTCACGTCCTTGAGTACTTTTAGGACAATCAGAATCTCTTACTTATACATAACTCTGACCATCGAATACTTGCCTCTTAACGACAAAAGTGGCAATGTCCAATCGTTTTCTCTACTTTACGAAATTTAAACCAGTTTCATTCAATCAACTATTTATTCTTGCATATTCTAGCAAATGAGAAATACCTCACAACATGATTAAAGAAACTAATTTTAAACCGATAGTTTTGTTACTCTTCTGGCAATTTACATAAAGATAAACAATTAAAAAGTGTATTGGTTTTATCTTCAAGATATAGTAGTAGTAGTAAACCCATTATTCCTGTTTGGAACATAGGGTATATCTTCAAGATATAGTATACAGTATGCATTTTTTTAACATATCTGGCACTAAACATTAATACAATTATTAAAAATAATGACAGATAAATGAAAACAGAAGAATTAGCAATTAAAAAAATGAAAAATGATCATAATAATCATGTGCGTCATTCTATGACGTCTCAGCTAAATATAATGTTGTTATTACATTTCATATTATTTATTTTAAGAATAAATATAAATAGATTATATATATTATACTAAAAAAAAATGTTGAGCAATCAAGGCCCAAGGAAAGTAAATAATTACTGAACTTTCTACGTGCGGCAATTTGTATACGTAGTTATTTTATGCTTGATTACATATATTAATTTAAGGTATAAATGAATTTAAAGAGAATCAGTAACATTATCTATATATGATCCTATGATCTATGATTACTAAACTCAAAGAGATTTACAACTAAACTTCAAAAAATCATTTGCTTTTAATTTCTATTATTTAGTTTTTCACACAAAAGTTTTCAATAGAATTTAATTGAGTATATGATTAGTTTGAATATAAAATATTCGATATTTTCTTATATAACATATATTACTGTCATTAAAAAAAAGTCGTTTTCTTTCTTGAGAAAGCAATTTGAGATCAAGTATATGAAAAATAAACTATAAGTTTTCTCTAGAAATAGCAGGTGTTGTACCATCTAGCTTAACGAAGGTTGTAAATATATGGAAAATTATTTTATTTACTTATTATTCAAACATCATATTTAGCACTAGTTAAATTAACTGAAAGACCTAGCCTAAACTAACTTAACCTAACCTAACCTTGCCTAACCTAATCTAACCTAACCTAACTGAAAGATGGTGGAGATCTCTTTGAACAGTGCTCATAAAACGTTTTCTTCAACCTCTTTCTTGCTTTTTTTGCTTAACAAACATTCTATAAGTGGATCCTTAATAATTTCAGAATTGTATGTCTTCGAGACTTTCATTTTATGTCCAAATCGGTCTCAACTGCATTTGCGGAAGTTTTAGCAAAATATTAATGCATCGTTTGTACTAGGCCTAGTTACCGTGTTACCCATATATATATATATATATATATATATATATATATATATATATATATATATATATATATATATATATATATATCATCATCATCATCATCAGCCCGTATCGATCCACTGCAGGATGAAGGCCTCTTCAGCATGCTTCCAACCTTCACGGTCCTGGGCTTTCCTCTGCCACTCGGGTCCAATATACTTAACGATGTCATCTTTCCATCGTGCTTTCGGTCTTCTTCGCGGACGTTTGCGATCAAGCGGTATCCACTCCAGCATTGCCTTGGTCCATCTGTCATCCCATCGCCTCGCTATATGGCCTGCCCATCTCCATTTCAACTGTTTTACTCTTCCAATGATGTCACAGACTTTTGTTTGTTCCCTGACCCATGCGCAGGACTTTCTGTCTCGTCTTGAATGCCAAGCATACATCTTTCCATTCCCCTCTGTGCCACCCGAAGTTTTTGAATTGATTGCGATGTGAGTGTCCAGGTTTCACTTCCGTATGTCATAACGGGTAGAACGCACTGATCGAATACTTTTCTTTTCAGGCAAAGTGAGAGTCTGCTCTTAAACACTATGTTGAGCCTACCAAATGCCTGCCAGCCACATTTAACACGCCGTTCCACCTCCCGGGCGGTATTCCCCTCCATGGAAATCCTCTGCCCAAGATATACAAAGCTGTCCACAATCTCTAAATCCCTTCCTAAAACTGAAATTCTTCTGTCCTGAGCGAAGTTATTGAACATAACCTGACTCTTTTTCAGGTTAATTTTCAAGTCAAATGGTTCGCCAGCCCTTTGCAGTTCTTGTATGCGTCTTTGCAGCTCCTCTGGGTCTTGTGAAATGAGAATAATATCATCTGCAAATCTAAGATGGTTTAAGTTTGCACCATTGATCTTTACCCCATCCTGTTCCCAATCCAGTTTACGGAATACTTCTTCAAGGCCAGCCGAGAAAAGAATAGGCGATATTGCGTCACCCTGCCGTACACCTCGTTCTATATTAATTCCCACTTCAAGATCATCAAGGTGAATTGTGGCTGTAGCTCCATCATATATCGATTCTAATAGGTTTACATAGGCTCTCTCTACACCTTGGCTAAGCAGTGCATCCATTATCGCATGCTTTGAGATGGAATCAAATGCTTTTTCGTAGTCGATAAAAGCCAAGCACAGTGGCATGGTGTATTCGTTGTGCCTTTCTATGACCTGCTGTACAACCTGGATGTGATCCATTGTACTGAATCTACTTCTGAATCCTGCTTGTTCTCTTGGTTGTGCGTCATTCAGTTTTTTTAATATTCTTTTAGAAATTATCTTAGTGAAAACTTTGTACATCACTGATAGGAGGCTTATTGGACGGTAGTTCTTTAAATCTTCCTGTGCTCTTTTTTTATGTAAAAGGATCACTTCTGCATTTTTCCATAAGTCAGGTACTTTTTGTTCTTTGAGGCATTTTGAGTATAATTTTGCCAGTGTTTTATGTAACGTCCGACCACCAGCTTTTAGCATTTCGACAGTTACACTATCCTTTCCTGGAGCCTTGCCGTTCTTCATCAATTCTATAGCATTTGTTACTTCCTCCACTAGGATATCTGGTATTATATATTGTTCTTCCGTGGGTATTGCTGTCTCTGACTGGCTCTGATCTTCATATAACTGGGAATAAAACCTTCTGACAATCTCTAACATTTGGGTACGCGTCCTGCACACTGTGCCATTCTCACGCTTTAAAGCATATATTTGCGTTCTTTTGTTTCTCAGCTTCTGTTTAGCTTTGTTAATTCCTTTGTTTTCTTCCAGGGTTTTTTGCACTAGCTGCATATTGAATCGGCGCGTGTCCTCTCTGATGCATTTTCTTATAGTTTTGCAGAGCTCAGTGTACTCGACCCTGCCAAAAGGACTACCTGCATTTCTCATTGCTCGCCGTTTCTTCATTAAATCAATGGTCTCACTGGAGATTTTTGTTTGTTTGAGACATTTTTCTTCTGGTGCTATTTAAGCAGCCGTTTGAAGTACATTGTTGGCGATTTCTTCATATTGAACTGATATTTCCACCTCCTCTGGATCTTGTAACGCAGCAAACCGGTTTGACAAAGCAATCTCAAAATCGCTTCCTTTCTCCAGCAGTTTTCCAGAATCCACCTTGCCCTTCTTTGATCTTACCATTTTTTCGCGCTCTTTTCGACAGTCAATCCGACATATATATATATATATATATATATATATATATATATATATATATATATATATATATATATATATATATATATATATATATATATATATATATATATATATAACATTACATAAGTAAAGTTTGCCACAGGTGGATGGTTTGGCACCTGTCCTGTTCAAGATAGTAAGTGAACAAAGTCATCAGCCAAACCCAAATAGACAAAAACGGTACTGTGATAAGTAAAGAAAATATATAGAACTATATGTGCAGACGATCAAAAGGATCATTAAGAGAGATCTATCATGAAATACGAGGGTTGCTATTTCTGCATCCGGAATAATAATTAAAAACAAATATTTATCATTGAAAATTGTTTTATTGTTTTTTTTAAATATTATCCTCTATGATAGACACACTTTTGCATACGTGTAAACCAATTTTCCCATTCCGATTGAGGAATCTCCAAAACATACATTTTGAACGCATTAACCGCTTCTTCTGGCGTCAAAATCATTAAGCACGTAGTTTGTTCTTACGGCGGCTTGTCTGTACGGCGGATGACCCATCAATTCGATGTTCTGACTGGTCAAATACTGAGTTGTTCGGTCCGATGTGTGAGAGCTCGCGTTGTCGTGGTGAAGAAGAATCCTGCGTTCCTGGTTGTTTTTTTCCTATTTCTTCCAGTACTTCTGGCAAAACAATGGTTGTGTACTACTCAGAATTGACCGTTCCGCGATTCTCTAGTGGTGCTGTAGCCATATGCCTATTTATCCCAAAAAAACAGGCGACCATTTGTTTCGGAGAGCTTCTTGCGCGAACAACTTTTGTTGTATTTGGCTCATTTTAAAAGACTCATACAGTCGAGTGCTGTTTGCTATTGGGTTCATGCGCATAGAAATACACGGCCTTTGAGGCACTACAATTGTATTTTTTAAACATTTCTTTGCACCAATCGACACGAACCTTTTTTGAGCGATTGTCAAATTATGCGGAATCCAATGCGCATAAATCTTTTTCACTCTAAATGTTCATGTAAAATCTTGTATATGCTTGTCATAGTAACGCTCATGGATGCCTCAATCTCAGGGTATCTCACATGACGATCTTGCTTTATCAGTTCGCGCATCGTATCGATGTTTTCTTGCACAACAACCGATTTTAGACGACCTTCTTGAAATTCATCCGTGAGTGAACTATGGCCACGATTGAAGTCATTAAACCAGTAACCGACAATGGTTTTAGAGGGTGCTTCATCTCCAAAAGTTGAAGTGAGTTGATCAATACACTGTTGTTGAGATAATCTACGTTGAAAGTCGTAGTGAATCATTGCACGAAAATTCTCACCAGTTAATTCCAATTTTTGACTGAGATGAAATTTTCAAGTCATTAAACAACACAGATAGCGTCCGTATAACAAAACTTTCTGAGTATGTATACAGTCAACAATAGCAAACTTTACGATGTATATATCAGATGGCGCCTAGCAACAAGATTGTTGCTAATTCCGCATACATAAATAGTAACCCTCGTAAATGTGAAGGCCCAAAAGAACCGCTCTAGAATGACATTCTAGCAAGACTGTCAGATAGCCGAATACCAAGGAGAATCAGGGAAGGACGAATAAGTGGTAACAGAAAGAGAGGCAGATCAAAGCAGGACAACTTTAGAAGACATTGTGAAAAACTACTACACCATCAGAAATTAACAAAGGGCTGTTGCGTGATCGATCCGGATATTGACAAACATTGAGGCGGGTCAAGGCTGGGCACAATAGGAAGAAAAACAAATGGTGAGAAGACAAATCATTTGGAAATCGATTATAGTAATGTGTTTAAGAATGCAAGATGTTTTTATATAAATATACTCTTGCACAAGAGCACAAGACTTATTAACTTTTGCTCAAGGCTCAGTTTTTGGCTCGAGAAGATATTGTAATCTATTATTATCCACTCAAACTGCCCGCACTTGTTTATTGCTACTAATGTATGTTCCGACTTACAAATCCAATTATATATTCTCATTACAAAGATATATTGATATTGAAACTACAATAGGCGCTGTATTTAACGAGGTGCCAATCAGGAACCGATTCCTCCTTCTGGACATTGTTTTCTTCCCAACTGAGCTTATTTCGAATGAACACTTTTGTTTTAAACATTGTTTTTTTATTAAAGTATTTCCAGTAGTTTTTTGACAATCTTGTCTATTTATAGACAAATGTAAGCTTCATTGAATTTTAGATAACTGAAAAATAATTCTGCGTCAAACAGATCCTTGAATTCAGGAAACAAAAAAAAACTTTATATTGTTATGGAACTGTTGTAATATCTACATAATTATTACTAAAATTTCGTCATTACATAATTTTAAATTGTATTTTTATTACTAATTGTCAAAACCGGCTGGAAATGTATATAAAAATACTATAACTGGTTTATGTAAAAATAAAAGATTAATATTTTTAAAGGAACAATAATACAAAAATTTTTCGACGGAAAAAGAATCTGGAACGCTGTAGATTAGCAGCGCATAGAACAGTTTTTAAATATCCGATGGCGGCGTACATGAAGCTTCCATGCCTTGTTTTGTTGACATTATACAAAGCCGATAAGAAGCCATTTGACGTCAATGATGACGTGCCCAATCGTTTTGGAGGTCATCGGGATCACAACGCGAGGCGGTAGGTGCTCGTGTATCGAGATGAAAATACAACGATTTGGAAACAGAATAGTTTTATTTTGTTTTTAGCCGGTTTGATCTAATATGCTGCTGGTTTGATAATATTCGGGCTCTAATTATTCAATGATTTTTAATAAAATTGATTAACACTTACCGCGTTTATTGGAAATTAAATCATCGGCAGATTACTTTCATATTTGGGCTAACTGCATTTATTATAATCATAATTAATTGGAACAACATGATTTTTTTTAATAAAAATTAATTATTTTGATTACGATAATAGCATTAAAAATGTAAATCCATTGAAAACCTTTTGATGTGTGTATTTTTATTGCTTTTGAACATCAAATATATAACTTTAACACCGTCAGCGTTTATTAGCAATTAAACTGACTGTTATCTATTTTGGATCGCACGTTATGTTAAGAGAATCGACTATTTCACTCCTTTTTATACTATTAAACCTGTAAATTAATCGAACACTTTTTGAATTTTGTATTTTTAAAGGATTGTGCAATAACAGCGACAGAATTTTAAAATTAGGTCCACTGATAATTTCAAGTGATAATCCGGTAATTTCTATCTTATCTTGAAGAACAAATAATGACATTCTTCTACTTCCTGTGATGCTACAGCCCGTCAGTGAGCCTTGACCTCCTTCAATTTTCGCCTCCAACCTTTTCGATCTCCAACAGCCCCTTGCCAGTTTTTAATGTTTGATAGTTTTGCTCTCTTCGTACATTGTCCTGTTATTGTCAGCCTTTGATGATTTTGATGTAATTTCTATAATTTAGGAAAGGCAAAAAATTATTTATTCAAAGTATATGCCGTCGCTAGCTGTACATTTTCCCCATGTCTTATTTGAGCCATTTTTCGATATCTCCGTAATCGTTGAAGTGTTTTATGGAAAGTTCATGAGAACTCGATAAAAACAAGTATAGTCGGGGTTTGCTATGTGTGATAGGAAGTTATCGCGCTACAAAATCACTTTTTTTTAGTCTTGTAGTCAATTCTGGTCGCTTTTTGATCAATGCATGGTCAAATTGATCATTTTTTGATCGAATAGCGAATCGGTAGCGAATGGTACACGACACCCTTTTGATCCCGCCAAATGCACATCATTGTCTTCTTTCTAAATCGATTCGGTCTCATGATTTTCTACATTTTGGGTTTTCGAAATATATCAATTTTTCGTCTCCAGTCACGATACGATGCAAAAAAGTCCTTCTTTCATGTGAAGAATGAAAAACTTCGCCCGCCGTTTTTCGCTTTTCATCCTATTTCTGTCTTCTGGTTCTTTCCCACGGCAGGTAGACGATCACAAATGGTTCGGTGACCAATATTTAACCTCTCTAACATTTGTTGTTGAGTTTGCATATTGTCTGCTTCCAACAATGCTTTCAATTCGGCATCTTCAATTTTTTTTCGGTTCACCTGGGCGTTTTTTCTCTTTCAAGTCGAAATCACCACTTTTAAATCGTTTAAACTAACGCCGACAAGAGTCTTGCGTTGGAACATTGTCATCGTAGATTTCCATAAGTATACGATGACTTTTATTCGCGTTTTTCTTTTGATTGAACAAGAAAAGCAGTACGTGCTCTAAATAATCTTTATTTAGCTCGAAACTTGGCATGTTTACCACGTGAAACAATATGACACTAACACGAAATCATTTAAACATCAATAGCGTCTTGAACGATACCATTGTAGCAACAAAATGGCATAAGAGATTAGACATTGTTTCCAGCACCAACTCTTACAAAAATTAAGAAATTTTAACCGCCACAACTGGTAGTCTACAATATCCAGTTCTTTATTTAATTGCTTGAGTTCGAAAGGAATAAACCTGATCCCATAAATTCCATTATTTTTCACATCACCACAAATTCTTCTGTTTACTCTTCTTTCAAATACTGCAAGAATCTCTTCTATTTTCTTTGTGAGGGTCCACGCCTCGTAGTCATGAGTAACTACTGGTCGAATGAATGTTTTATAGATCCTAATTTTCGTATTCCGTTGTATAAGTTTAGATCTTAGGACAGGATGCAGGGAAAAAGTAACATTGTTACCCTTCATAATAGGATTTCTGATATCTCCTATGATGTTGTTTTTACCAAGTTTGCTTCCCAGATACGAAAATTCCTTTACAACTTCATTCGTCTTGGATTAGATTTTTTTTCACCTTTGTTTTATTTATAGTTATTTCTAAACCGGATTATTTGGCTTTCATCGTTATTTCATCATAGGTCTGACTTAATAATCTCTTAACCCTTTATAGCAACATGTGACAATTCCGTAAAAAACTTCGAAAATTCCACCAGACGACGCGCTGGGTATATTTAGTTCATTCAAATCTATGTAAGATACTATTGAACGAATTAATATGCACATCAAGTCATAGATGGCGTAATCGATCGACTTCTGTCAGTTTGTACTTCGACTTTAGCTATCGATATTGATAGAAGTTTGTACTTGTGCAAATTTAAAATTTTACAATAAAATACAAAAAGTGCGGAAAATAGTGTTATTTTCCTGTAAATCTCTAGGTAACTGATTGAATAAGTTGTTAGAATAAGCAAATGTTGAATGAATTGTTAACAATCGATATTTTTGTCCTTTTATATGAAAGCAATAAGTAAATTAGGTGGCTGTTGTTGCTAAATCGGTTAATTTTCTTTTAGAATGGCGTCACGGTCATTGCGGGATAAAGAGATATGTGATATAGTTTACCAATATGATAGTGAGGATGGATTTGATGACGGTGATGGCAGCGTTATAGATCCAGATTTCCAACCACTATCAGATCACACTGAACCTTTTTTCGGTTGTGATGAAAATATCGAATATTGAAGATATTAAACGCAATGAGCCTATTGCGGCCCCTGATTTCCAGAATCGGAACAGCAAACGCGCCAATCGGCTTCATCTAATCAAAAAAGAAAAAAAAGCGAAACTTGCAAAGGAAAAAACCATCCAACCAACAAATACGATATCTGAAAAATTGCACTTTATCGTCTAATTTATTAGAGTTGGATACATCTATTCAATACTTTTTATATTTTTTCCCAAAGACTTGATAAGCTCTATTGCTAAACAAACGAATCTTTATATTAATCAAAAAAATCCTAATCAATCCTTTCAGGTAACTGATACCGATATCCAGCAGTTTATTGGAGTAATATATATATATATATATATATATATATATATATATATATATATATATATATATATATATATATATATATATATATAATGTCAGTGATACATTTACCGCGAGTAACCAGTCATTGGAATTCATCCATTGGTATCCTTATGATACAAGAAACAATGTCGAAACAGAAGTTTAAAAAAATAAGGCAATATATACATTTCAATGACTATTCTAAAATTCGAATGGCGACGACTATTCAAAGTTAGCTTTATCATAGAAAATTAGAACTTGACTTGTGTGGGGAGTACCCACACAAGTTCCGTGGGGAGTTCCCACGGAAGAATATCTTTGCGTAGTTGAACAGATTTGTTCCACTAAACTTAGAAACATTTTGAAAAGGTATAATCCCAAATGTGGTTATAAAATATTTATTCTTAGTGGGATTTCTGGATTTGTATATAAAATTAAACGCGAAACAGGAGCTGAAAATGTTGCACTTCATGAAGAACCTGACTTAGGAGCATCATCTAACGTAGTTATGAGAATGGCGGGAGGAATACCAAGGCATCAAAATTATCAGCTTTTTACTGCAGTACTTAGCTAAAGAGGGTATATTGAATCGTGGCACAGTACGATGCAATGGAATTCCAGATTACAAATTGCCCACTGACAAGGAAGTATTTAAAAAAGAAAGCGGATTCTCCTTTGAATATGCGGAGGACATGGATGGTATCGATGTGTCAAATGTCATATGGAAGGACAACAAAGTTGTTACTCTCGTATCATCTTGTGTTGGTGAATTGCTTATGATCAATTGACTTAGGTCAGACGTTACGATAAGGCTAATTCGTCAACATTGATCGCCCTCAGATCGAAGAAGAATAAAATCGGCACATGGGTGGCGTAGGTTTTATTATGGCGATATATAAAATTATGATACGGAGCAAAAGATGGCAAGTTCGGATGTTCTGTAATTCATTAGACCTTACGATGGCTAATTTTTAGCTTCTATACCGAAGACTTCAAAAAGTAAAAAACTTAACAAACAAACAAATGTCTTCATCAGATTTTCGACTTGAAGTAGGGGAGACTTTAAGCAAACTTAGACTGAAGCGTAACATCAAGAATCGAAGTTCTATTGAAAATGATATGAAGGTAAAAAACATAAGGGTCCCGCGCAACATGTTCCACCAATTGCAGTACGGCTCAAGATCAAATCGGTCACTGACCATTTTGGTCGAAATGAGAATACGTTGCAAGTTTCTTAAATGCAGTGGAGTATCACAAACCATTTGTGAAAAATGTGGTATAGCATTATGTTATAATAACCAAAATAATTATTTTAGATCCTTTTATACCATATAAATATTTGTTTTAGTTTAACTTAATATTACAGTAATGTCACACTCTCTAAAATGCCCAATAAATGATTAATAAACAGAATTATTGACTTTAAAACAAAAACGTGTTTTACCCTAAACCAGTATCTTTTCACAATAACTTAAAATTTTTACCATCTTGGGCTACAAAGGAAAAAGGAAAGGATTTACGGTTAGAGGCGCATCAGCATCTAAGGCTATTTTGGACCTACAGCTTAACGTGGGTTCCGAACCACGGTCATCAGCTACGGACAAACTCAGGCCAGCACCCCCCTCAGGTTATCAACTCTTGGTTATATGCCTACCCATAAGTCTACCAGGAAACCTACCGACTGGCGAGTGACCAATGTAGAACACTTCTCAGAAGGCATCCGGCTTTATCCAGCCTTTAACTGGCGTGACTGAGGGGTAATTCGTTGTCGGATTTTACACTCGTGCCTAGAAACAACCACAGACATTTAGGTGTGGATATCTGTGGGCGTGTGTGTGTATATGTGAGTGTATATAAGTGTGTGTAGGGTAGGAAGTAAGACGGACATAAGAATTAAAGAAAAACACTCATCCGAGCGCTGGAATCGAACCAGCTACCTTTGGATTGCCAGGCAGGCGACTAACCCACCTGACCACTGCGGCCGGCTGGGCTACAAAGGGTTAATATGTTTAGGATATCTATATATTCTCCGATCTGTTTTTTAAAAAAATTTAATTTGTTCTATTTTCGTCTATGTCTGTTTCGTTGATGACTTGGTTCAATATCATATTAAACAGAACTGTTGCCAATCTAGGTTTCTGTCGCAAAACTTCTCCGATCTCAAATAAATAAATAATGGCATTATGTTTTGAAAATAATGTTGTTCAAACTTCCCCCTCAGGTCCTGGGGACCTAATTTTTGATTTCTCTTTTAACGGTGCCCTCAGTGTTTCGTTTAAGGTACATAATTGTTTGGGGTTTATTTCTGTAAGCCAGATATTTAACATAATCCCACAAAAAATAATCCAAGGCATGATCTTGGTGGCCAGTTGACATAACGCGAATATAGTTAAATAATACATCCAGGAGAATTTTCTCCCGACTCCTGAAGATATCAGGAGCCTTGATCTGATGATTGCCTTGATCAATTGTAGCATTATCTCCTTCTTTTCTTCACACCTGTTTGTTATAATTTACCCTTCCATGCTTTTAATAGTCATTTTTCCTAATTCTGTATCAACTTCTACTTTTGGAACCTTTTTATGTGTACCTTCTACTATCATTAGGTTGCTTTTTTTATTCATTTTTAAACCACCTTTGTATGCTGCCCCCACTAGCCTGCTTGTCACTTCCTTTAATTCTTTCTCACTTTTCGCAATTATTATATTTTCTGCGGAACCCACCATTTTGTGGACAAGTGCTAAGATGCACGTGCACCACTTTGTTTCATACAGTTTCTCAAATTTGAAAAGGAATGAGTTATGAGTATGAAACTAGCAGATTTAAGTTTTCATTAAATAGTAAGGCGATTGGGCATTCTACTGTTTTCGGGCTACAGCTACGCCTACAGCTACAGCTATGTCTCTTTAGATGATTGCTGCTAACTAACATTTACTTACTATGAGGGTATTTATACTCCTTATTGCGATACTTCTTCATGGTCGTTTCATGTCGGTCTTCATGTCGGTCTTCTTCATGGACGTTTGCGATCAAGGGGTATCACTCCAGGATTGCCTGATCCATGTGCAGGGCTTTCTGTCTCGTCTTGTAATGCCAAGCGCATATTTCATTCCCTTCTATGCTATCTGAAGTTTTTGAATTGACTGCGATGTGAGTGTCCAGGTTTCACATCCGTATGTTATAATGGGCAGGACGCACTAATCGAAGTCTTGTTTTTTAAGGCAAAGTGCAGTTTGCTCTTAAACAGTATGTTGAGCCTGCTTGCGTCTTTGCAGCTTTTTTGGATCTTGTGAAAGAAGAACGATTACATCTGCAAATCTAAGATGGCTTAAGTATGCACTATTTACCTTTATACCATCTTGTTCCCAATACAGATTACGGAACACTTCTTCAAGGCAAGCTGAGAAAATAATAGGCGATATTGTGCCCCCCTGTCCTACACCCGCTCTACATTAATTCCAACTTCAAGATCATCAAGGTGAACTGTCACCATAGCATCATTATATGTCGATCCTAATACGTTCACATATGCTTTGCCTATATCTTTGCAAACTAATGCATTCATTATGGCTTCCTTTGAAATTTCGTATTCGAGAAAAGCCAAGCACAGTTGAATGGTGTATTCGTTATGCCTTTCTATGGCCTGCTGTGATCCATTGTACTGAATCCACAGTACACATTGTAGTGACCCTTCACAGAACGAACGGATGGATGCCCGGAATGATTTAGGAACATCCATCCGTGAAAATTTACGGGAGGTCGTATACGCCCTAAGTTCGTCCAAATTTAATCTTTCAGCAAAATAACGTATACAGCTCGTCAACCAGTGGAGTTTTTTGAAGTTTGCGACTCCGGTCTCAACTGAACTCTTCCGCTATTATATAGCTCGCCAGCAACATTAAGAGAACTTGAAGCTTGTGTTCAAGGGACCTGAGCTACCTTACCACAATAATACATAGATACATAGTTACAAAGTGTCATAATAGCGTTAAATACTTATATATTATTTCGCGTTAAAGTTGTTTGCCCTGGACACTACTGTGTATTATAAAAATAGATAAAAGATGTTTGTTATTTACGAGACTAGAGTGAAAAGTCAGATACTTTTGCGATAGATGGCGGTGCAATCGCAAAAGTGATTGCAATTATGAAAAGTAGCTTCTTTTTTAGTTACGCGTCATGACTTTCAAGCCGATATGACATTTAGTTTTGTTTTGATGGTTTCGAAAGCATATAAGTTCGATAGTTTTGCTCTTATAAAAATAAACAATTGCGTTTGCTGGTTAAACACTGCATTTTACGTGGAAAAAACACCAAACAAATTGTTTAAATGCTTTAGGAATTGATGTCGCAGCAACTTTATTCTCCGAATTTACTTCCCTCCAACTTTTTTCTTTTTCCAAATATGAAAAAAGGTTAGCTAGCAAGAAATTCATATTAAATGAAGAGATTATACAGAAGACTATTTTGTAGGCATTGTGTAGACTATTTTGTAGACTATTGTGTATTTTTTAAAAGGCACAAAAAGTTAGAAAATCGTTTGGCGAAGTGTATCGAGCTGAAGTGAGACTACGTTGAAATAGGTACACTATTACAATTGAACTACCCTATTACAAGTGGTTTATAGTTTTCCTTTAATATATAAGTATATTCCTTTAATATATCGTGCGAAAATCTCAACAACATAATTCTGTCGTGATATTTGAGTAGAGAACATTTTTATAAACATAAAAAACTGCGACTATTTTTTCACAATATGAAGTTATTCGATAACCACTGTATCTACAAATAATATGTCAATATTGTTACTTTTTATTTAACTTTTTTGAGTGGACGTGTTAGGTCATTAAGGTAAAGTTTATTTATTAGTACATCAAATAAAATTATTGCTTATTCAGTACGCAAAGAATTATGCGTTCAATTTTTTTGCCAGCTGAATTATATTTAGTATAGAATAAACTAAATTTTTTCAACATTTTGTTTTATTTAGAAAATTGCTACAGAAATATATGTTAAAGTTTTTCCATTGTAGAATATTCTGTTTCTTTAAACTTTGGACATGTGAAATACGAAGCAACTTTTCTTAAGACACTTAAAGCACACACAGGTTTCTTAGTATTTGATAATTTTGATTTTAGAACTTTTGATGATAAATAAAAACTTGAGTTTTCCACTCACTTCAAAGCGCACTGAAATTACTCGATGTGCGTTTTGCTAATCAACTTAGCATCATCAGGATGGGATTAAATGAGTGCTAATTATCTCGTGATGGACATAAAGTATGCACTTGAAAATTTTTGTGCAGTCATTTTTCAAGATTTTTAAAAGTTTTGTTCAACTTTTGATCCGTTGTAGTGCTTGAATTTAGTTCAAAATAGATAAAATTGAACAATGATCTCTCAAAAAAAGTATTCAATGTTGCACAATGAATTGTGAAATAAGTCTCACTTGTTGGGTGCTGAGGCAAATTTATGGTAATCAATACATGTCAGGAAAAGTTTTTGAAAAGAGTTGTGACGGAGTCCTAGGTCTATCACTTCAATCTAGAATCAATAGTATAAAATGTGGAATTGAACTATGAGGGCTCACAACCTCTACGAACATTTTGGATTACTATATTTTGGGACTTTGGGACTTTTGGGATAGACATAATGTCACCAGGCTTCTAACACATCATGACCCATCATCACAAGCCAATATTTGGACAAATTTTATACCGGAAAAGGGGAAATGAAGCCGAGACGTATAGTTTTATGAGGATTATAGCTCAGCTCATAAGAGCTGCGTTTCATTGGTTGTCAATCACAATGATCGTTTTGACATTATTGAACAGCCTTTATATTCTTCAGATCTGACCTTCAGAGATTAGGTTTAGATTAGGTCTAAGTTGAAGAATTATTTACGAGGCATTTTTCTGACGCAGGTTTAATAACTGCCGTGTATGGTATAAGTAGTTGATGGAACAGATATTTTTATTCCAAAGACATCGCAACTCTTCATCATGGATTCATCAATTGTAGAAACCTTTTAGGAGGTTATGTTGTAAAATAAAATTGTTTCAAAAGTTCTAGATGATTCCTTCTAGGTTAGGGACAATAATTCGTGTGGGGGGGGGGGGGGGGGGGGACAATAAACTCTCCTTGTAGAATTAATATTTGATTTATAAGCAAAGTGTTATACATTACTTTTCAATTTTTTTTTCTGTAGCTATTCTTACGACGCGCATTTTGCTATTAATGTTACGGGGTCGTTCATTAAATTATCAGAAAAAGATAGAAAAACAAATTATTTTAAGTAGATTTTTAAAATTTTTCAACATTTCCTTTTAGCTCTATACACTTTTCCAAGCGTTTCTACAACTTTTTTAAGCCGTCTAAAAACTAAGATTTTGGAAGGTCCTCAAAATAGGCATCTGGGCGATGATCTCCTCGGTCAATGTGAACCGTTGTCCACTGAATATTTTTTTTTAAGTTCGGAAATAAAAAAAGTCACCGAGGGCCAAATCTGGTGAATAAGCTGGATGTTGTAATAATTCGAACTTTAATTCCATGATTTTGGCCATTGAAACTGTATACGTGTGCACCCGTGCATTGTCTTGATGGAAGAGGATCTTTTTCAAATGGGGACGATTTTTCTTGATTTCTTCGCCCAACCGGTGCAATAACGACGCATAATACTCGCCAGTTATTGTTTTTTCTTTTTTTAAGTAATCCGTGCCGATGATTACGCGTGCATTCCAAAAAGCTGTGGCCATAACCTTGGCGGTCGATTTCACCGTCTTCGCCTTCTATGGAGCCGTTCGCTTTCAAAAACACACTATTTTGATTGTTCGTTTGCCTCTGGAGTGTAGTAGTGTATCTATGTTTTGTCCACAGTTACGTATCGATGCAGAAACTCATCAGGATTGTGACGAAAAAGCGCCAAAACAGCTTCAGAGTTGACCACACGATTGCGTTTAATCTTTGCCGAAATTTTTTTACACCCAATTTTTAGTGTAACATCGAAAACACTGTACCTTGCGATAAGCTTGCCTCTACTATTTCGCGCACTTTGATTCGATTCGTCCATTATTTAAAACCATGTCGTGAATTTTGTTAATCATTTCGGGAGTAGTCTCTTCCACTGGACGTCTTGAACGATGTTCATCTTTTGTGGATGTACGGCCACGTTTAAATCCATTTACCCAATTATAAACAGTTGCAAACATAAGAGCAGACTTGCAGACGTGAATGACCCTCATAGAATCACCGCGTTCAGTAACAACATTGCTGCTCTAAAAGGGTTGTATTAATAATAATCACTATTTTTTTCTTAATATGTTCCTATTTTGAGAATCCCTGCCAGGTTTCATATTAATTTACTTATTGTATATATAAATTCCGATAACTTTATTTAATGTTATTTTGTAGTTATGTCTAACTAATTAGATCATCTAGTTTTTGTATAATATGTACTGGAGAAGGTTATCAGGGCTTTTGTTTTTTTTTATAAATTGTTGCATGTAAGGTATAAAGCCAAATTTTTTAATAATAAAGTGTAACTATAGATTCTAAAAACAATAAATTTAGTAGAAAACAAATTGTTCTATTTTTCATTTTCAGTTGGATTTACGGAATATATTGTGTTGCTTTATTTATCAACAGTTGTTACATGATTTTTGTATTTAATAGTACACATAACTTAATATTGATTAAAAATTTGACCTAGTTTCAAAAAAAAAAAATGTTAACTCTGTTGACAATCTAGCTAAGGTGTTATTGACATTTTGGTGGGTGAATAATAAAATAAATACTGAAATATCGGGAAAAAATTATATTTTTAATATTTTTCTGGTAAGATAAGTTAATGGCGTGCTTATATATATATATATATATATATATATATATATATATATATATATATATATATATATATATATATATATACGCAGTCCAAGAAAATCTAACACTATATATATACGCCATCCGACGGGAGGTCGGCGAAAAACATGGGTTGTTGGCTGTGGATAGGGTCTCCCTATTCTTGATGGTATGGTATATGTCGGCGCCCTGAAGAGTCTAAACCTCGGGAGACGAAACATATGTCATCCAGTTGAAGGGATAGGTGGGGCTCCTTCCCGGTCAACCAACCAACAAAAGTGTTCACTTAGGCGGAGACGCAGGTTGTTGTGTGTTCCACATGAGATTGTGGAACCCAACGGTTGGGTGTCTGATGACACTCAACTACTGCTGTCTCACTGGACGCAGTCCAAGAAAATCTAACACTACATCTTGTTTCGAGAAATAAAAAAATATGACCAGGTATCGTCTGTTTCTTTGAGTAGTTAATCTGAACACATATGATGAACAGTAAAACTGATAGCATATACATGTATACCAGTCGGCGAAAGTACAGGCTGTTGACTGTGGATAGAGTCTCTCTATTTTTGATGAGAAAGCGTGTGTCGGTGCTCTGAAGAGTCTGAACATCAAGGCGCTAAACATGTACTTTCCTATTGAGGGGATGAGTGGAGCTTCTCCCTAGTCAAGCAGCTAACAAAATGCTGATAGTAGCGCAGAACGAAACTCTCTGCATTGGCTTGCACATGGATCAACAATGCACTAAATAAAACGGACGATGCTCTGCACTTGCGACCAACGTGAAAAAGCGTTGTTAGACTAGCAGACCCAGAGAGCACGACATCCAGAGCATGACTGGAAACAAAGACGTCGCAAGCGCTTCAGGGGGCGAAGCCAGCGTCAGCGCCAGCCAGTCGCTACCGAGTAAGACCAAGGCCAGAACACATAAATATGACACGGGAAACCGATCTCTCTCAGAAAGTCACGAACCTCGCGACAGTAAGCACCGAAGATGCCAAATGAGAACGTCTGCAAGCTCCCTGTACTCTCAGCTAATATATATATATATATATATATATATATATATATATATATATATATATTATTATTATTATTTATGTATGGGTCCTAGTGCACCACGCGAAGTACAATTTGACGCTTTTGTTGTTGTTAGCCTTCTTTTGCGCCCATACTAATTTCATTCTTTCGCTATGAGCTTTTTTCCTTTCGTCAGACCAAGTTGTTCCAGTCTTCCTGCATTTTTCTCTCTGGCCAACCTTCCAAACGTTAACCTTGTGTCTGAAACAGCCTCTATCCTGAATTTCACTTCATGTAATATTTGCTGATCTTAGGTCCTCTTTAATTGCAGCAATCCATTTAATTATTTCTACTTTAGCTCTATTCCTATTTCCATAAAATTCGACTATTTGTCTAGTTAGCCTACTCGGATGCATCCGTTTTGTGTCCGTAAAACTTAAGTCTTCTTTTATATATATATATATATATATATATATATATATATATATATATATATATATATATATATATATATATATATATATATATATATATATATGTATATAGAAAAGGAGAATTTTTAAATAAAACACAAAATATTTATTCATCTTAATTAATTTATTTTGTTACATTCAAAGTAATCTCCCCTGACAGTGTACTGATAGAATATTTTTTGCACAATCCTTAAGCCACTAAAAATTTCAAATCGATTGAATAAGCCATTCAAGCGTTATTGCAATTTAAAGTTATCGTAATTTTTATGGATTTTATGGAGATTCATAATAAGCTCACTAACATAATAAGTTAAACACGTTACAAATATACCAAGAAAAGTAATGCATTCCAAACTTTCAGATTATTTAATTTAAACTGTTTGGAATCAAATGTGCACATTTTTATTAATTTTCACTTTTGTCGCCGATTGTACCTCCGATACATTCTTAAACCTGCGACAACTGCTAATTTTAGACAGTTTGACAAATACCATTATTGTGGGGGTATTTAGTTGGAACGTCGTTGGTTTAAATGCATTCAATTGCAAGGTGACTACAGTAAGTTTCTTTATATCCCAAGAATCTTGTATTCTTTGTCAGGCCGAGAACTTTTCGAATGGCTCTCGTAAAAATGTTATTCATTTGTTGTCTAAGGTTATTATGACAACCACAACAATTTGTGAACCACTCGGATAAACCAGATATAATCAGATGGTTATTTGGCTACAAGAGTTGTTTGTTCTCCGAACCCATTATGTTTCTGTATTATTAAACTTCCATGTTATACGTCTATCGATGATTTTTTTATTGTGTCCGAACTTTAAATTCAAATAATACATACAACAAGCAAATTAGACACCTTAAAACTATTAATTTTATGTGAAATAACATTCATTGGCATTAATGTTTGAAAACAGTTTCGGACAAATGTCTGCCGTGGCTACTACCAACCAGGTGCATGTGCCAATTCAATTTCCGACCACTTTTTTCAGTAATTGGGACTTATGTCTGTTATTGTCGGAGTTATGCTAGCTTCCAAATCGCTGGTCGACTTCAACTCTTTTCGTTCACCTCCCTCACGACTCCTCATACTTTTGTGTCGTTTTCCGTTACCTTGTCCTAACTAATTGGTGGTAAATATATATTAAGATTTAGGAATAAAAATATTTACAACAATTATTATAACAAAACATTAATTGTTCCCGAATTTCGTTAAAAAATATTTTTTTCAAGTACAGACTTAAAGACAGACATAATTCTTAACGATGTAAATTTTACAAGCTCCTTTCATAAATTTAGGACAGATTTGCCGTTCACGCAAGAACTATATAAGGGAAAAAGTGTAAGACAGATGACGCAAAATATGCGCTATATGCTGGCTGCAGCTCAAATTAAGTAACGCTTGGTTTTTGGTTTTACTTATCTGACAGTAGTTGGTTTGGATTTCTTTTTTATTACAAAGGACGCCTTTTCTATTGACTAAGGCTTTTTTGTGCAGCTCTGCATATCTTCGATCTTGTAAATTCAGAAATCGCCTGCCGATAATGCTTTATATGTACTTAGTGAAAGATCTGGACATGTTAGTGCCCAAGGCCAGAACTAGACTTCGAATAGCCCTCAGAACGTAATTTTTACTGTGCGCCTAATTTTGCTGAACAGATGGGATTAGAAAACTTTCCAAGGTGTGGCAGTAGATAAGTTTCTTGGATTTTCTTTATATAACACATGTCAGTGAGATTAGCTCGTACGAATCTTCTTCCTGTAATGTTACAGTTGTCGTCTTGGAGGCCAATTCAACTTCTATCCAGATTGGCCTCCAGTAGTTCCTTGCCACTTTTTCTTGCTTTCAGTTTTCAGTGGTTCTAGACTCGTATATATATATATATATATATATATATATATATATATATATATATATATATATATATATATATATATATATATATATATAAGCGTTAAATCGCATGACCTAGTGGTCATGTGGCCAATTAACAGGTCTGTTCATTGAAACAATTTTCTCACCGTTCCTCTTGTTCCCTCTCATTGTTCTCTTAATAAATCGATTTTTCGGTTCGTTGTATGACATGTGGAGCCGTCTTGAAACCACATCTCCATTAGATCAATACATTCAAATTTGGAATTTCTACGTAGTCGAATAACAAACCCCAACTTTCTGCGCACGGCGACGAATTGAAAAATTTAGATCTTTATCAAGACTGTTTTTTTGGAACGCACAATTTTTTGTTTTCAATTCTATTTTTGTCAATAATTCGGCGAATACATCAGGAAGTTCTAATTCACAAAGTGCTGTATACGTTTGGCGTCAAGAATACTGATTTTCATAATAAGTTTCGACAATTTGCAAGCGTTGCTCTGATGTTAAACGTTCCATGATGATTTGCCAGACTACTGAGATACAGATTTACAGACTTCCCGTAAACTCACAGTTCGTTTCACAGCAACCTCTATCGGAAGTTCGGCTACACCAAAAAAATCACCCTTTAGAACTATGTTGTTCTTTTAGATACAAGGTTTCATCAGCAAGTTGAAATTGATGACACCATTGGTTCAATATTATGACATCGAAATGATTAATTTAATGAAGCAGTAACAGGAAATCATTTTTTGTATCAGAAATTACAAATCTTTTGATACCTGTGTATTATTAATTTTCATCCTAAAAGTCCCGCTGTTCAAACTGACAGTTCAATACAAATAAATAATGATATCACAATGTCTATCGTTTGCGATATGATATGCTTTAAGAATAATTTCCTAGTAATTGAATTCTTAATTTTCATTCTATTGATTGATTACGACAGGTCTATACTAAATTAGATCCTTGATATAAAATTTGTACATCGCTATACGGATGGCATGGAAGTTTAATGATACAGAAACATAATTGGTGTAGAGAACAAATAACTCCTGTTGCCAAATAAAGATCTGATAATATCGGGTTTACTAGAGTGGTTCACAAATTGTTGTCGTTGTCATAATAACCTTAGACTGACAAATGAATAACACTTTTTATGGATTTGTCATTTATTTAGATTACTCTACACCAGTTACGCGAGCCATTCAAAAAGTTCTCGGGTTTACAAAGAAAATTGATTCTAGTAGTAGTCCGTAGTCACCTTGCAATACAATACATTTGGATCAGAGACCTTCCCAACATTTTCTGGACCATCGCCCTCTTTACGAGAAAAAAAATTTCCATAATAGTTAATTATATCAAATATTAAAAGATTGTTACCCATTATACCTATTTTATTTGTCTGTCTATTAAGAATCACTAAGTATAAATTAATTAAAAATACCATCAGATGTATTAAAGAGTTAATTATTAAAAATTTAATAATAAATACAAAATCAATAAGAAATTAAAAAAAAAATAACGAGATGGCTGGGGCTGGTGAAGTTTTACCAGTTAGTTAATATCGGGTTCCAATTTCATTAACATCATTCGCAAATCGCCTTGGTTCTGGCTCATCTCGTGTATAGGGTTTCAATAGCACGAAAAGTAAAAAGGAGGAAGGGGAAAGCAAAAGAAAATCTTCAGCAGCACTATTTTCTTCTGCACCCTCCCACTTTAAAAAGCCGCCACTGGGAAATGCAATTAAAATTTTCTGTACTATTGCACACAATCCAGAGTAGAGAGCTGGCATTGATTTTTGAACCCAGAACTCTTGGTATTCATTTCTGAATTTTACTTTTAGTTTTTCGTTAGTTGCGAGTTATATGAGTTCTTATTCTAAATTTGATAATTCTGCTGTATCTGTATTTGCGAAAGGATCTAAAACCCAACTTGGTACATTCATGTTTAAAATATTCTGGTACCGCTCTGTAAAATCAGCATAAAGAACGAAGAAGTGTTGGCAGTAAGTAACTAAGTAAATCATCCTGTTTTGCAGAGACTGCTGATAATGTGGGAAAGTAGCCGTATTCACATCTATTTAGATTTCGTTTGAACAGAAGTTTTTCCACAAAAGCAGCTTTGATGTTGTTTCTTTTAATTAAATTCAAACTATCATTTGGTAATTGTAAATTGACTTCATTAAATATCTTAAACAGGTCTGTTAAATAAGCGACATGTTATTTATGGATATAATCAGGCTTTCATACTGTTTTTCATCTGTGTTTTTATGAAAGTACTGAGTTAAATAGACTTCAGACAAATACCTTTTGAGAATCAACGAACTTCTGTGTGCAGCAGCAAGCGATTGTAATATTCATCATTTTCATAACAAAGTTGGCTAAATAATCTGTCGTTCAATGAATTTCTTCGAATCATATTGACTACTCTAATAACATAATGAAACGACGTATGCAGGCGTTCATTCAGATTTTTTACAACCAAATGCTGACGATGAATAACACAGCGAATACATTTGGTACTGTTTTTTTCAAATCCGTTATGAAACCCTTATGATGCCCCGTAATTGCTGGAGCACCATTAGTAGCCGCTGACAAAATATCACGAATATGGATTTCTTTCTCTTGAAAAAATTTCATGGTATTAAATATCGATTCTCCTTTTGTAACGGTTTATACATTTTTACCAAATAAGAACTTTGGGCAAATTATTTCTTCTGTTATGAATCGAACGTATGAACAGAATAGTGCTTAGTTATTTGATAAAGTTGATTCATCGAGTTGAATGGAAAATTTGTAAATCTTAAAGTAATCGCATAATGATATTTCCACGTCTTTAGTTTTGCCATCTATTCTTTTTTGCACTGAATTATTACTCAGACGAATTTTTATGATGACAGTGTCTTACGACGAAGAACAGTTTTTATTACCTCTTTGACTGCCGGCAAGATTAACTTCTCTCCAATTGTGTGTGGTTTTCTCGGTTTTACGATTAACAATGAAATATTATATGAAGCTTGTAGTTCATCATCTTCTTGTTTAGAAGGCCATGCAAAAAAGTTCGATATAGTTGGCTGTTTAATATTTAAAATAGCCAGTCTTTTCCAGTCCTTGGAAATACGATAAATCTTTGCCATTTTTATCAGAATTAATTTTGTTCAAATGCTCTTGTAGCCTAGAAGGCGTTATGGCATCATTCAACTTTTTGGCAAATTAAACACATAGGTTATTATTAATTCGTAGGAGAGTACGCAAACCCATATTCTAAAACCTCATTATTGTATTGCTGGCATTTCTTCTTAGATTCAGACATTCTGAAATACAAAAGTTGCCATGGTTTCAATAAATTAACTTTTCAACAGATTTATAGATAGTTATATAAATAATGATTATAATGACTCATCATTCACTAGTCACTTATCACTCACGAATGTGAATTATTGACGATGCACACAAAAATATTAGGACATTTCTAGAGCAATTCCTGCCTTTTATATATTTGATTTCGTGCACGCATCAACCTGCATGCCTTTGCTTATTTGCTATGCCGGTGCACTTGGTCTGTAAAGAATTCATTACAAGGTCCCATATTTTTGTCAAACATACTTGATTACGTGAATAGCGTCTTGCTTAATAGGTAGGTACGTCTCGGTCGCCGCCCTTAACTGTTTTAACGTCCCCAATTGCCTCTGGATGCTCTACCGCCCCTATGGAAGACTTCAGCGCCCACTGGATCATCCCCTTTGCGTACTTATGATTTAGACCAACAGAATTCCAACTTTTTGATATTTTCGGTATAATGCTGTTTGTTAAAGTGTGCAAAATTAGCAGATATCACAGGTTTGACCTCTCCATTTGAAGTGAATCTTCGTGCAACAAGCCATTTTTGGGAAGAGGGAGTAACCGCTGGGAGACTAGTTCCACGAATATGGCGCATGTAGAAGCATTTTGAAGCGTATTTTATGAAGTTTTAGTGTAGCTATAGTGTCGCACGATGGTAAAACAACAGATTATTTTGAAACCGCCTCCGGTGTTAGGCAGAACTACGTTATGGCCCCAGGTTTATTTAACATTTGTAAGCGGAAACTGGAGGATAGAGACGGTGCGATAATCTATAGAACTGATGGAGGCCTCTTCAATCTGTCCCGCCTTAAAGCCAAAACCAAAACGAGCTACATCGCAGAAGTCATATACTCGGATGACTGTGTCTTGATACTACATGATCCTGTTACGTTTCAATAAATTCTTGAGTGCTTCTTCACTTGTGTGTGTGGAATTTTTTGCAAGCAAATCTGAACATGGAAAACCGAAACCGAATTAGCTGTGCGTTTAGAGCCTATTGGAAGTTTTCCCATATAATGGGAAATCATGGCATATAAAGCTAAAGGTGTCTGTGGACCGAGCTGTGATTGTACCTTTACTTATTGAACGTTGTGAATAGTGAGTGCCCCGGAATAAACACCTGAGGGTTCTCGCGAGCACACATAAACATCATCTGAGACAGATAATGGAGATCCGATGGTACCATAACAAATTAAATATGAAAGTTCTCAGTGGCGTGAACTGTTTGGCGATCGAGCTTCTTGTGTGAAGAAGGCGCCTACGTTGGACTTGGAATTTGTCTACACTGGACCATCGTCCTGAAAAGTGTATTTTATGTAGTGAACTGATCCCATGTGATCATCAGGAGGACACAAGGAGGACAAAAACTTCGTAACAAAGATGCTCTACATGAAATATTAAAGATCGCTAATGGGAGCTGAAGGCCCGAGGCCTAGAAACAAATACATCTCACCTCTTGATCAGTTCGAATGTCTGGAGTGTGATCGCGTCATCTCATCTAGAATAGGTTTCTTCAGCCCACCACTAATCTTCAATGTTAAAAGAATAAACTTGGATTCGTGTGTATGCAGATGCATTATCGTAGTGAAAAAGCACTTGTTATTTGCCACGTTTGGATGTTTAGTTTGAATAGACCAATTTTAATTGGCCCAATAGTAAACCGTAATACTTTCCGGTGATGGTGTTGCCTTTTGCCAGCTACCTTATAAACACTGTTCAGTGAATATTCCAGCAAACCGTAACGATGACTTTTTCTGCCGAACGGATCATTTTCGTTTTATTTAGTATATTATCACTTGATCCCGCCTACTGTTTGAACTGTTGCTTCATCTGTGACGTGTAATTCATATTTCATCTACTGTTACAAAGCGTTGAAGCAACCCAACATAATCGCATTTAAATAAGTCCAAACACCCTTGTGTGTTTAGACTTATAGAATTCCAATGACGATAGTTTACTACGACTTTCGACGTGGATTATCTCAACAACAATGCATTGATCAACTCATTTCGACTTTTGGCGATGAAGCACCTTCTAAAACCACTATATATCTCATGTTAAAAGTACATTTTCAAAATGGAATTAACAGAAGATGATGTGCCTGGTGCTAAATTAACATTTTCAAAAGTCCAGGATTATATTGTCTGCGATCTAAAACGATGGTTAGCATGTCGCAATTTGTCTGTTTCTGATAATAAAAACGTTTTAGTTGAGAGGTTAGTTTTTGACAATTTGTTTACAGAACGTCATACTATCACGATTATTTCAATAGTTTGCATGAATTTTGTTATTATTTTTTTTTTAAGAGTTGAGTATCGCGAATGGTAATGATAAAAAAAATATTGGAATTAATAATGGTAAATGTTTAGAAGATAAACTAGATATGGACCTATACAAAGTCTAGTATATTGCACGTTTCCTTCTAAAAAATCGTCTGTTTTCCCATCTCGAGCTATTCCACTTACTTTTAATACAATTTTAAGTACAATTGATAATGATTCTTAATCTTAATCTATTAATGATTCTCAATTACTTATTAGCTGGTTATTTTTTTCATTTAAAACTAACTTTTCATCAGCTTTAACTTTAAATCACAATTATGATATTTAATAGCTAACAAAGTATCCCACATGGAATTATTTTTCTTTTTAGATTGATTTATTTAAATGAACCTAGAAGTAAACTGGTTTGTATCAAAAACATCATTCACTTTGTTTTTCTTTTTGGAATTAAAATTTTTATTTGATTTCTTCGGATGTATGCGTTTAGTAGGATAATTAGCTATTACAATATAATCAAGATTATTGTCTGATTTTTTAACCTTGTCACATTCTTTTAATTTTGAGGTACATGTAAGGGCATCATAACCGTAGCGTATTGTATAATCTTCAAATTTATTTAATAAAGTAACAATATGGAAACAGTTTTTTGAAGCAAATGATTGGTATTAGAGATCCATAATTTTGTTACTACTACAATCGAGAGATATAATCGAGATATATAATCGAGCTATATTGTTTATATATTATATTAATTTTATAATTTTATAATTTTATAGATAACACTGTTCGGAAAGACAATTTGACGTTATTTGGTCATTAGTAGTGTATTGTCTTCCGTTTTTACTATATAAATATACTATATAAATCATATGATACGGTTGGCAATTTTCTGCAAAGTTCATTCACACATGGGTCCCATGACAGTATGCCATTCAGATCAGTTAATTTTCAAGAGATAAGATGTATCCTCCATATAAGTTTGAATAGAGAAGTTAACAAAATTTCATTTTTCAACATTTCGAAATAGCTTGCCTTCACAAGTTCGCCTTTGATCAGTTATAAAATTTATATAGCATAGTCTGAGTAGTCTGCGTAAGTCCCTGTAGATCATTAAATAGCAATTAAAAGAGGGCCCAGAACAAATCCTTGATGTACTCCGCAAGTAATTCTCAATCTATTGGATTGAGATGTATGATCGTATCCATCGATAATTTCCATTTTTTCTCGTATGCCATAGTTATACAGGGTGTTTGGTGCATCGTTTCCAAATTAAAATGGCCGATAGGAGGGGTCTTTTGCTATCTTTTCAGCCTCCATAAAGCATTATAGGGCCCACAGTTTTTTTATGTTAATTTTTAAATCTTTTTTGAAAAATTCCAAAAGGCAGTATTGAAACTTGAATTAAAAAAAAGTTATTGATATATCTTCCAAATTAATTTTTTATTTTAATGGGTAATGTTGTAGGGTTCTCTGAAAATCAAAATTACTTGCAAGTGACATCTAGTTAATTTTATGGACTCGCAAGTTTTTACCAGGTTTTCATACTCAGACATGATTCATATGTTGACCTGAGTAAAATATCTTTTATATTTTAAGCTTTGGTATTCAGTTTTTTCGTATGATATATATATATATATATATATATATATATATATATATATATATATATATATATATATATATATATATATATATATATAGAAAAGGAGAATTGTGTGTTTTCGGTCTTCTTCATGGACGTTTGCGATCAAGGGGTATCAATCCAGTATTGCCTTCGTCCATCTGTCGTCCCATCGCCTAGCTATATGGCCTGCCCATCTCCATTCCAATTCTTGAGGCTTCTAATAATGTCACATAAATTCGTTTGTTCCCTGATCCATGTGCAGGGCTTTCTGTCTCGTCTTGTAATGCCAAGCGTATATTTCATTCCCTTCTATGCTATCCGAAGTTTTTGAATTGACTGCGATGTGAATGTCCAGGTTTCACATCCGTATGTTATAATGGGCAGGACGCACTAATCGAAGACTTGTTTTTTCAGGCAAAGTGCAGTTTGCTCTTAAACAGTATGTTGAGCCTGCTTGCGTCCTTGCAGCTTTTTTGGATCTTGTGAAAGAAGAATGATTACATCTGCAAATCTAAGATGGCTTAAGTATGCACTATTTACCTTTATACCATCCTGTTCCCAATACAGATTACGGAACACTTCTTCAAGGCAAGCTGTGAAAATAATAGGCGATATTGTGCCCCCTGTCCTACACCCGCTCTACATTAATTCCAACTTCAAGATCATCAAGGTGAACTGTCACCATAGCTTCATTATATGTCGATCCTAATACGCTCACATAGGCTTTGCCTATATCCTTGCTAACCAATGCATTCATTATGGCTTCCTTAATTATGGCTTCCTAATTGAGCCAGATGGAACAGCACGCATAATATTTGAAGTTTATACAAATATAATCAATCATTGTGCTTGAGTGTTCCGTTACTCGAGTTGCTCTATCCACAGTATTATTAAAATAATAACAAAACAAAATATTCTTCAGTCTATCTGCATCCCTTGAAGAATTCAACTGATTTATTACCGCAAAGAATTGTTTTAGAGTTTTTTGATACAGAAATGTCATTTTAAAGTCCACTCAACTTCTCATAGAAATTATTCAAATCACTATTGGGTGCTCTGTATAAGTTTATAAGACAATGTTTAGTTTGTGAATAATTATTAATAACACCACATTCTTCAAATATAGATTTACAACCGTATTTTTTCTAGTTTTCCATGTTTTTAACAGAAATATCTAGGTTGCTTATGAAACAAAAATCCAACTTTTATTCTGGAACAACCTTAGAATTTTGTTTCGTGAAACGGGAAGTACTTTCTGCAAATGAATTGTCATAGAATAATCTTAATCGAATTGGTACCGGCCTGTTCACAAGCACACGACTCTCCCAAGCAATTTGTTATACGTGATACACACCAGGAATTGACGCCTTTATGGCCACGGGGAAATTTACGAGCTCGATTTCTAAATTTGGTGGATTCGCTTTTAAAATAATCTTGATTTATGACATGTGATAAGTGAACTTGTTCTTAATGGTTTCTTATTGATATCTTGTATTTCTTGTTAATGCGTTTGTACATTTACGCGTGTAATGGTGTTAAAGATAAATATTTCGAGCGTTACATTTAATTGGGTCATTTTATTATAATGATCGAAATAGCTCAGATTTTATGGTTGGATAATTACTTAAAAAAATATTTAAATTTTTTATTACATTGCTTCTAAATATTTGTTTAGTACAGTACGTGATAAATATAAAATTTTCTGCATTGGACAATTACAGTGCTTTAGGCATTTAGTTCGACATCTTCTATGGTAAATATTGGGTTGTCCGGAAAGTTCGTAGGGATTTTCCATTAGTTGCTCTTTTAACGTTGCTAAACAGAAATCTGTATTGATTACTATTGTATATTTACATATAATAAACTAAATATATAAATAAATAGCTATGGATTTACAATGTTCACGTTTAGATTCGCTTTAATTTGCCTTTAGTTAGTCAAGTTGATTCAAATTGAAAATGTCGGTCTATATTTTGCGTTTAGGCCATATTCTGCTTTTTTTGTGTCGGTTATGAAGAGAGTTTTGTTTGGGAAACCACGGTGCAAAAGTGGTTTGGTCGAGTCAGGGCCGGATATTTTGACTTGGAGAACCAGCTTCGTTCTGGCCATCCTTCATGAACTGATGTTGAAGAAATAAAGGCCATAATAGCCGAGTCTCCCCACGATTCGTGATATACCAGATACGTTAAATATTGGCAAATCGACTGTTTTTGGGCATTTGAAATATAGTGGTTACGTCTGCTGATACGATGTGTGTGCCCCTCATAAATTTACTTAGCGAAACCTGATGGATCGAAACTTTTTGTGGGATTTTTTGCGGAAAAAAAATCTGAGGCTCCATTTCTCGATAGGATGGTAACTGGTGATGAAAAGTGGATTGTGTACAACGTGCAACGAATAAATCATGGAGGTTACCAGGATTAGTGGTTACAATTAAGTACGGCGAAGACGGCCTTCGTCAGAAGAACTGGTAGGGGTGCGCAGCTCTCGGAATTTTTTGACAGGAAACCAATTAACTGAAACGAAAAAAAAATATTTTATAAATTTATAAATGTTAATGTATATAAACTATTATCATATAAAAATATTATTTTTTTCCGAAAAAAGAAGAATAGATAAAATTTAATTTAAAATTTGCCAAACATTTTTTGAGTTAATATTTTTTTTTGGAAAAACTCTTCAATATTTTTTATTGAGTATAATTGACACTTTAGAATAAACGTTTCCGCGTTTGGCCGATTTCATCCATCAGAAGTTAAATGAGAATTTCCGGAGAGTTGGAAAACATGATTTTGAGAAAAACGCCTTTAAAGTTTTCATTCTTTTTTTTATATTTACATTAAACCGGCGAAGGAAGGAAAAGAAATATCAACGCATCACTGAATAATTAAACAGTCCAATTCGGGACTGTTTAATTATTGTGTACTGTAAATGTGAGGGCTCTTAAACGCCAAGACATACCACCCATGGCGAGCAGGTATACGGCAACTTTCCTTACTTTGCGCGCTATTCACTTGATCTTAAACAGGCTGTAACTTTGTTAGTATTAAACATTTTGATATGAAATTTTAACTAAGTTAAAAATATGCACATTTGAAATTTGTAAAAATAATAATATTGATTTTTTGAACCCAACAAAGTAGAAATCCTTTTTAAATGCGATGCTTTTAAAACGGAAGAAAATGTGATAAAGTATCTGTTGACATGTTTTGGCAAAAAGAGATTATGGAATTATCACTACGTTGGCAAAGAGTTATTGATGATAATGGTAATAGTCTAAATAAATATTTACATAAATTGTTTGCGTTTCGTTTTCTCTTAAAAATTTCCACGCACTGTTCAAACAACCCGATAACATTGTCATATTAAAAAGATCTTCAGGGAATTTCGTCGTATGATTGTATACCTTTGGTGATAAATCACAATCTAATAGACGTCTATAGAGTTGGTTTGCAGAGTTCAAGTGTGAACACATATATTTTCAGTGGTCAAAGAATCGACCTTTTGAAGAAAAAATAAATATCAAATTGACGCTTCAGCTACGGTGTAGTTCTAATTTATAATCGAGTGATTTCGTTTTGTCCACAAACAGCAAAAATAAATTGCATGGTGGTTGATTTTTAACGCCGGATTAATACGCTGAATGTTTCTAAGATCTGTACTTCTGAATTAAATCGAATCTATACTGAATCAAAATGAGAATATTTTGAAATTTAATGAACCCTATCAACTAATTTACATTTTTATTATTTACTGAAAATCTTGCAAAGGCCTGGATATATTGTAGACTACTTTATTGTTTGGCCTTTGGTTGCTTTCCAAACATCGCTTATATTTTTATATGCATTAAAACAAAAACATTTTACCTATGATTGTGCTTTTGAAAATAAAGACACGTTATATTCAAATAGATTTAATATAGAATAAACTTGAAAAGATTTACAACTGAACACCAAATCACTCTTGTTAACTTCTCGACGTGCTTTTTGCTAATCATGTTAGCATCATCAGGAGATGCTTCAGTCTTGTGTTTCGCTATGTTAGCATCATCAGGAGATTATTCAATCCGAACGAATTTCAGATGTAAAAAACATATTTTGAATCTGAAAGGATTCTATCATCGCAAGACTGAATCATCTCCTGATGATGCCAACATCATTAGCAAAACGCGCGTTGAGAAGTTTAACAACATTGATTTAGTGTTTAGTGGAAAATCTCTTCGAGTTTACTATATCAAATCTATTTGAAAATAACGTATCTTTATTTTCGAAAACACATTTATAGGTTAGGTACAGTGTAAATTTGTTTTAATGCATATAAAATACATATAAGTCTATTTAATGCATATAAGCCATATTTGGAAAGCAATAGACCAAACAATGAACTATAATATGTCTAGGTCATTGCAATATTTTCTGTAAATAATAAGAAAAAAATAATTGATATAAATAGGTTCATTACTTTTCAAAATACTCTCATTTTGATTCGCTATGGATTCAATTAAATTTAGAATTCACTGTTACTTGATGAGGACGTAAAGGTTTTTCTGCAATCAGGCAAGAATTTTCACTTCTCCAAATCTTAAAATTTTGCCCGCTCACTTAACCTAATGAACAAGCATCAAGCATAAATGAACAAGCATCTTATGTTTCTAAACTTGTTGGTTTTATTTAAAAAGGACATCCCGAAGTATATATATATATATATATATATATATATATATATATATATATATATATATATATATATATATATATATATATATATATATATATATATATATTATTAGGTGCGTATAGACCCGGTTGGATCACTCAAAGTATTCTGACTCATTTTCGAGTGTTCTTTCTGATCCTCCACACCTCTCTCATCCTTTCGCCGTGGATTCTCTTTCTCTCCTCCGTCCACTTTGTTCCCGATATCCTCGAAACTTCGCTCTCTGATGCAACGTTCCACATATGTATTTTATTTCTGTACGTTCTTCTATCCTCAATCTCTCTCGGACCCATTTGTGCCTTTCCCAGATCAGCTCTGACTTTTGTAATCCATCGTACTGTTGACTTGACTCCTTGTATGTATGTAAGAATTCTGTTGGTGAGTCTTGTCGGTGGGAATCTACTGATATGTGGTCTACTGATATGTGGGCTACTGCGATCTTTCGAGAATGTAATCTGTATGCTTCCTCTGTCAGATTTGGGCCGAGAATTTTTTCTCATAATTCTTCTTTTAGTATGTTTTCTATGCCGCTTTTTGTATGAAGTGTAAGTGTCTTGTTTGCGTATATTACTAGGTTTGATTACAGAGTTGTAGTGTCTTATTTTTGCGTGTGTGGATAGGCATTTCTGATTGTAGATTTTGTCTGGCTTGCCGTATGCCTATATATATATATATATATATATATATATATATATATATATATATATATACATATATATATATATATATATATATATATATATATATATATATATATATATATATATATACATATATATATATATATATATATATATATATATATATATATATATATATATATATATATATATATATATATATATATATATATAGAGGAAGTCCGGGCATAGCGAATAGCCCAGACAAAGCGAATACTTACTTTTTAAAATGCCTTTCAAATCATCGTCCCTTAATATTGTTTCTTAGATTTTGTCTTCCTAAACAAAAGTTTCATTTTATTTTAACCAACCTGTATAAAATATATCATCCATGTTTCATTACCTCTTATAAATATTAAAAATTGTTTGACCTATTTCAGTGATATTTTAGTTATTTCAGTTATTTATGAGATATATTTCACTTACCGAGAAAGTACATAATTTTTTTTCCAAAACCATATTTATAGCCTTATTAAATTTAATGTGCGATTAAATAAAAGATGCGAGTTGTACTCAAAAAAGTGTCCTTGTTTTTGTTATTACTCTTGAAACATTACGACTTTTAAATTGAGGTTGTGGGCTTATGACATTTGTGGGCTTGTACATTTATGTTTGTTAATAATCGATATAGAAGGATTTGTGCATAATTGGATTACTGATATATGGTATGGTTAATTGTTCAACAAGATTTCAAATAGTTTAGTCAGAATGTTAATCATATATTTGTGAAATTGGACACCTCTTACCAGATCAGGTTCGAGATTGGCTTCAGAACTGAATGAGGTATCAAGAAAATTACGAGTTGTAAAAGTCTATTGAAAAGCTCATTACCTGCTTTAATTCCATGTTGGCAATTTCCAACAAGAAACGTCATATAAGTGATGCCATGCTGCTGGTTTCCGCATTGTGGTCGCAAAAAGCAACTCCAATGCACGGGATGGAAATCAGATAAATAGTCTCCAAAAATAAACTTTCTGGTCTATAAAACTTTAGTAAAGGCTATGGTACAAGGTACAAAAGTTCTTCGGCTGACACAGAGATCACGTTGGTATGACCAAATACCAAAGAAATTTGTCAAGTGTGATTCATTAGATGGCGATTTATGGAGTTTTAGATGCGTACGTTTAGTTGCTTGTTTGTGGTAATCGAGTAATTCAAACAATTTTTAGCATTAACTGTTTTTACTTTGTCTTCTTGGGTTTAACAACCACAAACATTTGCAAAAAATGTTATATTCCGTTTTAAAGGACTAATTCATTTTAAAAGAGTCGGACATTTTCATCGGTAAACGTGGTTCTATATCTATTGAAGAGGAATGCTCGAGACGCTTAAAAACCACTATGGACGACAAATTCTTCACAAAGATCCACCAATGTCCTATTAAATGATTGCTGACTGAAGGTACGCTAGCTTGCTGGTATTGCACTAAATGTTTAATGTATGAAAATTTTTCCGCTCGATGGGTGCCACGTTTGTTAATAGTGAACCGGACGCATTTGAATGAGTATTTAATTTTATAGAGTAGAGTTTCTTTTATGTTTTTGGAGACTAGATGAAATATTCGCGCCAGAGATGAAACAACATAATAATAAATATTATGTAAGGCTCATTATTACTGAAAAAAAACACAATACAGACACAAGGACTTCCGAAATACCACCACTGGATAAACCCACTCTTGATTTCACCAAAAAAAAAGCACTCAGAAAAATGGGCATGCAGTCAGAGCAACATAACCTTAAACACTCCTCGTTAAATTGAGAAATCGAAAGAGCTTGCACAAAAAGTAAAAACGATCACATTAAAAAATCTTCCCGAGATTTACAGTCACAATCTAATTCAAACAAGACCAAAGACCTCTATGAAGCTTAGAGGAAAATAACAACAAAATATATATCACGTACATCGATAATACAGAACGCACAAGGCGAAAAAATAACATGGCATTTTAATCGACTGGAAACACCATTGCAGCAAACTCTTTTTCTCAGCGCACCTAATTTAGAAAGACGTGAATCTAATATTTTAAAATATTAAATCAAAAATACTATACGATGTCTAAAAAACGATAATGCTCAAGGTTTGGATAAAGTCATCGCAGAAGTAAGTAAATGAGTGGGTGAAGTAGGGATAGATATGTTTTACCACATCTACTGGAAAGTATGAGCTCATTGTGGTCAGAAGATTGGTCGATCTATGCGTAGATCATGCGATAGACCTCTAAAAAGTTAAACAGACCAAACTAAACACGTAATTAATATATCTCTCTAACATGCAGCCTAGGAAGCCAGAAATAGGAAACGCTGGCGAGAAGTAGTCCGAAAAGTACACAAACGAAATAACATTCCATAGGTCACGACTCTTCTGTAAAGAAGAATTCTCATAGATTACCTGGTAAAAGCATTACTGATTGACGTTTCATTAGTGAATTAATTGAAAAGTGTTATTCAGGGTAAATGTCCACATATGACTGAGAAGATTGTTGCTATGAAATTTCATAACCTACGATTCTAAGTACGTGCGTCACATTCACCTGATTTAGCCCACAGCAATTTCTTCCTCTTTCCAAAACTGAAGAAATAGCTCCTTGGACGAAGATGCACTTCAAATTCACTTATTTCACAGAAATTTCACAAAAATGGCGTTATACTAAGATTATGAAAAACTTGGAATGTCGTAGGTCTAAATGTATTGAATTGTAAGGTGACTACATTAAAAAAAATCTTAAAAATCTTGAGTTTCCTTTGAGTTCCCAGAACCCAACTCTTGTATTTTATGACTTTCACGTTTTTATTCGCCTTTTCGCCAAAGTTCTAGATATTTCAAAACAATGTCGTGCATATAACTTTTAATACACATTGGTTCATTAGGAACAAACAAATTAGTTGGGAATTTAAGATTCAGACTCCTCCTAGTTTCTCGGTATTTCGAATTCACTTTCGAGAAGTTCTTTCAGAGTTTTTCGTTGATGGGTAATCCGTTTATATAAATAATACCGGGCCTACTATCCTAGTCGCGGGGTTAAGATCTGCTAACATTATGGATCAACTAAGTGAGAAACCTTTTATTCCCCAGCCGCATTTTTGAAAAAAAATTGCATTACTATATAGTGAGTTCATTTTGAAAAATAAACGTATTTAAAAAAGGCCCAGGCTCCCAAAAGTTTCATTATCCTGTAAACAATATTTTGTAATAAGTAAAAGTTAGTGCTGCGTAGTAAATTTCGTTTTTTGTTGTTTCCACCATAGGTTTATTTTGGGAAATAGAAAATTTTATATTGTATGAATACGAGATCACGATAATTTATTAATGGTCAAGACGTTAGATGGATGAATTAGATATGACACATTGTGTGGTTAAATATATAAGATCAATGATTCCATTTAGAAGGTAACGGGTTCAGTTCTTATCTTTTGATTCAACGATAGTGAGTAGTAATTGATGAATGGACATCTCACTTTTTGACAGCAGTTTTATTATGCAATAGATTAAACGCGTATTATAAATTATAAAGAGTGTATCAATAAGAGTATTCGAACTTTGAAATGTAATAGCGGCAACCTTGTTTGAAATGAAAGTGTCGCTGATAGACTGTAGTGTTTAGTGTATTGTGTCAATTCACTATGGAAAGATACACGATACACGAATTGGGCTCTAGAGCAGTTGGAAGGCGACTACCACTTTGGGAAAAAAAAAAAAAATTTCCTACGAAGCGCACTTCTGGCTTAATGGGTTTGTAAACTAACTGCATGATTTTGGACCGGTGAAAATACTCAAGTAATTCAGGTGTTACCTCTTCATGCTCATAAAGTCACTAGTTGGTCCGGTTTATGGACTGAAGGGGTGATAGGGCCTATTTTTTTCCGAAGACGATGATGGAAATCGTGTTACTGTTAATGTTCAAAAATATCTTTGCCCTGAACTGATAAATGTGGATATAAACAACGTTTTCTTTCAAGAAGGCAGTGCGACTTGTTACACATCTCTTCAGACAATCGATTTATTATAAGAAAAGTTTCCTGGGCGAGTTTACAGAAATAAATCCCGAATAATTCTTGTCCTTAAATGAATCATTCAGGCCCTTGAAAATATACCACACGATATATGTGAAAGAGTAATCGAAAATTGGGTCTCGAAAATGCATTCCACCTGACGGTCTGAAGGGGACATTTGAACGACATTATTTTCAAAACATAATCCCATTATTTGTCCTTCAACCAGTTTACTTTAGTACTTTAGATACAAGGGTCGTATGAAGTCTTTTTGGCCTGACAAAGTAAGCATAAGATTTTTTAGAAAAGAATTTAACATTTTTTCAACATTTCTTTTCATACATCTTATAGTTTAAATTTTGATATACCTATTTAATCGTATCATGAAGGGTAACAAAAACTGGTTACTCCATACAGTATTTCCTAAGACTTAAATTTACATAGAGAAACACGAAAGTTAAGATCTATAAAACACTCATTCAACTAGTAGTTACTTATGGATGCGAGACGTGGAAGCTCACAAAAAAAATAGAAGAGATGCTTGAATTATTTGAAAGGAGAGTACTTAGAAGAATTTTGGTGCTGTGAATGATAATGGAATTTGGAGGATCAGGTATAAATTCTGGATAAAGGATCTGGATATTGTAATCTATGTGGGGTACTAGTTATTCAAGGATGTGGATATTGAACCCTATGTGAGGATTCAGTGACTCAGAGGGTAAGACTTGTAGCCAGAATGCCAGAAAGCTGAATACCAAGGAGAATCAAGGTGGGACGAATAGGAGGTAACAGAAAGAGAGGTAGACTAAATACATAGTGGTAGGACAGTATTAGATGAGATGCTGAAGACCTGCTCCACAGCAAAAATTGGAAAGGGGTTGTTGGGGACCGACCCGGTTGAAAGTGAAAGTTGAAGGAGGTCAAGACTCACTGATAGGTTGTAGCACCACAGGAAGAAGACGATTTAATACATTTAGATCAATTCCGTTCCAAATTTGTAATATTCTTAATATATTATGATTTAATTCTTCTATTGGAACCTTTGGTGTGAAACACTAAATTTGATTTACCACTAAACACCAAATTACTTTAAATTATTTTTTTAACTTCTCGAAGAATTATAACTTAATTCTCAGATTAAATAATGTCCTGATGATGCTAACATGGTTAGTGCATCGAGAAGTTCAAAAAAGTGATAGGTTGTCTCAGCTTTAACCTCTTCATTTAAAGTGAATCTTCTTTTGATGAGACATTTCTTTAGGCTTTTGAGGAGGAAGTAACAACAGGGCAGGGAAGCAGTGTGTACAGGCACTTTATCAGGGTGGAAAGGTACTTTCTTTTTGGCCAGATGGGGACAGTTACCCCAATAACACCCTTTAATTGATCCAATAAAGATGCGTTCAGGTCTGTTGACATTGTGGTGGCAGCGGAATGAATCCACAATACAACTACGTGGAGTATGGCTGAAATTTTCTCTGTTTCATACAGTTTTTTTTCACGACCTTAATTGCATCTTACATGTTTTATACCACATCCAGAGCTAGAGGGCACGGTTCGCTGATGATAGCGATAGTGATAGTTGATAGCGCTTGGTGGTGGTGCAATAAACGTTGGACGCGTTGGTGCTCTGTCGGTTCATGACTGATTAAGGCTATAAGGTCAGAAACCCACATTGGGAGATATTGTTGACATTATGGAGGTGGCAGAACGAACCAACAGGTCATCCACGTGGGGTATGAGTGACATTTTGTCTGTTTCAAACAAAATATATGGTTAAATTTTGTAAAAGTATCGGAATTCGAAGCCAAGTGAGGCAGATCCTTTTATGCGTTGTTAGGCATTTTAAAGGATAATGTACCTTGAGCTGGTGCCAAATAATTAAACTTTTAATTAATTTTTTTGGCGCGCGTTTTACTAATTATGTTAGCGTCATCAGGAGGTAATTCTAATTTCTAATCTAATTTCAATCAAATCATACATTTTGATCGAATATATGTGGAATATAATGATTTTGGTTAACAGAAAACGCGATATGGTATTCTCTTGCAGAAAGCAAAGGAAAAGCGGCGGGAATTAAATGGAATTTGAACCAAAGCATACAGTTCATATATTGCTTCATCCAACTTATATATTTTCAGCTTACTGGCACACTTTCTGCAGGAGCAGAGTTTCAAAAATTCAAGGAGGTTGAAGTAGAATTTTTCTCGTAAGAATAGAGGTTTTTCGATTCAGCTAACTAAGCTATATATATATATATATATATATATATATATATATATATATATATATATATATATATATATATATATATATATATATTATATCTATAAACTGTACTGTGAACGTAAACCTTAAATAACTGTACATCTGGATTATCTTAATAAGGTTTACAATATTAATTGAATCGGCTTATGCAGAATTAGTTCGTTTATGTTAACTTCGAAATTCGACTCTTGATGCTAGTTTATGTCATCTTTTAGAAAGAAAGCAACATTACATATACAATTTGAACGTTGAACTGAATATCTAAGGTAAATATCACTGTTAGTTATTTACGATAAAAACCATTAATATTTTTTGCAAAGTAAGCCTTTTAATTTAGATAAGGAACATCGTGAAGGTAATAAAGACTTGAATGTTTATGTTGAAAATAGATATCTATGTAACAAGACGCCAGGTTTTACGTTTCTTTAGATGAAGTGTGACTGTGAAATTTAACTGATTTAAATGGACTATTCCGAGGTAATATTTGTTTTATTTTGAATATTATGTTAGATTTAATAGTAATATCGTTTTTTACATTAATATTTTGGATATATGTATATTATATTGCAAGGTATACCTAAATACGCGATTTTAATGTATTACAGCAACACAGTGTGAGATGTATCCTCATTTTGGCTTGTCGTGAGAATCAACCATCTTTAATAGCCGGTTTCAGATTCACTACTTCTCATCAGATAACTTCGAATCTTCTTAGGGTAGTCACTACACAAGACAGTTTAATAACTCTTCAATAGGGGTATTAGCAACGATAAAATAAGGTCAAAGGTGTCTAGGAATCATCTCGTTACTAGTATTAGTTGATCACCGAATGATGACTTAAATAAAATGCTATGTTATCGATGAATAGAGCAACACGCACGTACATGGGGTAGATCTACGAAAATGTTATAGGTGAGTTAACAAATTTTGTGAACATAATTTTTGTGTAACAGATAATACCGATTAATATTTTTTTAGAAAACATTTTACTTATATCAGATAAAAACAATCATTAATGATTAGGAGCACCACGGTTATTATAACACTGAAATTCTGCGAGGTTAGGATTGATGATCTATGTCTTCTTGAGGCAAGGTATCTCAGCCATATTGTGCACATGCTTAAATTTACTGACGGCTAGAGTAATCGTATCGTATGTTTATACTATACAGCTTCTATTGGCGACTCTTCTAAACATTTCACATTTCAACATGCACTCCAGTATGATCATGATAATAACATTAGTAACTTAAGACTTGTTAAAATTATAAATTTTAATATCTGTATAAAGCAATCTCTATTCAGCTAACTTGGATTAATAATTTTTACAAGCTAAGTAGGTATAGTTGTCATATAAAAAGAACATAGTTTAGTATTAAAAGTAGATTTAATCATTTTCTGATAATGATTACATGGTTAGTGAAACGCGCGCCGAGGAGTTATAATAACTGATTTGGTGTATAGTGGTAAAGTCTTTTCGAGTTTAGTGTTTCACACCGAATGTTCCAATAGAAGAATAGAACTTTGCAATATGATAAAAACAATATTATGAAATACATTATATATATATATATATATATATATATATATATATATATATATATATATATATATATATATATATATATATATATATATATATATATATATATATATATATATATATATATATATATATATATATATGTATATACAATATCGCCTATTCTTTTTTCGGCCTGCCTTTGGCGCAAAATGGCATAAAGATCAATGGTGCAAACTTAAGTCATCTTAGATTTGCAGATGATATCGTTCTCCTTTTACAAGACCCAGAGGAGCTGTAAAGACGCATACAAGGGCTGCAAAGGACTGGCGAACCATTTGGTTTAAAAATAAACTTAAAAAAGAATCAGGTTATGTTCAATCAATGTCCTGAGGACAGAAGAATTTTAGTTTTAGGAAGGAATTTGGAGATTGTGGACTACTTTATATATCTTGGGCAGAGGATTTCAATGGAGGGGGATACCGCCCCGGAAGTGGAACGGCGTGTTAAATGTGGCTGGTAGGCATTTGGTAGGCTCAACAAAGTGTTTAAGAGCAAACTCCCACTTTGCCTGAAAAGAAAAGTCTTTGAACGATGCGCCCTGCCCGTTATGACATACGGAAGTGAAATCTGGACACTATCATCGCAATCAATTCAAAAACTTCGTGTAGCACAGAGGGGAATGGAAAATTGTATGCTTGGTATTACAAGACGAGACAGAAAGCCCTGCACATGAATCAGGGAACAAACGAAAGTGTGTGACATCATTGGAAAAGTAAAGCAATTGAAATAGAGATGGACAGGCCATATAGGGAGGCAATTGGACGATAGCTGGACCAAGGCAATCCTGGAGTGGACACCGCTTGATCGTAAACGTTCGAGAAGAAGACCGAAAACACGATGGACCGATGACATCGTTAAGTATATAGGACGAAGGCAGGCAGGCAGTGGCAGAGGAAAACCCAGGACCGTTAAAGTTGGAAGCATGCTGAAGAGGCCTTTATCCTGCAGTGGATCGACACGGTGATAATGATGATGATGAAACTGTGAGTTTGCGCGCAAGTACCTATAATATTAGTGTTCCACGTTAAACTTATAGAGCACTTCGTGAATTTGAACTTTGTAATGTATTCGCCGAATTATAAAACCAAGACAAAAAACTGTGCGTTCCGAAGAAAATATCGCCCCTTTTGCTGGCAGTGTTGATGAAGATCCAAATTAATTAAATCGTCGCCGTTCGCAGAAAGTTGGGCTTTGTTATTTGACTACGGGGATTATTTCATTCCGAATTTGAATCGTATTGACCTGGAGGATATATGGTTTCGATAGGACTGCTCCATTTATCATGCAGCCAAGTTATAATCGATTTATTGAGGGAACAATTCGGTGGGAAAATTATTTCGAGGAACGGAACTATTAATTGGCCACCAATGTCATGTAATTTAATGCCCTTAGATTATTTTCTTTGGGGTTATGTTAAATCTTTGGTCTATGCCGATAAACCGGCAATTATGGACTTCCTGGAAGCTACCATAACTCGTATAATTGCGGATATAAGATCCCCATTGCTTGAAAAAGTGGTCGGAAATTGGATTGACAGAAGGCACTTTGTCGGAAGTAGCCGCGGCGGACATTTGCCTGAAAATGTTTTCAAACATTAAAGCTATTTAATGTTATTTCACATAAAACAGTTTCAATGCATCTAATCTGGTTGTTGTTTTATTTGAATTTAAAATTCGGACGCACTAAAAAAATCACCATATATGTTTATATAGAATTTTTATGGGTGTGCATCAGTTGGTGCGTTTCTTTTTAAATACTGAGAAGCAGTGGCTGTTTGTCAATTTGAAATATGGAGGTTCTGCATAGCAGCAGACGGTTTATAAAATACATTTAACAAACCAAAATTGAAAGTAAGAGGTATAAAAATACCAGATTTAGTAAGCAAGTAAAAAAATCCCTACAATAAATGTCACCAAATATATGAAATTTTATGTATAATTTTTTTGGGGGTTCCTCAAGGGTTTGAAGTTCTTATATCCCAGCCGCCACTTCTGAGAAATACTTAGGTTTTCACTACGTTTCCTCGAGATCGCATTCGTCATTTACAAGTGTTACAGTCCTCTGAACGAGAGAAACTCGTTTGTCTCAGAACTCAGTTTCCCTCGATCAGGAGACTTGAAAATGGCGATGCGATCTCGTTGAAACATCGTGAAAACCCAAGTACTTCTCAGTAATTAAAAAGAAATACACCAACGGATATACAAATTCTTCAGCATACAACACCTCTATCCGTAGACATCATCATTATTGAATAGCTGTAATATTCGATATAACAATAAATACTATAAATATTTACTACATAAAAGCTGTTCGAGTTGGAATGGGTAGTTCCAGTAATATAAACTGGTAATGTTTATGTATATTAAAATCCAGTGTGATCTACTTATACCTATTTTTTGTTTGGTGTTCTTATTTAAAATTTCGATTGACATTAATTAAATTGTATTTGCACATAGCATATTGAATTATCATTCATTGGCTATAAAGTACTAAATACCTGACGATGTAGACATCTTCCTAATTTATTCGTATTTTCCTATGTTATTCTTATGCTCTACTGATTCTGGACCTTTTTTGAACAATTTTTAACGTTTTAAAAATCTTAACAACCTTTGTTAGATTTATAAAATATTGAAAACTTTCTGAAAGAACAATGCATTATCGAAGTTAAATTGTATTGCCAATATAGACAAGGCGTATTAAATCTCTTTAGAACTCATAGACATTTTGAATAAAATTAAGTGGTTATGGATCAAGAAAATGGTGTGCATGATGGATTTTCTGCATCAACGCAAAATATCCCTATATTTACTGGTAGTGTTGCGAGAGTATCAAAGAACATTAATTCTACGTCAAACTCCACAATTTCGGAAAGTGTAATGTATTTCTTTATGTGTATAAAATGCTGTTGATGGGCCATGCTAAGCGCCGAACATACGTCGCATGTGTTTAAAAGAATGAAAATTAGAACGTCAATTGTGATAAGAAAATTATCTTCAGTCATGAGACTCATTTTGAACTGGATGACTTCATAGACATGTAAAAGGAATTTGAAGGAATCGAAATTAGGAATTGAATATTCAACACATTCGAAATTGAATCGAGCGGTATATAACGGTAATTACATCCTCAAAAAGTCCCTCTCTGGTGGGCTTTATCATCTGGCCGCACCTACCAGTTACCTTCGCATGTTACCTTCAAATGATTGTAATAAAATTGTCACAATTTGTAAAGCTGTAAGAGACGGGTATTTAAGTGCATATTATGTTTAAGACACATTTTTCTTCATTCACGCGTTAGATTTTGTAGAATTACTCAGCTTCATTTGTCTATTTTCTCCGTTTGTTCTTGTGCCATTATATTCATTTTCTGTATTGTTTTCCTGTTCTTTAACTCTATTTGCTGCATTCTATCTAGCCAGGATTTTCTTAATCTACGCCTCTTTATTTTTCAATTTTTTTCTTATTCAATTATTCTTTTTTTAACTAGTGTGCTGTTTCTGGGTTCGTTCGAATAATACTACCATCCACCAGTAGTGGTGCTTATTCGGTCATGTTCATACATTCGTCATTCTATAATTTGTCTAATTTCTTCTGGTTTGCCATCCTTCTTAGGTATTCTATTTTTGCTTCTTCTTTCTGTGGTGCTATAACCCGTTAGTGAGTCTTGACATCCTTCAATCTTCATATGCAACTGGATCGAACCCCAGTAGCCCATTGCCAGTTTTTGATATGCAGTAGTTCTTCAGCATCCGTTCTTACATTGTCCTTTCATCATGTCTTTTGTTTACCTTTTTTTCTGGCACTCCCTATTCGACCCTCTATGATTTTTTTTGGTATTCGGTTTTCTGCTAGTCTCGTCACGTGTCCCGCCCATCTGAGTTCTTGAACCCTCACATAGTCTACAATATCCAGATCTTTGTACGATTGCTTGAGTTCGAAGTTCCACCTGATCCTCCAAATTTAATTAGTATTCACAGCACCAAAAATATTTCTGAGCATTCTGCTTTGACTGTTGTATAGATCCTAACTTTCCTGTACCTTTGAATAACTTTAGATCTTAGGACATCATATAGGGAATAAGTGACTTATTGCTCTCCATAATACTATTTCTGATATCTCCTGTGATGTTTTCGTCAAGGTTACTTCCCAGATATCTAAATTCCTTCATAACTTCAATATTGCCATCTTCGATTATCCATTTCTGTTCTGTTCTTGGATTGGTACTTTTTTTCATCACCTTTGCTTTGTCTATATTTAATTCTAGACTAGGTCTTTCGGCTTTCACTTTTATTTCGTCATATATCTCTGTTAATAATTTTTTCGACCGTGTTAATACGTTTAGGTCATCTGCATATCATACGATCTGTTTTTCTTTACTAATCATTGTTCAATTTACGTCTTTGTCTTCAGTTGCAATATTCATTTGCATATAATAATGTTGATATATCAACTGTAATATCTCGTAACTTTGTATATATTTTTTGTATATAAATTTTACTGACGATACTGAAGTATATATATCTCCACCTTCGAATTTTGCCGGATCTAATTCTACAATTTGTTGTTTATAGATAGTACACTTTTGTTTTTATGTTCTTTTATCATAACTTTGCTATGCTATTAGTTGGTAGTAGTATTTCATTTCGAACTTCTCTAATTTTTTACTATCTATTATTAGCTGTGCTCTTACGGTTTCTACATGATTTTTATCACTTCTATTAGTTTATTATTTAATTATCAAAACTTAAAAGCCAAACAATCAACTTTCGTATTAATTAAAGAAGGAAATCTCCTGTTAATTCTACAGTTCTTTACTGATACTCTATATAATAGTTAAACAGTTCATCAAAATGATCTAAACATCATATGGTTAAACGTTATAAATCTTGATATTGTAGAAATATAAGAATTATCTATATAAATCACTAATCTTTAATTTTATGTCATAAAAAAATTAAGAATATTTCACGATGAAAAATGATAAATTAATCAATCGAAAAGATCCCTAATTAGCATATGCTGCCGATGTGGAATAGCGTTTTTAAATTCCGATAAGTGGCATGGATAATATAATAAAGGTGGACTCGAAAGCCCAGCCGTGTGGGAGCCAACTAACTATTAGTGTTGAACACCGCTTCGCGAGATCGACACGTTGGTCCAGAGAGATTCTCGTCGGGATGTGCGAAATAAGCTCGAAAGTGTTTGATTTTCGTTTTCATTATAAAATATACGCTCATGTGTCGTGTAAATCTATTCATACCAGTGTTGGATTATTAATTTTTATTGAGGATTATATTTAATCTAGTTATTTTTCATCTCTTAATTGTGCCATATAAAAGGATTTTGTTGTTTTTAAAAAGTGTGTTGAAATTCTGGTTTGAAAAATGAACTCGTGTTTTCTTTGAGCAAGTTTTGCACCTTGAAAGAGGTTATTATAAAAGAAGATGAAATGATTTAAATTAATTCGACTGTAGATAAATACGTATATAAAATTATTGATGTGAGTTATGCTACTTTTACTATATTCCATTTATCAAAATGAAGTTATGTATAGCAGATCAGAGGAAAAATAAATTTGTTTTCGCGATTTGTTGCTGATTGTGAAATTACATAGACACTGAAAAACCAGTCAAAGCCCCATATAAAATATTCAGTCAAAATTCTATAAAACAAATATAAATAACTGGAACGAATTAAAGCAAATGCTTACATTTTTGCTTTTTATGAAATTCAACTTTAAATTTTAAATATTTTTGCCCAAAAATATATTGCTAAAATTTGCCTTTAGGCCGTTATGTTTTGTGATGTATTAAAAATAGTTTAGCATAGATGGATTTGGCATTTGAATTTAACTGATTTTATAATTTAATTTTAGTTTAAGTTAAAGGTAAGTCAACTACTACAGTTATTTAGCAACTGTTACAGCTTAACGTGGACTTCGAACCACGGCCATAGACACAGAGAAACCATATTGTTATTGTTTATAAACTTTTCAAATTAGAATATTTATCGTTTTGTGGTAAAAAATGGTCATCAATATCCTGCGACTTTTTGTAATTATATTTCTTGCTTTGTGATTGTGTGGAGGAAAACATCTATGTCAACAGACATTATTCCAGCACTGAATGGTGATATCTCACTTTCAAATTTTCCCCTTTATTGTTAATGTTTGATGCGTTTTGCTAACCATTTAGCTCCTTCAGAAATAAATATTTTAGTTTTTGAAATGGGTATAAAACGTTTCAACAATAAAATACATATTTTTTAGGAAATCCACTCCTAGGCAGACCATTCCACTCCACTCAGAGGCTCGGGTCAATTTGGTCATTCAGGGCTTTTCGTATCTTTTAGGCGGTCTATTTCTCCAAATGGTTTAATTTGTTGCTTTTCTTTTGTACATTGTAGTATTTTCAAATCACTGTTAAAACGATGAGTTTCGTTTCTGTTTTTCAGATTTGAGGCATAATTACAATTATGTTTCCGATTGACAAAAAAGTATTTTACTAAACATTTATAATACATTTCCATCAATTAGAAGTCAACACAATATAAAACATTATTAGTGAAATTTAACTATAACTATGTCAAGAATTTTGTTATAATAATTAATTAATAATCTATAAGCCAGTGCTGGTGGTGATTTGATTGTTTTGCCAGATCGACAAGTTGGTCCAGAGCGATTCTTTCTAAAATATGCTAAACTAACTAAAAAAAATATTTATAAAATCTTATTATAAAAATATATTGTTGTTTAATTTGGGTGTCCGAATTTATAGTTGAATAATGTATTACCCATTTCTTTTAGCCTTTCCTTTTTTATCTCCTACTTCATTCATTCCGTCAAGTCATTTTTTTGGCCTTCCACTTGTTTTTGTTATTACGCTTCTAAACTCAAATTGATTTACCACTAAACACCAAATCAATTTTTTAAGTTCTCGACGTGCGTCTCGTTAATCATGCTAGTTTCATTAGGAAATAGTTCATTTATTTATTTGACAACGGTACATAATGACGAGTGTAAAAACAAAAAACCGTGAAGTTAACCAAGCGTTACATTAATAATTCAAAAAGTCGACTGAATGGAAGAAGTTCTTTATCCTGGTTTATGGTTTTCTTACATTTTTGTATTTCAATGCTTATTCAAAGCATATTATTATCTACACTTTTAACAAGTTAATAATATACTCGATTGTATTGCTTCTTCTTCTTCCTCCAGTGATGCTATAGCCCGTTAGTGAGCCTTGAACTCCTTCAACCGTCCTCTCCAACTGAATCGAAACCCAGCAGTACCTTGCCTGGGATATAACACTTTGTTTGCCCTTTTGATATGCACCCTCTGCTTGCCCTTTTGATATGCAGTAGTTTTCAGCATTTATTCTTACGTTGTTCTTCCCTTGTGTCTTTGGTCTACCTCTTTTTCTGTCACTCTCTATTCCCCCCTCTATGATTTTCTCAGTATGCTCGAGTTGACGTTTGGTTAACACAAGATTTGTTATTTCTCCCATATCTAATGTGGCCAATATATTCTTTATTTATATTTTATATATAATATATTCTTTATAGTTAATATGGATCGTGTAGTTGGCCCGTAACGTAACGTAACTTCGATCACAATTGGACAACTAATTTAATCAATTTCCGATCCTTAATGTTGTTTTATTTTATCTTTTGGATTACTCAGGACTATTCTTAACTTATATGGTTTGTAAACTACCTTAATCTCCACTTTTTTCAAAATCTTGTATAGTCAGGTGTTAATTGGGCAATAACCGATATAACCATAAATTTGTTTAGATTTTTTCATGTAAATTTCATTTTGGTTGCTTGACAAGGGATGTGTGTTTTTTCTGAATCATCCATGTATCACATCCGTGCTGAGATTCTTATACTTTTGTAACTATGTTATGTTTATCTTTGTCCTCTGATCAACCTTTTTTTACAACATCGTTTAATTCAGAGATTATTCAAACGGGTAGTTACAGTATTACATATTAGTACGTTTTTTTTTAATTTGTAGTTTTTTCTGTATCAGTTTTATTGCCTTCTGTAATTATATTTCTTTAAAATTTGAAGGTATACTTTTTCTAATTTTTAAAAATTAATTATTTAATCTACTTTTTCATGTTTATAATCACTACTATCCATGTTTATAATCATTTGGAGCTTTCTGTATATCCTTGGATCATTTGTTGTAATAATTTCTTGTTTTTAGCGGATATTATTAATACTTACTTTGTCATATAAGAATGATTCAAGCTTTATATGATAGGATCTTATATTCAGCGATTATACGGTTATTTCATTATTGTATTCAACTTCTATTGGTATTTAACTTTTAAAATTATCCCAAAAATATATAAATCATAAAGAAAATATGAACAGTTACTTATTAAAAATTATTGATATTGTCATAAAACTGGGACGTGAGGTAATAGCAGATAAAATTAAAAATAAGTTGTTATAGTGTCGCTAAGGACCAATCCGTTACTTTGTATATAAATTATAATTTGTTCTATTAAATTAATAATGAGATTAATTGTTTTCTAAACAATTCACTAATTAATTTATGATTTGAATGCTTAAGTTAATTCCGTCTGTCGTATTATCAATTTTTATGGGGGATTATATAAAAACGGGTTGTTTTTATCTGTTAATTAAGCAATAAAAATATTGATTAATAAAACCAGTTTGAGTATTGTTAAGTAATTTTCGTCTTTTCAATGATGAAAATTTTTGCATAAAAGAAATATTATGTGAAGACATGTTAGACAATAAACTCAATATTTTTTTAAGGAGTATAAAGGGATTGACATTCGGTATTCTATAATATATTATATTTATTTTTGTCTAGTCTAGTCCTAAATGATAATTGAAAATATTAATATAAATATGATATCAAGGAATATGTTCATGTATGTTTAAACCAATCTTCTTATTAAACAAATTTATTTTGCATTTTATTTTATTGTTGTACACTAAGCGCGGTGAAGAGATTGACAAAGATAAAAATTATAAATATAGTTTCAGAATTTTGTTGTTAGTGAGTGTTAGTAAAGAAAATTGAAAAAATCAGTTCAAGGTCTAGATAAACGTATTAACTTATAATTTTGTAGAAATGTTAGAAATTTCACTCTAAGTGGTTATATCAATCGAATAACATAATCAATCAATTTTATTAATCGGAATATAATAGTTTTTGATTCGTTGATGTTGTTGATGCCACAAGGAAAATTTGAAAAATCCCTTTAAAACCCACTCTGAAGCATTAGAAAATATGTGAGAATATTTAAATGTGCAAAATGTTGTGCCAAAGCTAAAGAGGTCAGATTAAAGCTTAGCAGGGAATTTCGAATTAGATAATTCATAAATCTAACAATCCATAGGTAGACTGGTATTAAAATATTAATAAGCTGTTGAACTGTGGTGCAGGTTTGTTCTGACAAGTGTCGGATTATTGTTGGGGATTATATAAAAGCTAGCTGTTTTTCTAATGTTAATTTTGCTATATAAAAATATTTTTCGTTTATAAGAAGTATTAATAACACAGGCCAACAGTTGTTTTAGTGAAATGATGCACGAATTTGATGCCCTGAACTCAAATATGGCATTAATGTTTGCCTAGAAGCCCAAATTGGTAAGATATAATATTTTACACTATTTTAAGTCAAATCCATTAATCAAATTAAAAACAAACTAAACATGGATTTTTTATTATTATATTAAACAAATATTATTATATACAAAGATAAAGCAGAATGTCATCGATGAAACCAACTAGTCACTGAACATTTCAGAAGCTTCTTTTCCGTGATATTCTTGAATATATTTTGAAACAATCCCTTCTTAAACTCCAGCAGTAATCTGCCAGCATGTGCGTATCTTCTTTTGTACCGGTCGTTGATAGTTTTAATATTTTGGTGAAAGCTTTTACCTTGTTCCTCACTGGTGTCTCCTAAATTATGAAGAAAATGGTCTAAGCGGCAGTGTAAATAGTGCCCCTTAATGCTCGTGTAACATGAGCACCAAGGGATTTGAAACTGATAAGTATATTGTTTACCAGTTAAGCATATTGTTTGCAAACATAGTTTTCAGGTTTGCCTTTGCACAGAAAATTTCCTTTTAACAAATGAAGTCCAAGCTTTTCGCTCAGCCTCATTCATCTAATTTACGAAGGCAGGATCCTTAATGAGTTGTCTTATTTGTGGGCCGTCAAATATTCCTGCTTCATTTTTTTCGGTACTCAACTGAGGCATTTTTTTCCTTTATATGCAAAGCATGATCCGTTTTTATCAAGAACCTTTACAAACTGCTTCATTAGACCCAGCTTGATATGCAGTGTAGGAAAGATCATTTTCTCTCGTCCAACTAAGGGGTCGGAAATCACATTGTTTTCCCCAACTGCAATGTTTTCTCTCTTAGGCCACTCTTTTCTAATCCAGTGGTTTGTTTCGTCTCTGCTATCCCAGAGGCACAAGAAGTAAGGATATTTGGTGTGCATTTGATGGGTGTACATCTATACTTGAATCTATTGAATTGAAAAAAAACATTGATAAATAAGTGGATGTATCAAAAAAAAGTAGAGCAGATAGGGAAAAACTGATTTCGTATTTAGATTTTGCGCCACAAATAGCTAAAATCAGTTCTAAAATTCTAGGCACAAGAACATTTTTTTTTCTTATAGGCCTGTGTAATTAACAATTTTTTTGTTAAAAATCTTGGTTTAATGTTTAAATTGATTGTTGATAAATATATAAATTGGTATACCCTACCAATCGACTCGAATTCCGAAAGAAAATCAAATCTCTCTCTTGAGAACAAATTGCGCTTTTATAAAGTAATGTAAAACCCTTATGGACATACGGAATTCAATTCTAAGAGTGCGATCCCAACAATATCGTCATAATCGAAATTGCGAATCAATTTAATTACCAGGATTGAGGAAAATTTTCCTGATTAAGAACTAAATAGTATATAGTTCTTTCCCATACATCTTCTCTATGTAGCCTAACTCTCTTTTCGTTTTCATTATAATTTCTGAAATATTTCTTTCGTAATCGTCATCTAATGTTATTTGCGCTATTTTATCTACTATCTACATTTTATACATAATCGTGGCTGGTTTTATTTTCGTTACTTACTTACTTTTGGATTCTCTTAACATGCATATTAAAATTTTATTTGATCAGGTTTAAATTCACAAACCGAATAAAAACTTATCTTATTTTACGAATTTTTAATTATAGACTGCTGACTGAATGCTCTTTGCCGACTACAAGTTTTGTCGTAATTGTGGGGAAGGCTGCTGAAAACGCTCTAATAAATCCTCTCTAGTGTTTGCAACTTGTGTATACTAAATCTCTCATATACAGTTAGAAATATAAATACAGAAGATAATGGTCAGAGGATTTAGTTGGCTATGCAACAGCATTACGATGATCATGATCAATCTATCGTGGATAATTGTGTTTATGAAATTCAGGATTTGTACTGATGCACCATCCATTTGAAACCACATGTTATGGACACGGGAACATCCTCTAAAAGTGTTAACGAATTAACGAGCTGTAATTCATTGTCTATATTTAATCTCATAAGAAGAATGTAAGGACCAAGTATAAAATCATCGATTAATCCAGAACAAACGTTAAAGAAAATTCATGCTGAAAGTTAGACGTACATATTGATTTGGACTTTTCTAGTTCTTATTTATGTAGGTTACTCATATTTATGATACCGCGTTTTTTAAATGAAGCTTTATCTATCAAAAGGACTATTCTGTAGAAATGAATATTTAGCTGTGACTGTCGTGGGGTTCAGTAGAATAAATTGGATGACGATGGTGGTCGGACAGTGCAGAACCTCATGGTGCCAGAATCACCCAAGCAGAAATTAAACATTTAGATTGGGAATAACTTCCTCGCCTACTGCATTCTCCTGATGCTGCACCGTCAGATTACAATCTTTTCAGATCTATGGCTTTTTGTGGAAAAAAAGATCCTATTGCGACAGCTATCAAAACCGTACTCGATGAATATTTTATTCCAAAATCAATCTTATTTTACAAAAAGTGAATAGAAAGTTTGCCAGAGAGATGCCGAAAATAAAATGTTATACAGTATCAGAAAGCAACTTTATTCATAGATACACCATTTTTTATCGTTAAATATTAAACGACGCCAACTGGCACACAAGTGGTGGTCTTTTTCAATCTTGGTCATTTTCATTAGGCACTAATTGGCCACTAATATGGTCTAATATAACAACTTTATTTATCAGTTCTTGCATTGGAGCCTTCCGTATGATAATCTAAACTTTAAGAGATTTACCACTAAACAACAAATCACTCTTTTAAACTTCTGTACGCATATTTCTCTAACCACGTCAGCATCATCAGGACATGATTCAATCTAATTCTGAAACTATGTTCTATTTATATGACAACCTTATCTAATGAATCTTGTAAAAACTATGAACCGTTAAGTTAACTAAGCATTACAAGATCTAAGCATTACTAAGCAGATCCTGCCCTGAACAGATCCTGAATCTGAAGTTGATTCTAAGACATCAAAAACTGTACAATAAAAATATCGTCTGTACATTTGTGGATTTCAAAAAAGCATATGATTCTATTGACCGCGAATCTTTATTCCCAATCTTGAAATAACAAGGACTAGATCTGAAAACGCTGGCAATTATTAAAGCAACGTTAACTAACACAAGGGCAAAAGTTAAATTCATGGGTGAGATCTCAGAGCCGTTCGAAATTAAAACTGGAGTGAGACAAGGGGATGGACTCTCGCCACTTTTATTTAACTGTGTTCTAGAAAAAGTAATACAGGAGTGGCGTGAAAAAAAGTCGGCCCTGAATATTGACCAGCCCATTAAACTGGGGAGAACCAACATCCAAATTGATTGTCTGGCATTTGCTGATGATCTAGCAATTTTAGCTCAAGATGTATTAACAGCACAGAAACAGATTGAAATCCTAAAAGAAACAGCAGAAAATGTAGGACTCCAAATTTCCTTTGAAAAGACACAATACATGACCTGCAACAGACTAAGAACACCATTTCTAAAAACAAAATATGGTAACATCAGACGAGTCTCTCAATTCAAATATTTGGGTGAAATAATCATGGAAAATGGGTTGGAAAAAGCGGCCAATAAGGGTAGATGTCAAAAAATGGAAACGGCATTGAGACTTACACAAAATATTTACAACAAAAAATGCCTATCTAAAAACACAAAACTGAGACATTACAACATAGTTATTAAGCCAGAATGTCTATATGCTGCGGAAACGCTCATTTTGAATAGAAAGAGGGACATCGAGGACATTGAAAAGAAGGAAAGAAAAATCATAAGAAAAATCCTAGGGCCCAAACAAATAAATAGCACAACATACCGACTTCGAGAAAACCAAGAAATCAAACAATACACAGATATACATAGCGATATGCGAAAAAGAAGACTTAAGTTTTACGGACACATAAAACGGATGAATCCGAGTAGGTTAACTAGACAAATAGTCGAATTTTATGAAAATAGGAGTAAAGCTAAAGTAGAAATAATTAAATGGATTGCTGCAATTAAAGAGGACCTAAGATCAGTAAATATCACACAAAGTGAAATTCAGAATAGAGGCTGTTTCGGACACAAGGTTAACGTTTGGAAGGTTGGCCAGAGAGAAAAATGTAAGAAGACTGGAACAACTTGGTCTGACGAAAGGAAAAAAGCTCATAGCGAAAGAATGAAATTAGTATGGGCACAAAGGAAGGCTAACAACAACAAACGCCTCTAATTGTACTTCGCGTGGTCCACCAGGGCCCATACGTGAATAATAATAATAATAATAATATATGACAACCTTATCTAATGAATCTTGTAAAAACTATGAACCGTTAAGTTAACTAAGCATTACATTAACAATTGAAAACTTTGACTTAACGGAATAGGTCCTTTATCCTGTTTCATGGTTGTCTTTCATTTTTCAATTTGAATGCTTTCAAATGCATTCAAAGTCCTATTATTATTAACACTTTTAACAAGTTTTATATTATTAATATTTATATTATGGTCATGTTCGAGTGCATGTTGGGCAACACAACATTTTTCATTTCTTCCATATCTAATGTGGGCATGTGCTGGTAATATACCGCACATGCCCATGATCGCAATCTTGAAAACTAATTTCATATATTCCTGATTTTTGTTGATCTACTTTATCCTTTGCATTACCTAGACACTTATCTTAATTAATTTTATGGTTTATAGACTACTTTAATGTCTACTTTTTAAAAATCTTGTCTAGACGTCGTGTTAATTGGACATCAAACGGTATTACCATGAATTAATTTTTAATCTGTTCCTTTTGAAAAGTCAAAGATTCTCTGAATAATTGTCTAAACTTATGTTTTCTAGTTAATCGATCTACAATATTCTTATTATAATTCACGATTTGGACACCTCCCTAATTCATTTTAATTCTTTGTTATAATTATCTATGTTTAAAGGAAATTTGATTAGTTTATCTATCATAAAATTTAAGCTAGCCATCTTATTATGGTATGTAATGTATCCCGAAGTGGTGATGTTTTTCTAAAAATATAAAAATCTAATCTATTTTCATTGTTTCTACTAACTAAAACATCAAAAATTAGCAATGTATCATTGTTCTTGTGTTCATACGTGAATGCTATGGTTTCGTATTTACCATTTATAATACAAAATCTCCTATGTTTTAATTTTTTGAATCGGAACCTCTAGTGTTTTACCCTCGGAAAGCAACTGAATTTATTCTTCGCCTGGGTTTAAAATCTGCTTATTAATAAGTTGGCTAAGAACGGTGATAGATGATTGTCTCTTGCCGATCCTTCTTGTAGTTCGTAAAACCTATTATTAAGCTGAAAACAATTTTGTTTTATACATAATCTCGATAGTGAGATGTACTGTAAAACAATCTTATTATTGAAACCGTATAACTCGAGTCACTTCACGAGTATGAAAGTATTCAAATAGAAAATTGTAAGAAAACCATGAACTTGGATAAAGGACCTATTCCGTTAAGTAAACTTTGTCAGTTATTAATGTAACGCAAACTTAACGTCACGGTTCATGATTTTTTACACGCTTTATTAGGTGCGATTGTCATATAAATAGTTTAGTTTTAGGAACTGAAACATGAATCATCTTCTGATGATGCTAACATGGTTAGCGAAATGTGCGTCGATAAGTTTAAAAAAAGTGATTTGGTGTTTAGAGGTAAATCTCTTAGAACTTATCTTTATCTATCTTAAAGCATTCATGCTGCTATAGCTGAAACATTGCTCTCGTGTCTGTGGATTATAAATTAATAATGATTATCGGTTTATCTCAATTTGTCTTTTTATTTGAAAAATAATTTATGCAGCTCTTGTTAACATACTCATTTCTTTTATCCGACCTTTTCTTATATAGTTATACGATAACATATATCGGATAAGATGTTAATTAATTTCTAATTAATTTTATTTGCTTTAGTGAGAAAAATGCTAAACTGATTATTTAATATGGAACTTTAACCGTCAATTGACATAAACAAATATTAACATTATCGTACGTCGAACAATTGGAATTATTCCACTAAGAACTGACATTTATCAATAGTCGAGCGTACTTGGTACAAAAATAGATTGTTTAAATCTATAATTATTTCTATTTTGCAAATGCAAATCATCAATGACAACCAGCACGTCACGTAACGTTGACAACAAATATTTGTAATATGAAATAGATTCATTGCATGTTAATATATACAGTATCATCTGTTGGATGATTCAGAAGGGTCAGAGTTTTTCCAACACAACAAAAATGCATTATTAATACCATGTTTTATTCAAAATAGACTTTACTTTTTTCCTTGACTTTTACTTTACTTTATTCAACGGTGGGTGATGTTTTTGAAGTACTTCTTTACTTATTTGTAGGAATAGTCTTCAAAGTCATGATTGAAGCCTGTTGGAACTTCAAACTTACGTCAAAACTTTTTTTTTATGTACAGTTAGTTTTAATTTTGGAATAGTCCAACGTCGCAAGGAGCTAAATCAGGCGAATATAGAGGATGATTGAACAACTATAGTCGGGCCAGCGAACAGATATAAGAAAATTTGAGACCGGCCCAAAAAAAAATACTTTACAGATACTTTCTGGTCACAGACGACCGGTTTTCGTCCGTGTTTTTGATCTTCGTGAGGGAGTGACTTATTAAGGAGAGCCCTTTTTTACCGGTTTTATTATCTTCTGTTACATTTTTATTGCTATATCTGTTCGTTGGCCTGACTATAGCGTATGCGGTATAAAGTGAGCAGATTTTTCTTTACCTTGATGATTCAATGAATACAAAATGACCATTTCGAAGAATGTCAGGCTTTTTTATACGTTTTTTTTATTTTGAACTTACTGTCTTTGATGAAATCGATATAAAAGGATCCAACTAGTGTGTGATGCTCTTGTTGCAGCTACAGTAGGACTCTTTCAAGGATAACAGTTAATCAGCATTTTTTTGACATGGGGATGCGTGCTTATCATGCTTATTGAATGCTTTCTCTTTACAGACCTCTTACAAGACCTCTAAAATATGTCACTTAGAATGGTGCTGCGCCAGAATTAAATGGGATCTGAAATGCAACTCTGTTTGCGTTGGTGGTGAATCTAGATTTTGTTTAGGTGATCAGGGTAATACCCCTTTTCGGGGTAAAAGGCGACATTTAATTTTTGCATTATAACGATATACAGCTATCATTCGAAATATTATCGGGGGTATTTAATCCCTATTTATTCAAGTTTGTACTTCTGACTCCAAAAGAAAATGTTAGCCTCACTTTTTATATATTACATTATAATCATGGTTTGGGAGATAATTATTTGCAATATTATATCAATATTTGCAATATTTATTATAACTAATTTATTCTAAATTATTAAAAATTGAATATTTCTCCCCTGTGCATTCATCCAAACTAACTTAGAGTTGGAGAAATGAACTATTATGGGTATATACTATACTCATTTTAGATTAGTTTGTTTGGATATTGAATATGTTCGCTTGAAAAGTATATTTAAGGGTGGGGGCACAAATACCACTAGACAAGATATGGACATAGTATGTTCAATGCGAACAGTGAGTAGTTAAGTTTTCGCATAACCAGTAGTACCATCTATAGATAAGTCTTGTTTAACAACATACTTAAGCTTTTACCCTTTGAAATTGCGGGCGCTAGCATCTCATTGGTCTTATTGATATAAAAAGTTAAAAACAAAATTGGGTCCAAATAACAGTAATAAACAATGTGCTAACAATGCTTATCTCTAAACGAAATTTTTTAAACAATTTAATAACATTCTTAAACGAAATTTTGTAAACAATTTAATAACATTCTTAAACGAAATTTTGTAAGCAATTTAATAACATTTTTATAACAATGCTACACTAATTACTACATCAACTGAGAACAAAACAATGTTAGCACGTAGTTTATTAGTATTGTTGGGGCCGACTTTTAAAACGTTTTGTTTGTACTTTTAAACATTTTAGGCCAATAAGACAAATGAGACCTAATGTCTGAAATTTTAAGAAAAACATGGTATTTTAATATGACTGTGTAACTTCAAACGCGGCCCTCATTCCCCGGATACCAAGGGGCAACTACCTAAGGCAGATAATGTTACGAATCACCGGGTTAAATCAGGCTTCCATTGGACTTTGGATATTGGACAATGAAAATGGATGTACAACTGCAAGAATTGTTGATCGAACTTGACAACATACATTGGAATATCATTGGGCTGTGTGAACCACGGAAAGGACGAAGAGCTAATCAGACTGGATTTAGCTGGTTACGTTCTCTACACTCCGGGTACGGAGTACGGGGTACTTATCCAGGGTGTAGACAAAGCTTATGTAAACTTATTAGGATCGATATATGATGAAGCTTCAGCGACAGTCCACCTTGATGATCTTGAAATTTGAATTAATGTAGAGCGGAGTATATGACAGGGTGACGCAAATCGCTTATTCTTTTCTCAGACTGTCTTGAAGAAGTATTCCGTAATTTGGAGCGAGAACAGAAATGGTGCATACTTAACCCATCTTAGATTCGTGGATGTTATAATTCTCCTTTCACAAGACCCACATGAGCTGCAAATATGTATACAAGAGCTGCAAGGACTGGTGAGGCAAAGAATAATTTTAGTTTCAGAAAGGGATTTGGAGGTCGTAGACCACTTTATATATCGTTACTAAGAGGATTTCAATGAACTGGGATAAAGCCGCCCATGAGGTGGAATGGCGTGTTAAATGTCGCTGACAGGCACTTGGCAGGCTCAACATAGCTTTTAAGAGCAAATTCTTACTTTGCATGAAAAGAAGGATCTTTGATCAGCGCGTTCTGTCCGTTATAACATACGGAAGTGAATCAATTCAAAAACTACGGATAGCACAGAGAGGAATGAAAAGATGTATGCTTGGAACTACAAAATGGGGCAGAAATCCCTGCATATGAATAAGGAAGCAAATTAAAGTGTGAGATATCATTGGAAGAGTAAAGGGATTGAAATGGAGATATGCAGGCCATATAACGAGGTGGTGGTATGTCAGATGGACTAAGGCAGAAGAATACCGAAAACACGAAGGGCTGATGACATTGCTAATTATGTAGAATCCGAATGGCAGAGGAAAGCTCAGGACCGCTAAAAGCAAGGAAAGCTTCTGAAGGCAAACTATCAGAGCCATGCCATGTTAGATGGTCATAAAATGAAATAAAAAAATGATTCTTGTAAATGCCATCCTCTCGTTATGTTTTGTGAAATAATACAGCCCTTAGTCAAAATAATTTTGTACCCTTTTCAATAGAACAATTTAATTTTTTATAAGATCTGTAATGGTTTTAATAGGTTTTATGATGACTCACATTTAGTTAATTATTCATTAATATCTGTGTATATAATAATAAAAAAAAAATATTATAGAGGATGTTAAAAAATGCAAAATTGATAGTATATAATACATCCTGTCACCGCTCCGAATCAATCTATACTTTCGTTTGATGTGCTCTTTGGCGGATAGTCGGTGGCCGGTGGAACGTTAGTAAAACGGATATGAGAACAGTTGTTTTGATAATGTGTAGCGTCCAATAATTAACTAATTTTATAATAATTAATTTTTATGATAGATCCGCTTCTTGGAAATTTAACAGTCTGCAACACATTAGTGCTATTCGAATATTTTGTTACAAATTTTGACTTACTGAATAAAAATGAATAAAATACTGAATAACTTACTGAATAAAATACTTTTGAATAAAAATGTACAAGTATATTCAAGAATTTTTAACTAAGTTGAATAGTGTCCGTATTAACAACATGATTTAAAAAAAGCGGAATATAAACTTTAGAATTGTGTTTTGTGTTAGAGTTTCTAACTTGTCTTCTTGTCTTCTTCTTCTTCTTCCTGTGGTGCTACAGCCCATCAGTGAGCCTCACCTCATTTAACTTTTACTTCCAACCGAATCAATCTCCAAAAGCCCCTTTCCAATCTTTAATGTGCCGAAGTTCTTCAGCATCTCTTCTTACGTTGTCCTGCCACCGTGTCTTTGGTCTACCTCTCTTTCTTTACCTTTTATTCCTTTCTCAATGATTCTCCTTGGTTTTCAGCTTTCTGGCATTCTCACCACATGTCATCGTGCTTATCTGAGTTGCTGAACCCTCACATAATCTACAAAATTTAGATGCTTATAATTACTTAAGTGCGGGCTTATACCTGATCCTCCAAATTCCATTATCATTCACAGTGCCAAAAATTCTTCTGAATACATTTGTTTTGCAAATACTGCATGCATCTCTTCATTTTGAAGGTCCACTTCTCGCAGCCATAAATGACTAATAACCGAACGAGTATTTTATTGATCTTAACTTTTATGTTCCTTTGTAGAAGTTTCAATCTGAGGACTGATGGTAGAGAGAAAGTTGTTGTGTTACCCCTGAAAAATTGCGATGTCTCCTGTGATCTTGTTTTTGTCTAGTTTGCTTCCCATATAAAAAAAATCGTTGACTATTTCAAAGTTGTCATTGCCAATTATTCAGTTCTTTGATTCGTTGTCCTTTCCATTACCTCTGTTTTGTCTATATTTACGATGCTCGTATTTCTAGATCGGCTGTTTTAGCTTCCACCTTCATTTCATTATAGGTCCTTCTTAATGATTTTTTTATGGTATTAATATGTTTAGATTATCTGTATACCCTATTATATGTTTTTCTTTATTTATTACGGTTCCATTTACGTCTATATTTCAAATATTTGTAAAACCGAATTTCATTCGTGCAGTCGGAGTATCGCCGCCAGATAAAATGGACACCCGAATTTTTGCAACAAAGAAATTTTCTACTGTTTGTTACATTTTAAAAAAAGTAATAATATCATAATGTAGTTTTGTTATTCCATATCTACATTTATTGAATGATGTGCTGTGCTCCAATATTTTTTCAACAAAAAACATGCTTTTAAACCAGATATTCTGGTTGACTGAAAAAAGTACATATATGTTCTTTTTATGGAAAAGAACGTAATCAATGCAATTAAATCCCATAGTCGTGGAACTATTTGTTATTATAAGAAAACCAACGACGTGTTCTCGGTAAGCCTTTCTCGTTCGCTATTTGATGTGTTCTAATTTAAAAGATATCTTGCAGGATTATTTAATACATTGATAAAAAAAGAAAGTAATCCAATAACATTTAGGAATAGAATAAGTTTGGTATGCACTTCTGAGATGTTGGCAATTAATTTAAAGGTTTTATTAAAAAAGTTGTAAAGAACAACTTGTTATGTTGAAAAAGAAATACAATGTTGTTGTAAAGGTTCTTTAAAACATAAACAAAAATTAAAAAGCAATAAAATTCATAAACACAACTAAAGCATGACCATATACGAGAGTGGTTAATTAATTATTGTCCATAACATAGTAGCTTGTGACCGACAACTGAAGAAAAACATTTTTTGCACGGTTGTTATTTATTGCTATTACTATAGACGAAGTTTCAATTGTTTGTTTTATTCCTTTTTTATTAATTTTATTCCATAGTGATATAGTGGTGGAAAAAGTGTAGGGTTGTCCGTCAAAGTTCTTTTAAAGGGAAACGCAAATGGTTTATGTAAATATTTATTTAATTTATTATGCAATTACCATTATTATTTACAACTTCTTTTTAACGTAGTGGTAGGCTCATAAGGTCTTTTTGTCAAACATTAGCTTCTTGATTGTCAAAAAATGTCAACTAGTTTTTTTTTCACCTCTTCTTTCATTGTAAAAGATTTTCCATTTAAACAATTTTGGAGGGAGCGGAATAAATGGCAGTCTGAGGATGCGATGTCCTGTGAGTAAAGTGGATGGGGGAAAAAAATTGAAACTCCATAATTTTTCCCGGATCCTGAGTGAAACGTGTGGTCTTGCACTGTTATGACGAAACACGATGCCTTTCCTATTTGTTCGAATTAAATTCTCCTATTAAATTCTCGATTTTTTTACTCTATTTTTAAACTTTATCATAAATTATATTGATATCACTAGTTTACAAATTTTAACTTTTTTGATGAGAAATGTATATAAATATGTTAAGCTACCTTCCTTAAACCTAGAAGTGTTAGCAGAAATATTCTATTACGTCACATTTTTTTTGTGCAGTTAAATAATTTTTTTCAACTACCCTACGTGGTGACTAATATTTATTTTTTTAATTCAAACAACAAATATCTTGTTTCAAATTGAATTAAAATGTCGAATAGAAAGTATAAACAAAGTTCTGATTGTTTTTGCTACGTTTGTGGACAGTTTATATTTTTCAAAAAAAGAAGACCCATTGTAGATTCGTTAAAAAGTGCATATCTTTATTATTTTGGATTTCCTGTTGCGAACCAAGATAAAAAGTGGGAGCCTCATGTGTTTTGTAAAAGCTGTAGAATCGTTTTACTCTAGTGGTCATCAGGAGATAACGTATACCTTCTATTTGGTTCACCAATGTTATGGAGAGAACCTAGTAATTATGAAAATAGCTGTTACTTTTGTGTTAGGAAGACAGTGGGATATAATACAAAAAATAAGGCGAGTATTGTATATGCCGAAATTCCGTCTGTTATTAAGCTAATTTTACATTCGAAGGATCTTCCATATTTGTCCGGGTAATTCGAGTGAAAATATACTAGATATAATGAAATTAGAACTAGATATAATGAACAAGATAACAATGAAATTGTTGATTTGTTGAAGTTAAATTGATTTCTAGTGATTCTGATGATTTCTTTTTTCAAGGAAACACTCCACGTTTAATTAACCAAGCCGATTTAATTTTTAATTCCTGCACTCGCATTTGAGTTTTTTCTCTGAAAAGTTAAGAAGTATCAGTAACGAACGAGGGGGAATGTTTTCACAAAGATTTAAAGATTTTCGAAGAACAACATCAAGGATTTTGGGATGAAAATATGTTAGGGGATTACTGCTGATCCATTATAAGAGAACCCTATCCAAAGAACTATAAAAAGACGGCGAATATTAGCTATTTTTTAGATTAAGATTTTTTCCATTTTTAACTTTTTTTAAATAAATATTTCTAAAAGCAGGCGTTACAGAATTTTTTTAATTATCTTTTGGATAGCTCTTACCTAAATAAACAATAATTACCAACTCTGAGCTGGGTTATAAAAACCGTGCAAACTAGTGTAATCGATGCGAAAAATTTCTAAAAAATTGTTTACAATTAATTATAAATGATTTAAAATGTAATAAATTTAAAATACAATCACGTGACTACGAAAACGCCAAGATTGGCTGCCATGTTTGTGACGTTATTATGTTAAAGTGTTTTCACTCCTAATTCCTATAAACGGCTTTTACCTGTTTAGCTTAAAAAAAATTGTTGGTTACTAATTAATTCAGTAATGTGTGACAAAAAGTTTACTTTACTGACTTAAAAGTTTACTCGTAATACCTGGTGTAGATATTTTTATGGTCACAGATTTTCTCAAAAATGACATTCGGTTTAATTCAGCTGAAGTTCGAGGCGCTAAAGCATCAATTTGAATTTTTTAAAAAATAATGATGCAAATTAAAATCAAAATATTTCTATTAAATATAATTAAATTATTTATAGGATGTCACCTGAAAGTTACGGTGACGGTAATTATTAATGAAAAATTACGAAAAGTTTAAGACAGTGTTACGATTGTGTAGCTTCAGAAGGTAATATAAATACTCAAACATAAAAAAATTATATAATGTTACAAATAATAATATTTTGTACGTAATTGATGACAGGTGGTTGTAAAAATTTGATGTTTTAGGATTAATACGTCGTGCTGCTTGGAGCCATTGATTTCGACATTTCACATTTTGTGGCACATTATTTTTTTTTTAGTTGTTTTTGTAGTATTCGTACTATATGGTACGAAACAGGCACGATAACTTATTAGATTTGACATTTTCAATTAATTTATCAATGCATTTATGATAATGACAAGAATAAGCTGATTAAAATCTAAAACACTAGTATCAGCTGTCTGTAATGTTGAGGGGAAATAAACATTGTGACGTCAAACGCGCTCGGGTTTTTTTTTTGGAACTGTTGGCGGTTCATCGGTACTAGGTTTAAAATTTATTTTCAATTTTATATAACTTTTTAATTATATAGAAAAAAAATAAAAATAGTTTTGCTATAAAATTAAAAATTTGCTATATATGATCTTTCCATTTATGACAACAATTTTTTTTTAAACCCCAATTCTAACATGTTTTCTTCAACTGCTGCCTCCAGATGATCTAATTGTGAATGGTAGAGGTCGGTGTTGATGGTTTGGTTGCGAGGAAGAAGCTTGAAGAGTATGGGTCTCTTCCAATTCCACCAAATGCAAAACAGAATTTCCTTTGGATGAAGATAAAACCGTTAAGCCTGGCAACTCCCATAATTTTTTTCATTGCACGTTATTGTACATAATTCACTTTTGATTACTAGTTACCACCAGTCCAACAGATTTCGTTCACTAAGTTCGTAAGGGACCCACAAATCTTACCCTTATTTTGATGATTAATAAGGGTTGATGTGCCAATATTTAACTTTTGTATTTTCTTATGGTCTGTGGTGCTTGAATCTTGGGCCATAATGGTTTTTATTTCGTCAACATCAGTACTTGGAGGACTGCCAGAGTTATTTATTGGATGATACTTCTTAATTCTTAATGAAACTTGACCTAAAATTCCAATGAAATAATCTCATTATAATGATATTTTGAAATGGATGTCGCTTACTTGAAGTACTAGAGAAATTTTCAAAACAGGAACTGAAAAAGTTTTTTAAAATACTCTTTACTCATTTTAACAGAAAGACGTATTCGCAAAAATATTTCTTAAACGAGTGCCGTTTTATGGAAAACAAATAATACATTATACGCCATTAAATTAAATTCTATTTTTGTAGAGGTTTATTATTATTAGAAAATCGCCAACATTCGTGAAGCAAAATTTATCTTGCTGACTGCCTAATTCGCTCTAGTTCAGCGAGCAGCCCGCAACGTTATTTAGGTTGTTGATAAAAAACGAAACAATTTAATCTAATCATCTAATTAGAGTTAACCATGGATTAACATGATAATTATTTGTCGTTAAGTTTAACAATAATCCGATTGACGTAAATCAGGATGCCATGAAAGGTATAACCGGATTCAGAATTATTCTTTTTTTTAATTGGGTAATAACATCAACTGAGACGAGTTAAATACATATCTGGGGTATGTTAGTTATGTAATTTTATATGCTATTTATTCTGTCTATAAACTAATACGAGTGATAATTTGTTAACCCATTATACTAGTTTTAAATTAAACACTATTTCTTTGCATAATTGTTTTGCCTTCGTTTTGAGAAGGTACGAGGGTAGTCCCAGAAGTACCCGACCTGATATATAGATGGCGGTTGTTGTTTGAAAAGAATGACTGTGGTAGAAAGTACCAACCTAATAAAGCTTAAGTTTTAAGTTTGACGACGCTACGTTATTAGTATTTGTTTGAAAGCCATTAATAGTGAACGATCTCAGTGAATTTGTAAACACGGAAAAAATTGGTCATCGTTATGTGATACTATACTTTCATTTGAAAGGTCTCCGTCCAACCGATATCAAAGCGGAGCTAAATTCTACCCTGGGGGAGTCTGCTCCTTTGTTTACAGTAAAATATGGGGCGGCAGAGTTTAAACGATGCCATACGAGCTGAACCAAGATGAACATCTCAGTGGTTGACCAAATAAGGCGACCACGTCGGAAATGGTGAAAAAAATCCACATAATTGTATTAGATGACTGTTGACTGAAAGTGCGCGAGCTAGCAGACATGGTAGCAGACGCTTTGAGACAATTTAAGAGAATTGAGGCAGATTTTAGATAAAACTAAGACAAATAGCATGCTGGAGGCAAAGGGAAGTATATGTGGATTGATCTATGGTACTGTAACAAAAAGATTGGAAGAACCTTCAATGGTGAATATGTATGATATATCGATCGAAGTACTATAATGGATATGTATGTGGTAGATATCTTATAGTTTTGCAGTTGCTGTTTTGTATTTTATTAATTTAATCATTCTTGCATCATTACAGGAAGCAACTGTTCAAACAAGTGTGGGTCCTTCGTTGTCTTAACAATGTTAGACGGTGAGAGGTATTCTATAAACGATGAAACAAAAAAGTTCACAAAAGTGATGTAACACGTAACAATTAATTAAAGTATCTAACAAATAAGGATTAACAAAAGGTGCCTGCAAAAATTAAAGGCTTTACTTTAAAATAAAACTACAAATACTTTACGATTTAATCGATACATTTTTACGTTCATAACACTGCTAGCAAATTACTCTCAGGAACTGCCACACTATTAGAGTAAAAATGGGTGTAGGGAAAGAAGTGGTTAATATACATTTAGTAGGATTTTAAGGACGTAATATTTTTTGAGCTGATTTTAAGCAATGAAGTTATTAAAGCGAAACTTTATTGTTTTCTGTTTCAACTGCACATTGCAACTGCACATTGCAACTGCAGATTCTGTTATACCTTCTATACGATAATGCCAAACCACTGCTATCATATAAATGAAAGAAAAACTCGGAAGTACTCGATGAAATTGGTTATCTACCATACAATTTTGTCTAAAAAAGGAAACGTATCTACATATAATCGAACAAGATGTGAATAGATATTATACATACATTCCATACTAATTCATTAATCTTCCATAGTCCTAAGTAATATGATATGTTAATAATATGTCGTTAATAACAAATTGTTGGGAATTGTCACACTGTTCAACGGAAATTCAAGCTAAGCATCGTATTAAAGTGTTGAAAGCTTCTTATTTAGGATTAAGGATGAGGGTTAGAGACGCATCAGCAACTACAAGCAACTACAACTACTATTTAGCTTTCTTATTTAGGATGTAGCATATTACGGAGAGCAAAAATTTAGGTGTCTATTGTTTTAAAAATTCATCCACTTGACTTATGAATAAAACTATTGTTTTTTAAGTTAGTATAACTGTCTTTTACATCTAACACAAGTTTCATATCATTTGGTTTGTTAAGTTAGAAATTATAGCGTCTTTTGCAATTGTTAACAATTTTTGTCGGTGATTGTTTTAAATGGATAAATTTATCGAGCAATGAATTTGCATGCTTAAGTTTGCTTAAAAAAGTATAACGGCGTTAAAGTTATGCCAAAAAGAAAATAGAAGTGGTACAAGGACGTCAGTGATACTAGAGAAGCAATTTAAGATAAACCATTTACTTGATTACTTGAAGGAGACGAAATAAATTTGGTTTAATAGTTAATTTAATAGAGATCATAATAGTATATGTCGAATTACGATTTAATCGAAAAATTGATATACCTCAGTAATCCAGACAAGCAAATTTTCTTCCGAGATCTAAAAATAACCAGCGTGGAAACAGCTTTTTTTAAAATAAAAACATATATTGAAACTATGTATGGTAATTTTGTAAACATCGAAGACATTTATTTCCTTGGGGATATGAAGAAGTTATATCAAGACATATGTTGGTCAATATATATTCGGGAGGAATATATATTGAAAAATAAAGGTGCTATAAAAATATAGCATAATATATTCAGATATATTTTGTTTCCTTTGTAATTTCAAATTTTTAAGGTTTTATTTCAACTTATATAGTGCACAGTATTATAAACAATGAAGTTATATATTATCTAATTACTAAACCTCTTTTAATAAATGTAACCGAAGAAATTGATCAACCAGAGTTTTAGCTGAGATGAATATTTGGAGGAGAAACATTTAAGTAATTGAGAATATCTTAACACTTTCTGTTTCAAATTTTCAATTCATTGTTTGACAAATTGTAATTATAATTTTTTACTTGGCCATCAGTTAATGCTTTAATGTTTTGATGATATTGGGTGAGCATGGTCGACAAAATATATTTGGAAAGTATTTAGATTGATCTGTAGTGATTGGTTTGTTGGTTATTCTTCGTTATAGACGACTACTGACGCATCTGCTTTTTAGCAACTTGACCTACAACTTAATATGGGCTCTGAACTATGCTCATTAGCTATCGATTAACCTCGTCTCGAACTTGTGTATCTGAGGGGCCATTACTGATCGGATTTTAAATTCCTGCCTAAAAATATTTACAAACATCTACTCCGCGAGCGGGAATTAATTTCGCCATTCAACCGCCTGACCATTGCCTTAGGGTCCACGCCAACACACTTGACTTATATTTTGTGAAATATCTTAATTAGTTAGTTTATTTGCAATAGAGACGCGTTCTCTTGGACTATTAATCCTTGTATTTAGCCTTAAGTCTCTACAAAACCTATCGACTGGTGAGTGATCTCGACGAATACCTCTCAGAAGGCATCCGGTTTTATTTAGCCTTGAACTGATTTGCCTGATCTCGAACTGAGTTGACATGTCGAATTTTTCACTCTTGTCTATTAAAATACAGTACGGAAAACCTACTTTCTTTTCAGTGGTTTACCCATCCAGATACTAATCGCAACAAGCGATGTTGCATTTCGACCTAGAGCCGGTGGATTACAGGAGATGCTAACTTCCCGGTAATGACATTTTTTTAGTATTAATCTTAAAAATGTTAATGCAATAACGATAATGTATGGTGAAATTTTGCGGTGGGTTAAACCAACTAGATGAATTCGATTTTTCTAATTTAAATAATACAATAAAGGGTGGGGCAAGTATCACGCTACCATTTTGTTTTGGTGCCATTTTTTTCGTGATATTCGCGATAGTTTGCGTTTGGCTGTTGTGTAGTACAGATGGGCAAGTTTTTTTATGGATAAATACACGAAAATATTCTAATCGTCCAGCGCCTCATAAAACGACAATGTATTGTTTATTCAAGCAATTTCAAGAAATCGGTACAGTCCAGAACAGGCAAAGTTTGGAGGAATCGATTTACACATGTTTCCTTTTAAGTTTCAAATTATTCAAGACATGTTGCCTACATACAATAATAATCGATTAGAATAAAGTAAATATAGTTGATTTGATTGCTCTGGATTCTTTTTATGGGGATTTTTGAAGGAAAAGATTTACATAAATATTCCCCAAACCACACAGCAGCTCACAAACAGCATCCTGGCTGAATTCGCTGCATTTACACTAGATAAGTTGACAAAAGTTGGTTTTAAAAATGGTTTTAGAAAGGGTAGAAGCACAGAAGATCTGATATTTACAATTAGACAACTAGGAGAAAAACGGTTAAGAAAAGAGACGGAATCCATATTTGTTTCATTAACCTGCAAGTACATTTGATAGAGTAATAAATAATAGTTAAAATAAACCAAACCAAACTAAAAAATACCCTTTAATGGTAAACCGAACTAAAAAGTAAAAGATAATTTTTTGTATAAGAATAAATTGACGAATGAGAAAATTAATGTGTCATTGTGAAAAAAGCGGGGGGTGCTCGATGTCAATTGTTATAAATATTCCATCAGTACCGTTTCTATAAGTAGAGTTAGTATGAAAATACGGTACAGGGCACCCCACGCTTTTTTACAATGACACATTAATTTTCTCATTCACCACTTTATTCTTATACTAAAAATTATTTTTTACTTTTAGTTCGGTTTACCATTAAAGCGTGTTTTTTAGCTTTTTTAAACTATAATTTATTTTTAAATTTTTAGTTCGATCTGCTATAAAAGCGTGCTTTTTTAGTTTTTTAAACTATTATTTTTACAATGACACATTCATTTTCTCGTTCATCACTTTATTCTTATACTAAAAATTATTTTTTAGTATAAGAATAACCATTAAAGCGTGTGTTTTAGTTCTTTTAAACCTATTTTTAACTAACTTATTTTTCATTTTTTAGTTCGATCTGCTATAATAGCGTGTTATTTAATTTTTTTAAACTATTATTAATTTTTTGTCGTTACCTACCTGTGGCGGGAGTGGGGGCGGGAATTTGCGCGCCTACTGTCTTCCTTGGGCGTTGTAACCGTGTCTCAGGCTCCCGATCCGAAAGCTTGATCCTGACGATCCTGTTCAGGGATAATGGGACGAACTAATTAAATTATTGTATTGGAATCGGTCTTCGATAAGTATGCAAAGTTTCAATTTAATCTGACGTTTTGAAGTGGGTGAAAAGGACGTTCAAAAATTCCGTTACATAGATACATACAGGTGAAGCTAATAAAAGCGTGTTAAAACGAAAGGATGTCTATATAATAACAATAGGAATAAAGTAAGAACGCATAACGATGAATCCAAATAATTTGAGACAGAAGTAGGCGTAAGACAGGTCGGCGTATTGAGTCCATTGATATTTTCAGTAGTTATTGCCGATGTTATTGCCGATAGCAAAGCAAATTACCAATACTAGAATTACTGTTCGTTGATGATATGGTCCTAACAGTAGATTCTGAAGAAAAACTACAACATAACTTAGTGATATATAACGAAGAGCTAAGAAATCTAAAGATGGAAATAAAATAAAACATAAAATTGTACTCGATGGGAATATAAGTATTTATGCATAATAATAGAAGATAATGGAAACATGGATGGTGAAATGAACGAAAAAATAGGAAAAGCAGGCAAACTATACAACACCCTAAAAACAACATTCCCAGGAAGAAGTAAAAGCAAGAGAGGTAAAAACCATTAACGATTTACGGCAGTGAGTCTTGTATCTTAAAAAAGAGAAACAATAGTACAGAAATGAGATTCCTACTCAAAATAAAGGGGATAGAGTGAGTGAACAAGAAGGGATAGAGGGAAAAATATGACAGTAATGGAACGATCAGAAACGAAACCAATCGAAAGAGCTAGAGAAGAAAGATAATTGAATTGGCTAGGACACATCCACAGAATGCTTGGATTCATTGAAATGAGGCTAGAAAATTAACACTGGACAACAACTGTCAGTCTTACGCCTAACGGTACAACGGACATTTAGATTAAATAAAATAAAAATTGTAAATTGAGTGTGTAAGGAAGGAATATTTTTTTTAATATACATTTTCCAGTAGTAAATTGTAGCAATTATTTTAATATTCCTTTGTCTATACAGATTTTCTATATTTTTCCCTTATTTTTCATGCTCTTATCAACACCATCACAGCAGCACTCATGCCGGCTAACATTACAATATTAGATGTATTCATGAAACTGAAACTACACAGTTAACAGGAGATACTTACAAAATAAAATATTTTTAATGTTTTTAAAAAACCATCTTTACTGAACTCGCCAGAAATGTTAAAGGATTGACGTAAGTATGTGGACAGGAAGGAGGCATGTAACTTACCGTGAGCTAGGATGCATGCGCTAACGCATGCAATAACACAAGAAAGGCACGTTGAAACCCATGTTGTCCGGAAAAGATGTAGACATACCATTAAAAAGGGTACAAGGTTGCATTGCTGCTAATGGCTCACATTTGATTGACATAATTTTTTAAAGTTAATTAATATAAAATTTAAAGACAAAATAATCATATTATACAAAAAGAATAAGTAAAAATAACTGTAATTAAAATGGTACCGTGCCCCACCCGTTATAATAAATAAACAATGCATCAAAGCGAGTGACTTTTTAACTGGTTTTCGTGAATTTCACAACGATGAATATTGATATCATTGGTATAATGGATTTGCAGTGTTACACTTGATCCTATATGCAGAGTTCTATTGTTTTTTGTTGAGTCTCGTAGCAATTAATGAAAGTTAGAAAATGTTATCATAATATTTCACGAAAACCAAATTTATGAAAACCACATACATGTGGTTATTTGAATATGAATCAATATCCCCATGTTGTAAAGAAAAAAGCTGAAGCTGCAGAAGTACAGGATTTTATAAAAGAAATTTTAAGACATGCATAATATTGATACAGAATCCTGGTGCTTATATATATATATATATATATATATATATATATATATATATATATATATATATATATATATATATATATATATATATATATATATATATATATATATATATATATATATATATATATAACACATACCCACTGGTTTCCTGAAGTTCTTTAGAGTTTCAAAATGTCTGTACTAATGCTTTCTACTGCCTATGTGTTACTACTACATGTTGTGCACTTTTTAAAACAGCATGGCATCAGAGTTATCAAATCTATCATCATATTTGATTTTACGAGTATTTCAGAAGAACAGATGGATACTCCATATTAATATTTTTGACTTCCTTTTGGAAAATCAATGACGTGACATCTTTCGCATATCGAAAATGCATTGATAAATGAATGTGTTCAAGTTTACATTATATTCCATTGAAGGAGCTATTCATACATTCACGAATTATTATGGATTATATGCAGTTGGTACAATAGTAATGGTAACTAGTTGAATATATCGGGTAAAACACCATCATAGTGCTTGACCATTCTCCCATATTCATCCGACTTGTTTCCGCACTATATTGATTGTTCTCAAAACTGCAACGGCCGATGAAAGGGAATGATATCAACTCGATTTTAAACATCGACCAGTCTTTGGCAGGGGCTTTTAAAAAAATTGCCAAATTTGTGTACCAGGAGTATTTATTGAAGGACATCTTATAATATTTCAAAAAGTTCTAGATTAATCTTTTGAATGTAAAGGGTTGTCCAATTAGAGTGTTTAAGAACTTTAAAATTAGACATAATGATTAATAAATAAGCAAATGGTAATTTTTATTTTGTCTTGAGAACAAATAATGGAATTATGTTTTGAAAATATGTCCCCTTTGGTTTCGTGTGGAGTGCATTCTGGAGACCCAATTTTCGATTACTTTTTCACACATATTGGTTGATATGTTTTCAACGTTGACCTGAAGAATCATATATCATTGTACCTCAATTTCAAGTTCTGACACTTTAATTAGAATAAGTCCGGGGTTGTTGGCCATAGTTTTTTCAAGGTTCAGTTACAATAAATGTAGATTGTACATGTATGTAGATTGTCATTATTAGTTTTAATTAAACTTTGAAAGCTATACTGCAGCTTAATTAACAAACATATAATCACTTCTATAGGATCAACCTTAAAAATAATTAAATTTAAAAATCACAGCTGGCCATCACTCCCACAGCGTCCGAGAGAGATGGCCTTAGAAGTTCGGGAGAGTTGGCCAGTAATTAATTCTACTGTTTCTCCTTTTTTCACCATGCATTTTTTGAGTTTTAGTTCCTTGTTTTCCTTTGTCCACATTTTGAATACATGTCAAATTCAGTGTAAGTTTCGTGGATTCAAAGTTGGCAAATGATACACTTAAGCCAGTCTTCGAGAAGATGCGTTTTGAAATAATTCTCGCAACAGCCCACTTAGTTATCTTCTTTTCTCCTTTCATTCTCTTCATCTGATGCATCGCATAAAACTGGCTGTTCGTCATCGTCAGTACTGTCAGATATCCTTCTTAAGGATTTGTTCTTTCGTGTGTTTTTTGCCTTTCTGGGTCTTGTTTTCTTTTTTTCTCAGTCTTGTTTTCTTTTATAGCATTTTTCTTAGCAATACGTTTTAGCATTTTGCCATTTTTTATATTTGAACATTTGAATGTGTTCTTTTGATGTCAGGAGTGTGCCGACTTACTTAGTCCGTTTGCGTACTTCGATATTTTTCAGTGGAATAAGAGATATTTCCATTAAAATTGCGTTGGAATTAAATTCGGGGCGTTAATTTTTTTAGTGGAGTTCTTAACTTCGTCGGAAGCATTGCCGCAACTCTAGAATCTCTGCAAAATATGTTCTTACTAGGTCTTTTCTTCGGTAACATTTCAGGGCTTGCATTTGAGATTCGGTGTTCCTCAGCACAAAAGATTGGTTCAGAGACTGTAACAGACTCAGTTACTGACTCTTTTGATGTTTTCGAAACTTGTTCTATATTTGTTGACATTAAATCGCTGGCACTGCTGGCAGCCTGTTCCAGAACTGTGATTGTGACTGTCGAGTCATTTTGAGGCTGATATGAGCTCCTTTGATTCTCGTGTAAAAGCATAATCTGCGATTGCGTTTGGATTAAAAGGACTGATTCCTGTAGCTTTGAATTCAGTAAAAAGCAGAAGCTACTTTTCCCCACGCTTTGTTAAGCAATGTTCCGAATGATAGTCTTGTAATACGATGACCAGGATTTTGTTTCAGCCACAGTCGACATTGTTCGTAAAAATGAGTTTTCAGTGACTTGAATGGTTATCCAACGTGTGAAGGTATTGAGATGTGTGACTTGGCACTGAAAGCAATACTATGTCACTATGTTCTGAGCATTTCAACATTTTAACAGAATTGCAGTGAGTCTAATGGCCATCCAACATCAGAAGAATTTTCCCTGCAGGCTTTTTGGGATGAAGTGTGTTTTTAATAATTCCAAATATTGGCCGAAGTTATGTATGCTTGACTTCTCACACATACAAATTTTCGATCCAGCAGGCATTTCGTTCTCAAACACAGCTTTTTTATTTTTATCCTTCATTATGCAGGCAGGTGGGAAGTATATACCTTCAGCACTACAACAGGCTATAACAGTTATGGTCTCTTCATTTTCAGTCGATGTAACTGTGGATACAACTTTGGAAGCCTTCTCAGCAAGTACATGTTCGGGACGGTTATTCAATTGGAGTCCCGTCTCGTCCATATTGAAGATGTGACTTGGTTCCAACATCACGTCGTCGACCATCAAGACGTCATTCAGAAGTTTAAAATAAGCATCTACCTCCGACTTGTTCATAGCAGTCGATCGCTCTAAGGAAACACCTTTTGACTTTCTGATTGCAATATCAGGGTGCCTGCTCAAAAACAATTGTACGAAGTAGTAGCTTGCTTTTTTCATTTCTTATTGAATCTGTGTTTTAAATTTATTTGTTCAGCTAGCAGATAAGCTAAGCAGAAAGATTTCTGACATCATCAATCGTTAAAGAAAATCTTTTCGCTTGCACGACTTTAATGTGGTTTGCTAGCTTCTTTTCATCTTCTTCGTCAAAAAAGGAAGTTGGTCGAACTGGCATTTCACTATTTTTCAAAACGTTTATGACTCTTTCTTATGAAATTAACACAAACATGTTTGTTTCCATTTAAAAAATGGAAACATCGCTAGTAATCTTATGGTCATCACACCCTGACCGAATATGGCCATCTTTCCTAATTTTTCGGGAGACATGATCACACCAGCCACGTGATAAAATGTATGATCCGTGGTTATTTTGAGGTTATGTTCAAGTTCCGAAATTAATTAAAAACATCATTTTTCAAAAGGGGCCATCTCCACGGACTTACCTTATTAGTTTATTATCATCATTACTTACTTTATTATCATCATTTTCGATTCTCTGCGCAGAATATATCTTGTTCATTTAGAATAACTACAGCTACATCGATTTAAAATGCATTTCATATAATACTAAGTATTTCGTTCATAATTTCATCAATTGCAGTTATATCATCATTTTATCTTCTTTACAATAGGGAATGTTTGCTTTTCGTAGAGGAAACAAATATATTCTGTTTTGAATTGATAATACTAAAAAATTTTTAGAGGGATATGTTTCCTTAAGTAATCTTGAATGAATTACGCTCATTAGACAGGATTTATGATTACCTTAGGCTAAGTTCCTCTTAATTGATTTTTTCTTTTTGATTTATGACAAGGTTATTATTAATTATAGTTTTTTTTTCCATATGAACATTAACACTGTTAAAAAGTCTTTGTGCGTTGAGATTATATGGATATCTATGATTATCAAATTTAAAATATTTTAAATTTAATAACCAATTATTTCTAGGTTAGTAATCAATCTTTAATTCATTAACTATACATATTTTGTGAAGATTGAATAGAGGCTTTAAAATACTAATTATTTTAAAAATATTTAATCGTAAATAGAAATTTGGGAGTTTTAATTGAAATAAAGGTATAAGGCAAGTAAAAATTTTTTTTTTGAACTTTTCTACATATATATGTTGCTAGAGGTTAGGGGAAAATTGATAGCAATGATAAATCAAATTATATTTGGATTTTGATATGGGTATGCGGGGTAAAGTTTTTTCTTTAATAGGAGGTAGGAATGTAAAGGCATGTTGATATATTAAAAATTATGCTGGATAATATATCTTAAATTCAACAATAGATACACCTATGATGCATGTATGCGATTGCTAAACATGAGGTAAAGTAAACTATTTAAAAAAATGTTTTAATTATGTTGTAAGGTATTTTAGCGTCTGCTAATCTTGCTATAAGATAATATGTAGCTACATGTAGAACTGTATCCGGGATGTCTATTAATCGGGATTTACTTACGATGGGAATGCACCTATGCATTCCCATCGTAAGGGTCCTTATTGAGTTTCTTTATACCGCAGGATATTCTTATTGGGTGTTTCCATATACCAAGAACACATCGCTTAGAAAAGCACCAAGTTCGAATTGAATACAACTCTATTTGTTTTAGTAGTGAGTCTAGATTTTGTTTAGGTGGTCATAATGGACGTAGAAGTGCCATTTTCTTTGTGAAAGGTAAAATTTATTCGCAATTCACTTTTTAACAATAAAGCTCGTGAAATAATGCAGTTTTTTTAAATATTTTTCGGTAGCAATAGTCCACTGATTTGTGAGATTTGTGGATTTATCAATGATAGAATGTATAAGGCGTATAGTTGCTCGAACTCTTGAGCGATTGGTCCGGTCAGCAACTTTAAAAAAACTTGGAGCATGTGCACAATTCGTCTGGGCTACAAGTAGAAATTGAATATCCAATCGGTCCTTACCGCATTACAAACTATTATAATAACAATGATAAGTGTACCACATTTTTATACCGAAGTGGAATTTTTTTGTCATTGCAACCATCATGTTATACACAAAAATTAACCGCCACCAGATAGCTACCGCTTCTAAGCCACATTCCACCTCCTCAGCTACGACGAATAAATTCTCTTATAAATAACCGTGGATAATAGAAACCCATCATAATCAACTGCACTCTACGCTACCATCGACAAAAACGGCAAGGACGGTTTTGGAAAATGAATGTAACCTCACTAACGCATGGCCTCAAGAAGGAACTGCACAACAAAATAATAACATGCTGTGCATCACTTATTCAAAAGCCACCAGGTTTCGATTTACCGCGTAAAACATGCACCAAGCTGCAGAATTAGAACTCATCATGGCAGGTGTACATATTGTCTACAATGCTGGAGCAAGTAAACGTCTCCATTTTGTGGTGAAACCCAAACTATCAGGCGCATCATAGAATAATCTCTATCGAAATCATACAATGACAGACACGAGGACTCCCTGCTGGTGACCCCAGAATCGATACATTACATAAATAGACTAGACGTTGATCTGAAATCTGTTAGAGTGTATATATACATGTTTCTATGTTTGTATTTATATTTTAATAATGTATCTATAGTCATACGATAAATAGATATCACAAACTATACTATCCAAGCTAGATATTCAGGAGAAAAAAATATCTTGAATACTGAGTGATATTTATATGGAGTTGTGCAGTTGTAACGCTGAAAGTTTATCCGTGCGTCATCTGTTTTATTCATATGAATCAAGTCAAAAATTGTTAGTCAAATTAGTGCTTTCATAATGAACGTGGTTGGTGCCTCGAAAGACGGACATTTATGTTTATTATTTCAATCGTTAACTTAAACTTATCTTAGTCTTCACTTCTTCTACCCTACTGGGTGTAGAGGTTTGGGCCTTGTTTGGATTCCTCTTGGTGGAATCTTCTTCATTTTCCTCTGTCTCTGCCCATCACCATTGCTCTCTGTCAATCAATTTCTCGCCTCGCCAGGCTTTCAGCGATCGACTTGTTCCAAGTTTTCCTCGGTCTTCCTCTCTTCCTCCCTCTATACATACCCATGGCCCACACTCTCTTCACCACCCGTACGTTTGCACGTTGCTATCGCAATTGGTTTACCATTTTACTTTCTTCGGGTAAATCTGTTGTTTTGGTCTCTGCCAAAGTCTGTTTGTCCCGGAAGAAGAAATAAATGGATTATGTTTTTTTCTTTTCTTAATAGAATTGATAATTTTCCTTGATATTTTATGCTGCAACAAGCCTCTAAAAAATATTACAATGTGATAATGCAAAATAAATAAAACGTGATCAAACTAACTATTCTTTACCTCTTGATTGGATGAAAGAGGCTCTAAAAGTCCCTCATTCCTATTTTCAATTTTTAAATATTGATAAACATTGAGCACAAATTATTGGGCTTGCGATTTCAGTTTTTTTCTCGACATTATCGGAAATCTCACAAAATGTTAAATCAAATATAGATACCTTAAAAGTTCATACTTCTATATTGAGCAAATTATTTCGAAATGGTAGTTTATCTTTCTGTATGTTTTTAGAATTAGCCAATATAAATTCTATTTATATTAAACATGTCTAAGTGTCTTTGGTTGGTATTATTGAAGGAAATAAAACTTTATGAATCTTTACAAATATTTACTGATGACAAAAAAGATGGTAACAGTAGTTCTTACAAAAACTTATTTTAGAATAAAACTGAACTTTACAGCACAAAATTTCACTAAAACACAATAAGAAAACAACTCAAATGAGAATCAAAATAGTACCGCTGAACTCAATAGACGTACTTTTAATCGGTAATACGAACAAACACCTGCTAATTGTTTCTTGCTTTCTCTTTCTACCACACTGTAATGCTGTTGTAACGCACTGCTTGAATATATTCATACATAAAGACATCATATATTCAACAAAGACATATTTTTGTTACAAAAACAATAGACCACCTTATAAAGGCATTATTGAAAATTATTTCTAGATTATATAAATGTATCGTAGTCGTCAGTTATATGCCATATTCACATTCATTAATTCAGATTTGATTCCGTGCTGTATATCAGTACTCCCATAACTGGCGATATAATGAAATACTTTTGATATGATTTTGTGTATCCAGCTGGCTTCAGCTGCAGGTGAAATATAAGTACCAGAGATATTGCTAAAAAAGTTGCAACCGCCCTGCTTGCTTTAAAAAAAACTTGCTGCTTACAACGTGTCTAGTTTGATTAATAAATAACGAGAGCTGAAAATGATAACATCTTTCCTTTGAACAGAGTGTGTATCTCATTTGAAAGTTGTGATCAATCTAGTTGACCGTTAACTTAAATGGTCCGGTTCAAGTAAACTACCTTCTAATAAATTACTCACATCTGTCTTCCATTATCTAATCTAATAATATTTTATATTCGATACCTTTGTGTTAGACCTGCTTGATTAATTTCGTAGCGAATGGACCATCCTTCATTTAAGTCACAAGGTAGAAAGTTTATAGATCTACGTACATTCTCTTTATGGTGTTTTGAAAAATACGCTGCCTGTTTGAACATAGATCACTAACGTTAAGCTGAATATTTACAATGAATCTATGTGGGAAGCGCTTGAATTTAACACAACTGTTTATTGATAAACGTTGACGAATTTGTTAATAGTAAACGATGTTTCTAATTTGTAAAGCAACATTTCCTGGCGTAATTTTACAGCTATTATTATCCTAGAACGATTTTTGTAATAAAAGTTAATTTTTCATGATATTGAAAATCTTAAACTTACGTCTATTTACTTATAATGTATTATAAAATACATTTTAAACTGAATGTGTTATTCAAGGATCAGAGTAAAATTTAAGTACCAAACTCTTGCTCTTTTTCCGATTACTGAGCTTTCATCCATGCTAATGTGCTAATGAACGACAAATGTGAAAGTCGAATGGTGATTGATCTGACCTTGATGATGCTTGATGTGGTGGACGTTGTATTACATCGAGTTCTTGTTGTTTCTTCTTCAATTGTCTGACAGTACGCGGTTTGATGTTATCCTGCTGTACAAGTATGTACTGTCAGTTAACAAGCAAAATAAATTGCATGCCTTCGGTCGATCATAATAAACGGTTTCTCAATAAGAGCGATACGATTTGAATTTTAAACAAAACACAGAAAATTCGGCCGAAAATGGTACTCATTTTTTTATTAGATGGTATATTTTATGCCATTTATGATTTAAACACAATATCGTTCAAGTACCCACCTCGACTCTTTTTGCACTGATCCGATTGGCCCAATTTTCGATGACTCGGTGGAGCATTTCGAATGCATGGCGACTATGGTTGCTCGAATGTTGGCTTCTGTGATTTAACATAGCCCCAAAGAAAATAGTCTAAAGGTGTTAAATCAGAAGATCGTGGTGGCCAGTTGTAAAGGTCATTTCGCGAAATTACTGATTCTCCGAATTGATTGCTCAATCAGTCCATCGTAATGCGTGCTGTGTGTCTTGTTGAAAATATAGTCTGTTAGCATCAATTTCATCACTTTTTGGAAAGACAAAATCGGATTACATGGCACGATAGCGTTCGTCATTTACAGTGACGGTCCGTCCTTGGGCATTCTTGAAAAAATACAGCCCGATAATGCCACCGTACCATAATCTACACCAAACAGTGATTTTTTCGGGATGTAATGGGGCCTGATGAATCACTTGTGGTGGTAACTTGCCTCATCGGAGAAGATGATTTTGCGATGACACAAAATCATCGACCCCGACGTAATCGATGGTGAGTTGGTTTAAGTTTTTGTGCCAATATAATCTTGTATTGGTGTAAGGGTATAAACCGAGGTCCAAATGCAAAATATGCCAGGTGGTCATTCTGGATAAGCTCAACGCTTGAGAACGGCATAGAACAGACACATTATTGTTTCAATAATTTCACGAACAGTCGCGGTATTTTCTTCACAACGGCCACTACGAAGTCGTGACGGTGGCTTTTGGTCATGAAGACTAAACTCACGTTCAAACATATCAATTGTACGGCGGATAGCTTGATAAGAAGGAGCAGAACGACGACCGTGTTTTGAACGAAATGCTCTTTGAGTAGCAAAAAAAATTCCCGAATTTTAATAAAATATTTGGACAATTTCCAAAGGTTGTGGCAACGAAAACATCTTCATGGTAAAATTGCAAACCTTACGAGATAACGAGAGATAGACGAGAAACCTTACATCGAGAATTGGATATCAAATATGGCCACCATTAGCTGTCAAAATACTATCGTCCCTATTGGGAAGCACTTTAGAAGTTCACCCGGGGCAGCTTGATTATTTGGAAACAATTCAAAGTATTGGTTGGGTAAATATAAAGCATTTAAAATTAATGTAATATTTATTGATTCGTTTGGCTATTTCTTGATTTAGGATCACGCTTCGATCTTATGTTGCTATAGGTAAATGTCATTTAATTTTCAGTGTCTCACAGTTTTTATGGTTTTCATCAGTTTCGTGTTTTAAGTAGCCTAGAAAATGAAAGGATCTAATTTGCATTATTATGCCCTTTATGCATTTAACGAGCTGCAAAATTCTAAAAACGACATGCTGTGGTTGACAAGTTTTTGGCCTGACGAAGAACATACAGGATTTTTGAGATTTTTTAAATACATTTTCAAGTCGCTTTGTAATTCAATACATTTAGACCGATGTTCCAACTCTTCAATAACCTTAGTATAATGCGATTTGTCCAATTCTGCGAAACAGGCCGTCTGAGCTTTAATCTTTTCATGGTGATGCTGGAAAATCTGTTTAGGTATGGCAGGTGAAAAGAAGCTGATGGGATCGATTTTTCGCCTACAAGCCTGAGCCGTTTTAAGATCGCATAATATGAAAGTTAGTATGTAGTATTGTAAAACCGTATAAAGTAATAGAAATCATCTTTGTGCAACAAAAAGTGGCTATTTAAAGTAACGCAGGGCTAATTAATATATCCTTGCTTCCAAGAAATAATGTTACCTATATTAATAATTAGTATTTCCATTTGGTTGCTAACTTATTAGTTTCTTTGTATAAGTTTAGATCTTAGGGTAGAATGCAGGGAATAAGTAACTTTATTACTCTTTATAAACCGATTTTTGATGTCTCCGATTTTTGATGTTATTGTTTTAGTCAAGCTTATTTTCACTACTTCAAGCTTGTTATCGCCGATTACTCAGTTGTGTTTATAAAATAATCGGTGCCAGGGTAATTTTTTAGAGCTTTTCAACAACTTGCTTCAACTTCTTTTAAAATTAATCACAATTCGTAAGCTATTTGATACACATACTGGAGATCAACAAACAATACGAAATAAATATTTTATTGGATTAATTATGTAATATTTGTGGACATCATGATGATACTCGTATTACATAATGATAAAAAAATTAAGAAATTCAACTTACATTTGACACAAAAAAGAATAATTAGAAAGTCTACCAAGATTATTAAAGCACTCTGTAATTTTGTGCATGAATTGAATTAAATGATCTATACCTTAAGTGGCAATGTATTTCACATACATGTGTACAATATTTCAAGTTCGTTTAAAGTTACTTAAATTCCGTACAAGGTGTATCAGCGAGAAATCCGGGGATCTTAGGGGCCAGTCGAGTGTTGCTATCGCAGACTCTTATAAAAACGCTTCCCAAGCATAGAGCTCTTATTCTATGTCTTCTTAAATGAGCTGTGTGCCATTCTAAAGTGAAAATTAAATTTCACCTTTTAGAAATTTCACCTCTGAGAATGTCTAACTCGTTTACGTTTGTCATGACCACTTAAACAATGTTGTATATGTACTCTGTAACATATAAGCTCTATACTATTTTAAGTATCCCCTTTCCTGGTGCTCTATAAGGAAGAACCCAATAAGGGAAAAGCACACACACAAATGCCACTTAAATAAAGGCCAATTAACTGTTATCTTTTTTATTTATCCTAACACCTATTTGTAGCTATAAAAGCCATCACGCGCTTGCCAGACATTTTGACATCAATTTCGCAGGTCAAAATATTGTATGTTGTATAATGCTGATATTCAAGCCATCTTATCCATGTCCTTATTACGATAGAAACAAAATTATACAATCATCTAGAGATTTTATGAAAAGTTATATCTGCTTGTTTCATACCAATAGCTCGACCTCTTACCAATAACTAACATTATACTATATATTATACAGGCACTTTTAACTCACCAGAATACTGCTTAGTTTAATAGTATATGAAAAATATCTCACAATATAGTAAAATCATTTTTTTAAACCGTTCACATTGTGATATTTTTTGCAATTACACTTAAAGTTAAACATGCAGACAGTGTATCAGTTTTTGTGTTCAGGTTAGGGTATATAGTTAGTACATTTTCAGTTTGATTCAAATATGTACATTGGGTGTTGTAATTTTTTTGTTCTAGTATAAATTTTGAAAATGATAAAATTTAAATATTTGAATCTAATTGATTTAGAAATGGCCACTCTTGTGTTTCAGTTCAGTCAGTTTTATCTCATTTTTATTCAGTGTGCTTCTATTTAATTAATAACACGTCGGATGTTGTCCTTTCCTTTCATTCGGGGATCATTCGCCTACTTTAGCGTCTACTTTATCGTAACCCTAACGATAATTTTTGAAACCAGCTGTCAGTTTTGCAGTCTGAAAATTATGATTGTGACTATGGTCAGATGGTTTTGATTATGATGTTAATTGAACTATACATATTGTTTAAGTCTAAATTAAAACTAAAAATTAAAAAGAAAAAATAATAAATGTTGTTAACATCGATTTTTTTCGCAAAATTTGAGCGTTTATTTTCATAATGCAATAAATTGCCTTAATCAAAGTATTGGCCATTGTTACTATTACTTTTTCCCATCTTTCTGTTAAATAATGTTTAAAATGTTGTGTTTACATGTTTACACACAATGTTTGACAATGTTAAAATCACAAGTTTTTGAGGTTAGAGAATGTTCACCATACGCTTCAACCAACAACCGATAAATTTCAGTAGCCGTTTTCTTCAAATGAAAGAAGGTTATTAAACTTCCCGTAAAACGTCTTTTTCTGGTACATAATTCCACATATTCAAAGCTATGAAAAACTATGTTTTTTTGTACAATGAGAAATAAGTAAGCCAAAGAAGTAAACTTCTGTCGAAATTTCTATATTGGAAATTTGTACGAGAATTGTTTCGGGATATAGTGCCTTCTTCAGATACGAAAATATAATGTTAAAAATTTTAGTAGATATTGTTATATACACAGTATGTTGGAAAAATAACGGAACTTTAATAAAAAAGAAACAATTTGTTATTTTGCCAAAATTATTTATTTTTATTCAAAATACATCCTTTGCGTATCAGTACACCGTTACTTCGTTACGGCTTCTTGGACTTGTGTAATACTGTCATAAAACATTCATTTAATGACCAGTTTGAGTTTCGGGAACAGGAAACAGTTACACAGAGATAAATCAGGCGAATACAGACGATGTTGAAGCCCACAGACTTGCTTTTTCGCTAAAAATTCACAAACAGCGACGGTCCTGGGTAGAAATCGAAGGACAGACTTTCCGTTTATTTATATCCTTTGTCAAAATTTCGTGAATTATGCCGTTGGTCGTATTTAATTCCTCCGCTATCCATCTCACAGTTAAATTCACATCATAGGCGATCATTTTTTCTACCAACTTACCGCGATTTTTGTTTTTTGGCCGGCCAGGTTTGGGTCGTCTTTTAAAGCATCACGACCATCATGGAATCGCTTACCAGGCAGTAACGTTTTATAGAGGAGATATACATCTTTCAGATTATATATTGTTTCAATAGATGACGCTAGTAGTTTTCTTAAAATTTAAGTCCCGTTATTTTTCCGATATACTGTGTATTCTAGTTATACTGTATATTAAAGTAAATCAATGAATGATAATGGTCTGGAATTCCAAGTCTACCTGGTCATTTAGCAGAATTTCCAGTTTTTTTCCTTTGTTAATTTTTAAGCTCTCTAAGATATTATTTTTTTTAGAATCATTTATATTATGTAGAATTTTAAAATATTTGTATGATGTAAGTTCATATTTTAGTATGATTTTTCTGATATCGAATGGTTGATATAACCATTTCTAATATAATAACTTCTTTTATGTTCGTATAACCTAATATAAAAAGATCCTATTTGACCAACATAGACTTTTAAACAAGCATCACTCTCAATTAAATAAACTCCCATATTATAAAATGTGACTTTTATTGCTTTAAATAAGAGGTCCCAAATTATTATTAGTTATTGAAGGCAATTTATATATTGTTTGTCTTTAATAATTGTTATGAAACTAATTTAGTTAGTTTTCCTGGATATAAGTTTAATACAGGTTATTTTTAATAGTAGTGATGTGATAAATGTTAATTTATTAATTTTACTATAACATTTTATATTCATTATTTTATTTTTTGGGTTAAATATTTGTAATGTAATTCTTTTGTTATAGTTACATAAGTCTACAGTAGATTTGGTGATGGAAACACTAAAACTCTTTTTGAATATGCTCATTATGCTGACTCTAACGGTACATACATTTTTTGAAATGCACGTGTAATTTTCAAAATATGAGAGGTGTCGAAAAAATACGATTATTTTATATTTTTTACCTTTTGTTACATCATTGAACATGGAGAAAGCTTCATTTTTGTGATTTGTTTGAGTGAGTTCCTTCCAGGCATCAACTCAAACTTCAGCAGTAATCAACCATCATGTGCTCATCCCATCGACCCTGGCACCTTTCTTTCATATTTTTAGATTCTGATAAAATCGCTCTCCTTGTTCCTCACTATAAGAGCCAAGGTTGTCCGGGAATTTGTCCAAATTATTGTGGAAGTAGTGAACTTTGATGCTCATTTGACATCCAAACTTTCTGAAATTTTCCAGCATGTTTTACACCAATTTGCCATAATTTTGGGACTTGAAATTTCCTAAGATTTTTTTTACAACATTAACGAAAGAAAACCAGATTTATGATTCTATATCATTCATTGAATGAACGAAATTGTTATCTTTGGTCAGCAGCCTAATTTGTAGTCCATCGAAAATGCCAGCCTTATGTTTCTTCTTGCTCATGCTAGGAAATTCCTAGATATATATTTCAAACAGGAACCATTTTTATCCAATGCTTTGACATACTGTTTCATTAGTCCCAATTTTATGTGCAATGGAGGTAAAATTATTTTCTCTCTAGTAACTAACGATGTATTTATGATATTTTGTTTTCCAACTGTCAAGTCTTTTCTTTCAGGCCAGTTTGTTTTAATCCAATGCACACTTTTAGCTCTGCTAGCCCACAAATAGAGAAAACATGGAAATTTTATGTAGCCGCTTTGTTAACCCAATACAAAGTTTACCATTTTTAAATTTACGCATATAACCTACTTATGATCATTGTACTTGAGTTTTGCCAATGCAAGAGGTATGGTTTCATATTCTTCCTTTAATTTAGTGGAATCAGCAATGGGAACGGCACCATGCTTATTGCCATTATGTAGCTAAACACATTTCAAATTCCGCTTGGAGCTGTCTATAAAAAGTCTCCATTCATTTTGCTGGTAGTCCAAGAAACCCTTTTTTGATAAAAGATCACCAACATTATATTACAATAAACAACATCAATTTCTGAGCAAAAAAAAAACGGAAGCAGTTCTTTTTCTTGTGTACGATAACAGGTAATTTTAGAACCTGGAGAAAGTAAAGTCCTCTCTTTGAGTCTGGATGCTAACAGTTCTTATCCTTCTTTTGAAAGATCGAGGTCTCTGATAAGGTCATTTAAAGCGTCTTGAGTAAAAAGTAGGGGTTTGATGACGTAGCTTCAGAATTATCACTTTCTTTACTTGTTCTAGCTTGACTATATTCGGATGTATTACATTCTGTATCTGAAAGATCTGACAGACTCCGGAAAGTTGGACCAGGAACGTCTTCTGAATGAGATAGGTCTTTTAGCAGATACCAGATCGGGACAGTTTTTTTTTTCGGTTAATACCATGTACCTTGGTATATAAACAAGATTTATGACTATTGAGACGAAAACATTATTAACGTGAGTAGATTAAAAACTGAGATAATTTAATGCCAGAGAGTGTTGCTAGACACTATACCTTTAAACGTTTAAGTCTCGGCGACACCAATTTTTTTTTTTTTTACTTTGTAGACCTGTGTTATTTAACAGCATTGGTATGTTTAAGAATCTACACACTATGTGGAAATAATAACGGGGCTTCTTAAATAAAAAAAAAAATAGTGATTTGCTAAAATTATTTATTTTTACCCAAAATATATACAGCCCTTCTTTATCAATACACCGCTGGGTATGGCATCAATGCTAGCATATATTTTTTATGTCGTTTTTCGCAAACTCCTCAATGAGCCTCATCACGGCTTGTTGGACTTGTGTAACACTGTTATAAAACATTCCTTTCATGGCCAGTTTGAGTTTCGGAGACCGAAAATAGTCACACGGAGAAAAATCAGGTGAACACCAAACCTCCTATGTTGAAGCGCACAGACTTGTTTTTACGCCGAAAATTCACGAACTGCTATGGTCCTGTGAGATGATACATTATCGTGCAACAAAAACCAACCAACAACCCGCCTGTGAGATGATGCATTATTGGGCAACAAAAACCAACCAACAACCCGGCTTTCCATCTTTGGTCCTGCTCTCGAACGGTTCCCTTCCACAAACGCCCCGAAACACCCCAATAATTTCACCAGTGACATTTTGACCCTGTGGAATGTTTTTTGGCCAGGTCGTCTTCCCAAGCATCACGATAGGCCTGGAACCGCTTATACCACTCGAACGCACGTGTACGGGATAGCAAGCATCAACATAAATTTTTTTCATCAATTTATATGTTTCTGTAAAAGTTTTAGCGAGCAAAACAAAATTTAATATTAGCCCTTTGTTTTATCGTGTTTTTGTGACGAGGTGGAAAACTGTACTATCACTTTAAGCGCTATAACTTGACAATCCGTTCAGTGACTCTAATGATGGCAGTCTCGTTTTATAGAAGAGATTCGAGATTATGCATTTTTTCAATAGATGCGCTAGTAGTGTTCTTTGAATTAAAAAAAAATCAGTTATTTTTTCGACATACTATGTATGTATAAATGAATTAAATACCGCCATCTTTTGTGAATAAGGATAATATGATTTGCTATTATGCATTACTATATCTGTATGAGATAGTTTATGAAAAAAGTTTATTTTATTTTGTTTTCCTTCAACTGTAAGCCTAATTTTATTATGGAGATAAATTATGTAGGTTATACATTGATTTAGTGTTAGTTTAACATTGCATTTTCGTATTTGAAAAAAACACTCTTGACGAAACAATTGTCATATTATTTTCGAATATAGTCGAAGATAAGTCTCATTCAAGGAAATTAAATTTATACATTTAACAGTCTGCTACACCAAACTGCTGGGTCTATATATGTTTACAATCTCAAACTTTATAGTACTTATAGTTGTTTATATAATTAATCTGTATAACCAAATGATTTATTGATTTATTGGGGGTATCGTTTTACGCACTGACATAATTAGTTAATAATCAATTAGTATGTAGTTAATGTACATTAGTAATCGAAAAAACTTATAATATGATGTTTGACAAACATATTATATATTTATATTAATTAATAATTACGATATAATTATTATATACGAAAAAAGATTTGTTATTACTTAATTGTCCATGTATTACGCCGTATTAAAAGTCTGAAAAATAAAATGAAAATGTTATACGTTTTTAATTCAATCGTTTTTTTAAAAAGACCAATTTAATCTCATAAATACCAATGATTTTCGCTTTAAAAGGGGAAAAAATTATGATACTCGAGGACGAATTTTATGTTAATGACATTTGCCGAAAAGCAACGTTACATGGTCGGTATTGGGTAGCAGTTAATTTGGAATAATTATGGGAAAGAACAGTTGTAGTTTGAGAGTATTATTAAGATCTTGTTTTTAAATTTGGCGAAGAACCAACTTTTTAGTATTCTGACAGACCTTCGACATTATTGTTTATTACTTGCAAAATATTCTTAATTAGGGATTATATTTTGAAACATCATTAAGTGTTATGTTAGTTTGATTTTTCTTTCATATTTTCTGATATTTTATAGTGCATATCCGCTTATAGGTAACATCTTTTTGTCTATAAGATGGACTGGACAAGTTATTTTTGATCATTATCAAAACATGTGTCATATACTTAGCTTTAAGGCTAGATTTGTATTGATATCATGTGATTTATTTAAAATAATCAGCATCGAAGTTGATAATACGGTTTGTTTGGTTAATTATTGTGTCAAATGGTTTTCTAATCTCTTTCTTTTATAAAGTGCTTTAAACTATATTTTCTTTGCGAAATTAAGTTGAGGTATATATTTTTTTAAGTATCTTAAAAATGCAAATACTAGTATTAAACTAGTTTTTGAAGAACAATTTACAAACTGAATCATTGGGATTGAGCTTTGTGGTGATCTTTCCGCTGATATCGAGCTGCCCAGTGGTGGTGGAAGTATTGTATCTTCTCGGGTTGTTCAGGAAATTCCCGGCGGTTTGTGCTGTTCCGGATAGTACTTCATTTTGTATGGGCTTGAAAAGATCTTCGTCTAACACAATGTTCTAATGTTTTTTAGCAGACTTTTTATAATGACACCCATTGTTGATGTGATTATGCGAAGTGTTTCCATACTTTTTCCTTTTTTTTACTTGTTTTTGTAGTTTGTTGTATTTAGAAATAGAATGCTCTAGCTAATTTGCTACTCTTCAGAAGGTTACTCTTCATCTTTAGTTTAGCTAACTTGGTTGATGCGTGTTTCTCTAACTTGGTTAGAGAAATACGCGTCGAGTAATTTCAATGCGTTTTGGTATGAGCGGAAAACTCATTTTAATTTTTGTATAAATGCTTGCCATCAAATGTCATATGCCAACTATCATTTTTTACACAATTAACCCATACGTTGTAGGGAAATTATGATTTTATTAAGCGTTTGGTTTTGCGCACTCAAATAATTGATTGGTATATGAAAATTATTAATTGCTATCCCAGTAATATAAATTAAAAACAGTAATATGACGTTTGACACACCCATTATGAATTTCAGCCAAGTCATAATTATATTATAATTGTTTATGATGACAAAATATTCGATAATATTTTATCCTTGATATATTACGTCACATATTAATCCCTTAATTAATAATATGAGAAATGTATACGTTTTTAAGTAAATTTAATTTTGTAAGGGGACCGATGAATTCACTTAAGACCAACGATTTTCGCTATAAATGGTCAAAAGTCTTGATATTCGAGAATTTATTATATATTAATAATTGCTGAAAGGTAACATTGCAAGGTCAGTGTTGGATGGTAATTAATTTGAAATAATGACAGTTACATTTTGACAGTTTTGTAAGTCCTGTTCTTGAATTCGACGAAGAATTAATTTCTTGGTATTCTGTTAAGGTTTTATTATAACACCTTTAAGTTGTTATTATATATACATTTAAGTTGTTATTATAACACCTTTTCACAGAACTGGCCTAACACGTCCCATTTTGGAAGTACCAGCTTTTCCTTTATATGATAGGATCATTGTAATTATTTGTCCCTGACTTTGGACTAGACAATGTAGGAATTACCATAAAACGGTAGAGGTATTTCCACAGAAGTCTACGAACCTTTAAGGGCAGTTTTATTGTTTTCTCTAGTTTAGTTTGTTTCTGCCTCGTTTACAGTACAGTTTAGTTTGTTTCTGTCTCGTTTACAGTACAGTCAAGAGGTTAAGTCAATTTTAAATAAAATGGCAAGCTCTAGTCGTCGATTTTGCAAACATCCAGCGGATACATTTTTTATAAATGCGGACGATTGATGCGGACAAAAGATGCGGAAGTCACAAGCTAGAGTTGCATCCGAGGAAGTGAAAAAAAAACTAAAAGAAGGCATATTTGCGTTTCCAAGAAAAAATTAATGAAAAGGAATTGGCAGCTTGGAAGTCTTTTGTAAATCTAGTGAAAGGAAATCTAGTGAAAGGAATTCTATTCTAACAAGAAAGATGAAAACTATAGACTCAATGGTGGTTGTTTTGAATATTTAATTTAATAAAATAATTAATTGTTTCTTTTTTATTTTGTGACGTGAATCATGGAGAGCGTGTTATGGTGTGGCATGGTTATAGAATATGGTAAACGACATTAATGTGTAAATTCTTTTTTGGAAAAAAGCAAACCAATTTATATACTTAAATGTATGTAATAAATGGCTATAAAAATATTACATTTTGTTTTTAGATTGTCCATACCATTTGTCAGGAAAATAAAATAATGTTTTCCGCGCAAATAGTTGCATTTTGGATATATGTTTTAATTTTTTTTATTTAAGTCCTAAGAGGTAAAGTGCACCTTTTGTTGTCTCAGTTTTAAGTAGTCTTTGGTAGTAGCTTTATTACTAATCAGACGCACTGCCGATATTTATATTCCGTCCTCTCCTGTTCACCATGATATCAACTCTATTCTTTTTCTAGCCATTGCAGCGTTCTATCAATTTACAGTCACTGGATTGAGATTTTCGTCTGTTGTTCTTTTTGATATGTTAATTAATCCATCTCAGCTTATCTTCCCAGGAATCTTTTAGCATAATATTGTAAAATAATTTTGTAAATTAATTTGTAAAATAAAAAAAAACAAAGTGAAATATCGCAAAACCAATATGAACAACAGGCAAAATCAGCTTGTTCACATTACATGTTATCAACAGAACTTTGATCAATCTGCTGGTTAAGAAAATATGAAAATATGAATATCAAAAAAATCACAGCGATATCTCATTTATAAAAACCTTATCTCATTTATAAAACAAGAGATCTGCTAATTAAACATTCATCAACCCGTAACGTTTTAAAATACTTTCATGTGAGCAGTAGATAATTATATCCATACCGGATTAGTATACCAAAAAACTGGTTCTTCATAAAATTCCAGAACAAAACTATCAAATACAACCGTTTTTCTCTATAATTATTCCAAGTAAACTATGATTTAATACTGACTTTGTAACCTTGTTATTGGTTTTCGGTAAATATCAATAATGTAAAGTTAATCATCCAGTATAAACATTTTTTGACATTATTACTTAAAAAATCGTTTATATTTTTGAGGTTAATATGGTCGTCTCAAGAGAGCCGATTCAATTAAAAACGAATTCATTTTATTAACGAGATGTTTAATTTGATGTAATGCATCTAGAATTAAAGAACATCGAATATTTTTCTTTTTAAATAATTATGTTGTACTGAGTATGGTTGCGGCATTTTCTTGGTGGATCTTAATGCTAAATTGTATAAATAAAACAAAGTTGTCTAATTTCCACTTATATTTTGTCTAAAACATAACGCGTTTCGTTACACTGTAGCTTCTTCGGATGGTTGACCTTGGTTAAGCTACAGTGGAAGAAACTACAGTATACCGAAACGCGTGATGTTTTAGAGAAAAATATAAGTGGAAATTAGACAACTTTGTTTTATTTATACAATTATGTCGTAATTATAGATTGGCGTAAATGTAGAATGGGTGTATCATATTACAAGTTTTTAAAATTAGTTTATTAATTTATATTATGGTGATATAAATTAATGTACCAATAAAATAATTAGTTAGTACATTAATTTATATCACGACAATATGAATTAATAAACAAATTTAAAAAACTTGTAATATGACACACCCATTATACATTTACGCCAATCTATAATTATGACATAATTATTTTAAACCAAAAATATTCGGTATTGTTTAATTATAGATGCATTACGTCAAATTAAACATCTCGTTAATAAAATTAATTCATTTTTAATCGAATCGCCTCTCTTGGGACGACCATATTAATCTCAAAAATATGAACGATTTTTTAAGTAATAATGTCGATATTTACCGAACAGCAATAACAATGTTTCAAAGTCAGTGTTGAATCATAATTTACTTTAAATAATTATGGAGAAAAACGAAGGAAGGATTAATTAACATATCAAAAAGAACAACAGACAAAAATCTCAATTAAGTGAATATAAATTAATGGAACGCTGCAAAAATAATGGCTAGAAATAGTTGATAGTCATGGTGAACAGGAGCGAACGAAATACAAATGTCGGAGTGCGTGTGATTAGCAATCAAGCTACTACTAAATGCAAATTATAACTGAAACAACAAATGGTGCTTTTTGCCCCTTAGGACTTAAATACTATAACACCATAACACGCTTTCAACGATTCACGTCACAAAATTTAAAAAAAAACATAATTAAATGTTTTATTAAATTAAAAATACAAAACATCTATCACTTGAGTCTATGCAAGCCTGGCACAGTTCTATCCTATTTTTTCGAAGATGTTGAAAAAGTAGTCCTGGTATATTTCAAATCTAGTTAGTAGCAGCTTCTCTGTAAATAAGAAGCAAATCGTGATATTTACGTACAGAATATAATTTTAGTTTTAAATGGAATTTAAATACACATACTGAAGTAATTTATGTCGTAAGGATCATCTTAATTAATCAATATGACGTTACCACTTTAATGTTTTGGCTGATGTATGGCTGATTTTTAATTAAAAAAAAATGTTTTAACAATTTTTATTAGTGTATTTATAATTTATTGTTTAAATAATAAGCAATTATTATTTGCTAAATATGTTTTTAATATATTTGCTTGAAATGATAATTCTAATCATAGTTTTTCGATTAGCGATTTAATAATTACATTTTGCTTTCGTGGAGGCTGATCGATTTTTTACCCTTGTTGTAAGTCAATTCTCCTATTGGAAACTTTGGTGTGAAACACTAAACTTGAAGAGATTTACCACTAAACACCAAATTACTTTTTTTTGAACTACTCGACGCACGTTTCGCTAACCATGTTAGCATCATCAGGAGATGATTTAATCTAAGATTAAATGCAAGGAGATGATTTAATCTAAGATTAAACGTTTCGCTTACATGGTTAGCGAAACGTGCGTCGAAGAGTTCAAATAAAGTGATTTGGTGTTTAGTGGTAAATCTCTTCAAGTTCCTTGTTGTAAGGATTTTTTTTCAAATGATGTGAAGAATCGTTGCTTAAATTTATGAAGGTTATTATATATATATATATATATATATATATATATATATATATATATATATATATATATATATATATATAGTATATATATATATATATATATATATATATATATATATATATATATATATATATATATATATATATATATATATATATATATATATATATATATATATATATATATATATATAGCATATATATATATATATATATATATATATATATATATATATATATATATATATATATATATATATATATATATATATATATATATGCTGCTAGCCAAAAATCCCCTCCCCCCTTTTATTTTTTGAACGGTTATACTTAAACTAATGAGATTTGGAGTGTAAAGATGACTGGACGTAAACTCCATTTCCAGTGATAGCTGATGACGTAATTATCATAGATGGCACCACATGTGCCACAATTATTGTGACCAATAATTTTCAGTGAGATCCTATGGCAAGTGACACCTCATTTGAATGGTATTTAAAATACCTATTCAACCATACTAATTTTGTTTGGGTTCAAGGTAAGTTTGATGCATAAATTAAATAAATACGAAAATTTCAGTTTAGCGTATAATTAATACTGATTCACAAGTCCGCCCTTACAATAAATGTTCAAAATAAATGTAATCCACCTACTTCCTAGAAAACAAATTTTATTAGTTTAAGTATAACCGCACAAAAGATAAAAGAGGAGGGGCGTTTTGGCTATCACTATATATATATATATATATATATATATATATATATATATATATATATATATATATATATATATATATATATATATATACTGTTTGATATATTTAGTAGGTGTTCTTTGGTTTGCGAAAAGTGACGTATACTGAGAAGTACTTCGGTTTTTACAACGTTTCGACAAAATCGCATTAGCAATTTTCCAGTCTTCATGTTGCAGACTCGATAGAGACTGAAACAGAAAAAGACACGCACCAAGTGATGTACACCGGGAAAAAACTCTTCAGCATAGAGTCAACATCTATGAATCACTATCCATGAACATACCATCATCCATGGCCTCAGATTCATGGTTATTTAACATTCATTAAGCTGTGTATTCATTCATTATAAGTGTATTTAACCTGTTTTTGAACAATTTCACATTCAAAATGAAAACGATCATAACCATCACGTACTAAATATGAATATATAGTTTAAAATAAATACTAACAAAAATATATCATTCTTCCTGAAACACCTTGTATAAATAACAACGATTAGCACCATATAAAAGTAATCTGTTTTAATTCGTCGATTTTTCGGTTCATCGATCAAATGTTTTTAGCATTAATGAGGCAAATATATTCTGTTTATGAGCAGATTAAATCCACTATTGATTCAAAGTGAAGGCTTATAAGCGAGAGTACATAAGATAATTTCAGTTAAAAATTGTTCATATACTTTGAACGCTTTCAAAAATATTTCTAATCAGATTATTCATATCGTTGAGTTATATCAAACTTCAATCGATTAGTTATTATATCGTTGTCACATTCGTTAATCTATCTATGTTTTTTTTTTATAAAAACTTCCTACTAATATATGTTTTGTAATGATCAATCATTATGACTTGAACTATCGCTTATAATTGGACTGAAAAATATTAGGTTAAATGTAACATTGCTAAAAATAAATGGTTTAAAATAATTGATCACAAGGATAAAATATTAGATGGTCCCGAATGTTCGTAGGGATTTTTTTAAGAGAAAAATAATCACAGAGAGTTTATATAAATATTAATTTAGTCTATTATAGTGGGTCAATTGGGGTACAGATCATCTTTTTTTTGGACATCTTAGTAAAGATTAAAGGGTCATTGTCATCTGAAGTGATGAAGTGAAAAAATTGATACTTTGGTATCATCTGATTCTTCAGAACCATCTCCAGAATCTGTAAATTGGACCTTGGTAACCTTTTCGATTTTCTATGATTTTCTCTTCATTTTTATATTTTTGGGCTTTGAGGTTTTCTTCTTACGTTTTTTTGTCTTCTCTTTTCTTAGCTGCTTTTTCAAATTCCCGTTTAATTGGTGGCGATACAACTTTTTTCCTATTTTCTTCATTTGTTAGAAAGTCTGGGACCGGCCTTTGGATAGGATTGGTTTTTAATAAAATGTTGTCCATAGGTTCAGGTTTACTTTTTCTGAAGCTTAAATCATTATAATTCACCTGATGGCTAAACATCTGTGCTTCTTCAGAAACTTATTTCAGCGATGATGTAGAAGCTTCAGGTGCCGTAGACTGGTTTGAGACCTGTTCGTTCTGTTGTAACAAGGAATCTTCAGAAGCCTTAGGCTCATTTGATGCCTGTTTATTCTGCTGCAACAAGGAAGCTTCAGTTTATTTAAGACGGTTTGTGACATCGCTTGACATCTGTGAAGATGTCTTTGTCGAAAGGAAATATACCTGTTTTCATAAAATCTGACTTTATATTGATAGGGTTCAGTTATTTTCGAACGCTTGACCCAGTAGTTCAGCAATATTATATATTGTGGTGTTCCCGGATGACACAAAAACCATTAATCTACTGGGGCGTTGTAATAAGGTTATAATAAGACAGAATAGTCTAGTGCCATCGCCAAAGTTAAGAAACCTTCTCATTGCCTCTTCTAAATTGTTAGGTAGACTGCAGGCTTCTGGTTTTCGTAAAGTGAAATAGGGCTTTTTTTTTAAACCATGCAACCAATCTTTTCCTGCAATTTTTCTTTCTTTCCAAGTTGTCGGCTTCTTTAGCTTGTGGTGTTTAGCCATTTCATACGTTGGCTTTCTAGTTTTAATCGTACCAAGACCGTAGAACATTTTTGATCATGCTAATAGATATTCTTTTAGTGCTGCTTTGAAAATACTTTGTTAACCTCGTCAATCGCAGCTTTGTAGTTTCCCCGGCTGATCTTTTTTCTTTTACATAGCGATGTGAAGTACCGTAATTCACGTTCTTTCTCTCTAGTCGCTTTTCTCAAAGATACTCCTTTTTCTACCAACTCTATTGCTTATTTGATATCATTTCCATCATGTAGACTAATTTCTGTCTTTCTACTCCGAGTCTGAACCATTTGTTCGATCTATACACCCAGAAAAAAAAAATACTCAAGAGGGCGCACTATAACATATTACCCTGGGGCCTACGTCCCACTAAACCTTGTGGACTTTTTAAACACCAACTAATTGAAGATTAAATGAAGAATATATTTACTCAGCATAAACTATTTGTTTTTCAACAAAAACAAAACTTCACTAGCCAAATTCTGCACATTTTTTTTACAAAAAACATAATTTCGAACATACCGTTTACCTATCAATCTGACATTTGATCACAGCTGTTTAAGATAACGGTGCATGAGATTGTCAAAACACATAAAGAGGCTCCATAAACAAGTTAAAAAGAGACCTTTATTTCCTCGATATCAGTGCTTGAAGACCATCCAGAGCGATGTTGGTCTTCCAGGTCAAAATATTCGCCTCTGGACCGACCAAATAGCTTTTCAACCATGGTTTTCTCTCCGTAAACAGCACAAATATTGTTTTTTGTTCGGACATCGTGCTTGCCATTTTTGAAATAAAAAACATATTGTTATGCAAATGCAAGTTATCGATCGACATTTTAAATTTGAATCTACTTGACTAACTGAACAGGCAAATCAGAGCGAATCTGAAAGTAAACATTGTTAATGTTAAAGGAATTATTAATATGTGAATAAAGATTATCAATTGAATACAGATTTTTTTATAAGCATTAAAAGAGCAAGTAATGGAAAATCCTACTAACTTTCCTGACAACCGGACACTATAATTTTTTTTCAGCAAAATAGCTACTATTACATACACGATTTTTTCATGGATTCATTCGAATATATGTACGATTTCAAAAATACTTTTTTTACAATAGGTGAATAATTGAGTCTCTCTCTCTCTCTGATATTTTAAAGCTCTAGGAGGAAAAAACTACAAGAACTATTTTTAATGATATGGTCATTTATTTATATTAGACTCTCTCTGACCGGAAGATAACATTTCCTGTAATCAGTCGACTCGGGGATCGAAATGTAGCGTCATTTAACTGCTGTTAACAGTTGAATTGATGGTTATTCGAGAAAAGGCCTGGCCTTTCTGGTCTGCATTTCAGTCCAATTTATTTCAATACTGTGGAGTAAAATCCGCCAAGACATCGCTCTTAAGTCACACCAGTTCGAGGCTGGGTAAAGCTGGATGCCTTCTGAAAGGCATTCTACATAGGTCGCAGGCCAATCAGTAGGATTTTCAAAAAACGGAAAGGTTAACCTCGAAGCAGTTTTTAACTGTGCTTCGGAGCTCATGTTAAGCTGTAGGTCCAGTCGCTAACTGGCCTCAGTTGCTAATCCACGAATTTTACTTATAAACTCTCTTTGCAGCTATAAAATAGTTCCAATTTTAATTCTTGTTTTGGAACCTCGTTTAGTGTTGCGGCCATGGATGCCTCAACTGCATAAAAGTATTTTTAACGAGTTCCCCTCTTTGGTATTTTATGTTTCCGGAATAGAATAAAATAGCCACAACAAGTCAGATTGGGTGAATAAGGTGGTTGGCCAAAAATTTAAGCATAAAAAGTTCAAAAATATAAAAAAAAAACATTAAACCGAAGTTTGCAATGCTGTTGGACTTAACTACTTGATGGTCCGTAGCGACCATATCATGGTAAGAGCAGAGGTAAGAGATAATAATGATGAGCAGTTGGTTAGATGGTAACATGTGCTGTCAAAAAGAACTTGAGAAAATGGTAAAATTGGTAAATAGGACATTAATTTAGATCGGCGTATCAAATCGCTTTGTAGTTATGTAAGACCTGGATGAGATTGATATTACTAATCAATATACCATAAAGGCAGCAATTTTCTAGACTCTCCTATTTTCATAACTAGAAAATTAGTTGCAATAAAGCTATTGTGTTAATGAAAGATAGAATGGCTATGAACAATACAGGTTTTTTTCTAACTAATTACAATTTTTTCTGCAAAAAAACTCTAAAAGAAAACAAAGAGATTAATAAAACCAAATTGCAAGCAGAAAAACAACATAAATCGCATTTTTTCTTTAAAATATGCCAAGAGATTAAAGTATGTTAAAGCAGACAAGTTAAAGGTACAAACAGTTCCCCACGATCTGTGATATTAATCAAGAAAACTGTATACAAAATATTTTCAAAACTTGGATCTGCCAGTCACATTCGGTAGGCTAAGTGTAATCATCAAGTACAACTTCCAGTACGCTTAAAGAGAAACGTTTTAATCATTGTATCTTACCTGTCATAACTTACTGAAGTAACGCATGGATGTAATTTGTAAAAATTCAGAAAAGCACATTACTAGACGAGTGAGAAAGATCTGCTTATTTATTAAACAATAAATTAAAATGTGAAAGCATTGACATGGAAATGAACATGCTACGTAAGAAGAGACAATGGAAAGTGAATCAAAACATACTTACAAAGGTGAAGGAATATGATTAGAAGCGCATTAGTAACCGGGGTTATTTAACAAGACAAAGAAATCTTAGAATGGACACTACAAGACAAATCAAAGGCGAGCTGGACACAATGGACCCAGTTGGAAAAAGGAAGTACAAGACCTTTTGAGTTGGAAACATTTTGAAGAGTCCTTTAAAGTAAATTATACAATTTTTTTTTTCTGATGAAGCGCACTTCTTGCTTAATGGGTTAGGTTTGCTATGGTTTGATACATAACATAACTACAGAATTTGGACCAATTAAAATCTTCAAGTAATTCAGGAATTACCCCATCATCCTCTGAAAGTCACTGTTTTGTGCGCTGTTTGGGCCTTATTTTTTTAAATACGACTATGGAAATCATGATATTGTTAATGGGAAAGGCTACAGGAATATGCTAACAGAATATCTTCAGCTTGAACTCATAAATGTGGATATAAATAACGTTTTCTTTCAAGAAGGTGGTGCGACTTGTCACACATATCGCCAGAGAATCGATTTATTGCTCCCTGGAAGCGTTATTTCTCGAAATGTTAATGTCAACTCGCTGTCAAGATCATGCAATCCCTCGCTCTTGGATTATTTTTTTGTGGGGTTCTGTTAAATCTCTGGTTTACACCAATAAACCCCGAACAATGCTTGGCCTTAAACGCCACCATTGAACATATACCACGCAAAATATGTGAAAGAGTAATCAAAAATTGGTTTGCCAGAACGCTCCACCAGGTGAAGTCGAGGGGGACATTGAATGAATGACATTATTTTCTAAATATAATGCCATTATTTGTTTTTCAAGATAAAATATAAATTATCAATTGTAGGAGGGTTCTATGATAAGTACCTGGCCTAAGCCAGAGATGGTGCCGCTAGTATTTGAAAAGATATTTTTCGTAAATATAATCTTTCACAATAATACTGTCAAACTGTCATGTCGCTGCGTGGGTTAGTTTGTGAATGGCAGTCATTTAAATACAACACCTTTTGTAGTTTTACAATGAAATAAATTGAATATTGACCAGTGATAAAATACTTGTTTTTGAAAAAGAAAACAAATGATGAGATTCAAACGGAGCTCACCGAAGCTTATGGGGACTCTGTACCTTCATCATCAACCATAAAATATTGGACAGCTGAATGCAAACTTGACCGTACAAGGATTTTTGATGAAGATCGTCCAGGTCGTCCATATGAGGTTACCACTTCAGAAATGACTGAAAAAATCACGATATCGTAATAAAAGATCGGAGAGTGATAGTCCGTGAGATTGCTGAGAGTGTGGGCATATCAATTAAATGGGTGTAAAATATTTTAATAACTCATTTGGATATGAAAAAGCTTTCCGCGAGATGTGTGACGCGATTGCTCACAATTGACAATTAACACACACGTATGTTAACTTCAAAAGAATGTTTAGTGATATTAAAACTCAATCGGAATGATTTTTGGCGTCGGTTCATAACTGTTGACGAAACATGGATTCATCACAGCACAACGGGGGCCAAAGTAGAATCTAAACAGTGGGTTTTCTGAGGCGAATCTGCTCCAAAGAAGATCGTATTTTTTTAGAGGGAATACAAAAGATAGAAAATCGTTGGACTAAGTGTATCGAACTGAAAGGTGATTACGTTGAAAAATAAAATGTTTTTTCTTGTCAAGGTACTTATCTTACAAACCTCGTAGTTCTCATTGTGTCTCATTTTATAAGAATTGTAGCTCAATTTTGGAATGTATATTGCTCGTTTTGAATGTTCTGGGGCAGTGGGAGTTTATGTTGAATTAAAGGTATTAGCTACAATACTACTGTTTCTGTTGTTCTGCTGTTTGATGTATTATTGAAAACATCTTCCGAATATTTCAATCAAACTATAATTAAATATTATTTTTGGTCATTATGTATTCTTTCTTTTATGTCAAATGATACGTCATCTATTGTATTCAGATAAATACTTTAGTAGGATCACAAATGACAAGCTTCTCGAACAGTTTCTTTTCTAGTACAAAATCATTTTAGATAAGCACATTTTCGATTGCCATTCATCTAAAACATTTTAATTGGCGGTATCTTTTACTAATTACAAAAACAGTTCTCCACCAGATTACCTCTTGTTAGATAGATATGTAACATGTCAGTAATGTTTTACAATCAGAGTCTATCAATCGGCCTGGTAACTTAATACAGTTGGTAATTATATGAATATATTAATTCGTATAATTGAAGATATGAAATTGGGTGACAGTGGTATGATCGTAATCTCATTAGTTATTTAAATTACGAAGTTAACAGTTTTTTTATATTGAGTACCGACTTACGATACCAGAACTGGATAAAACTTAAGAAGCTTAACGCACGAGATAAATTTGAATCAGATAGATATTTTGCCGTTATAATCTTGAAAACACGTCTTTGTTTAAGTTGTTATAATCCTCGAAGATTTTTTTGTAATGAATTGTTTAAATTCAGATTGCATTTAAGGTATTCGTTTTATTACAAGGGTAGTCCCGGAACTTCTCGATGTACGTTGTAAGATATGGTAACAAAGTATTCCTTAAAAGTAGTCGATGCACCAAGCCTTTGATTTATTTTATAAAACTGTTGTGGTTATCTTGTAGTAATAAAAATCTCTTTTTAATAGGGTTGTAAAGTATGTGTTAATAATAACATATCGAATAGTAAATATATTAATTTCGCGAACCGGATTTTTCTAGTGCGTTCTGAAAATTCCGGGTGGCATTTTATCACCAGTAATGACACATTCGAGAAAATGAGGGTCATTTTTAATCCGCCCCAAAAAGGCAAGACATGTTTTACTTCTGTTGTCCGTTTGATCCTGCGAAAAGCATTCAACTCTATTTTCACCCCACAGATTTCAACCCAAATTTAACCCTTCCTCGATCATTCTGATTGTCTTTGTGTGACTTTGACTTTGGACATTTTCATCACTTCTTGCAGTTGAATGCTTTCCGCTGCAAGGTTTGTAGTAACACAACAGTTTTTATATAATATCTCCACGTTCACAGAATTTTCTAACAGATGAATGAATTTATTGTATTATAGTAGCATAAGATAAGATACATCAAAATTCTGAAATCATCCATGGAAATCTTCCACTAAACGCGTCCTAGAATATTTAAACTCGCCATTTTTTGTTTCTCAGTATTTTGAAAATATCTCCCATAAAAAATCTTGTCTTCTAATTCAAACATTGTTAATGACAGGTACACTATTTGATAGTTAAATTATAGCAATTATTACAAAAATGAACGCCTATCTTATTATAAATTCAAATGATCACCGGGTAGTATGATGGCAATATCAGAACGTTGAAAGGCTTGATAATTGATAATTACTGTAGTTTCTTTAAACTTGTTTGAAGAGGTCTATTTCAATGTGATTTCATGACTTTACAGCCCACGCAGACTTTAGGGGCTCTACACAAAGGCGTGTTGGGTAGTATATATATAATAAGATTACACCACATTATTAAGAAAATTATTTAAAAAATTAACGAATGCCCCCTTCAAAGGTACGGATTTAGGATTTAAAGTGTATCAGTGACTAACGCTATTTAGTGACTGGACCTACAGCTTAACGTGGGTTCCGAGCCATGGTTATCATCAACCGATAATCCCGGTCAGCACCCCCCTTCAGTTATTAACCTTTGCTTTAGTACTTAACCGTAAGTCTCTTTAGATGCCTTCCCAGCCTCGAACTGGCCTGACTGAGGGCTGATTTTTTGTCACTCTTGCCTAGAAACATTCACAAATATCCGCACTGAGAACCGGATTTGAAACCGCTACAGCGCCAATTTTTGTGCCGTCAGGCTACCGCCTTAAACACCGCGGCAAGGCGCTCGGCCATCTGCTTGTGGTTGTTGAAATTTCTATATCAGTGTATTATGAAGGATCATTATTCTTTAAATAAAGTTATTTTCAATCAATATATTCATTACTGTTGATAAATTAAGTAAGTAATTATTGTTGGGCATTAGTGTAGTTTGAACATTTTCCAAATCATCTAATATTACCAAAAATGTCTACAGTGATATTTTACATACTTTATTTCCTGGTAATGTCCTGGTAACTAAATACGTTTTGTAATTATTCGCATACACTAATTTAAATAATAGAATATTTGAAATTGGGTGACAGTGTACAGGTCATAATCTCATTAGTTTATTTAAATTACGAACTTGTCAGTTTTTATATTAGTGTAGTAAGTAGGCATCAACTAACTATACCCGAACTCGTTAAAATTTAAGGAGCTTAATGTGCGAAAGAAATATGAATCAGATAGATATAATGCCGTTATAATCTCGAAAATACTTCTATGTTTCAATTGTCATAATTTTCAGATGCTTCATACAATGAATATTTAAAATTCAAATTCACAGCTGGTGTTCATATCATTACTAGTGTAGTGTTAAAAGTTTTCGTCATCGGCAGACATGGTGGTTTTCACATTTTAGAGTAAATTACGTTAAATTATAGCGATGCAAAAACCATCGCTTGTTTTGCCACTAATCTGGGCGTTTTTTTGTCTAATATTCAATTGGCGATTGGTTGACGTGATGTTTCTGAACCAGGTGCATCTTCCAGTGCTTCTCTATCGTCACTAAAGTACTTGTACCACTTTTATACTTTTTTTTTAAATAGCTTTATCGCCGTAGCACTTTCTTAACATTTTGAATGCAGTAGCTCAAGAAATTAAATTTTTTAGAAAAAAATGAATCCAAAATTCTTTATTCCATAAATGTATCCATAAATTTATCCATTTTAAAAAATTGGCCAAAATTTAAAAAAAAAATACAAAATCGTTTCTAACTTAGCCAGCGAAATGATATGAAACTCTTACCAGATGCCAAGGACAGTCATACAAACTTAAAAAAAATTAATGGTTTTATCAATACGTAATTTTTAAATAAAACCATTGCGAATTTTTATAACAAAAATCACCTTACTTTTTGATCATAGTGCATATAGATTTATTTCACATATATTTCTTCATACGTACCTTAAGAATAAAATGAAATATCATTATCATACAGGGTGTAATGGAAATAACTTTCGTAAATTTACCAACGATGCTTATATTATTTTGAACAAAAATTTTCTTAAATCATGCATCCAAAATGCAATGATTTTCACCGAAAATATTTTAGTTTCATATCAACTGGCAAGGTCGACAATTGTTTGGAACACTCAGTTTTTGTTTCATTGTCCTCCTAAGGTATTATTTGAAAAACCATTTATTCCACACATCATAAATTTGCAAAACACACGTTAATGTCGTATGTGTTTAAAGATACCGATTAATGTCGCTTAATATCAAAAGTTGAAATTACTAGCACTAATTTTTCACCTCATAACATGTTTTAAACGATTCACGTCATATTAAGGAACATATGATTAATTTTTATTATTATTAAGTTTTATCAAATTAAATATCCACTATTTGAATCAATGCAAACCTGGCACCGTTCTAACCTATTTTCTTGAACACGTCTTGGTATATTTCTAATCCGGTTAACAGTTTTTCCCTAGATAAAAGGAATATCGTGATATTGGCGCACCTAATACAATCTGCTTTTAAAGTGGAATTTAAATACACACAATTTTTACCGCCAACACCCTTGTCGTGCGGATCTCTCTCTCTCATTAGCCAAAGCCACTTTAATGTTTTAGCTGATGTATGACTGATTCTTAATTTTTAACAATGTTCATTACTTAATTTGTAGTTTATTCATTAAATAGTAACCAATCATTATTTACCAAATATGCTTTTACACATATTTAGTTGAAGTAGCTTGAAATACTGCAAGACCAAATTAACTATTTTATTTGCTCAATGAGTTGAGAAGTATCTAATAAATCATTTCAGGCTAAGCCGATCCGTTAAATCCGTTAAATCCTTTATAATAAAACTCACGATTTTTTTTGAACTAATGCATAGTATAGATATTTCTATATCATATTCACTATTCACGGAAAACTGCACTTTAAAAAAAACGCACAAATATTTATTTTTTCGACAAAAATTATTATTTTCATTCAAAATAATTTCCTTCCGGGTCCATATAACGTTTTGCACGGTCAATTAGGTTGACGAATGAATTTTTGAGCTCGGGCAACGGTATGTCCTGCAGGATGACAGTCGACGCCTTTTGAATGGGTTCAAAAGTTTTTCGAAGAGGTAGAAGTTGCAGGGAGCCAATTCAGGCGAGTATGGTAAATGATTGATGGCTAAAATACCATTTTTGGTAAAAGAAAGTGCGAGCGTTGAGCAATAGGACAGTCTTCAATAAGCTCCAGCTGCCTTGTTGGTGATTTTGTTGCCGCACACGACAAACACACGACAACAGACGCTTCAGAACACCAAGAATAAAACAGCATTGGTCGTTTGATCAGTTGGAACGACCTTCTTGTGCACAATTTCCTCCGAATCGTAAACACAAATCAATATTGTTTTGATTTTTGATTTCTTGAGATGGTTTTTTTTCAGATTTAGCTCGCTTGTTTGTTTCCATTTAACACTTTGTTTGGTTTCTAGATCATATTGAAAACCCTACGTCTCATCACCAGTAACAATGCTGTACTTGAAGTTTTCGTCTTTTTTCAACTCTTTATCAAGTCCTAGCAATGTTGGATTCGGACCAATTTTTGGTCGTCAGTCAAGTTGTATGGAACAAAGCGAATACAAAACTTCCGATGTCCCAAATGATCGGTCAAAACGCGATGAATTGAATCTTTGGATATGTTCAATTCCATTTCCATTGTCCAATTTCAATGTTACTTTGAGAAACTACGGAATTTTTCGGACTAGAATGTTGATCGTTCTTCATGTCCTCCCGACCTTTTTTGAATTGTTTAAACCACTCGTAGACTCTGCCGAGGAAACAAACAATCCTCACCTTACACTTATTTCATTAACCGAAATATTTCGGATAATATTTTCCCAAGTTTAAAACAAAAGTTAATATTCGCTCTTTGATGTATATTTTTGGACCGATGGTATAAAAACACTGACACTTTAAACGCGATAACTTGGTTTACAATGATCAGAGTATCATGAAATTTTGTCAAAATATCAGCGAAGGATGTGCTTTTCCAATGCTTACCCCGTCAATAGAGGACGCCACTAGAAATAGCTATTTTGAGAAAGTCCTGTTTTTCCGCGAGACGCAACTTGTATATGAACTGTGAGAAATAGTCTACTTGAACCTTAACGGGGGTATTTTGAAGATAATATGGATTAGAAAAATATAAGGCGATTTCTTGAAGGCAATAAATAATCCTAGAGCGTTGACGTGACGCAAAAAAAAGAACAAGAATTTTTTAATTACATAAAATAAATGTTAAAAATGAGTTGAAAATGATTCAACAAATAATTGAAGAAGATTATTTTCGAAATGAGTTTAATGATAATGTTTCAAACGGAATTAAAAAATATAGTGCATGTGCGGGAAGTATTTTAGAAATCCCATCTTACTTAGAGATTTATTTTACCAAAGGGTTTGTTTATTGGTTTCCAGAATGAGCATATTTACAAATTTGTTCAGTAGTAATTTTATTATTCAATTTCATTTTACTTCACATTATTTGCGTGCTATTTTTCATTTATCTTAAGTTTTAAGAGACTTATTTCTACTTTCAGTGCTAATATTTTACAAAATACTTTTAGCTTTTTTATTTTTTTGACCATCAATAAAATCATAATTATTTAAAGAAATAATTGGTATTAACTGAATATTTTACATTTAAACACTAAATCTAAAATTGAACTTATATCTTATCAATATGATGGGAATAATTATATATGGAGATAAATTAAGAAAATTAGTTATTAGTTACCGTAAATGTGTAAAAAATGGTAAAAAAAGGATATATAATCTTATGATACGATTAAAGATATGAATTTTATTTGTTGTTGATCTAAGAGTAAAATATATTTCATTCTGAATTTCAATAACATTATATATAATTTTTGAAATTTGACATTATCTTTTATAAATAATTATGTAGACACGCTTATAATGGTAATAATGAACGGTTTATTTTAACTTAGCTTAAACAAACACATGCCTTTAAGTATGACGTCTGTGATGAGAGCCTATCTTATTTTTATATTAAATGACATCAACATATAGTTAACATGCTTTTTTAATCTACATTAGTAAATTGTCTTTTGTTCAGAGCATGTTTTTGTAGGTGAAAATTTATTAAAATAAATCACCTGTATTTGGTAATAAAAAAATGTATGTGTAGCAGAAAATGTTTAATGTAATGTAATATTCTAATTTTAGCTAACTACTAAACTAATTGTTTCCTTTTATATTCAAGGAATTCGTTTTATAAATATATTTTGGAAGGCGATCCTCCAGGCATGCAACATACAATGGATCCCAAAAATATTCGGACATGTGTGCTTATGACAAGTGTGCTTATGACAATAAAAAATAAATAAAATGTAATAAAAATAATTTATTAATTATATTTTGAAATTAATAAACAATTCTAGTACAACCATAATTTAAGTATTATAATAGTAATTTAAATAATTTAAGTATTAAATAATTATAAATCAATATTAATAGTGAATATTCGTTTCGGACATTGATTAGTATCAACAAAAAAATTAACTGTAAAAAAACATATCTTATAATTAGTATTTGGTTTGAGCAGCTTTGACCTTAATCACATTTGCTATAAGTTTTGGCATGGATACCACCAATTTTCCATTCCATTCCTCTAATAACTTATTCTTTATTAGTAACTAGTCGTATCTGGCCACGCGTTGCTGTGGCTCAGTCTGGTTAGACAATTAAATCAAAATGAAAATAAATCAAAATCTATGAAAATTCAATTTAACAATGCAATCGGAGTGACAGCCACGGTCAAGAAGCATGCTGTCCGGCATGAGCAATGTTTAGTATTGCATGTGTTGCTGTTACGTTCAACAGATGGCGTTCCCATTATCGTAAAATATTTAGTATAGCGTGTGTTTCTTTTACGTCCAATAGATCGCGCTGTTTAAAAAAGCATGTTTTATCTGTCACAGGTGTGACATCTATATAATAGGTATATAAGAACATGCCCGTATTCGAATGCAATGTTGTGTCAAAATTTAGAGCAATCGATGAAGAACTTTCGAAGATTTAAAATCTTGAACAACGAACATTTGCATTTTTATTTATATAGATTTCATGTTTTCTTATATTAGTTTTCAAATAACAGCAAATATTTTCAATCGGACTAAGGTCAGATGACTGAGGCTGAGGTCCTATAATCACTTTTGGGCAGTTGTACAATAGCCATTCGCGAACTACAACTGCACTATGTTTTTGTCCATTATACCGCCAATAAACACCAAGTTACGAACCTCCTCTGAGGATATACATTACTAAACTAGTACCGATCCCACACCGTATTTAAAGGTTGGATAAAGATTTTTCTGTGAGTTCTTTATTAACCCTTCACCACACCATTTGACACCCATCTGAGTAAAAGTAAAGTTTTTTTTTTTGGTATATGACCCATTTTAAGATTGTCCTTCGACACCAGTCTGCCAATAATATTTGTAGTAAACAAAATGTAAAAAAAAAAGATTACGACTTATCTTAATTAGCACTTCATTCGGATTAATTTTTTATTTGCGCTTCCGAATATTTTTGAGGTGTATAAAAACAATATTTATGTTTTTTTCTTAAAATTATAAAATTAAACCGATGATTTCGGAAATTTCTTATACAAGATGTTAAAATGATTTAAGAACGATAAAAGAGACAGGAGGATTTTTTTTTTCATTAATTGGAACTGCTAGAATGATCTTTTAAATAGGGTGTCAGAATATTTTTGGGATCCACTGTATTCTGGCATAATACAATATTTAACGACAATAATTTACATAATCTATATTCTATTTAAATATATTGATATCTATTGTGAGTATTGCTACATAAAAAAAGAGGTGAACTCTATAAGAATGCAAGAGGCGTGCAGAAGTTCCATATTAAACATTTTATGCTTTATGAGTTTCGAAAGCATCATTAATGCTACTTATTTTAGTACTTTGCATAGCAGAATATATCATTGTTGATTTAAAAGATTTAAGAACGGTGATTTTAATCTTCTCGACGGTATATAATCTGGAAAACCCGTTGAGTTTCATGAGTATCTGTTGTTGGCTGAAATTGAAGCTGATTCCAATCAAATCATACAGGAATTAGCCACAAATCTTAAAACTTTAAGATTCATAATACGAGGGTCGTTCAATAAGTCCTTAGCAAAATCCAAGAGATGGGGCTCGTAGTATCGGAAATGGTTTGTAAGTCTCAGTTATATTCATCACATGGTTTCATTTTTATTGTCGATTGAAGAAAGTAACTTTTGTTTATTTAGAAAAATGGAAAAAAGTGAGTCTCGAGTGGTGATTAAATACTTATATTTAAAAGACTTCACACCCAAAGAGATCAAAGCTGAGTTGAATAAAGTTCATGGCATGTCTACTCCTGCGTTTGCAATTGTTTATAATTGGGTAAATGAGTTTAAATGTGTCCATACATCCACAACGGTTGAACATCATTTAGGACGTCTAGTGGAAGTGACTATTCCCAAAATGATTGACAAAATCCACAACATGGTTTTAAGTGATCGATGAATCAAAGTGCGCGAAACAGTTGAGGCCACAGGCTTATCACAAGGTACAGAGTTTTCAGTTTGCACGAACAATTGGGTGTGGAAAAAAAATTCGACAAGATGGGTGCCGCGTTTCAGTGGAGAATAAACGCAATCGTGTGGTCGAATCTGAGACTGTCTTGGCGCTTTTTTGTCGCAATCATGATGAGTTTCTGCATCGATATATAACTGTGGACGAAATATGGAGACACTACTATGCTCCAGACACAAAGAAACAAATAAAACAGTGGGTTTTTAAAGGCGAAGGGCTCCGAAAGAAAGCGAAAAAGGTGAAATCGTCCGGCAAGGTTTGTTCACATTTTTTTGGGATGCGCGCGGAATTATCTATACCGATTATTTCGAAAATGGAAATACAATAACTGGAAAGTATTATGTGCCGTTATTACACCGGTTGACCGAAGATATGAAGAAAAATCGTCCTCATTTAAAAAAGAAAGAATATTCCATCACGACGATGTACGGGTGCACACCTGTACAGTTTCTGTGGCCAAAATCATGAATTAAAGTTCTATTTACAACATCCACCGTATTCACTGAATTTGGCACTCAGTGACTTTTTTTTGTTTCCGAACTTTAAAGAATGGCTCAGCGGACCACGGTTCACATCGAACGAGGAGGTGATCGTCCAAACAGATGCCTATTTTGAGGACCTTCCCAAATCTAACTTTTTAGACGGTTTAAAAAAGTTGGAAACGCTTGGAAAAGTGTATAGAGCTAAAAGGAGATTATGTTAAAAAATTTAATTTAAATTAAATCTTTTTCTAAGAACTTATTTAACGACCCTCGTACAACGATGTTTAAAACCATTGAACAGTTTCAGTTGAAAATTATATATATATATATATATATATATATATATATATATATATATATATATATATATATATATATATATATATATATATATATATACCCACAAATATATATATATATATATATATATATATATATATATATATATATATGCCCACAAGTTGGCGTAATGGACCGTGGAGGGAAAATATTACAGAAATCTTTCACCCTTTCTCCACGTGGTGCCACCGATCGCCTTCGCCGAACCGTCAAGCATGCGACGTCACGTGTCTCTCGGGACCGGTTTCTAGCCTTTCAGCCGTCATCAGCCGAGTTCTAGACGAACGCAAGGAAAGCAGTTCGGAGGGACGATCGGCGCCAGACCAGATTAACTGGCCATTTTAATGACGGGTCGTGATCGCACACAACTCACGCCATCATACGGCGAATGCTCGTAGCAGTCAGGACCGCTCGTAACATTCTGCCTGGAACCTCGGGTATAGTACCAGGTATGCCCACAAGGTAGCGTAATGGACCGTGGAGGGAAAATATTACAGAAATCTTTCACCCTTTCTCCACGTGGTGCCACCGATCGCCTTCGCCGAACCGTCAAGCATGCGACGTCACGTGTCTCTCGGGACCGGTTTCTAGTCTTTCAGCCGTCATCAGCCGAGCTCTAGACGAACGCAAGGAAAGCAGTTCGGAGGGACGAACGGGGCCAGACCAGATTACCTGGTACTATACCCGAGGTCCCAGGCAGAATGTTACGAGCGGTCCTGACTGCTACGAGCATTCGCCGTATGATGGCGTGAGTTGTGTGCGATCACGACCCGTCATTAAAATGGCCAGTTAATCTGGTCTGGCCCCGATCGTCCCTCCGAACTGCTTTCCTTGCGTTCGTCTAGAGCTCGGCTGATGACGGCTGAAAGGCTAGAAACCGGTCCCGAGAGACACGTGACGTCGCATGCTTGACGGTTCGGCGAAGGCGATCGGTGGCACCATGTGGAGAAACGGTGAAAGATTTCTGTAATATATATATATATATATATATATATATATATATATATATATATATATATATATATATATATATATATATATATATATAATTAATTATATATTATATTATATTTATACCAAGATAAAATAAATATTTATATCTATGTTATTAATATGCCATTAGTAACATATTTTTCTAATGTTACTATAATTACCAAAAAATTTCTGAAACTAACATCAGTAAATTATAATTTGGAAGTTTAACCTGCAAAAATTATTCAAAAATTATCAAAAAGTTAGTTTTTCTTAATGTGCTATATAATACTTCAAAAAACAAAAAATATCCATTTAATTATTACTGTATATCCATTTAAGTATTACTATTAAGTAGTCGCGGCGGACATTTGTCCGAAGTTGTTTTCCATTAATGCCATTGACTATTTTTTCACATAAAATAAGTAGTTTCAAGGCATGGTTGTTGTTTTATTTGAATTTAAAGTTCGGACGCACTAAAATGCGGAACTAAAAATCAGTTTTATTAGTTCGGAAACTAAAAATCATTCCATGGTTTTTGAATTTGTATAGGAGAGCCACAACTGTTATTGAATATTTAATTTTGGTGTTAATGTGGATAGCTTACTCTATTTAATAATCATTAAATATTTAATATTTAACAATAATTGAAATTTTAATTTTTAATAATAATTAAATGGATATTTTTTGTTTTTTGAAGTATCATATAGCACATTAAGAAAAACTAACTTTTTGATAATTTTTGAAAAAGGGTTAAACTTGCTGCAAATTATAATTTACTGATTTTTTTGGTGATTATAATAACATTAGAAAAGTATGTTACTAATGACATATTAATATCATAGATATAAATATTTATTTTATCTTAGTATAATATATCGTTTTTATCTTAGTATAAACACCATTACGAATATTTGGTTCTTAGGATGTCTGTTAAAAACATCTATATTAGTATGCGAAGCATTATATATAATGGACACTATAAATACTATAATATTTGATTTCTTATCGGGAGAATTTCCTTTACCAAATATTATAACAGGCTCTAGAAATACTTTTAGCTATACGTGGTTTCTAATTTTAAAGCATGTACATATATCTAAATAGCTAATGAGATAATTTATCTCATTAGCTATTTATAGCATATTATATTTATAATTTATCCAATATTATCTGATAATATTTGATTGAATATATACAATAATTTAACAGCATCTAAAACGTATCGATTGTATTTTCGAATTAGTTTTAATGTCCTTATATACGTATTCTTCCGAATTTGCCTTTTCGTTTGGAGGTATAAATCAATCAATTAATTAAATATTTAGAATACTGGTGAACAAAAATAATATAACACATTATACATATTTTATACTCTTATGGTATATTATAATATATCTGTTAGAACTTCTAAAATACCCCCAGTATCCCAACTTCTGACATTGTCGAACTCAACGCTACAGAAGAAAAGGGCAAAGTCAGGATTTGCCCGGAGTCAGTTAATCTTAGATAGGTAAACGGCTACGGCTTAACCTAAAAACCAGAGTGAAAAAGCGAAAGCCCCCACTTTCTGTTTCTCATCATTTAAGGCAATTATTCCCAATTTGTAAAGTGACAAGTTATTGGCATGAAATAGCGACACCATTGGATATTGTTCCTTATAGAGAAAGCAAAAAAAAATCTTCAGCAGCACTATTTTCTTCTACGCCCTCCCATTTTAAAAACCAACGAGCCGGCACTGGTGGTTAGTATAATGGGAATTACTTTGTTTCTTAATATAACTTTTACGTTCATTGAGCCTAGTGGAAAAATACCATCCGGTTTGTCCAACACAGAGTTTTGGACACGAACCGCACTTAATTAATTAAACTCCTGATTTATAAAGTTTATTTGTTTTACTTTTATTATTTTTATTGAGGCATCCTAGACCGTTATCTGTTTTGAAACCAATATGTATATTATTTGTTTTTGATAAATATTTAGAAGTGATTCCTTATGTAATTGGTTTGTACGCGTTATTTTTAATATTAACAATATATATTAAATTAATTCAAAGTTATCCATTTCGTGGTTTGGAAAATACAGCCCTGTATTTTGACAACTGTCAAACTTAAATGTCATTCAAAGTGTGATTTATTTAATTTAAGGTTTGCCATTTTACAATATGGATCGTTTAATCACCGAACAACGCAATAGAATTGTTAAAAGTTTCTACAAAAATGGTGATTCTGCTGTAACCACGTTTAGTGCCTTGTGAGTAGAATGTGGTCGCCATAATCGTCCTTCTAAGCTCACAATTTCTAACACAGTAAAGAAATTTGAAAATACTGGGTCTGTTACGGATGTGGTAAGACATGTGCATCATCGTAACGCTCGCTCGATGGAGAATATCGCTGCTGTTAGTGAAATTATGGCTGAAGAACCAAATTTATCGATTCCTCGGCGTTCAGTCTGTTGGTTTGTCTTACGGCACATTATGGCGTATTTTGCATTTAGACTTGGATCTTCATCCTTACGAAGTTCAACTCACACAAGAATTGAAGCCCGCCGACCATGGAAGGCGCCTAGCATACGCGGATTGGGTGCTTGAACATACTCCTGATTTTTCGAACAAAATCTTCAGCAATGAGGCTTATTTCTTGACCGGCGGATACGAAAAATAAGAAAAATTGCCAATTGCAATACATGGGGGCTCTGAAAACCTACAAGTGATTGTGGAGAGTCCATTGCATCCCAAGAGATGACAGTTTGGTGCGCGTTATGGTCTGGTGGTGTCATTGGCCCATACTTCTTCGAAAACGAAGGAATGACTGTTAGCGTCAATTCTGAGCGCTATAGCCATATGATAACCGATTATTTTTGGCCAGAAATTTAAGATTTCTATCTGAGCGATATGTGGTTGTAACAAGACGGCACCATAAGCCACACAACACGACCAATTTTGGTTTTATTGCGTGTGAAGTTCACACACGTGTGAAGTTGCTGAAATGTGCGGAAAAGTCATCGAAAATTACCTCAAAAGAATTGAGTCGTGCAAGCGGTCACGTGGCATATATTTAAATGATGTATTCCACACTTAATGGCAAAGTCCAAGCAATAAAATGAAAAAAAAGTTCAGTGTGCTTTTTTTAATTTTACTTTCCGAAGCACAAAATTGATAACCATTTAGTTTTATTATAGCATGTTTTATTAATTTTTTTTTATAATATTCTGGTCGTATCCGTTATTTACTGGGATCTGTTTGATGTTATTTAATTCTTTGTTATAATTATCTAGTGACATCGGGATGTTTAATAATCTGTATATAAATGGATTAAATGTTGTCATCTTTTGTCGATAAGAATGACAAGATTTGTTATGTATAACTAAATCTGTATGAAAAGTCAAAATCATGTCTATTTTGTTTTATAACAATTGTTAAATTTAAAAAGTCAATACTATTATTTTGTTCTTATTCAATTGTAAATTCACCCCAGTTAAATGTGGAATAACCTCAGTTAATATGGACATTGATAAGATAATTTAAGGGTCAGAGTAATGCACGAGCATTGGTCGTCCTAGATGTATCAAAAGACGTGACGATGAAATGAAATCAACATAATAATATCTGACAAGTGCATGATGTGTCTGATGTACCTGTAGGTGGGACTATTGGGGGATGACTGTTAATCGATTTCCTTACGATGGGGAAGCGTGCTTTGGGGTGCCATGGGGCCCTGCTAGAATTATATGGGACCTGGAATAGAATAATATTTATTTTAGTAATGAGTTTAGATTTTGTTTAGATGATTATGATGGATGTAAACGGATCAGACGTTATCCAACGAAATTTAACTATAAATACCGGCATACAAATATTTATAGCTATTAGTCCCAGAATTTTGGGTTGGTGGGGTATATGCTTGGGAAGCAGGTTGCGCCTAGTATAAAGCCCGTTATAAAGAGTGTTACAATAAGAGCGCAATATTTGAGAGCTATTTTCTATACAGCAACGCGTCCTTATTGATAAACTTGATAAACTTCTAACAAAATGGTAAAAGTTTGATTGCTACAATTCGTAATGTGTGTCCGATTTTCGGTAGAAATAATGTTTTTTGAGGGACAATTTTGAGACACAAATTTATCAATTGTGAAAAGATTAATAATAAAATTCGAAAGTACTTGTTCAGTTATTGATGTGAAACACAGGACACGAGCTCGTCGCCCGTATTTTCATTAGAGATTTGTATATCCATGCTTATAAAGTCCAATTAAATCAACAACTTCTGCTAACAGACCATGCACAGCCAAGAGAGTTCACCAACAGTGCCACTGTTTGTTGTGCATTGTGGTCTAAAGGAATCATTGGACCATTTTTCTTTGAAAACGAGGCAGGTTATGCATTAACGATAAATGGCGATCATTATCATGCATGATAGCCCAGTTCTTTGTCTTTCACTTGGAAGATATTGCTCTTGAACGTATGTGGTCAGCAGGACGGTGTCACTTGCTATATCGTCCGTGAAACATTGATGGGCACGACTCTTTTTCTGGTGTCATCACCCGTTTTCACGATCACGTTTCACGATCTTGTGATTTAACACCTTTGGACTTTTTTTGTGGGGTTTTCTGACGCCTCAAGTTTACGCCAACAATCTCACGACCCCGGCCCAGTGCTTGGCTCACTGAAGGTCGAACTTGGACAATGCAGCAATGGAATACTGCCACATATATGCAAAACAGTTATTGAAAATTTCGCCAGAAGGCATATGCGTGTCCCATCAAAACCGTGGCAGCTATTTACTGGATGTGTTTTTCCATACATAATTTCCAAATGTCTATATTAAAAATCAATAAATATTTCAATACTTTGTTACAGAAAATCATGTTTTATTTAAAATTCACATCTTGCGCTCTTATTGTAACACCTTATAGATCCGATATATTGCGGCTTGTCATTAGGCCGCACCTGTTCATCTTGTCCAAATCTGATCTTTCAGTAAGACAACACCAACATACAGCTTGTCGAACAATACAGTTTTTAGAAGAGTCTCTGATCGCGACATTTGACTGGTCGGGAAGATCTTCCGATTTATCACTGATGTATGGGATTTGGTCGAACCCTCGAGCGATTTTCTAAGCATATATACAATGCAGAAACAAGACAGAATTGTTTTCTATATATTATAATGTTTGAAAAAACTGTTACATTATCTATATATATATATATATATATATATATATATATATATATATATATATATATATATATATATATATATGTATATGTATATATATATATATATATATATATATATATATATATATATATATATATATATATATATATATATATATATATATGTATATGTGTATATATATATATATATATATATATATATATATATATATATATATATATATATATATATATATATATATATATATATATATGTATATGTATATATATATATATATATATATATATATATATATATATATATATATATATATATATATATATATATATATATTATTATTATTATTATATATATTATTAATATTATTGTTAGTATGCACGTATGAGCCCTGGTGGACCACACGAACTACAGTTAGAGGCGTTTGTAGTTGTTAGCCTTCCTTTGCGTCCATACCGATTTCATTCTTTCACTATGGGCTTTTTTTCTTTAGACCAAACCGTTCCGGTCTTCCTACATTTTTCTCTCTGGCCAATCTCTCAAAGGTTAACCTTGTGTCTGAAACAGTTTCTATCCGGAATTTTACCTTATGTAATATTGGCTGATCTTAGGTCCCCTTTAATTGTAGCAATCCATTTAATTGTTTCTATTTTAGCTCTACTCCTATTTTCTTAAAAATTCAACTATTTGTCTAGTTAACCTGCTCGCATTCATCCGTTTTTCGAAAAACTTGAGTCTTCTTTTTCATATCGCTATGTATATCTGTGTATTGTTTGATTTCTCGATTTTCTCGAAGCCGATATGTTGTGCTATTTATTTGTTTGGGGCCTAATATTTTTCTTTCATTCTGTTCAATCTCCTCGATGTCTTTCTTTCTATTCAAAATGAGCGTTTCTGAGCCATATATACATTCTGGTTTAATAACTGTGTTGTAATGTCTCAGTTTTGTGTTTTTAGATATGCATTTTTTGTTGTAAATATTTTGTGTAAGTCTCAATGCAGTTTTCATTTTTGACATCTACCTTTATTGGCCGCTTTTTCCAACCCGTTTTCCATGATTATTTCACCCAAACATTTAAATTGAGAGACTCGTCTGATGTTACCATATATTGTTTTTATAAATGGTGTTCTTAGTTTGTTGCGGGTCATGTATTTTGTATTTTCAAAGGAAATTTGGAGTCCTACCTTTTCTGCTGTTTCTTTTAGGATTTCAATTTGTTTTTGTGCCTTTAATATATCTTGAGCTAACATTGCTAGATCATCAGGAAACGCCAGAAAATCGATGTTCATGTTGATTCTCCCCGGTTTATATTCAGGACCGATTTTTTTACACTCCGCCACTCCTGTATTACTTTTTCTAGAACATAGTTAAATAAGAGTGGCGAGAGTCATCCTCTTATCTCACTGCAGTTTCAATTTCAAAAGGCTCTGAGATGTTACCCATGTATTTAACTTTTGACCTTATGTTAGTTAGTGTTTCTTTAATAATTGCCAGCGTTTTCAGATCTAGTCCTTGTTCTTTCAAAATTTGGAATAAAGATTCGCGGTCAAAAGAATCATATGCTTTTTTGAAATCCACAAATGTTCAGACGAAATTTTTATTGTATACTTTTTGATGTCTTAGGATCAACTTTAGTTTCAGGATCTGTTCCGGGCAGGATCTGCCCGGTCGAAAACCTGCTTGATATTCATTAACTGTCCCTGTGCTCTGTCTAGTAGACATGGAGATATAATTTTGTAACAAATTTGTTGTAGTTGTTTACATCCATTTTAACTCCTTTCTTGTGTAGTGAATGGATTAGAGCATATTTCCAATCTTCCGGAATCCGTTCGTTTCGCCAAACTTCTTGTAGAATTTTGATTATATCCTTGATTGTACCTGGACCAGCGGATTTCAAAAGTTCAACAGTGATTCCATCTTCACCAAAGCCTTGTTATTCTTAAATCGTTTTATTTGTCTAATTATTTTATCTTCATTCGGTAATAATGAATCTGGGTTTGTTTGTTTAGGGTTTAGTGTTGATAATCTGTTTAAGGGCTCAGGACAGTTTAGTAGTTGTTCAAAATATTTGGCAAGTTCTTTGCAATTGTCTTGGTTATTTAGAGTTAATTGTCCGTTTTTCTTTCCGAAGCAAAGACTTTGGGGTTCATAGCCTGTTAATTTAGTTTTAAATGTTTTGTAAAATTTCGTGTGTTATTTTTTTGGAAATCTTTTTCTATTTCATTAAGTTGATTGTTTTCATATTTTCTTTTAGTTTGTCTAATTAGCTTCGATGTTTCTTTTCTTACTTCCAAAAAGATGTTATTTCAGTTTTTTGACTGTTCCACTCTTTGAATGCTTTATCTTGGGTTAATACTGCTTGCTCGCAAACTTTATCCCTCCACGGATGCTTTCTACGTTTTTGTAAAGGGAGCAACTTTAGGGCTGTTTTAATAATTTTTTGTTTCAGTTCTTGCCAGTTCTGTGCTGGTTGTTTTCAAGCTCTTTTGTTAGGGTTAGTTTTATTTTCGTAGGATCGAACTTTGGGATTCGTAGTCTCTTTTGAATAAGATTTCGAGGTTTTAAGCTAAGTTTGATTCTAGTCAAGTAGTGATCCGTGTCTATGTTAGCTCCTTTCCTAACTTGAACATTCAAAATATTTTTATAATTGGGGTACGAAATGGCAACATGGTCAATTTGAAATTCACCAGTGTAGGTGTTTGGGCATCTCCAGGTCTTTTGTTTTATTTTCTTCTTAAAATGGGTTGACATTATTTTTAGATTAAACTGCGAACATAGTTCAACCAATCTTCTGCCATTATTGTTAGGTTTGGCTCGGTTTATGAGCGGGAAAACTGCTAACTGTTCTTTTGTACCTTCTTTTTTTTTCCTAGTTGGGCGTTGAAATCACCCCATAAGATTTTTATATGGTTAGAAGGAATTTAAAAAAAAGTCTTTTCCAGAATTTCTCAGGACTGACTTACTTTTTCAGGATTAGATTTATTTTCTTCGCTAATTGTTAGGTGTGTATTAATTGATGTATAATTTTTGTTAGCACACTTGAGGGATAGTGTTATAAGTCGATTATTTACTGGCGGACATTAGTTATTGAGCCAAGGATAGTTTTTGAGATAGCGAAAGCAACACCGAGATGTGGTGTATTTTTGAGTATTCTTTTGTCCGTTTTACTTTTAAAAAGTCTGTAGCCGAAGTCCAAGGTGTTATCATCTGTCAACTTGGTGTCTTGCAGAGCTAAAATTTGGATTTTTTGCTGATTTAATATTTGCCCCAATTCGTGTAGTTCTCCTGGGCGTAGGAGTGTGTTCATATGTACTAAAAGTTTGAACCATGACGGTTCAGAGGTTAAGACTGTAGAGGTTACTGGACTGTTAGGGTATATTTTACACATATGTGTACATTTCTTTAGTAAACTATTTACCATTTTGCTGGGTTATTAAATTGGCTGGCGCCCTTATCTTTTGTTTGATTTTTCCTGAACCCGTAACCACGACCAAATGCCTAGGAACGAAGGCGTTGCACCGGAGCAGCCATTAAGGGGCAACAAAACGTTACAATGTTTATTTCCCCTTTAAATTTAGTGTTGATTAATGTTTGAAGATTATGTCAATCGATTGTGAGTTATTAGCTGCAATGCAACTTTATGCTTTTTTCAAAATTTTGTCAACATTTCTGGTGTGATTTCAGCACGGATATGGTCCTTGAGTTGCTTTATGGCTTATTTAACCTTTTCATTCAAAAATCCCCATAAATATAATCCAATGCCGTCAAATCTATTTTGCATGAAAATGGTCATTGATTGACAATGCTGGAAGTGGTTCATGATGGCATTACAGTATTCTAATCGCTTACTATTGTCTTTAGGCAATTATTGTCTGTAGTCTTGAACAATTTGAATGTTATAGGGAAACATATGGAACTTACTTCTCAAAATTCGGCATAAACTGCATTGAGAAATTTCCACTTGTGTTTCACGTCATCAAATCGACGTTTCTGGAGATACCTCCATACATGTAATATTTTCAGCGCTCTTAGACCTCTGATTCGGTAAATTATCGTTTTATGAAGCGTCTCCATGATTAGGATATTTTCGCCTACATTGCAATAATTGAATTATTCTTTTAATGTAAATAACAACAATTTTACTATTTTAATGGCAATAGTAATTATATTACATGTATTTAATCAATGCATGGTAAAAGTATTTATCCATAACAAAACTTGCACGTCTACACTACACAACAGCCAAACTCAAACTGTCAGAAATATAACAAAAACTAATAAAAAATGGCGTTAAAACAAAATGGTAGCGTAATATTTGCCCACCATTATACAAAATTTTTAGTATGTCTGTAAAAAGAAATTATTATTAGGAGATAATTTTCATTGCAAAATATTTTATTGGGCTCTACGAATACTTTTAGCTATGCGTAGTTTCTAATTTTGAATCATATACATCTAAATAATTAATGAGATATATTTAAATCCAACATTCCCTGATAATACTTGATCGAATAGGTACAATGAACTAGACGTATACACATCTACTTCCCATTATAATCATATATTATAACAGGCGATCGGCTCGCCTTTGCTTTGCAGATATACTTTTTATTTAAATAGATTTTGCCTTATCTGGTACCTTCGTAGGCGTTTAATAGATCTCTAAAATGGTATAATATCCTCCCGACGAAACAGAAATGGTTTGCATTGTTACCTAATCGGTTTTTAAAAGCAATCGTTCATAAAAACTTAATTTATTATACGATCCACTGTCTATACAAATGTTAACAAGTGTTGTTTTTAGGTTTCGATTTGTTATAGTTTTGAAACGACACCTTTCGTTAAAAATCAGGCCAGTTAATTTACTCTCATCGAATATAAGATCATATTACCTGTCACTTATTATTAGCGGCAAAAATCACTCAGATATAAAAAGGACATATAGTTGTTTCTCTAAATCTCTTCCTCAAAATTAAATATATTTTAGTTCTTACACTGGAATGCACCATTGTCACATTTTTTTATCATTTTTTTTGTCACCTTACAATTGAATATATTTAATAATACAAAAATAATATATTTATTTCGCCCATAACAACTTAATGGTATTTAATGTGACAATTTATAATAAATACACTTTAATTAGGAACTAAAATTCTCATTTTAGCATAATTTTATTGTTATGAAGCCAACTTGTGTTGAGAGTTGGAGTAAAATAACACAGTCAGTCATCAACACCTCCATTTACAATTCAGACTGATCACATTAGAATATGATAATATTAAAGTATACAAATTTTCCTGATGCAAAACGCATTTGCATTACAATTGTAAACATTTATGTTATTTTTATTTAAGTTATTGTTATGTTATTTAAAACGTTATTACTGGCACAACCCTAAACAATTATTTCATACATTAATAATGATTGACGAAGGGAAAAATATACCGCCCTTAACAAGTGTTGATCTAAAATGCCACCAAGTAACTTGAATGTATAAAACAGTTTTTTAATACGGGCTGTCATTTTATCAACATGAAGCTTAAAATTCACATTTTCATCGAAATAAACACCCAGATTTTGCAATGATCGGAAAATTCAATTTCTTGACACAAATCAGTACATTTCTCACATGGATTAGTAACGTGAAGAATGATACACATCTTATTCGTTTCAAAACATTCTCTATGTTGATTAGAGAATGATAACAAAGAACGTTCAGTTACATTAATTGTAAGGAAATTATTGTCAAACCATTTTTTTATTAGATAAAAATCTTTGGATACGATGTTAATTAGATTATCAAAACAATTTCTTGTAAATAAAAAAAGCAACGGCAACGACGCAAATTATTTGAACATTGGGACAAATATTATTTCAGTGCGTACATTTAAGTTCGATTTAAAACTAAGAAATATATTCTGTACGCAAAAATCACGATATGTTTCGTATATCGGTCCTAAAATCGATGAACTGTACCAGAAGCATTCGGGTTGTATATTGAACACTAAAAGATAAATTACTTTACTCTTATCATGCACAAAGGGTACACGCACTCTTACCCGTAGATTTTTTAAACTGACAAACATATAGTGAATGGTTTATTGGTCAAAACCAAAATCATCCAAATTTTTTGTTCAATATTTTATCAATCGACGAAGCTTCTTTTAACAGGAATGCGATGGCGAACACTTTGATCAGTTAATTTAATAAAACAATTAATCATGTGTTTCTTAATATGACGTAACTCATTTAAAACGTGTCATAGTGTGAAAAATTAGTGCTCGTAATTTTAACTTTGACATTAAACGACAATAATGTGTGAGATTTCCTTTTTTTTTAGTAACAAAACAAACCAAATTTATACTGAAAGTAATGGTATAAATGGATATAAAAATATTTTTAAAATATATAAAAAAACATTTTATATTCAAAAAGAACTTCAATAGGCTTTAAGAGGCTCTTAACAATTGGCTACGATGCCAATTGTAAAAAAAATGATCTGTACTGAAAAGTTCTGACCTGTTGCTGTCTGTGTAGTTGCATTTTGGACACATGTTTAAAGAAACTTTTTGTTCAAAAAATTCAAAGAATTGTTGGTTAAATTTGTTAAAGTACTTTCCTTCACATCCTGTATCAGCTAATACATTTTTAGTGAAATTGTAGCAGGTCCACATAAAAGGAACTCCTTTTAGTGTATTGGAATGGTCCACATTTCTTCTTGTTGCGTTTCTTATAATTGTTGGTGAGTTTTTGCCTTTTTCAGTATTTCCCTTCATCTTCTCTTATCTGCGATCTGTTCTTTTCATCTCTCTGCATTCAGTGTTCCACCTGTTGTCTCGATCTGACTCTAAGCCGCACTTTCGGTCTGTTCTTACTATGTTTTATACCCCCAACAGCTTGTCAATCTTAAAGTTAGTCAGGGTTCTGTCTTGTTGTTTCCCACTTTCTTTGTTCCCTTATTATTGTTTTTATTATTTTGTGTCCAAAATATTTAGTTTGTCTCACTGGTGATGGTTCTGCTTTTTCCTAGGCCGGCTATGAGCATCACACGACGAAAAACTCAGAAAATATTATGGTTAATCCATGCTTTATCTACTTCTATAAAAAGTCGATGAAATTCAACAGAATTGCTTTTAAATACCTCTAAAATTTTTTTAAAGAAGTGTTCATTCAAATTCGTCTTTCTCGACTGTTAATAAACGCGACACCTATCGAACTGAAATTTTTTCAAACTCAAAATTCCATGTAAAATGTAGCAGATACGGCCTATATAATTTCAGCAATCTCACGTACCTTCATTCAGCGATCATTTAATATGACATTGTAGATTTTTATGATTTTTTGCGGTTTTTGGGCGTTTCGAACGTTCATCTTAAATGTATATACTAAGTGTGGTCATTATTAATTCTTAAGAAAAATGTTTAATTTGGGATAAAGGTAAAAAATGGTTCATTCATAGAATGTGCCATCGCTAGCTGCCCATTTTCCCCATCTCTCTGACAAAACAAGTGGTAATCGGAAGTGGCAAAGTCTGGTGAGTACGGCGGATGGGACAAGAGTTTCCAGCCAAGTGCGGATGGTGTCTCCGATCGTTTGCGTTTTGTATGATGGGGCGTTGTCATGCTGCAAAATTACTTTTCCGTGTCTTGTAGCCCATTCAAATTGACCATTTATTGATGGTAGCGAACGGTACTAACTGTTTCACCTGGTTTCAGAAGCTCATGGTTCACAACACTCTTCTGATCCCACCAGCACAGCATTGTTTTCTTTCTAAAGCGATTCGGTCTTGTGGTCGATGTTAATGGTTGTTCTGGTTTATTAGCTGGACCATGATTTTCTGCATTTTGGATTTTTGAAATATATCCATTTTTCGTCTCCAGTTACGATCCGATGCAGAAAAGTCTTTCTTTCATGCCGAGAAAGCAAAACTTCACATACAAAAAAATATGCTCTAATTCGAGATCGATTAAACATCAACGGCGTTTTGAAAGGTACTGTCATAGCAACAAAATAACTTAAGAGATTAGACTGTGAACTGACCCTTCTTTCCAGCACCATCTCTTTAACAAATTTAGAAATATTAACCGCTACTGCTGTTATTGTCACGTTTCAAAAAATTGAAATTCAACAGTAAATGTAAATGCAGAGAAATAGACATTCAAAATTGATTTTGTTCTTCACAAATCATGATGCACTCATAATTTTTACATTTAAATTAATATCTTTCGAAAATCGGGGGTGGGAGGATCCGTATCGTTTTTTTTTACATTTAATAAACATTTATTTTTATAAGGCAAATACTTCTGTTTTAAACGAATTTTGAAAACTGAAAAAAATTAATACCTACAGAGTACAACAGACAACATGCCCGAGAGCTTCTTAATTTATATACAATTCTAATGAAATCTTTGTTTTTCTCTCTGTAGTTTATGAAACCAATACATGTTTTTTTTCTTGTATTTTATATGTGTATAAGAAATTTTATGCACTGAAATAATTTTAAACATTTTTAGTCGCGGAGATCAACTCAAAAAAAATTAGTCAATTTAGCCGATGTTGACACATCGATTTAATTCTTATCATAATTAATAATTTAGCTAATAATTATTTTTTACCGGAAACCATTAAGTTTTGGACCTTTATTGTAAGGAACTTTTTTCTTTAAAATCTCTCCCTCTCTTTGAAAGTACGAATATGTGATAAAATAGCGACGACAAAATATTTAAAATTTAAGGTCTAAATGCGCCAACACATAGCTTGCTCTTTGTGGATTCCTGAATACATTTTGTGCCCATGCTAGCCTACTTACCTTTATGAATGTCCCAAGTTTCTTTACGGCGACCCCTTGGTAGTTGTTAGGTTGCCCAAACCTAAACTTGGAATTGACTTGGAACTTGGACTAATGGGGAAGCACCAGATAGTGTTTTTTGTGTGGTCGATACTGACTACTCTTAGATGAGTGCGTAACTGAACAAGTTATTCTTGAACTAATGTGGTCCTACCAAGACAGCTCGCAATTCCCCCACATAAAAAAAAATATTACTAATGCTAATTGTTAAACCTAGGCACTCATATGTCGTCTTGTTCGGCCTCAATGTGATTGTAATTGGCCATCAAGGAAGTGTTTGCGATCTCTTGTACAGGTAGAAAAGTCAGGTTCGGTCAGTTTCGGATATCACCAGTTATAGATTGGGAAGACGAAATTACCGCTTGTAGAAACTCCGATTTAAAAACATTAATTTCTCAATCAGTCTCTGGTCTGCTCAGTAATAGCCGTTCGTTGGGTCTTGGGGACGTTTTTTTTATAATTATAAGAAGTTAATTAAAAAAAAATACTTTGCAATTTCTTCATACAAGAGAAATACATTTTATTAATACTAATTCTTAAACATATACCCACTAGTTTTCCGATTCGACCTCAATGAGAAGCCACGGTCTGGCGGGGCTTGGCTGGCTGTTGTAGATTTCGGCGCGGCTGATTCACCCTGATCTCACTCTCGGTCGTCAATAATCTAGTGGCCATAATGGCCAAGAAACGTTGGCCCCCAATTGGCCGATGTAGTGGGCCAGTGGGTAGGAAACTAATCGCTTTCTGAGCTGTTATTCGACTCCACATCGTATAAAAATTATAAACTACTTACTACGCAAAATAAACGAACCGAACTGCTGTTTCAGAGTCGCAATTAAATTGTCCAAACTGGGACTTGTGTACCCACACGCGACTTCGGTTTCTGTACTGCACCAACTGCGACCCTTAGGGAGGCAGGCCATTGAACAGTGACTATCTCATGAGACGAGACAAAATAGACCGAAGACGCGACAAAAGAGGGTGTCCTGCTTCCCTTTTCATCTTAATATACCTCCACGAATGTAAAAAAGGATCTAAAGAATAGTTGGTTAAATTTACAAAAGTTATTTCCCTAATGTACATTGATATAATAACTAAATCATTGTTTCCAACTTTTATATGTCTATGTTTGAAGGGCGTTTTGATTGACGTATTCAAGTTTTTAAATGTTCTGATAGGATTAATTTCTGATATTTGGCAATATCACTTGTTTAGTGCTTATTGATAAATTTAATGGACTATTTTTATTTCCTGAACTTAATTACGCAAAAAGCTACTACACATTCACTGTAGTACGTGCGGCAGCTTTGATATTAAGATAAATATTTAAGAGGAGCAGAATTTTTTCTTATAATTGTAGAATTATTGGTTTACATTTTTACAATCTTCTAAAAGATCAATTATCAATCCTGTTTTTTCAGTTTTTAAATGGTCTTTAACAAATGTTCTGTTATAGTCGCTTGTTAAAATGTGCCGACAAAGAAAAAATACATTTATATTATTCTGGAATTACGGTATGTCAATTGATTAAATGTTTTAGCCGCGTTTAATTGGCCACCATTTATTTCTTCAATTTAATTGGACAAAAAGTTATCGCACGTGTACATATCTGATGCCACAGGAAAAAAGGTAAAATGTGCAGAAATGCTATTGTTTTCTTAATTGTTTGCAATTTCGATACAATTATCACCGTGCTTTTTCTGTTGTTTTTTTTATTTTAACATCATTCTGTTGAAGATGTTTGGGAGCGGTATGTTTTATAATAAATTAAATATATACTAAGTGACATTGAAAAAGGAACACCAAGAAATAATAATACAATTTAAAAAAATATTTAATAGATTTATTGTTATTGTTAAACAGTACAACTGTTTAAAATTTGAAGATCTAATTACAACGAGTTAGGAAGCTACAATCAGTAATGGGTGGATCGACCTTCATTTTGTATACATTCTTGGACGCGCCTAGGCATTAATCTAATTAGGTGGTCAATTTCCTCTTGAGTGTCCCATGTTACTTGAATTTCACACCGTAGTGCCTCCAACGTCTGTGCAATCTAAACAATCTTCGACCTATAATATCCCACATATGTTCTATTGCAGAAATGTCCGGGGACCTCGGTAACCAAGGCAGTAAATTCATTTGGGCTCCTTTAAAATGACAAAGTAACACGTGCAACGTGTGGGCATCGATTATCCTGTTGGAAAAGTAGATAGGGTAACAAATGGAGGTCAACAATTTCTTCGACATACCGCTGAGCCGTCACACCACCTTGGACAAAAACTAGAGGTGACCTACTACCACGTGCGATGACACCCTAAACCATAACACTCACTGTGCGATGTACGTGCCTCTCCATGAAGAACTCCGGATTTCTTAGTTCTCCGCTATATCTTCCGACATATACAAAAGCGGTTGATTGCTCGCATTCCAATGAACCTTCTATGCTCTTCGTACCACTGGTTAGAAATTGACCTTGAAGTTGAAAAACGGTTTCTTACGGCCAAAAGCCGAAGACGGAGAGTTCGGTCGTGGCTGGGCGGCATCCTGTGCCTCTAGCTCGTTGTTGTTGACCTTCTTCGGTTTATGCTCAACACTGTGTGAACAGTCTTATTCGTTCTTCCTCCAATTTTCCGAAAAGATAATCCTGCCTCTTTTAGATCTACAATGCGGTCCCTCTCAAATTGTGTCCACTGGCGAAAATTTGCACGTCTTCGCACGCTAGGCATGATAATTTTTTTAAAGAAATTAAATTGCAGTAAAACAAGTCACTGTCTTGTTTCACTATTGTTACTTTAAGGAAAAAATAAAAGTGCCAAAAGCCAAAAACATTTTTATATGAACAAATGCTTCGTTGCTATAGCTGAAATTTCTATCATTTATCTGTATAATTATAATACAAATTGTATAATTGTATAATTATAATACAAACATTTTTACTGGGTGTTCCTTTTTCTATGTTACTTAGTATATTATTGCATATTGTAAAATGGATTTTCTACTTCCGGAAGGATAATATTGATACGAGTCACTGAGTTCAAACTTCAGCGCGATGATATTTTGTAATATTATAGTTAATATATTGGGTTGATGCAAGTTCGTTCCGTTTTGTGGCATTAGATGGCACTGCATTGGAAAACCAAAGTGTTATATGTATATACTTCACACCTGTAATATGTTTATGTTGTTTGTCAGAAGGAATTTCAAAGAGAACCTGGGAAACCTGGTTGTGTGTTTTAACTGTTGTTAAGTATCAAAAATCCAAAATATAAGGAAGATTTTTAACATAATATACTTTTTTATTTTTGAAAATACAAGAATGCGTTGCTGATGCAAAAGAAAACATATTCTGAAGAGCGGTATGGGTACCGTTGATGAATTCACGTACCTTTACCTCCTTCAGACAGTTTCTTGAAAACAATTTTAATCTTAGCGATGTACCACATTGTGGATGAATGGCTCATGATGATGGCAACGAAATATTGACGATAATTGAAAGTGATTGGTATAGAACAACTCAGGAGATCGGAGAAATTATTGAAATCAACCAGTCAACAATGTCAAGCCGATTTTACCCACTTGAAACGGTTTGCAAGGTCAATGTATGGGTATTGCATGAGTTAAAGAAGAAACTTTTGAATCGGTCCATTTCTAAAGCGGATTGTTGTGATGAAAAGTAAATTGTGTATAATAATGTTAAGAGTAAGAGATTACGCTTAATATAATGGTTTAAGCGTGGAGACGTTCCTTCAACAAACGCAAAAGCTAGTTTATATACAAGAAGGTTATGCCACGCGTTTGGCGAGACTAGAAAAGAATCGTGTATGAGCGGTTACTTGAAAACCAGACCATTTGTTCGGAGAAATACTATTCACAACTAAGTAAACTAAAGCGAGCAATCAACCAGAAGCGGCCTGAAAGTAACTGCGTTCTATCGAGGTAATTCTTGACCAGACGAGTCTTTGGCTAATTGATTAAAAAGTTTCCTTCCTGAGAAGGTTTGAAAAATAACCTGGATCAGTTGTTTAGTCAAAAACGGCAGAACTTCTATGAACGCCAGATTATATAGCTCCTGGAGAGATGGAAAAAGGCTAACGAACTGAATACCACGTATTATATCGGTTAAATGTAATTTTTCGTAAATAGAATTTTTCTTCAATAGTAGGGTAAGGTTGCTTAAGTCATATCCCCTAAGGAAATAGTACTGTAATGTTTAGCACAATTTAAATAAAACATCTTCTGTATCTACTGAATATAGAAACCCAAAAATATTTCATCAAAACAGGTGCCTAATTCGTACCACCTATAACCTAAGTCCTATTTAGAATAAGACATCAGTGAAGACATCATAAACTATATAGAAAAATACTTAATAACAAGAGATAATATTAAAAATAAAAACTACAAACTATTCAGTCTAAGATCAAATTATAATCATTTTTTTGTAATCATCACAGTTTCAAAGTAGAACTTAATTACCAAGTAAATTACACATAGAAAACCAAAATTATTATTTCTTAAGAAACCAAATTACACCAAAAATTATTGAAATTGAACACATATATCACAAATATATTTCTTCATCTTACTTTCCTCATCAGCACATAGGTCATGTACCCAAACTTTACATTTCATACATTGGATCATGTTTTCTTCGCGATCTTCCTTACATAGTTGGCATAACCATGATTCATTGTCTTTGGTTTTTTATTTTTCTTACATATTTCATCTGTCTAGTACAGGCTTCTTCCTCTTATTTATATTTTCCTTAGCTTCTACTTCGTTTTTGTAGGGACTTGAAGTTAGTTCCATTGTTGGCTTAGTACCTTTATTCATTTTTTAAATAACTGTTGATATGTAAGGGATAGGAGATAAAGTATTCAATTAAGGCTCTATTATTTGATTAGTGTTAGTGATTTTATCGACTGCTGCGGTATCATTACCGTGTGTAGTATCTTGTGATATTGTTGAAGGTCCAAATTGAATGGTGGGTGGTGGCGTTGCAATTATTGGTGACAATGGAACTATTGGTGGCTATACTTTGATTGGTGGCGATACCATTGTTGGAGTTACAACAATGGATGGCGAAGTATCTCTAGCGAGTGACAATGTGATGCTTAATAATGTGGTTATTCCAGTTGATTTGATTAATAATAGGTTTGTACAGAAGCTACGAAATCCTCTTCTTGAATAACGTTTCTGTCACATGGGCACAAACTTGTTGCTTTAAAACCATTTAACGCTATATCCATACGAACTGATCTATGCTACGATTTATCAAGTCAGATGCGATTTACTGCCAGGATTTGAACGTAGCCACGAAGATGCCGCTTCATTGTAACTGTTTTTCAATAATTTAAAGAACAATCTGTCCAACAATTGTAGGCAATGTGATGTGTAAGCAGGAAAAGATGGTATTATTATACCATAATCGTGAGCCATCTAGATTGCTTCTAAATTTTTGGTATGTGTTTAGTAAAAGTAAAATTTATTATTGGTCACTTTTTTCTAATCTTTTGCACTTAATGAAATGTTGCAACCATTCAGTAAAAAGTTCTGAAGTAATCCATCCAATTTTCGAGCACCCAAGAGCTCCTTTTTAAAGGCATCATTCAGTCTGCTGCGCTTAAACATCAGCATGGGTGGTATAAATTCGCCTGTTGTATTGATCCCACATATGCCTGTCATTGTTACACCCCTTTCTCCACGTGTGATTCTACCCGCTTGGTGTTTGCCCTTTTGAGCAATAACTTTAAAAGATTTGTAAATGGTGGATAATACAGTTTCATCCATATTATATATTTGGTCGACAGTAAACTTGTATTTATCCAGTGTTTCTTCATATTAATCAAAAAAATCATTAATACGCTCTTTATTGAACCCTTTATTTCTAGCTATCGATGTTGGTTCTGGAACACGCATGGACAAAGTAGGATTCACATACTTCTCCCTATTAAAGCGATGAGGTAATTGAAATTTTTCAGCAAGCTCGAAGACAAGCTTCCTAAATTCAGTAGTAGTTAATAGAAAGAAACTGGACTCGTTAGGTCTACCAAATTTTTTCAAATCTGTCAAATGTCGCCGCAGTGTAGGCTTCGGTATATTATATCTTCTTCAAGCTTCATTAAATCTAATTTCACCATTCCGATGTTTCAGTAAAGCTTCGTCCATATCCTACTGCTTTCAAGTATTGTACTTTCTCTTGGCCATATTCATCAGTTGATAAAAAAGAATATTAGTAAACAAGTAAATTCCTAAATGATACCGGTACGATTAAGGAACCATCTACAGGTGTGACTTAAAGACAAGGTCTTCAAAGTTTCAAACCGAAACCCCTGACATAACCTAAAAAACTCAACCGTTTGATTGTACCTAAATGATTGCCAGAGAACGTTAAAATAGACGTAAACCTAAAAATAACTAAATGATTATAATCCTTCTTTAAAAAGCTTATTTTTAATTATTTTTGACCACCCATCCACTTCTTCTTTTGTTTACTCCTACGACTAAATAGTTCAGGCTTACGGCACTGATGGTGCCTTTTACAAATTTTAAATGAGATAATACCGGGGTACGACTTAAGCAACCTTACACTATTTCTAAATAAAATAGAACCAATTTGTATTTCTTTAAAAGTAGCCAAGAGATGAAACCTACAGTCGTATTATCGAGGTGACGACACATAAAAAAAGTAAAGTAATAATTGTCGTAAAGTAATATTAGTCAATTAAAATTAAAAATTAATCAAAATTAAAGCCGGCCACAATAAAAAGACAATGATGATATATAGACAAAGTAATGTATATTGCCTCTAACTGTTTTGCAATATTATTTTGTTTAGAAGTACAATATTACAGAATTCTATTATACTAGCTGTTTCTGTCCATCCAAGTCTTTCCTAGCACATAATGGTATTTGCTTGAAAGTCTTTAACAGTTGTAATTCAATATTATTCAAATGTCTACCATTAATACCAAGTATTACTTCGAATATAGAAATTTTTAATAACTTGCCTATCGAAATTTTCACTGCCAAAAATGTTTATGGCAGAAATGGACAGAAAACAGACACAGTATTTTCTGGCATAAAATATTTTCTGTTTGATATTCTTTAAGAGTTGGTATTAGCGAGATTAATGGTCAATTTAGCATTATTGGGGTAACAATGTAATTTAAGGGGAATTTAGAAAATTTGTGCGAGTAATGAATTTATATCAGCCTTAAAATGACTCCTAATGTTATAACTGTTTCATTATGTTAAAACATATTTACAATATCCTCTTAAATATTTAAACTATAAATAAAACATTGGATTTTTGTGGTTTGTACGTGTGCCCTAATAAGTCCACAAAATAATAGTGACTGCTAACCGGAATTTGAAATACTACATTCTATTTTGTATTGAAGCAACATACTTGACATTGCTGGTTTGTAGAAAAACTATGTAATACATAAGATATGAAGCCTAATATTAAATAATAGTTTATAGATATTTAATAATATATTAAATAATAGATTCTAATTAGTTTTGGCTAGGATGTGACTACAGAAATTTATCAACAACTTGATGTACTTGACCCATACGTAGGACTAGCAATACTTTTACTAGCAATAATAGTTGTCAGTCAGTCGAAAATGGAATTAAGGATGCCATCTAAGAATAATGACTAACATCTCTTTCGCCCGGTTCAACATCACCTAACTGATGAGAACATAGTAAATAATGTTTAAAAAACGTATTAATACTAGATGAACCAAACCAGTCGAAACTTTTTAATGTTTATTTGTTTTAATGTGAATACTCTCGGAAAGCCAAAAAAAGTCACTCATTTAATTTGTACTATAATTAAAATTGTTTATAACCAAGATATTTGGTTTTTAAATCATGCCGACAACGAAAAAGATACATTTTTATTATTGTGGAATTACGGTATGTCAGTTGGTGGAATGTTTTGAGCTGCGATTAATTGGCCACCATTTATATATCCATCTTAATTGGACAAAAACTAATCGCACGTGTACATATTTGATACCAGATAAAAAAAAAGATGTACAGATATGCTATTCTTTTCTTAGTTGTTTTAGGAAAATTTAATTAATTGCTCGAAAACAATCTCTACAATTAACGTTTTTTAGTGACCACAATATTTGAAATACTGCTGTTGTTTGCGATGGTTGCAATTACGAATGTTTGCATTATTAACTGTTTTTATATTAAAAGATTGACCCATTCTAATTATAAAGGAAATTCCCTTCCAGATATCAATTCGAAAACCGACGTTTTCAATGACTTATCAGCATTATGATGGTGTTATTACATGAATTTCAACTTGAATGATTATGGCAGATATATATATATATATATATATATATATATATATATATATATATATATATATATATATATACATATATATATATATATATATATATATATATATATATATATATATATATATATATATATTATATATATATATATATATATATATATATATAAATATATATATATATATATATATATATATATATATATATATATATATATAATATATATATATATATATATATATATATATATATATATATATATATATATATATATATATATATATATATATATATATAAGTTAGCACAACTGTCGCGGAGTTTGAATGTCATCTGTCAGTTTGTTAGTTTGTTTACTGTGCTCGATTTTATCAGGTCATCTTAAATGAGTTTTTGCGATTTTTACAATGGATAAAAACATCGAACAAAAAATTTTTCTTAAATTTTGCATTGCAAATGGAATTTCGTGTGCCGAGTCGCTGAAAATGTTGCAGAAGGCCTACGGTGAATCGACTTTATCAAAAACACGTACATATGAGTGGTACAATGCATTCAAAAGCGGTTGAGATGTGATGGAAGATTTGTCTCGCTCTGATCGGCCATCAACGTCTTCAACTGAAGATACCATCGCTAAAGTGAAGAAAATGACTGAAATGTGACTGAAAACCATCATTTAAGTTTGAGAGAGATAGCCGCTGATTTTTCTGTGTCTCACGAATCAATTCGTACCCTTTTAAGCGATTGCTTGGACATGAAATAAGCTTCGGAATGGAGCCTTCCATCTGAGCCGAAACCGAAAAAACCACGTCAAAGTGTTTTTCATAATTTTCTTTGATTATCACGGTGTTGTGCACTTAGAATTCTTGCCAAAAGGTCAGAGAGTAAATAAAGAATATTATATGAGCATTATGCGTTTGAGAGAGCAAATTCGTGGAAAAAAGCCAGATTTGTGGAAAGAAAACTGTTGGATTTTGTATCACGACAACGCACTATCTCACAAGGCTATCATTATGGACGAATTTCTTCCAAAAATACAATAAATACCATCGAACAACCACCGTATTCACCTGATATGGCTCCGCTCGACTTCTTTCTCTTTCCAAAACTCAAATTACCACTTCGAGGAACCCAGTTTTCAGTCGATAGAAGAGATAAAAGATAATTCGCAATCGATTCCCGTATTCCGATTCCTTTACTTACTTTGATGGCGATACAATACATTTGGATAAATAATAAACATTTTGTGTTTTATTGACCAGTTCCCGGTACCTTTTTGACAGAATGTATATCAAGTCAGAGAGGGAATGAAAATATGTGACATCATAGGAAGAGTAAATGATTTGAAACGGAGGTGGGCAGGCATATAGCGAGGTTATGTGACGATAGATAGACCAAAGCATCTGGGGATATATATTCGGAGATGATATTGTTCTCCTTTCACAAGACCCACAGGAATTATAAAAACACACACTAGAACTGCAAAACGATGTAGAACTATTTGACTTCAAATTATACCGGAAAAAGAGTCAAGTCATGTTCAACGAACTTGCCACTGACAGAAAAAATTCAATTTTGGGGAGGTATTTCGATGTTATGGATCACCACATATATCTTGGTCGGATAATTTTAATGGAAAGTGATACCATCTGGAAAGTAGAACGGCATCTTAAATGTGGCTGGCAACTATTTGGTTGGCTTTAAAATAGTAGAACTTCCACTTGTTTGAGGAGAAAGGTCTTGATGAGTGTGTCCTGCCCATTATAACATACGGAAGTGTAACCTGGACATTTACATCTCAGTCAGTTTCATTCACAATCAGTTCAAAAACTTAGCACAGCAGAAAGAGGAATGGAAAGGTATATAATTGGCATTACAAGAGGGGACAGAAAGACTTGGACCAGATAACAAATGAAAGTATGTGACATCAGTGGAAGAGTAGAAGAGTTGAAATGGAAATCCACAGGCCATAAAGGAGGGCGATTTGTCAACAGGTGAAATAAAACGATTTTGGAATATAACACTTGATTATAATTTATTTTTATAAATAAATCATACCACTTTAAGTCCTGCATAGCATAGGAACAAACAGCAATGTTGTAGACATTAACGCCACCTGCCATAACCTCGTTGTATTTTTCGATGAGAAGTAGAGGCTTTGGAGGTTGGTTGATTGTCCCGAAACACTAGACGTACTATGATAAGAGGCAATCTTATCATAGTACGTCATACATAACTAAATTCAAGGGGATTTACAATTAAACAGTGGAATTACTTATTTAAAACTTGAACGTGTGTTTCGGTAATCATATTTCGCATCAGGAGATGATTCAATCTATAATGTTACCATACTAAATAGAGTGAATAATTTAAAAAAAATGTGATAAACACTAATAATTATAACAACGCAACATTTGTCTATGAGTACAAATAAGTATCCACTGTTCTCTATCAAAAATTAGGAATTTATTGTGAAAGAAAGGTACATTCAAAGTATTGTCCATCACTAGCCACTACGTTTTCCCATCTTTCTGGCAGCATTCGGTTACCAAGTCGAAAGAACTCTTCATGTTTTGAGGCTATCCACGGATCGACCCAATTTTTGGTATCTTCATATGATGTAAAACACTGCTCAGACAGACCATGTGTCATCGACCGGAACAAGTGATAATCGGAAGGGGCAATATCTGGTGAATACGGCAGGTGGGGTAGAACGTCCCAATTAAGTGTTTCCAAATAGGTTTGTACACTTTCGACCTTCAACTGTGTTCTTTGTCTTCCACGCCAAACTCACTGTTTTTAAACTTTTGAAAGCACTCACGACTTCTGTCACTTAAAGCAGCCTTATCTTATGCTTCTACAAGTAATCGATGCCACTCAGCTGCAGATATCTTCAAATTAAAGAAGCAAATCAAAAGTTCACGCAAATGACGCTTATTCGGCACAAAACTTGACCATTTTCGCACGAAAAAAATTATGTGATGCTGATACGGGGGTCACTAATACTTCAAGGTTATGTTGTTAATAGATAACTAATATTAAGTTTTACATCTGACAATTTCAACATAACTTTCTGGTGGGGCCATCTTTTGTCAAATGGTGTAAACTTATTTGTACTCCAATATATACTTTTAACACAGAACTAAATATTACCGTGATTTTAACTAAAAAGTATGATTTTTATAACAAATCCTTTACAGTGTTCTGAAAAATAGTCAGAAGTACAGTGAAATTGTAAAAACACTCTTTGGAATATGACGTCGCGGTTACGTTCGGCCACTCCACCACCTGGAGCAGCATGTCAGTGTCTTCATTCGACGAAAGAACGACCTAAATCGCTAATGGAGAGTATTCTTGTTGCTAAAATGGAACAAGTGACTTTGGGACAATCAGGACAGGGGCAAACTATAACCAGGCCACCCTTAGTGAGGACAGATAGTATCGATTCGTCCAGTTCTTTCGGATCAGTGAATTCATTTGCGTCTAGTGATATCTGTAGTTGCGATGATTGTTTGCTTGGCATTGCCGATCTCTACACACAACCAGAAGAAGAGAAAAAGAAAAAGGTAATTTTTTCTATCACTGTTATATCATATAGTCGATTATAAAAATAGTCCTAGCAATATTGTTATTTTTTTCTTCTAATGTAGTTATAAACTTCTATGTTTAAGAACTGTTATAATATGATCAGTTTTGTTTAAAAATATTCCTGATTATAAAGAGTTTTCCAATAGGAGTGTCAGAACTTTGAAACGTAATAGTGGCAACACTATTTGAAATGTAAATGTTACTCATAAACTACTCTGTTCAGTACATTGTGTCAATTCACAACGGAAAGATATACGATCCAATAGCGCGTAGAAATTATTCGTAAGTAAGGATTAATGGTTAGAGGTACATCAACAACAAGGTTATTTAACCACTGGATCTACGGCTTAAAGTGGGTTCCGAATTAGTCATCAGCTACCGATAAACTCTGGTCAGCACTCACCTCGGGCTATGGTTTGGTTTTGTGCTTAACTATAAATCTCCCGATAAGCCTACCGACTGGCGAGTGACCAACGACTGGCGAGTGACCAACGTACAATACATCTCAGAAGATATCTGGTCTTATCCATCCTTGAACTGGCGTGACTGAGGGGCCATTACTTATGGATTTATATTGGGTGGTTACTCTGTATGGATTTTACACTCTTTCATGTTGAAATGCACTATGCCAGCCTGGTCTCTCCTCAGGAGGTCACCCATCCAATTATTAACCGAAACAAGCGATGCTGCATTTCGACCTCGCCAACAGTCGAAGTCGAGGATCTTTCGGGCCGCCAAAATCTTTCAAATTTAGTGGTTTTCTTAATTCTTGAATAAAACACTCAATTTCCGTTGATTTCAAAAAACTTTATATTGATAATTGAAGCATATTGTATAACATTTAAACACGAAAGACAATGACCACCTCTTGGAGCTCCACAGACGTCCACTCTTTTGTCAAAACAAAATAGTTTAAAAGTGTCAAATCGCATGATCTTGGTGGCCAATTATCATCACCGTTTCTTGCAATAACTCGCCCGGGAAATTTTTCTCTCAGTAAATCAGTTGTTTCATTAGCAGAGTGAGGTGTAGCGCCATCCTGTTGGAACCACATATCTTCCAGAGCAATACTATTCAATTCAGACCACAAAAATCTAGTTATCATCTCACGATATCGAACACCATTAACAGTTATAGCTTCACCAACATTCTGAGAGAAATATGGCCCAATTACACCTATAATGCGAACCAAATAGTGACTCGTAGACCTATACAGACGAGTGTGGTTAACTTTCGAGTTCATTCAATTAATCATCAATTAATCGTCAAATTATGCAGAATCCAACGCGGACAAATCTTTTTCACGGCCAAAGGTTCATATAATATCTTGTGTATGTTTGCCATACTAATGTCCAGGCATGCCTCAATCTCACGGTATGTCACATGATGATCTTGCTTTATCAGTGCATGCACAGTAACGATGTTTTCTGGCACAACAACTGATTTTGGACGACTTTCTTTAAATTCGTCCGTGAGCGAACGCCTGCCAAAATTGCATTTACCAAACCAGTGATCACGAATACAGATTTTAGATGGCAAAGCGCCTCGTCGAAGTGAGTGAAGTAATCAAAGCACTGTTGTTGAGATAATCCACGCTGAAAGTCGTAGTAAATCATCGCTTTCAACGAAACTGAAAGTATCCATCAGAGAGAGCCTGGGACTATAATACACGCAAAAGTATCACCAACATATCGTCCCCTAACGACCACTCTGCAAACTTTTAACCCTCCTAGTATCCAAATATATTTATTATTAGCTAGGCTAATGACGATAAAAAATAATATTTATTTTCTGTAAAAGTATTTAAGCAAATATACAAAAACAAATAAGCATTCTCAGAAGCAATCGTAACTGTAGTGTTTCAGGCACAACTCTTTCCAGGCGGTGTTTATTTAATTTGCTTACGTCAATTCGTAATCGCATTCTTACGCGCCGATACTCTCGTCTAATTCCCTCCTTAAGTAGGCAGTACCACTATGTTAAAATGTTCTGATTGGAAGCCAATTTGAAGGACGATTGCGCTGTACTGTGCGACATAGAATTCTATTATTTATTCAGATACTGTACGACCAGAAATTCGCGGATTGAGTGATAGATGGCGGCATGACTGATATAATCAAAATTGTAATATTTCGTATATTAGGTTGCATATCGACCTTAATTATTCTCATTTTAATTTCTAGTAAATAACTAAGAATATATAATATCTGATTTCCTTTCAACTGTTCTTTATATACAGGGTGTAAATTAAAGTACTTTTGTAAATTTAACCAACGATTATTTATATTTTTTTGAACAAAAAATTTACTTAAAATATGTATCCAAAATGCAACCTTTTCCGCGGAAAATTGTTTATTTGGATCCATCAGAAATCAGTTCTTTGTTGCATCGATCTCTTAAGGTATTATGTAAAAAAACGCTAATATTTTTATAGCCATTTATTCTATACGTTTCAGCATAAATTTGGTTTGTTTTGTTTAAAAAAAAAAAGGAAAACCTACACATTATTTTCCTGTAACACTAAACAAAAAAAAAAATTAGTACTGATTTTTCACACTTTTGATAATATATTGGAAAAAATGGATTCCTTTCGTTTTGGCCAATAAACCATTCACAATATTTTTGCCTATGTAAAAAATCAGCGGGTAAGAGTGCTTGTACACTTTGTGCATGATAACTATAGAGTAATTGCTCTTTTAGTGTGCTATCTACAATCCAATGCAAAACTCCAACTTGTCGCGCAACACTTCAAGTACTTCTGGCAGAATCCTCTGCAATAATATGTACATTTTGTTGTTCAACTTCAGGACTGATTTCTTGCTACCGCCCACATTCTTGAAATTTTGAAACCACACTACCTCTATCGACATGTCTTTGAGATTTGATTACACAAATGTTTTCCGAGCTAAAAGTGCCTAGCCTCTTCTAAATACGCCTATCCCCTTTGGAATTTTGGAGAGCTTCTCCGTAAATAAGAAGCATGACGTGATATTCGCGTATAGAATTAATTTTTGGTTTTAAATGGAAATTAAAAACACGCAGTGACAACCTGAAATAATTTTAGTGGCAATGTTGATATTAAATGATTTGAAGTTGGTTTGCAACGTTACCGCACTGATGTTGCCTTATGTATGGCGTGATTCTAAATGTTAAAAAAATAATTTTTACAATGTTTATTAGTTTATTTGTAGTTTATTCATTGTTATAACCAATTAATATATGCCAAATATGCTTTTGCACATATTTGCTTAAAATGTTAATTCTTATCATATTTTTCGATTGGTGATCTAATCACTTTGCAATTTTTGTTCTTGGGAACCCTTAGGTTTTTGACTCAGGGCTTGACTTAGGGTTTGAAGAACTTTTTTCTTTAAAATGATTAACGTTTAACGAAAATGATTAACGAAAATGATTAACGAAACGAAAACGAAATGATTAACGTATTAATTTTTAAATGATTTTACGAAAATACTTTCCTTTACACCCTGTATATATCGAAGAATTTTATCGTTCAAGTATTCTGTAAAATGAATGTATTGTTTACTTACTTTTTAAACTACTACAACTTAATTATTTTTTGAATCAAATTAATTTCTTCCAAATTAATGATTAGTTTTCTTTTGATGATTTTGATGGTTGGATGAACATTGTTCGCATTGTTTGCTTTTGTAACCTGTTATTACTAGAATTTTGATGCTTCTGACTACATTTGAAGATGGTTTCATTTATTATCAGATGTTCTGAAGTGTTAAAGTTTAGTGCGTCGAGACTGTGAGCTGGGCATCTCCTATTATCTGACAAATCGTAGTTTTAAATGCAGCGTTCCTTGTTGCGGTTAGTGTTTGGATAGGTAACCTTTGGTGGAGAAACCAGGCTAGTGCATTTCAATAGGCAAGACGGTAAAATACGACAAGGAATTATGCCAGTTCGAAGTTTAGAAAATCCGAATGCCTTCTGTGAGGTATTCTATGATGGTCACTCACCAGTCAGTAGGTTCGAGTTCTCGAGACACTTAGGGGTTTAATCTATCGCTGAAGACCGAGATTCGGAGCCCATCATCAGACTTTAAATAACCACAGTTCTGAAGTACCTCTAATCTAGAATCTTTTATTTCAATTACTCATAAAAATTAAAAGATTCGGCTATCAACGCCTTCAACTGAAGTTAACATCGCTAAAGTGAAGGAAATTATAACTGAAAATCGTTATTTAAGTTTGAGAGAGATAGCTACAGATCTTTCTGGGTCTCACGAACCAATTCGTAAAACTTTAAGCAATTGTTTGGGCATGAAACGCATTGCCGCTCGACTACAGCCGAAAGACCTGAATGTCTCTTCAGAAACTCAACTGCGTAAAGGTCGCTGAAGACATTCTAGAACGAGTCAATTCCGACCCCACATTCATAAAACGCATTGTAACTGGTGATGCGACATGGTTATACGAGTTTGACATGCAAATCAGTCAACAAGTTTCGGAATGGCGCCTTCCAGCTGAGCGGAAGCCGAAAAAACTACGTCAAAGTACATCAAAAGTTAAGGTGATGTTGACTGTTTTCTTTGATTATCGCGGTGTTGTGCATTCGGAATTCTTGTCCGAAGGTCAGACGGTAAATAAAGAATATTATTTGAGCATCATGCGGCGTTTGAGAGAGCAAATTCGTCGAAAAAGGCCAGATCTGTGGAAAGAAAACTCTTGGATTTTGTATCACGACAACGCACCATCTCATAAGGCTATCACTGTAAACGAATTTCTGCCCAAAAACACAACAAACACCATTGAACAACCACCACTTATTTAGCCAATATGCCTCCGGCCGACTTCTTTCTCTTTCCAAAACTCAAATTACTACTTCAAGGCACCAGTTTTCAGTTAATAGAAGACATAAAAGAGAATTCGCGGCGAGAACTGAAGTCGATTCCGGAAAATGTGTTTAAAAAACGTTTTGACAATTGGATTATTCGTTGGCATAAGTGTATTATTGGGGCCTACTTTGAAGGCGATATAATAAATTTGGGTAAATAATATTCGCGGTATTTTTTTGACAGAATGTTTGAATTTGAACACACAGAGTTTTAATGCTCCTTTAAAATATATCGCATTCTATATTAAATTCTTTTGTTTCGATTTGTGAGATTAAAAAGTTATCCTCAATTGAGCCCATTCTGTTACAAAATGCAATTACCTCATAATTACTAATTCTGTAACGTCACACGATACTTCATTCGAATTACCAGATCAAAGGCGATCATTTGCGTCATCATTCTAAAGAGATCAATGTCAGGGCGATGGATTTAACAGACGTACCAAAAATAAATAAGTATTTAAACCCAATTTATGTAATTTTAGTAATGGAGTGATGATGAGTTGCTATCTAACGACAGCTGGAATTTTGTTATTAGAAAAAAAAAACTTAATGATTAATAGTTCGGTATTATACGGACATTAATACTTTGGTAATCAAATTATTAAAAATAGATTATTTTATACATAGTTGAAAACGATTTTTTTATTAGAACTAAAATTAAATATTTTAAAAATTTTACAACCTTCAAGAATTTTTGTTATTGAGTCAACAATTGGGGTAAATGCAAATACATTTTTTTAAAATAGGTTTTCGATAGTGAATTACTGCTAACATATTAAATGTATTTAACTTTATATTCCACACATTCTCCACATTTTTTAAAAATTAGTTATTTATCCCATTCTGTAGAGAAATCAGAAATTTACAAGATTGTAAAATAAAATAGTTGCAAAAGTAGCATCATTTCAACAAAATTTAATAAAAAAAAAACCGTCGATTCGCTGCAAAGCTCACATTATTCGTACGCACCCCGACAAGGATAATGCCACAACTGAAAAATGCACGAATTTGTGTTCTCTAATTGTGAATCTCTAATTCAAAACAACAAATTTTGTCTCTGTAAGTCTGCAATAGTGACAATTTTGCAGTTGCACAACTGACCACTAGGTAACGGAAGTGTCGTTCTCGTAGGGAGTCATTTAGATTCTCACCGACCAAGAACAGTGTCACATTCGATTTGGTACAGTGAAGTATCAAACCAATAACATAAGTTTTGATAAAGGATCATACCCAAAATGAGAGGGACAACTTTTCAATTTCTATTCTGTTCAATTTCTAGTTCAATCTATATTCAACTTGGGTATGTCAGAATAATAAGGTTAGCAAACAAAAAATACAGGAAATCCTTTTACAGTAACAGAGTTATCCCACAGTAATTTTCTTGAGTGGAAAATTGTTACACAGCAATTGAGATCCAATTTCGCCAAAAATTCTACAAGAACAGGAAGAAACATTACCAAACAAGGACCAAAATGGAAATATAACAATATTCATTGAAGGTAAAGAACATAACATAGAACAACGCAGGATAAATGGAGAACTGAAGATAAAAAAGGATTGATACTATTAAAGTTGGTGATATAACAATACTAAAGGTTTTTATGACTGAGCCAAGAGTCATGTTTGTAAAAATAATACGAGTAAGAGGAGTTTATGAATATTAAAGTTAATATTGTAAAGTTAAATGGGGAGAAAAAAAATGGAGAAGTAGAGAAGATTATCTGTCCTCCAGCATACAGCAGTAAAATTCCTATCACACAAGGAAGAAGTCAGATATTCTTTATCTTATCAAAGGAATTCTTTAACTTATATTCTTAACAAAGGCAACTATATTCCTAAGTTTTATGAACCTTTTTATGATTCCATTTTTAGCTGATAGACCATGTTTTGTTCAGTATAGTGGTGTAATAACTATCTTTGAATATTTCTATGTAAGTCCTATCTAAGTTTCTAAGTTAACTATCTTAATTATTAACTATTGTTGATGTAAAAACTACTTTTGTATTTTCTTTCAATAAAATGTGTTCATTAATGACTTTTTTTTTTATTTTATTTTTTCTTTTCTTTTATTTTTTATCATGCTTTGTACCACATTATTACAATTATTAACACTAACAAAAACAACCCAACTAACAAAATTTTCATAAAAATAAAAAACCAAGATTAATATCTAAATTTTCATTATATTTAAAACTTGTACGTATGACAATTGTTTCGACACACAGTGTCTTTTTCAAATACTCCTGTGTGTACAAATTAATCTAGTCTAACTCAATTCCTAACTAATAAAGCTACATGTTGCACTAATTGCCCTTTCTAAACTATTTGGACTTTTGTTGAACTATAAAATGAGATTTTTTGAGCTGTGACAATTTTCTCTCCTGAGTGCAATTGTCTCTGTGTAATAAATAGAACTAGCGCACTGAAATGTAATACATACAAATTGCAACAGATTCACAGATTCCATCAGAATTTTAATAATAATGAATTATATTATTATTGTTTATAATCATAATGTACAATGTTGTGCAAATGATTTATAGTTTAGAATATAGAAATAGTTTCCCCAGTAACTAACTAGCTACAGTAGCATCCCACCAGATCGAGTCTTCGATGAAAAAGAAATAACAAAGCGGGAAATAATTTCTTGAAGATGCTAAATATTTCCCCATCACGCAACGATAAAAAATTTAGAAAGAGATTATCCTAATTTTGACTGGAAAGCTTCCAAGGACAACATACTAAAATTACCGGGATCGTGTCAGTTCAAACTCAAACAATCTAAAGGAACCACTGCCAATGAAGGTCTTGTTGAAGCAGAAGTGTTTTATAAATTATTGGTTGGGGCATCGAAGTACATTTACGAGAAGGGAAAATCCATCGCGCAGTTACAACGGAATTTAATACAAGAAAAAAATATTTTACATCCAAGTAAAAAATAAGACGTCAGCACTCTTCTGCCCAATATAATATGGAAATGATTGGAGACAAAACAGCAATCTAAATCTCGACATTTACGTCTTTGTATGAAGATTAAATACGTCCTTCATTAAGCTAATGGTGGCAGACTTGATGGCTTGAAGAGATTACTGAACTGCTGATTTAAGATTTAAAACTATTTCTTATTTTTGTTTTTTTCTTTTGATTGCAATAAAAAATGTCTTGCTTATTGGATTCATTGTTAGTGTTTTGCAACAAAAGTAACACCGTCCAAATTTCTTCGATGAAAAACTCACATTACAAGAAAATCATGATTTTGTTTGTACTACATTAGGTTTTGTGTAGAGCACCAAGAAGCTATTTTTCTATTTTATAGGTTTAAAAGTAGCATATGACGGGGAATGTAAGCTTTGCAACTATGGATGTTGAGCTAAATTTTGATATACCTAGACCTGGGGTCGCCAACCTTTTCAATATGTTGAGTTACTTTAATAATAGTCAAATAGAGAGAACTATCTAAACTTGTTTAATGCAATAATGGAAACACATTTTCGACAAGATCATCGAGCTAGCGATCGATGGGTTGGCGACCCCTGACCTAGACATTTATAAATTAGATGGAGATTTCTAAATTGAGCAAAAAATTATAATCAGTGGTAATACTATTGCATTTTTCCAGTCTAAATGATCTAATGTAATAATGGGGCGTTATTTTTCTCAATAGGAGTTGGTTCCAGTATACTTCCTGGAATGAACTGAGAAACTGAAGACAGTCCCTGGAAAGGCTTGTGAGGTGGCTGATGAGGTTGGTGTGGCATATGCAGTGGTTGATAATGCTATATCGGTTACATAATTCTACTTTAACGAGTCTATCAGTTTCTTTCCCATCTACCTACTTTTGAACTTCTATTTATTTATGCTTCTCCCATCGTTCAAAAGATTTTTTGGGTATTATAAAGAGTGCATCATATGGAAAACAGGACTTAAAAAAAATCCAAATATTTATAATTTAGGCAAAAATCATTATTTTTATTCAAAATAGCTTCCTTGCGCGTCAATACAACGTTTTGCACGGTCAATTAGGTTGACGAATTAATTTGAGAATGGCTTTAATGTCGGCATAACGCTATCCTTTCATCGGCAAATTAAGTTTTTCGAAGAAGTAGAAGTCGCTGGGAGCCAAATCAGGCTGGTATGGTGAATATTTGATGGTTAAAATGCTATGTTTGCTCAAAAAACCAGTGATTAGCGTCGAGCGATGGGACGGCGCGTTATCATGCAACAAGCGCCAGCTGCCCTGTTGACGGTACTGTGGCCGCAAACAATGAATGCGTTACAACAGACGCTTCATAACACAAAGATAAAGCACAGCATTGATCGTTTGACCAGGTGGAAGAACTTATGCGCAATTTCCTCCGAATCGTAGAAACAAATCAACATTGTTTTGATTGTTGACTTCTCAAAAATGTTTTTCTTCGGATTTGGCTCGCTCGGATGCTTCCATTCGGCATTTCTGTGTTTTGTTTCTGGATCATATTGAAAACACCACGTCTCAACACCCGTCACAATGCTGTACTTGAACTTTTCGTCCTTCTTCGACTCTTTAATTAAGTCCTTGCAATATTGGATTCGGAGCAATTTTTCGGAACAAAGCGTGTACAAACTTTCCGAAGTCCCAAATGATCGGTCAACATGCGATGAATTGAATCTTTGGACAGGTTCAATTCTATTTCCGTGTATCGCAATGAAGATTTTTGCTGATTTTTTTATAATTTCATGCACAATTTCAATGTTACTTTGAGTAACATTGAAATGTCAATGTGGCGGGTGTGGTTTTGGCTCTTTCACTTATCCGAAAAAAATTAAATTGTTAATCTATATGAGTGTAGCTATCGACGGAACCAGAACCAGAACTTATATAGATTAGTTTTTTTACGGAGAAAAATAAAAGTTATTAAAATAAAAATGTTTTGGTGGTTCCGGCCATAGATGACGGTATGCCGAATAACATATTAAAATTAAGGGTAATTCGAATGAATACTTTACCCCCGCCGTGTAGAAAAAAGTAGTTTTGAGATAAATGAGTTTAAAGTTTTAAGTATGTATATTTTCATAAAAAAAAGATCACCATGTACTTACAGTTAATCTACGATACCAGCATCAAACTTTATCCCTTCAATTTGCTCATATTCCTCTGTTTCTTCTGACTTCGCTTTTTTTCGAGCTGTTCTGGCCTCTTTAGTCACTGGTGCTCTGACGGTCGGCTTTATATACTCGCCGCGCGTCACGTTCTCGGGCATGATGACCCCATGGGATGGTCGGTTTTATATACTCGCCGCGCGTCACGTCCTCGGACGTGATGATCTCATGGGACGGTCGCTTTATATACTCGCCACGCGTCATGTTCTTAGGCATGATGACCCCATGGGACGGTCGGCTTTATATACTCGCCTCGCGTCACGTTCTCGGGCATGGTAACATGACCCAGTTAAATTATTTAAAAGACCCAAGCAACTGCATTGCTACGAACAGTGGATCCATTCATGAGGCGGGCCAACCGTTCGCTACCTGCTAGGAGGGTTGTTAAACCTAAAATATCGTCAATATCATATATATAATACTACTATATTGCTAATATCTGTAAGTGGAGGTGTCACGGAGTAAGTGAGACAGAAAACGTCTGCTTGTGCGCAAATGTCACGATAAATAAACGTGAAAAATATGCAAACTTACGCACGTCCATAAGCATACTTAATTTTCAGACATGCTCATAAGACTCAAAGTAGTAGTGAGAGAAACAGAGATTTCGCCGATCTCCAGACCTTGCTAGCAATATAGTAGTATTATATATATATGGTCAATATCATCATAAAAAATTAACAGTATATTCTCCAAAAACTCGAAATATTATAAAAAAAAAAACGCTTTTTTGAAACTTCTAGACCACCGGGTTCCCTTAATATTCGCTGTTTGTTCGATGTTTATTTTTCCGACCGATAGTATAAACACACTGACACTTAAAGCCTCATAACTTGGCTTCTAATGATCCGAATACCATGAAATTTTGTGAGAACGTTAGAGAAAGATGCATCCCCACTTTCCAATGCTTATCACCATCAAATATGGCGCCACTAGAAATAGCCATTTTTTTAAATAGTCCTGTTTTCCGTGCGACGCACCTTGTATTAGGACCAAGAATAAATTAAGAACAAAAGGAATGAAAAAAACAAGAAACAAGGAACACACACAAAAACAATTGTTGTCCGGAATGCTAGTTACTCGAGATGTCACACAAGTCACTAGTCACTTGGCCTTTCTTCCCGACGACTTTACTAAGTGGCTCAGGTTATTTTCGTCCAAATTCCATATATTTTTAGGCTTTTTTAGAAGATACAAGACGGTTAATTTCGTCTTCAGGAGATTAAAGTATTCGTATATGATGTACTAATTATATATTTAAATTATAATAATTGTACGCTTCTTTTGCCCTCGAGTATTCTAAAGTTTTAGGATCTGTGGATGCATTAACTATTGTATTGTATAAAATTCATAAACTAGTTTTAAAATTAGTTTACTTTACTCACAAAATTATCGGGGTTGCTTTTTGAAGATATGGTGGCGGTTGAAGGAACGGACAGATCATCCACGTGGCGTATCTGTGAAAATTCTTTGTTTTTTAATATATCTCTCATTATGCATATTTTTTAGTATTTGTCGTACCTTACCCGGGGTTAGCGGGCACAGAGGTTTGCGTGGTCAAGGCTGCTGCAAACGTCCGTACTAGGAAGAGGCGAGACGTATGAGATTACCTGACCCTTCCGATTACGTAAATTTATATGGTGTTTCGCTCTAACTGTTCATTCAGATGCCTTACCTGTGTTTAGCTCGCCTTCAAGTGATGCCGGCTATAAGGCTAGGAACCGATCTTGAAGTTACTTTTTGAACTTATAATGGCGGCTAATTTACGGCCAGATGCTGTTCTTCATTATTATTAAAGATAGTTTCTATGCGGTCTCCCAAATGCCATGACGATAAAAATCACCTGCAAAATCTTCGTGGTAATTTTTGGATTTGATATTGATTATATGTTTGTTGGCATCAAAAATTGCTTTTTATCATAATATTTGTCAATCAATGAACTGTTAACTGTCACTGTCACTGTCACAACTGTTATCTGTTAACAATCACTCTGTTATAAGATATGGTAAATATAAGGTTACAGTGCTAGTGCCGCAGCAGTGACCGTGCGGGTTTAAATATCTGACGCTACAATTTACATTTGTTTATTTTGTGCAATAATGATTGATAGTATTCGGAGTGTTCCCGGTGACGCCATTAGAGCTCACCATAAAACTTTGTAAAATCTGAAGGAATCTCCTTTTACTCAGGTCAGTAGCTAGGCTTGATAAGCTCAACGCCTTTTAAGAGCGTTTTTACGTTGGCAACTTCTCAGCCAATAGTTTTCCTGAGAAACTAGAGATTAAGCTCACATCAATGGCTCATAGCCCGTGAACAGTACTGATTGAGGTTAATCGATAGCTGCTGATTATATTTCAACTCTATTATTTATATGTTCAACTCTAGGTCAAGTCGCCCAATGTTGAGTACTGTATATATACAGTTTAAATTTTTTTTTAAAACCTGTATGAAACTACAAAAATAATTTCAAATAAATAAAGAGATCCGCCAGTCAGAATATTTATGTTACAAAACATTTTGGTTGCTTAGTCTAGGACTAGAACAAATTGTCACAGAATAATTAAGTTTTGTGATATAATTGGTATTCCTCTCTATCTATATGTTGTAGTTTTTGCTATTCCTTATACATTTGACATTTACTAATATAACACATTTTTAAATAATTCAAAATTATCAAAGATGAGCGGCCTATAGTTTTTTTTGGCCTATAGTCAGTAGTAACATTACAGAGACCAACAGTTGTTTTGGTGCCGGGGTATTTGGAGCTAATTTCTTACGAATTTGATTGCCCTGAATTCAAATATGGCATTAGTTTTTGTCTAAGAGTTCAAATTTTTAAAATATAACATTTTAGTGAAATATACACTAGTTTAAGTTAAATCCATGGAAAACTAAACTCGAAGAGATTTATCACTAAACACCAAATCTGTTTTTTGAACTTCTCAACGCACGTTTCGCTAACCATGTTAGCACCATCAGGAGATAATTTAATCTAATTCTAAAACTAAACTATGTTTTATTTATATGAAAATCCTACCTAATGAAGCGTGTAAAAATCATGAACCGTAAAGTTTATTAAGCCTTGCATTAATAATTAAAAAAGTTGACCGACCGGAATAGGTCGTTTATCTCGGTTCATGATTTTCTAACATTTTTCTATTTGAATGCTTTCATATGCACCCAAAGCCCTATTGTTATTAACATTTTTAATTAGACTTAAATTACTAATATCTATACTGTGATCATGTTCGATTGCATGTTGGGGAACACAAGATTTTTCATTTCTCCCATATCTAATGTGGGCAATATGTTCTTTATATCTTGTCAATATGGATCTTTTTGTTAGTTCAATATACCTTCGATCACAGTATCGATAACTAGTTTCGTAAATCCCCGACTTTTCATGTTGATTTTATCCTTTGGATTACCCAGAACTTCTAATTTATTATATGGTTTGTACACAACCTTAATGTCCACTTTTTCAAAATGTTATCCAGCTCTCTTCGTTAATTGGGCATCAAATGGTATTACCATGAATTTATTTGTGTTCTGATTCTTTTGAAAAGTCGAAGATTCTCTCAATAATTTTCTGAACTTATGTTTTCTAATTAATTTATCTAAAATGTTCTTATTATAACCGTTCACTTCAGATACTTCCCTAATTAATTTTAATTCTTTGTTATAATTATCTTTATTTAAAGAAAAATTAATTAAACTATTTACAGTAAAATTTAAACTAGCAATCTTATTTTGGAAGCTATGATTTGAATCGTTAGGAATGTATCTCGAAGTGGTGGTGCTTTATCTAAAATATCAAAATTTAACCTATTTTTATTGTTTCTACTGACTAAAACATCCAGAAATGGCAAACTATTGTTGTTTTCGTGTTCATGCGTGAATATTATATTTTGAGATTTACTATTTAAGTTCTTAATAAAACCATATAAGTTTTCATTTTTCAAATCGAAAATGGCAAAAACGGCATCCACATATCTTAACCATACTTTCGGAAAGTAACTGAATGCATTTTTTGCTTCGGTTTCAAATTTACTCATGAATAAGTTGGCTAAGGATGGTCACAGAGGATTGCCCATTGCTGCTCCTTCTTGTTGTTCGTAAAACCTGTTATTAAGCTGGAAACAATTTTGCTTTATACATAATCTTGTCAAGGAGATGTACTCAGAAACAATCTTGTTGTTAAAACCTTTTGACTCGAGTAGGTTCCAACAGAGGTATTAAATCCATGAAGGTTCCAACAGAGGAATTAAATCCATCGATAAAATAAAAATACTAAACAGGGATTTTTATAATTATATAATACAAATATTATTATAAACTAAATCAGGATAAGTCCACTTTCTACGGTTGTTTCGAATGATTCCAGTAATATTTATTAGGTAGAAATAATCGTCATCGAAGAGGTTTTTCGGTTCTCTCCAAACTATCGATATGCCAAATTTAACATTTTTTTTCCCGGTAGTCCACTGTTGTAACTGTTCTGCACAAGTTTTATAGACCAGATGCGGTGTCCAGGTTTTATCCTGATCACCAAACCTAATGCCAATGAATCCAAGATAAGCTCTCTTTACAAAGTTACTAACGGTTTTTCTGTTTTCTTTTAACTTGCATTCTCCACATATGTAGCGAATACGCATCAGGATGATTCAGGCAACTTATACTTGAACTAATTTTATTTCTAATCCACTACACGAATACAACAATCTACAACACAGTATGTTTTGGGTTAACTTTTACTGAGTTTTTGGTTAACTTTGGTTTAACAACTCTTTCTTAAACACAAATATTACATGAGGGCAACTTTGATCTACCCCGCACGGCGAGAACTAATAAACTAACTTCAACTCTAGTTCAAGCGTTTAAGGTTACTTCAGTTACCGGAAAGGCAATGCTTATATAGTCCATTTCAAGATATTTCATTGCCCTTCGACAAAATGTTAATTGCCCCAATAAATTTCAATAAAAATATTCCTAGTTTCTTAAAAGACACCAGAGCCGGAGTCGTTTGACTTCTGAATAATTTTGGGAAAAATAAAATATTGTTATATTATGATTAAGTTATTATTATTTTTCTTTCTATCTTTTTTCCCAGCTGGATTTTAAATGAAGTGCGGGCCGTAGCCAAAACAGCTTCAATACTCCAAAAATTTTCGGGCGATGCGAGTGGTATTAAGGATTAGAATCCTCTGCATTACTCTAAACAGATTTTCTTCTAGCCTCAGAAATTTGATTTTATCTTTCAGGTTCTTTGGTATAATGCCAGTTGTTGAAATTATAAATGGCACTATATGAACCTGGTTCAACTTCCATATCCGTTTTATTTCTAACTTGAGGTCTGTATATTTTTGAACTTTTTCTTCAGCCGCCTTTTGAATGTTGTGTGTTTGGAACAGCTATGTCGATTAGGAATGCCACTTTCTTCCTTTTGTCCAGCAATGTAATATCTGGCCTATTACAGTATACGGTTTTGTCGATTATTATTGTTCGGTCGTAATATGACCTGAAATCGGCCGAATCTAGTACCGCCTCTGGGGTGTATCTATAATAGGGAACTCGCTCTGTTATAAGGTTATTATGACTTGCAAACTCCTGGTTAACTATACTGGGCACCTGATTATAACGGTGAAGATAATTCGTCTGGGAGAGTCTACCACATGCTCCTACAATATGTTGGATAGTCTCTGGCTTTTCGTGGCATTTCCAAAATGTGTTATTTGATACTCGAGCATCCTTAATAATATATTGTTGGTACTTCTTAGTATGCACGACTTGATCTTGAATTGCACACATAAAGCCTTCAGTCTCCGGAAAAAGACCTCCCCATGTCAACCAGGTGTTGCACGACGCACTCTTGTCCACTTCATGACGGTCAAGATCATGGGGGTGCCTACCATATAGAGACATATTTTCCACTCTTGTATAATTGTTCCAGTTGTTTGAATGCTCTCATTTTGTCGTTCCATTTGTTTAAGATTCAGAGGTGTATACTTATCATCAGCTAAACACACGCTGGCATATAGCGGGCATTTGATCATTCTTTGATGGAAATATGTTCTTAAACTGGATATTTGTTTTTCGTGTAGATTACATATATTTGTAATTCCTCTCCCTCCTGTAATTCTTGGTAATATAAGTCGTTTTTTACTACTGTGCGAGTGGTGTTTCCTATATTTCGTTAGTGTAGTTCTAATTATTCGTTGTAGCTTTTCGATATCTGTGTTTGACCAAGATATAATTCCAAACGAATATGTCAAGGCTGGTATAGCAAACGTGTTTATAGCTTTTACTATATTTCTACTGTTTAGGTCAGACCTGCATATGCTTTCAAGTCTGGGCGTGAATTTCTTAGTTAGTGTTTCCTTAATGAGTTTGTGCTCAACTCTCTTGGACTGTTGTATTCCAAGATATTTACATACTTCGCTCTCCTGCATTGGCTGTATAAATTCTTATTCTGCGGTGACAAACTCTGTCATCTCTAATTTAGATCCTCTCTTTATGTCAATAGTTCCGCATTTATCTAATTCAAAGTGCATGTTAATATCAGTTGTAAATTTCTGCACAACCTAAATGAGTTGTTGCATTTTCGGTGGCGATGATGCATACAATTTTAAATCATTCATGTACAGCAGGTGCGACACATTTTGATTTTGGAGTTTATATCCGATTTGCGTCCTTTTAATCAGATTAGAGAGTGGATTCAGTGTCAGGTAAAACCACAGAGGGCTCAACGAGCCCCCTGACATGTGCCGCTTGTCACCCTGATTTCCTAGTCTTGGTGGTACTTCCATTTTGCGATAAATGAATGGTGGTGTGCCACTCTTTTATAAGTTCTTGAAGTGTGTTTATTAAAGCTGGGTGAACTTTGTATAGTGCTAGTATCTTAATTAGCCAAGAGTGTGGAATCGAGTCGAAGGCCTTCTGATAATCAATATAACATATATTTATTTTATTTTTTGTTTATATATTTATATATTTCTTGCATGATAAATTTTGATTCTTTTTCCGAGCGTGTTTTAATATAACTGAATCTATAGTAAGTTGTTCTTTACATGCCTGCATTCCCTTTCGACGACCCTTTTGCTCTTCATTTAGTATATCATGTTATTATTATTATTTCTTTCTTTTCATCTTTTTTTCCCAGCCAAGTTGGATTTTAAATGAAGTGCGGGCCGTAGGCAAAAATAAATTCATAATTAAGGATTACCGCTCTCTGCATTATTTTAAACAGATTTTCTTCTTGTCCCAGAAATTTTATGTTATTTTTCAGATTCTTTTGTATAATGCCAGTTGTTAAAATTATCAATGGCACCATATGGACCTGGTTTAACTTCCATATCCATTTTATTTCTAACTTGAGGTCTGTTATTTCTAACTTGAGGGCTTATTATTATTATTATTATTATTATGTATGACTAAAACATTGTTTATTGATTTGTATAATTTGTATTTATTAGTACAATAAAAATAAATACATAAATAAATAAATTTATCTAATAGTACAATTAAAATTATAACTTAATTTTAATTATACATTTAATTCGGTTTCGCTCTCACTGTCACTTTGATCTACATTAATAACAAATGGTTCTATATTATTAGTAAATAATACATAGGAATCTTCTATTTTAATAACATGGTTAATCGAATTTATTCAATTTTCTTTGGGAATACTAACTACAACCTTCCTAATTAATGTTGCGGCACTTGCACTTAGAGTTGGAGAAATGTTTTCTGCTCTAACATTGGATTTTACCTGATGCCACATATGCCCAAGAGGATAAAAATATAGTAATATGGAGGAAGGCGTAAAACCGTATGTCCCATTTTGGCAGCAATGGTATCACATATATATTCCTTTTTAATATTAAATGTCTTTAATATTTCTAGATCACATTTTTTTTTATGTATTTTCGAAATATATGTCGTTTTTTCACATGTAGTTCTGAATTTCCAATTCAGTGTTATTTACATTAGGAACTTTTTTTTTGCGGTTATGATAACTAGCATTGTCCATTACAATTACGCTTCCCTTAGGCACATTGGGCAAAAGGCTATTTATAAACCAATCTTCCAAAAGTTCTGCTGTGGTGTCGTCATGGTAGTCCAAAGATGAATGTTTAATATTTTTGGAGGACAACCGTAAACAATTTGGAACCCATCCATTCTCGGAACCAGCATGTAAAATTGTAATTCTTTTTCCCTTGTTCGCTGGGGCTTTGGTTTGGCATTTTCATGATGTATCTACCCATCCTTTTGCTGGCGTCTCATGTATATCGAACCATGTTTCATCAAGGTAGATAATGGGACGATTTTCTAATCTGTATTTTTTTATAGAATTTAAGTAGTCAAACCGTCGTCGCCGCAATCGTTGTGATTCCATTAATATTTGTCTTTTATTAATGGCCGATATGCAAAACCCATTTGAGATAATATTCTCCGGAGGCTAGTTCTGCCGCAAAGAATGTTGGTTTCATATTTCCTTAGTCGCTGTTGAAATTAATGCAATGTATGCAGATTGAAAGATAATTAAGTTTTTGTCGCTTTCGTCAACACATTTGCTTTTACCAGAACTACTACGAGCTTGTTTGGCTTTAATTGGCTGGCGATATCTTTAACTGTAGGCAACGCAGTTTTCGTTAATGAATACATTTCTGCTGTAGCTGCATTTACATTAAGGGTCCTATTTAATAGAGAAACATACACATTTTTAACAATTTGCTTAGCATCGGGCGATAAATGTTTCTTTTATTATTATTAATTTAATTAGCGCTATCGGAGGCACAATGATCATTATCTTGCCAAGAACGCCACATTTTTAGCAAGTTTGGAATAACATAAAATACGATCGAAATTATAGAAGTTCAGAAAGTATAGGTTTAAGAAAAGTATGCGAACTAAACTAAAATATTTCGAAGCTACTAAACCAGGTACAGAATTAAATTTATCTTTTTACGTGTTATTTTATTAGGTCCGATCCTGTTTACGTTTCTTGCAACTTTGCCGGGTTTCGTTACGCCAGGGGTTGTTAAGAGTTTATTGCAGCCAATCGGTCAACGACATATCTTGAAACGCACTTTACCATCTAGTCGATTTTTCTGGAACTAACTCAACGACAGACTGACAATAGAGCAAATGTACAGGAACCAACCCTTGTATACTAATTTTAAAACACCCATACTTGAATGTATTTAATTGAAAAAACATTGATAGATAAAAGGATGTATCTAAAAATTACAGTAGATAGAGAAAAACTGATTTCATATTTAGATTTAGTGTCCCAAATATAGCTATTATTAGTCCTAAAATCCTAGGCTCCAAACAAATGTTTTTCTTTAGGCCTGTGTTAACAACATAGGATTCGCTTTATATACTAGATACTTACGCTTTATATACAAAAATAGTGCAGTTTAAATTGATTATTGTAATTTATAATACTAAGTATTCACTTTGAAGATCGACGATATTGATGTTGATAAGTAACCAAGAAATTATCAGTGTTTCCTTATGTTAATTATTAAAATAAAATAGGTTAAAAACTGATCTCTAACATTGTATATGACAGGCGCATAGTCAAAGAAATATTTTTTAAAAAATCTGCTTCAAAGTCCAATTACATTATTTAATCAGGTAATTTCTATAGGAGTTAAACCACGAATTTATATTTGAACTTTTTTGTTTTGATATTTCAATACAATCGTGAATAGCCTTTGTTTTTATAGTTGTTTTTTTTTATTATCAATTTAAATTGAAATTACTCTGAGGTTATATTAAAAAGAACATTGAAAAACTTGACGTAATCGATTATTGCATTATAAATTTAGATTTATTTAAAATTGGAAGTAGGGTAATAGGAAAAGCTATGATAAATTAAGAAATTTTTATTTTTTTTAAATGGAGTAACAACACGAAAACAATAACAATCATTTGAAAGTCAACAAATTCAATAACATTAACATAAATGCTTTGGATGTCAGCTAACTTCGACCTCAGCAGCTTAGTGTTTGCTGCTCTTCTTGTGTCCCCAGTGTTTGTGACTTTCATGTCCTCCTTTGTCTCCGTGTTTGTGTCCATGATGGTAGTGGTGATCGTGTCCACCGGCTTTCTTATGTCCGGCTTCTTCGTGATGGTGTCCTCCTTTCTCGTGGGATCCTTTCTTTCCGTAGTGATCCTCATGGTGACCTCCCTTCTTGTGACCTCCCTTTTTATGACCGCCCTTTTTGTATCCATGATCATGATGGAATCCTCCGTGTTTTTCGTGATGGCCGGAATCATGGTCTTCATCGAAGAAGTGTTTTTCCTTTTTGTATTCGTCGAGTTTGTGTACATCGTGTCCACCATGGGTGTGGTGTCCTTTTTTGTAGGAGCCTTTTTCACCATATTTGTGTCCCTTTTCTCCTTTTTCACCCTTATGGTGTTCAGCGTGGTATCCGTCATCATGATGGTGCTTCTTTTTGTGGCCACCGTGTTCCTCGTAGTGATGTTTGTGACCTTCTTTGTCGTGATGTCCTTTTTCTCCTTTTTCGTGATGGTGGTGTCCCTTGTAGCCTTTATCGCCCTTATCGCCGTGAGATGAGTGGTGATCGGAATGATGTTTGTGACCGCCTCCCTTATCCCAGCTATGTCCATGCCCGTGACCGCCGCCGCCGCCGCCGCCACCGTGACCAGAAGCAGCCGATTCTAAATCGACAACTTCAGCTTCACGTCTCTGCCTAGAGATTTCTCTAGCTTGAGTGCATGAAACGACGCAAAGAGCTACAAGAGCGAGTACACAGACTCCCTTTAGGGAATTCATAATTGTGGAACACTGAGGAACACGAGTTGATACTGATTTGCTTGAATGCGGTAGTAGCTTTTATACCAAAACTTTACTGCCGTTTTTTTTTGTCCGTAGTGAAATGAATCTTTGATCTGTAACATTTTATTGACAAATCGTTACTGTATTGCATCTTGCGGTAGGGAACTTTCACTACAGTAGGCGGTTTTTTTAACGTGATGTAAGATTGGCAATACTTCAAATTCGTTTGACCGATTTGGTTGATGGATTCGGTGCAGTTTTTTTGTTAATGCACCGATTTGGGCCAGCGTTCGATTTATTCAGTTATGTTTTTGAACCGGACCCGTACGAAATTGATTTTATTCAATTTGCATCAATTTCAATCAGCCGCCTATACGAAATCGAATTGATCACAGGCCTGTACCAATAATCCTATCGAAATTATCAGTATCTATTTGGTTATTGGTGCGTACAGTCGGTGTCAATTATTTGAGCTTTTTATTTTTTTATTGCAAAAAAGTACCTTGTGAATTTATAATGATTATTTTTTCGTTGTAAGTTGTAATTTGAAGACGTTTTAAAAAATAAATGAATGTATATATGTATTAATATATCGCTTCTTTCTTCCAGGTGAGTGCACAATCGGCTTTTAACGTTTTCCTTTGAAGGTAAGATCAATTTAAGTATCATGTTTTAATAACAGTGAGGATATTAATTGCAACTGTATCTAATATAAACCTGTCTTATATGTATCTGATTGATCCGTTTAAGTATTATACCATATAAATACCTTAAAGTATTTCATAACTACTACACTCGGTGTCAAAATATTAAGCACACTTGAATAATTATTTTTTAAGATTTTTCAAAATAACTCATTAATATTTAAATTGCAATAAAATCAAATTTTACTCATTTTAAAATTCAAGATGTTTCTCAGAGAAAACTTAATATTTTGTATGGATTTTAGATGCGTCTAAATGTTAGAAACACACCCTCAGTTTTATAGGCTAAAGAAAAGTTAACAGGAAGAAAACATAAACAAATAGCATTTCAATATTTCGTCGTTTTTCCACCACCGTTTATTAAAACAAAAATTCCCTTTGGAATAAAATAGTGGTATGATTCATTAAATCATACCACTATTTTATTGTTTGTTGTGAGATTTCTTCCAATAAAGTCCGAATAACATTTTTCAAATTTTCCATATTTGTAAATTATCTTGATTCACTATAAATTTGCTTTGAAAGTATCGCTCAGATATTTTCAGTGATATTGAAATCTGGAGAAACAGTAGGCCAATCCAATTTTAAAATATTGTTTTGCTCGAACCAATCCGTAATAATTTTTGCAAAATTAATGGGGGTGTTATCTCATTGAAACACTGCTGAATAAAAAAAGAGAACTTTTGTTCTAATCAATTTTTATATTCTTGAGAGTTAATTCGATGATAAAGGAACAAGTTATTTTTTTGAGCCAATACTCGCTCAGACCATATGCCGTTTCGATTAATTTTTTCTTCCTTACTGATATCATGAAAATAAAAGGAAAAACTATCAAGGTCATTTCAATTGAAATTTTTTGTCATCAGAAAAATTATTTCCTTTCTATGCTCAATCCATGACATGATCTTTTCAGCGAAAGCCATTTGGGTTCATTTTTGGCGAGTATTTAATGTAATTCTTTAAAAAAAATCTTATTTCTAATACTTTCAGACTTTTTAAATAATCTTTGGACATTCCCAACTCTGGTTTGCACTTTAGCTTCCTCAGCAATTGTTCTTGCAGTCTTACAGGAATTCATGCAATTCTCGACATGCATTTTTTTTCTTTTCTTGAGAGAACAAGTGGCCTCCCACTTGAACGATTAGTTCCGTATATCTCGCTGAACCGAACCAAACGATGAAAAACTTCGTTATAATCGGCGTCCCTACAACCGATCCCGTCTGGGTCTAACTAAAAAATTAATCCACTTTTTTTTTAATCACACTTATTTTTTTCAATAATGAATCACAAATTTGAATCAATTTTTTTCCGTACAAATCTACCATATTATGGCTAACTGAACTAAGCTGATAAATTGTAATAAAAATTCTAGAGAATTAAGAAATTTTAAATATAAACATGTGTGTCCAACATTTTGACGCTCAAACTTCAATATTTGCTAATTATCATCAATTCAGATCAAGGTCAATTAAATTTTTTCCCTCTTCTAATATTTAAACTTGTATTTAAAACAAAACAAATACAAAAGAAGGGTATAGTTTAAAAATTAGTTTTTTTTTTAAATGCTGACTTTTTCACTCCAGGAACATAGGTTGATAGTTAGGTACACCCTTTTTCTACAATATTAATTTACACATAAACACTCTAATTGCTTTGGTTTGCTCAAATGGTGGGATATATGACTAAATTTACTGGTTCTTTCTGAACTTTTCCCATTCTCAGTGCATTTAAAAGCGCCAGAACCCTCCACATCTAAATTTGACGGGTTTTATATTAAACCTGAGACAGCTGTTAATAGTAATATATATATATATATATATATATATATATATATATATATATATATATATATATATATATATATATATATATATATAGTCGTATTTCAATTATCTGATCATTCAGACCCTCCATCAGTCTGTGATTGATGTTACTTCATACAGGCACCTTTGAAAATAGTTTGTCTCTAGGCGCACCAATCAGAATTTTTGTCATATCTGTGCCTATCAATAACACTTCCTTACTTGGATTTTGAGTTTTGGCAAAGTAAATAAAAAACAACACCTCAAAAACCATAACCAAAATGTATTAATATCTAATAAAAATATGTGTTATACAAGCTATGTTTCACGGAAAAACGACTTTAAAAAAAACATATATTTATTCGGCAAAAATCATTATTTTTCGAAGAGGTAGAAGTCGCAGGGAGATAAATCAGGCGAGTATGGTTAATGATTTATGGTTAAAATGCTATTTTTGGTAAAAGACATCATTGATAAGCGTCGAGTGATGGCACAGGGCATTATCGTGTAACAAGTACCAGCTGCCTTGTTGACGGTATTGTGGCCGCACACGACGAATACTCGACAACAGACGCTTTATAATACCCAGATAAAACAAAGAATTGATTGTTTGACTAAGTGGAACAAACTCCTAGCGCACAATTCTATCCGAATCGGAGAAACAAATCAACATTGTCTTGATTTTTGACTTCTCGATACGGCTCGTTCTGGTGCTCCCATTCGGTACTTTGACGCTTGTTTTCTAGATCATATTAAAAATACCACGTCTCATCACTAGTAACAATGCTGTACTCGAAGTTTTCGTCCCTTTTCAACTCTTTAGTCAAGCCCTGTCAATGTTGGATTTGGAGAAATTTTTGATCGTCAGTCAGTTTGTGTGGAACAAAACGTGAACAAACCTTCCGAAGTCTCAAATGATCGATCAAAATGCGATGAATTGAAGGTTTTGACATTTTCAATTCCATTTCCATGTATCGCAATAAGGATTTTGGCTGATTTTTTTTATAAATTCACCCACGATTTCAATGTTACTTTGAGTAACCACGGAATTTTTCGGACCAGGATGTTCATTATCCTTGATGTTCGCGACGACCTCCTTTGAATCATTTAAACTACTCGTGGACTTTGCCACTGGATAAACAATCCTCACCATATGCATATTTGTTTCATTAATTGAAACGATGGTTTAAAGACACTGACACTTTAAGCGGAATAACTTAGCTTCTAATGAACCGAATGTCATGAAATTTTGTCAGTGAACGTCAGTGAAGGAGGCACCTTTCTAACGCTTACCCCCGTCAAAAGATGGTGCCACTAGAAATAGTTATATATCCTGTTTTTCGTGTGAGGAATCTCGTATGTGTCGGATTGATACATGTCCGTTTGACGATGATATTAAACACTAGTTTAGAGTGATGTGTACATAATAATAAGTGTACATAAATAAGTGCTCTGTTTGGACAATTTTATCAGGATAATCAACGAACACATTTCGTACTGTATTTGGAGATTTTTCTTTGTGTACTATAATTTAAATCAATTTGTATTTACTATATTATAAATATATTACCAATACAAATTTTAATGGCCTAGTCTATTGTGCTTTGGGATTATCGGATTTTTTTCAGTCCAAAAATATATTTTGATTTGTCCATACATTTAACACCTCAGTTGATTTTTATTTGATTTAATATAGTTTGCTCAACTTATTCTCCGTACATTTGGTGAATCAAGGACTCTTCAAATTGTCCAATTTGAAATGCTGGAAACGAAAAACGCCCATCTTTAAATTCAGTGACCTGTATATTAATTCTGAGATAGCCGTTGTTAAAATATACTAAGTGACATAGAAAAAGGAACACCAAAAATTAATGATAACATTTTAAAAACTATATTATAGATTTAACTAATTAAATTTTGCAGATCTAATTACTACGAGTTCAGGAGCTACAATCAGTAATGGGTGGATCGACCTCCACTTTGTATACTTTCATGGACGCGCCTAGGCATTGATCTTGTTAGGTTTTTTTTGAGGTATATATGGGACATATGCTACTTGAATTTTACCCCGTAGTGTCTCCAACGTCTTTGGATGGTGTAGCAATCAGAACAATCTTCGACCTACGATATCTCACACATGCTCTATTGTGGAAATGTCCGGGCATCTCGGTCGCCAAGGCAGTAAATTGATTTGAGCTTTTTCAAAATGACGTAAAGTAACACGTTCAACGTGTGGCCGTGGATTATCCTGCTGGAAAAGTGAATTTGGAAGTGTTCGAAGGTAGGGTAACGAATGGGGGTCTACAATTTCTTCGACATATACTAGAGCCATTACACTACTTCGGACAAAAACTAGGGGTACTACTGTCATATGCGATGGTATCCCAAACCATAACACCCACTGTGCATTGTACTTGCCTCTCCATAAAGAACTCTGGATTTCGTCGTTCTCCGCGATATCTTCTTACACAGAAGCGGGACTCGTTACTAAAAATAACACGATTCCATTCCGCATCCCACTGATGTCTTTCTCTGCACCACTCCAGATGGTGACGCCGATGTTAAAGGTAAAGCCAGATATGGTCTGTAAGAAACGAACTCAAAAGATGTGATTCTGCGGTAGATTGCTCGCATTTCAATTATCCTTCCATGCTCTTCGTATCACTGGTTAGTAATTGACCTTGAAGTTGAAAAACGATCTCTTATGACCAAAAGCCAAAGACGGCCCTACTGGAGTTGTATCGTGGCTGGATGGTCTCCTGTGTCTTTAGATCGTTGTTGCTGACCTTCTTCGGCCCATGCTCGCCAATTTTTCAACACTGTATGAACAGTCCTATTGATTCTTTTTTTCAATTTTCCGAAACGATATTCCGGCCTTTCTTAGACCTATAAAGCGGCCCCTCTCAAATTGTGTCAACTGGCGAAAATTTGTACGTCTTTGCACTCTAGGCATGATAACTTATTTAAAGAAATTAAATTGCAGTAAAAGAAATCACTGTCAAATCGTAAAAGTTACTCAAATGATGAATATTTAAGGAAAAAGTGATAGTGCCTTTGGCTTGGTTTACAATCTGCCGCCAAACTACTCTATTTCTAGCTTTTCTTTCCCACTGTGTCACACCCATTTTGGCCAAATCCTCCTCCACCTCCTGAAGCCACTTCCTCCTCTATTTTCATCTCTTTATTCTTCCATCGTCTTTCCTCCTGGTCACAACCTGTTTGTTAGTCTGCTTTCTGGTAGCCTTTCTATATGTCCTAGCCAGGCTATTCGCCGTGCTCTAATGATCCGCGTTATTGAGGATTCTTCAAATACCGTTATTATTTCTTTATTGGTCCTTCTCCATTGATTCTCCTTCTTGATACCATCGTATATTTTTCTCAGCACTTCACGTTTCCACACCTCCAACATTTTTTCACTGCTATTGGTTAAGGTCTAGAGAAACAAGTATACAAAATATAATTAAAATACAAAAACTTTTACTGGGTGTTTCTTTTTCTATGTCACTTAGTATTTATTATTTCATTTAACATCTTGTGTATAGATTTTATTTAAACTCTGCAATTCAGCAACGGATGTCTTTGCGCATAATTTGTGGTACATGTAACACTGGTGCACTATGTATTAATCTGCTATCAGATAGAATAGTATTATGTCATTTTTGAATTAACTGATCATTCAAGTTCTCCTTCAGCCTGTAACTTATAATATTGTTAGAAGCACCCTTGGAAATAGTTTGTCAGTGGAAAATTAACACTTTCTCATTTGGATTTCGAGGTTAGGTCAATTATTTAAAAAAATAATACCCAAAAAACACAAATAAAATACACTAAAAATGGTATAAAAGCTTCATCATTAGAATAAATTCAACTAACAAAATGAATGTTGATAAATACCATTTTTTAATTCTTTATTTAATTCACTTCTTTGTTACTTTTTACCGCAGTAATCGCCAAAAATTTTGCTTCCTGTAAGTTAAAAGTCAAATATAAACGTAGTATCTTCTCATATCTTCTATTTAAAAGGGAGTATTGGTCTCGTCATTCAAAGGATACAAACTTTGTCCCTGTCTTCATTTATTTCTTTCTCACTGTTTGGTTTTTCCTTGTAAATAATATAATGGGTCCATAATACATCAGGGTCGAGTATCGCTAGCTATAGCGGGTATTAACTGAATCCAACTTGAATTATTTTCAAATATAAATCAGAATAGGGACATTTTTACATTATATATTAGATAAGCTTTATTTTTATTATCCGTGGTCTTAACCAGCTTCAGCCTAAATTCATTTGTTTCTTATGTTTTGTATTCTGTGACCGACTGTGTTATTAGACAAAGCCACTTTTGCAAAGACGTTACGGGATTTTCAAGTTATGTTACAGTATTTTGTTTCTAAAGGATTGTAACATATTTTTGGCATCCACTTTGATGCCAAAACACTTACATAATACGAACTACCATATCCTCTTCACCATTCAGTTTCATTTTCACATGAATTTACTGCGCAAAATTCATCCAAATAATTTAGGTAGTACACGCATCAAAAGTTCAAGATCATATTAATCGCATGCATTTTTGTCCTCAATTCTCGTTTTATGGACGAAAATGAATACCGTATAGTGAATACCACAGTTTATTTATTTACGAGGAAGCGCAACATTTTCACTTTTTAGAATAAATTCTATAGCGCAGCATTTTCACTTTCTTTGTGAATAAATGTTGATATTAGATTGATATAATTTTGACGAAAATCCTCGTCAATTGCAGCAAAAACTTTTATAGACTACAAGTATTACAGTGTGCAATATCATCTTTTGGCATTATTGGTCCTTACTTTTTGAGAATATCAGTAAAAATGCAATTACTGCTATATTAGCCCACTATAGTCACATGATCGAGACGATTTTGTTACAACAATTTATCAGGTTCCCTCATGTTAATGAGGTTACATGGTTTTACACGATGGCGCGACTGGTGTACAACGCAGTAATCTGCGATCAGATCTGCTATAGGAGTATTATGTCTCTTTTGAATGAACTGATTATTCAGGTTCTCTATCGGCCTCTAACTGATAACTGATAGAGAACTGATAACGAAGGCACCTATAAAAATACTTCAATGAACGCACTAATCAAAATGTCGCATAAATTAACCCTTTTTCATTTGGATTTCGAGGTTAAGCAAATTAATTAAAAAAATAATACCATTACAAATGTTATAAAAGCTACATCGTTAGAACAAATACAACTAATGAAATGAAAGTTGATGAGAACCATTTTTTAATTCTTTATTTAATTTACTTATTAGTTACTTAAAGTAACCGCGTTAGAAAATTGTTTCCCAATCATGTCATCTCCAAATGTGGGGATATACCTTATTATGGGTACTTTTTTAAAAATTTAATTAGAACTTTAATGAAAACGGACTCGGTTGAAAATCACCTTCATAGCTCCCTCTGCCATCACTAGACCTTTTAAACTACTTAACTTTCTTTCATTACTTCACCTCTTTTCTTTGCTTCGCATTCTTTCTTTGCTTTATCACCATATTTTTTTTTAACTTGAAGAGATTTACAACTAAACACCAAATCACTATATTTAACTTTTTGACGCGCGTTTCGCTAACCGTGGCGTTTCGCCAATCATCAGATTGAATCATCTCCTCTCCTGATGATACTAACATGGTTAGGAAACAAACATCGAGAAGTTAAATAAAGTGATTTGATGCTCAGTGGTAAATTTATTCGAGTTTAATGTTTCACATCGAAGGTTCCTAAAGAAAAATTGATATATTTCTTTTCACAAAATTTCTGTTTTGTTTGCTTATTTATTTTTGTTGCTTTTTCAACGGATAGTAAAACGTACTGTTAGTTTCGTTATTGTCATTATAACTAGCGCCTTGAAGAGTGTGGTCTGTTCAATTGTAAATCTTCAATAATGGATTTTTCAAGTTTTGTTAATGATCGTTAAATCTTCCATCTTCATATTTTGACATTCTCTGTTATTTTTTTACTTCCTTCATCTGTTTTCATATGCTGAGGTTTGAATCCAAATCTTATTTTATGTCAATTTTTTTTCTGTATTTTTTTTCATTACCAAACCTAATGTGTTTCTTTAGTCCTTTGAAGCTTCTTATAGTACCCTATATTTCTCTCATATCTGTTTTATATGTATGTATGTATATACACGTATGGGACCTGGTGGACCACACGAAGTACAGTTAGGGCATTTGTTGTTGTTTTTGCGCACATACTGATTTCAATCTTTCGCTATGAGCTTTTTACTTTCGTCAGACCAAGTTGTTCCAGTCTTCCTACATTTTGCTCTCTGGCCAACTTCCCAAACGTTAACCTTGTGTCTGAAACAGTGTCTATCCTGCATTTCACTTTGTGTAATATTTGCTGATCTTAGGTCCTCTTTAATTGCAGCAATCCATTTAAATATTTCTACTTTAGCTCTATTCCTATTTTCATAAAATTCGACTATTTGTTTAGTTAGCCTACTCGGATTCATCCGTTTTATGTGTCCGTAAATCTTAAGCCTTCTTTTTCTCATATCGCTATATATATCTGTGTATTATTTGCTTTCTTTGTTTTCTCGAAGTCGGTATATTGTGCTATTTATTTGTTTGGAGCCTAAGATTTTTCTTATGATTTTTCTTTCCTCCTTTTTAATCTCCTCGATGTCTCTCTTTCTATTCAAAATGAGCGTTTCTGCCCCATATAGACATTCTGGCTTAATAACTGTGTGGTAATGTTTCAGTTTTCTGTTTTTAGTTATGCATTTTTTGTTATAAATATTTTGCGAAAGTCTCAATGCAGTTTCCATTTTTTGACATCTACCCTTATTGGCCGTTTTTTTCAACCTGTTTTCCGTGATTATTTCACCCAAATATTTGAAATTAGAGACTCGTCTGATTATCGGTTATCATATTTTGTTTTTAGAAATGGTGTTCTTAGTCTATTGCAGGTCATGTATTGTATCTTTTCAAAGGACATTTGAAGTCCGACCTTTTCTGCTGTTTCTTTTAGGATTTCAATCTGTTTTTGCTAGATTATCAGCAAATTGTTTGCAAAATTGCTAGATTATCAGCAAACGCCAGACAATCAATTTTGATATTGGTTCTCCCCAGTTTAATGGGCTGGTCAATATTCAGGGAGTTTTTTTCACACCACTACACTCTTTCTGCTACTTAATATTGCTTGCTCGCAAACTTCATCCCACCATGGATGTTTTCTACGTTTTTGTAAAGGGACCAACTTTAAGGCTGTTAATAATTTGTTGTTTAAATTCTTGCCAGTTCTGTGCTAGTTGTTTATCAAGCTCTTCTGTTAGGGTTGGTTTTATTTTCGTAGGGTCGAACTTTGGTATTAGCAGTCTCTTTTGAATAAGTTTTCGAGGTTTTAAGCTTAGTTTGATTCTAGTCAAGTAGTGATCCGTGTCCATGTTAGCTCCTTTCCTGACTTGAACATTCAAAGTCTCTTTATAATTGGGGTACAAAATGGCAATACGGTCAATTTGAAATTTACCCATTTACGTGTTTGGGCACCAGCAGGTCTTTTGTTTTGTTATTTTCTTCTTAAAATGGGTTGACATTATTTTTAGATTAAACTGCGAACCTAGTTCAACCAATCTTGGCGTCCAATGGTTGGTCCATTTATGAGCGGGGAAACTGACGACTGTTTTCCTGCACTTTCTTTTTTTTCCTAGTTGGGCGTTGAAATCACCCAATAGGATTTTTACATGGTTAGAAGGAATTTTAGAAATAGCCTTTTCCAGGACTTATTTACTTTTTCAGGATTAGATTAATTTTCTACGTTAACTGGGAGGTATGCATTGATTAATGTATAGTTTTTGTTAGCACACATGAGGAATAGTGTCATAAGTCGATTATTTACTGGCTGGACATTACGTATAGAACCAGGAAATTTTTGAGATAGCGAAAGCAACACCGAGATGTGGTGTATTTTTGAGTATTCTTTTGTCCGTTTTACTTTTAAAAAGTCTGTGGTTGCCGAAGTCTGTGGTTGTCTGTGGTTGCCGAAATGGTTGTCAGCCTGGTGTCTGTCTGTCATCTGTCAACCTGGTGTTTTGCAAAGCTAAAATTTGGATTTTTTGCTGATTTAATGTTGGCCCCAATTCGTGTAGTTTTCCGGCGCAGGAGAGAGTTGATATTTACCGTTCCAAAGAAAGTTTTTGTTTTCGGTTTCAGACGTTGGTCAGAGGTCTCCAACTCCCTCTAAAACATTTTGCGTTTAAACCCCGACGCCCGAATAACCGAAAGTCCGGTTGTACCAGCAAAGCTGGCAGAGGATTGTTTAAGTCCAGGGGTAATTTTGTAATTACTAGAACGCTTCATCTTGTACTTTGGATTAAAGATTTAAACCATGACGGTTCAGAGGTTAAGACTGGAGGTGTTAGTTCCAGAATTAAAATCTCAGCCGCACCACTGGTGAACAGACGCTGACTACTCAACCGCTTGATACAAGTATATATATATATATATATATATATATATATATATATATATATATATATATATATATATATATATATTTATGGAGTTTTTTTACTTCTTTGGATTGCGTCCAATGAGACAACAGTAGTCAGGAGTTATACAATCCCGACCGTTGAGTTCCACAATCTTATGTGGAACGCACAGCAACCAGCATCTCCGCAATAATGAGCATTGGTTAGTTGTTTTACCGGGAGGAAGCCCCACCCATCCCTTACATTGGAGGGCAGATCTTCTGTCGGTTGGTGGTTGGACTCATCAGAGTACCGACATATGCTCTCTCGCCAAGAATAGGGAGTCCCTCTTCACAATCCAACACCCATATTTTCACCAACTTCTCGTCGGATGGCTTATACATAGAGTTTTTTTAATTTTTTGGACTGCGTTCAATGAGACAACAGTAGTCAGGAGTTATACACCCCCGACCGTTGTGTTCCACAATCTCATGTGGAACGCACAACAACCTACGTCTCTGTCATAATGAGCAATGGTTAGTTGCTTAACCAAGAGGAGACCCCACCCATCCCTTACATTGGAGTTAAGTTTTTTTTAATTTTGCTTAATTCTTCTCTCCACTTCGTTTCATTAACCATATTTTGCGTTAAAAGATGAATATGGAAAATACATTGTTTTTTTTTAATAATATTACAAAAAAAAACGCGGGAGTATTGAAATTGGTATTAAACTCTATTTTAATTAAAATATTTATCGATAATTAGTTTATATTTTCATAAATAAAATAATGTGGAAATAAGGACGATGATCACACTGACACACTGAGTAGTTACATTTAAATAAAAAAATAAGTGTGACTTTTTTTACATTTTTTCCACTTTTTTACATTTTTACCATTTAACCACTTTTCAGTTGTAACCAATGTGTTTGTTATTTGTTTCACACCGCCGCTACTGCATATCAAGGACCAGTTTGTCTTAAAACCATCTTAGTGTATTTTTAATTAAGGTGTCTACAATAGTTTAAGACGACCTCAATTGGAAACTGTGATGTTTAATTTTACTAGACGTATATACTTTACAGTTCGAGTTTGTTGTATGCGACGAAAACACATGTTTTTTTTCTACTTGTTATTTAAGTTATTTTAAATGCAAATTTAGTTATATTTGTATTCAATAAGAAAAAAATTGAAAAAATTCACATATGTTTTGAAGTTTTCATGCATCGCTTTAAAAAGACCTTTTCCGCAGTGACGTCTGCTACCAAGCATGACAATTAATTGATGTATTGTGTATCGACAACAGATTTTTTTCAGTATGTTTGTAAGATACAGCGCTATTCTACTGAAAGTGCAAACTGTTCAGATCGACGTGTTGCAATTCAAGCCATTAAATTTCATAATATTATGGACATCTTCAAAAAACTACGTTCATAAACAAAGAGGTATTCTATATATTATATTTTGAGTAAAAATATTTAAATATCTCATGGCTTCATTATAATGTTCTGACGACAGTCGAGAAAGAAAGGTTATATTTTATGCCACACAAAGGATTTTAAGATTCCTCAGAATTAAATAGCACAACTAGTATAATTTCTACAAGATTTGTTTTACATCGTTTATATATAAGCAGCTTTAATTGTAAAAGAAATGCCTAAGGGAAGACCACAATAAAAATAAATGTACTTTTTGGAATATTATTAACCAGATACTTTGGTCGTTGTAAAGGGTTCTGCTAACAATAAGAAGAAATTTAAATTGATATGTAGAAAAGGCCTTGTTTCTTGAACCGATTTTCTAAATATCAACAATCAGGAGTGACAATATCAGAAATGGAGTGGCAATATCTCATTTATATTAGGAATTTTTATAAGTAATGTTGTTTTTTAATACTGTAAAAAATATTTTATTTAAGAGTTAATACAGTTTTAATCCAATAATCGCCATCGTTATTGACAATCTTCGCTCATCTGTTTGACAAACTTTCTATTCCCATTTTGTAAAATAATAGCGATTTTAAAGTATAATATTCTTTGGAGTTTGGATTGGATAGCTGGAGTTTTGATAGCTAGCGCAGTAGGATTTTTTCCACGAAGAAAATGTCCCATATATCTGAGAAGATGGTAATTTGATGGTGCGGCCTCAGGAGAATCCGGGATAGGTGAGGGTTACGCCATCATAGATGATTCATTTATCGTTACAGGTCACGATCTAATGCAAAAAGTTTTTCTGAAATCTAGGGAGCAATGGCACAACTTTAAAGCGTCGACATGGCTTTCATTTTGAATTTTCCCAAGCTTGTGTAAACGCTTACTGTCCGAGCTCTAGCAGTGTAAAACAAGGATTTTCTTCCAGCAGTGTTTATAATTCTTCATCCACTACCCGGCTATCCCGGGCGTTCTTTATCATTTAAGTCAAATTTCCAGTTAGGATTTGTTTGAAAAGTACTCTACGAAACATATTCTATAAAACATAATCTAAAAAATATGCGACAGTAAAGAAATTTGAATCTGCAATCGACGAGACGTAGAGGTCGAGAATTAAGTTGCGGAGCTAATATTTCGGAATTTTCATTGAAATTTCCAATGATTTCAAAAAAATTGTTGCGTCCGAAGAACCAAGTTTCTCACATCTTTAGGGGATTAAATGTTCTTTGTTGGAAATAATCAAAATTGAAATGAATATCAATAATTAATTCTTTATATTGGACTCAACCTTTAGGGTCAAAAACAATTCTTTTTCTAATGATGCTAACTTGACTACTGAAATATGCTATATACTAGTCTCAAGTTAGTTTGAAGCAGTGTTTGTTTCAGTCTAAATTGATTTCTCATTTTCGTTGGATTTTTTCAATACATTTGCAAGCAGTCATTTGAAATCCCAGTTGGAATTTCTTTTTACTCTAAATTGAGCGATGTGATATTGTTTGCTTGGGATTTATAAATTTTTTTGTCGCAGTTTGTGTTATCGTATAATACCAATTTTTCATCAATTCAAGTTTTTATTAATAAAATAGTGGGCAGTCAAAACCGAAGTTTATACTGAATTTTTCCAATTGATTTTCCGTTTTTGGGAAAAGTGACGATCCAATTTCCTTTTAAAGGGGTTCGTACAAGGGGCCAGAGCCACGTGCGTTGTTCAGTTTTGTGAAATAGTACAGGCAATGGGATGTACGAAATTGTTCCTTGTGAAGTTTTTATGTATATATGTATAATAAAAAATAATAATTCTGAACAAAAGGGAATACATTTGGATCAGAGCACTATATGGTCAGCGCTATTTAATGATTGTTATAATTAAAAACTTTTAAACGATCTTCATATTATATACATACATATATATATATATATATATATATATATATATATATATATATATATATATATATATATATATATATATATTCCGTTTAGCTTTTTGGGTAAAAGCGTTACACTATTTTGAACATATTCTATTGATTTGCGATAAAATCAAGCGAATTCCTTTATAAATCTGATTTAGGTTTTGAATAATTTCTATGTCAAGGTAAGGGTGAGTTTTGTAAATGTTTTCTTAATCATGTATAAAGATCTGAACACGTAAGTTGATAATTGATCGTCTAGGAAGAAAGTAGTGTTGATTGGACATTATCATCTCGATATTCAAAATCCGAGATAAAACGTTCGTGAAAATTAAGCCTTCCATTTTTTGTAAGCTAAGACAGTTAAGCTTATAGAACCATATTTAATTGACCACATTTGTTCCTTTTTTAAATAGTATACACCAAAATATAGCTGAGAGTATTTCAAAAAATTTAGAAAGCTTGTAAGAATATATAACAAAGATAATTCGAAAACTCCATTAATAATTTTGTAGAGATGTTCAAACAACCCAAAAAGATCCCAAAAATATAAAAATCCTGACATAAAAAAAGATTAGGTTCCACTTTAAAGGATTCGTTTCCTTCATTTTCAATTGTAAAAAAGTGGGCTGCTGAATTTTAACGTTGTTGTACATTCACTGAAGTTGATGAACGCTCGGGCCGTGATAAATCGCTTCGACCGACAAAATCGGAACAAAAATGTGCATTATCGTAATAAATAATCATCGACTGAAGATAAATGAGCTTCCAAACATTTCAAACATCTTGATCGACTATGTCCACATTATTTTACACGGTGTTTTGCGTTTGAAAAAACTTTCCGCTCTATAGTCTCTTAATAGTCGACTACATGAAATACTGCTAAATTTTATGAGAGTAGATTAAAGATAAAGATTCACCATTACATATAACAGATGAAGCAGCATCCCAGACAGTGGGCGGGAGAAGGTGAAATTTCGTCAAAGAAAGCGAAAACTGTTTCATATACAGGAAAAGTCATGGCTCGGATTTTTGGAACTCTTCTATTCAGGTTTCAGGTTGTTGTTGACCTACGCTTCAAAGTGTTTCCCCATGCACTATATGCACTGGATTTGGCTCCCAGTGATTAGCTTCTCTTCCAACATTTGAAGAAATCTCTCGCTGAATGAAAATTCACTTTTAATGATGAGGTTAAAACTGAAATAGTCATTGCTCTAACAGTATCGAATATACCTAGAACTTTTCGAAATGCCCTCACACATTTAAGAAAAGCTTCATTAATGAGGAAATATTAAACAAAGTATCCAACATTATTTAGTGGCATACTTTTAATCTACTTGGTGGATAATTACGTAACAATTATATAAATTATAATGCGGAATGTGAAAAAACACAACAAACGTTTGAAATGATCAGTTTTTTTCAGATGGTCACGGTAATCAGACTGTAATATTCTGATAACTAGTTTTTTTTATTAGTTTCTTAAGTTCTGTGTAACCTGTAAATTATCAGATACTTTTAGAAAATGTTGTAATTATTATAATACATTCTTTTATACGATATTAACAATTTTATTAAAATGCTTCGATCACATAGTTGCAATGCAAGCACAAAAATTGCACCATAAAAAACATTTTATGAGTAAACCATTTACTCTGGATTACGTTAAAGAAGGTCATGTACAAAAAAATATTAATTCAAATACTTACTGTATGGCATTGACGTCAGACATGACGTGGTTGAGTCACGATGTGCAGTTCATCTACCTGTCTTGGTTTTAACCGGAATGGAAGTCTTCCAAGAATAATTATAACTTTGCGAAATTTACATTGTTTCTTGGATTATATCATCTTGAATTTGATCATTCGTAAAACATCAACATTATTTATTGTCCAAGTTTACAACTTGACTGAAATTTTGTCACAGTATATTGTGCAATAAAATGTTATGTTTATAGTTTTTTGCGGTAGTTGTAAAACGTTACATTGTTACAATTACGTCATATCATCCTACGCAGTCTGTCCAATGCAAAGGTGACTGGTTGATTCATATGTTGACTAAATAAGTCGTTTACTTGGTACATAAGTACTAGTTTAATTATCGCATTACCAGTAATACCATTTCTCTTCTTAAAGCATTTTCTCTGTAAAACACCTTGCTATCTAAATTCGATGTTACTTCAACGGTGGTCTGCAAAGATCAAGTTAAAATATTTTAACTTGTTAGAAACCTTTTTAATTACGGTCCTTACATAATAGTCCAACGTATTAAAATTTTGATTATTAAGAAGCCAGGATGATGAAACTTTTAATTAATTATGGCTTTAAATTTTCATTGAGCATAAAAGCAAGTTGCAGCGAGAAACTCGCTCTATCCTGATAGATTCGGAAGCCTTTCATTCCTTAATCGTCTTCTTCTGCAATGTAACGTATTGTTGACTTGCTCAGACATTTCATTACTAATTTTTCTGGCCACTTCTTGCCATCTGATCTAATTAATGGCATTTCTTCGCCGGGTTAAAGGTATCTTCTTTGGACTGGACGGAAAAATGCTGATCGGTCGATCTCGAATCGAATTATTTTGGACCTCAAATATCTATCGAGAAGATTACGAGAACAATAAAATTCAAAACTATGCTTTAGTATCCCTGCTATAGATCTCAACTAATCCTTTCTTAATTATTTTCAACACTTTCTACCTACTACAGTAAAGTGTATTTTATATCAATTTATATTTACTCATTCGTAAATAAATAAGGAAACACTTATTTTAGCAGAAGAGCATTTTCTGCTCAATGGGCTATAGATTAAATTTTTCACATATTACATATTTTTCATAAGTAATGATTGAGAAGCCATGCGTAGCTTTTATGGCCTTTTTAAAAGGATGTGTCGGAGGTACAATCGGAGGCAAAAATACTGAAAATAATAAATTCTTGAGTATATTAGCTTTACAGGACATAAAGATAATACTAGAAAATAATCTATAATTAAAAAAGAAAGAGCAACTTTCACCTATAATCTACAATTAAATTAATAATAACAAATAATATGAAAGAATTTTAACTAACTTTTGGTAGTGGATATACCTTTATTTTAACTTTTCGCCAAAAACATTTTTGATTTAAATGTTTAGAACTACGAATATAGAATTTTAATAATACTTAAATATTAATTAATATCTCTAAATATTATTTGTTTTTGATAATTATTAATGATAAATAAGACATCGGTCAATAAGTCCCTGGTCTGACAAATAATACACATTTTTTTTTGCAAATTTTAACTTTATTTAGCAATATATTTTCATTGAAGAGCAATACAATCATTACAATGCTTTTCTGTCATTTTTACGCTTTTTTTATAGATATTCTTTTTGCCTTCAAAATATACTTTAGTTTCCAAATGTTCATCCAAAATGATGTAAACATTTTCTTTCAATATCTTCATGATATCAGCTATCTCCTGCAGCTTTACTTTACGATTTTACAAAATAATTTTTTTGTGAATTTTTCTGATGTTGTCTGGTGTAACTACTTTATTTGGACATCCAGAGCGTCCGTTGGAATTCACCATACCAATCAATTATGGTTGATTTTCTTGGGGCAGAGTCCGGGGTAATATTTATCAAGCCATTATTTTACTTCAACGGTATTTTTCATCAAAAAGCAATGCTTAATCAATACATGAAATTATTTTTTTTATTGTGTTAAAAATAACAAAAGTAGCGTCACTTAATGTACAACAACAACGCTTCAAATGAATTGACTAAGCCGTTTAAAAGTTATTGAAATGAAAAATTATCGTAATTGTATACGTGATGTTATAGAAATTCACTAACATAATAAGTTAAACACGTTACAAAGTTACAAATATACAAGGAAAAGCTATCAACCGTTCCAAAATTTCAGATTATTTAATTTAAACTGTTTGGAACCAATTTTGCACAGTTTGTTTAATAATTGTTTTCAGTGCTTTTGTCTCCGATTGTACCTCCGATACATCCTTAAGTTTTTTGTTCAATTGAAATTACAATTCTAAAGTGTATCCTTCAAAGTATTTGCCTTGGGAAGCTACACAGCGCTGGAAACAGTTTACTCCCTCTTCATAACAGTGTTGGAACTGATGTACTTGAATCGTTTTCAGCTGATCGGTTACGTCCTTTTCATTGGTCCCCAAAAGGAAAAGTCACAAGGACTCAAGTTTGGCGAATAAGTGGGTTGCGGAGCCACAGTGACGTTTTTACTTGCAAAAAAATCGTTAATTGAAATCGCTGTCTGGCAAGGCGTACTGTTGTACTGCAGCACCAAGGTGTTCTTGATGTTCGGTTTGACACGAATTATGCTTTTTGAGAACTTTTAAGAACCCCTTGGCCTTGATGAAAAATCTGGTTCGGGAAAAAAATTGCTACGGACCACCAAGTGACTCTAAAGAGTTCAAACTCGTACTGAAAATGCATCAGATGTTCGCCTGCCTCCCTTCCAGAGAGCAATCCAACAATGTTGCCAGTTTAAACGCTATGCCACCTGTCTCATTACTTTATTTACACACCTCATAATTAATCTGATAAATGATCCTAAATGCCGATGTGGCTTGAACTGTAGATTGTTCTTTTTCTAATTGACAGAATTAATACTTGTTTGTATAGCTAGGCGAGTAGCTTTTGTCTGTTAGAAATATTCAAGGTCAATCAGTGAGTACCGCCGCGTATAACATACATTTCGTTGACATCACTAAAGGTCATTTAATGAATTCACAAAGTATGACGTGAAAATTCTAATTAAGTCCACTTAGCAATAAATAAAATTGGTTTCTTAATTATACCAGTTATTTTTTACGGAATTTGACTGCTGACCTAAACACAATTAATTATTGAAGATTTTGCTCATGTACAAGTAATTTAATAAGTGATGTCAGTGAAGTAAAATGTTGCTACAAGTTTTAAGGTTTATGAAGATAGAGTGAACAGTAACCTAATTTAACGTCGTTAAAACATCGTTCGTTTTAGATTTTAAGACTATTTATATTAATTTTTTTAAATGATCATTGATTTGCAGTTAATAAATTTAAAAAAAAATGTTTTTTCCCAAATAGTGCAAATTATTATGAGTACTAACGATGAATATTCTCATTCGAGCTAAGTCTCAATTCTACATTGTGCCCTTCGAAGTAGTTGCATTGTGAAGCTACACAGCGCTGAAATAGTTTATCCACTCTTCATGACAGTTCAGGAACTCAGATACTCTAATTTCATTTTTGTCCAATGTCTCAAAATGGTGTCTTTTGAGGTAAATTTTCAATCTTGGAAAAAGAAAAATGTTGCAAAGACTCAAGTCTGGTAACTAAGGACCTGTGGAGCCACGGTGATGTTTTTACTTGCCAGGTATTCTTGATGTTCGATCTCATAGGAATGATGCATTTTCGCAGTATTTCAAGAAGTTCTCGACGTTAAAGACTTTCTTCTGCGCGGTCTACCTTCAATCGATTTTCATCCTTTTGACAATGCCTTAAACCAGCTGAAAACCTGGGCCCTTGACAAAACATTGTTTCCATAGGTCTGTTGAAATTTTGCAAAAGCTTCCTTCGCACTGTGCCCAAGTGTGAAACAAAACTTGACAGAATATCGTTGCTCGAAATTGTTGTCATTCAGAACGCACCAGAAAAATCCCGTTCACAAAAAGAGTTGCTAGTGACCACCAAGTGACTCTAGGGAGTTTAAACTCGCATTGAAAATGCATCAAACATTGGTCCCCCTTCTCTCCAACAGGGAAGCCAACAATGTTGCCAGATTAAACCCTACGCTACCATTATCATTACTGTATTTACACACAATGAATATTTGAAAATTTTAGCATTTCCGTCCTGATGCATTGCATATGGTTATGTAAAAAAGCTTGGAGGCGACAGTTTTAGCAACTTCATTTTGAAAAAAAAAAACCTAGATATGCCCGACTATACCAACAGTGATTCTCTGAAAATATAATGCCGATAATATCTGTCGATTTTTTTTCTCGTTTCTGTTGAAATCACGTCATCTAGGTCTATATTCTCCAATTTTGGCCACAAAATGTCAAGGTAATTATTTCGCGATATAGTAGTCCTTTGAAGGTAACCATGTTGTCAACTTCATTTTAGAAAAAGTAAGGATCAATGATTCTTTCGGGCCAAATGACATTAAACTTGGATAAGAATAATTTTGAATGTATAATGATAGTGTGATAATTCTTCATGGATGGATTTTCTGCAGCTGTTTAAATTTCAAACGATAAAAAAGCAGTATATATATATATATATATATATATATATATATATATATATATATATATATATATATATATATATATATATATATATATATATATATATATTTAAATATAATAATAGCACTTGCTAAACCCTATATCTAAGTAATGTTTGAATGATTGTGGCGTGTTCATATATATTTTTTTTTCCTTTATTTGGGTTTTTCGCCGCTATCTAAAACTCAAAAAATATTAAAAATACCTGTTCTTATGTAAAGAAAGAATCACTGGGTAAAAACAAAAAACCAAACGGAGACAAATTTCTGAGGTATTCTTTTTTGTAATAAATTTGCCTAACGAACAAAATTTTAAAGATATTAAAATGTTATAAAAAAATTTACAAACTTTTAACGTTAACGTTTCGGAGGGTATTCTCCCCCCGTTTTCAAAACTAAACTAAAAAATAAATTATATTAATTTGTAATATATAAAGTAACGAGTGAAAGTAAATATTTTTTTTGTGTATGTCAACGATACTTACATTGACAACAATAAAATAATAATAATAATAATAAATAATAATAAATAAATAAAACCCTATATCCCGTGAGACTATAATCTTAGTTCGAATTAATTTTTGATTTCGGCGATTCGTTATTACACCTTATAGTAGAGAGTTCAGTATATCTACGAGTCGTTCGAAAAATTGTCGGTCTAACAAAGAAAAGATCCTAGATCCAAGTTCCCTTGAAATTCATTACATTAGACCAACAACATTCTAAGTTTTTAATACTCTCAATATAGCGCTTGTCTCAGTTTTAATCTCATTATTTGAATTTAAGAATCCACATGGCATCACTACCATTCATAGCATAGATCGTTTTGTGGGTAACTCTTTTATCATTCCGGAATTAAAAAAAAGTATAATATAACGGAAATTATCATTTTTATTTACAATTTTTGAAACGGAACGAATACGAATGCATTCATAAAAATGGAACTAAAACAACTATTATTTGTATTTTATTATTTATTATTTTTATAAACCGAAAGAACTCTACGGGTAACCGTAAACAATTTTTCTAGTTTTAACTTCCTTTGTGGTTTTGTGTATACAATATTCTTTAAAACAATATTATTTCTCCGGTTTCTTTCGAAAATTCGTTATAATTTCAAATTATGAAACAGAAGTGCCTTTTCATAATGAGTTAAAGTTGATTAAAAATTAATAAAACCGTAAAGTTAAAAACAAAAGCAATACAATTTAAAAGGAAGCTTCCCGTATAAAAATAGCTGATTATAAAGAAGGGGATTCTTCAATTTCTTACGAACTGTTGCTTTTCTAACATGTACGACGAGAGTATTTCTTTTCGAGAGAGATAACGTTCATTGGTGTTTCACAAGATGATTTACTGGCTATGGTAACAACCGTCACAAAATCTACCAAAGAATTTAATGTGAAAGGCCGAAATACGCAGAATAGCAGGTAGAATATATTAGATTCTTCAGTACAAGTGTAAATATATTTTATTTTTATATTTTATTATCTTTTTAAAATAAATATTTCTATTTTATGTATATTATGTATTAAATTTGTATGCATGAAAGTTGACTACATCATTTGGAGTAACTCATCCAGTAATGCAAATATACTAGCTGACATATAAATTGCAACATCCTGAATGAGGTGTTTAATTTTAATAATTTTTTGGTAAAATATAAATACTATAAGCACACAAGGCAATATCAATTAAAAGTTGGTACACAATATAAAAACACTTTTTTTCCTATTCAAAGAAATCAATTGTAGTGTTTTCTAGTTTTAAAACGTCTACTATTCATTTTAGTATCAGTCACATTGTCGCGGTGTCTAATGCGATGGTTATATTTGATTCCTGCTCAGGTTTTGTACCGTGTTTAAATTTTTGTGAATGATTCTAGGCAATAGTTCTAAGATTTGTCAAGGAATAGCCCTTCAGTCGCTGCTGTGTGAGAGAGGTCTTCTACATTGGTTAAAAATATAAAGGTTTAAAGTACATATTTCGGATTAGAGGTACATCAGTAACTGACAGTTTAACACTTGCGTCTGTTGAAATACATTTGCCTGGACTCACTTCGGAGGGTCATCCATCCTGGTACTAAACGCAACAAGCGACGTTGCATTTCGATCCCCCGAGTCGCCGTATTGCAGAAAATGCCAATCCAAGGATGGATAGCTCGAGGGGAATGTTAATTGGGGTTCATTGATAGATGATGATCGTAGTACGCATACTAAGCAGTAGCAGCTGTAGGTAACGAGCAGTAACAAATCAGAGTACTGTAAGGATGTGTGGTTACGAGAAGTTATTTGATAATGCCCAAAATCTAAGAGTACAGTCATTAGGAATCAATTTTAAAAAATTCTATTTGTTACTGAAGGATGGTTAGGAGAACGAGACCCCCTCTTATTATAAGTATTTTTTGGACTGGAAAATTGTTGACTCCATCTCGTACTACTTCTCACCACCGAGTATCGATAGCATCGATTATAGTGGTATGGAGGACAACTTTGGAACATGGAATATCATCAAGTGATCTTCAGTGATCGATTCCGATTATACTTAGATGTATATGACGACCGAAGATTAGTAACACGTTCAAGTGAAGAAAGACGTCAACCCCATTTTGATATTGAGCGGCGTGCATACCGATCAGTAGGTATTATGAAATGTGGTGCTATTGTTTGTATAAATATGTCGTCGTCGAAAGGACATGGCAGCGCATCTTCAAGACGGAGTGAAATCATTTGTTCTCTGCTTTAATCGGCTGGTAGGTTGTGACAGGTAGACGCTTATCAAATTAGGTAAACCCCCAAGAACTTTAGATGCTTTAAACCATAAAGTATAAGAGTGAGTAAGAAGAAATAGACCACTTCATTCAATCTTTATTAAGATATGTCGAACAGTATGTTGATAACCGGGGTGTACGGACACATCATTAATATAATCGATGAATGCTTGGAAAATTATTTGTATTTTTTTCCAGTAGTTAAGTTTACATTTTGTTATTGTATCGATGTTTTAATAAAAAAATACCAAAATGAAACACTCTCTTTTGGACGTGGATTACCATATTGAAAAATACGTGGTATTACTGCCAAGACGCATCATCTGTGGTCTGATTTGGAATTGGAAGATATGTAGAACATCACCTTCTTTTGTGAAAAAATATTTTTCTTGGGAGAAACTTTTAACTCGCAAGATCATCATATATTTTTCCTTTCTATACAACATATCCCATTGAATAAGTGGGATATATGTGGAAAAAAAGTTGCTTTGTGAAAATTCTTTTTGACGAGAGGATTCACACCAAATGATTCACACTGAAAACAGATTGATCTTGTAATATATTTGATGCTCAGATGTGCTAATAATAAATATTAAAGTACGCCTATGTTCCCCAACAACCCTCCGCCACTGGTGGTCGACCGAAATCGCTTCCACTTCGTCATTCATGAACGGGAATCTCTCATGTCGCCACGCTTGCGTTCCACAGTCAGAAATTCGAGACTTGCACGCGTCGACGCGCCTTAAACTCGAATCTGTCGTCCATTCGGAGTTTCCTGTAACGAGAGTTTGTGTATGCGTGTTGTCTGTGTTTGGCCATAAACTGAACTAGTTATCGTACGTCTTTGCCTTCAGCTATGCAAGAGTTTCTCCCAACCGGAACACTGATTGCATGTTGCAATTTCGATGAGGAAAACTAGATTGCCGAAGATTATTACGACAACATGTAACGGGCCAGTTTCTCTTCGAGAGAACGTGAATGATTGAAATAGTTATGTCTTTAGTAAACGGCAGTCTGAAGATTGAGAACAATTCAGATAAAAATGCGGGTCAAGGCAGGAACAAGTTGAGCTTGGAGGGGTTGTTGGGAAAACCGGAAGGAGAGGAGTGTGAGGATGGTGGTTTTAAAAGAAGCAGTGGTATATATACATCTCCCACTATCACTTGTTCACCATCTCCTTGTATTTTCAGTGAAGATGCCAATGGTTGTGTTAGAGGTATTCAGTTGTTTTTTTATATATAAATTGAAATTTGATTTAGTAGTGAAATGTTTATTTGAAACATAATGCAGCAAGTACAGTTTATCAGTTCATAAATCAATAAAATGTTTGTTGTGTTTATATGGTCCCAAATTTATTTCAGGAGTAATATGTATGAAAATGAAATTGAAACTAATTAATGACAAATTAAATTTAAAATTTTTATTAGCCTTTATGGATATATATATATATATATATATATATATATATATATATATATATATATATATATATATATATATATATATATATATATATATGTATATATGTGTATATGTGTACAGGGTAGCGCAAAATATCGTTCCTAGTTTGTTCGCTCTGTAAAATTTGAACAAAACAGAATAAATAAACCATCTACACGACAATTTATTCTAGATTTTTTTTTATTACACATGAAAAATTACATCGATCAAATGACCACCGTTCTCCTGCTCTCAAACATGTGCTCTTCTCACAGCGTTTTCAAAGACTCTCCTCAGCATTTCAGGAGATATTGTAGCTATCTCAGGCCGGATGTTGTCCTTTAGGTCTTCGATGGTTGGAGGGTTATTGGCATATACTCTGTTCTTGAGATAGCCCCGTAGGAAAAACTCTGGGACGGTCAGATCCAATGATCTAGGTGGATATCTCACATCATCATTTTTCGTTATGAAGCGGTTCGGAAAATGTTGCCTTAGAAGGGCGGAAAAAAGGAAAATCGACAGTTTTCTTTATTGATGAAGCCAAAAAGCTGGAAATGTGCTTCGCCGGTCATCATTAAAGCGGAAACAAAATTCTCATCATTTGCTGCGAGTTTTACGATTACATGAGAGTATTCCAGATGAAGTAGCCTATTTTCTAGATGAAAAGCTTGAGCCAATTGAATCTTGTATGGAAAGAGTTTCAAATCTGTCCTTAGGATTCGATGTAGGGAACGACGGGATATGCAATTGAACAGAACGTCTTCTGGTCGATTTGCAACACTCTTCCGAACTCGTTCAATGTTTGCAATTAGACGACCACTACGAGGTCTTTCCGTATGTCTGGTATCCCCAATAGTTCCCCTTTCTTCAAAATGCCGAACCGTTTTCGTTATTGTGCGTCTAGTCGGTGCCCCGCAAACATTGTAAAATGTTTAGCGTTAGAATAACTATATGTTTATATATTTCTTAAAACTAATTTCCAACTAATTTCCACTTATTAATGAAGTGCAAATTAGACAAGAAAACTCTCATTACACAATCTAATAACTAACGTTGTACTAGGGTGTAACAAATTTATTTGCGTTTCTTCCTTTCTTTATAAATAAAGGATTATTCTTCACTTCTCAGAGGTTTAATTCGATTTCACCTTTTTATTTCAATAAATAAACATTCCTTCTTTAGTGTTAAAGTGATTCCACCGCGAAATATTCAGTCGATGGTTTTTAATAAAATGGGTGAAATAAGTCGCGGAATTAGGGCAATTATAAGATAAAAGGCTTCAAGGCGTTTGATGTCCCTCGTGAGATTTGCGAAAAAGTTTCTGCAGGAAGATATGAGTTCATGAGCCGACTCATCGTGGTGCCGAAAAGGAATAGAGTTAATGAGTGAAATATTGGTTGAGGAGGGAATAACTTTCAGGCATACATTTTTTAAACAGTGAATAACTAAGTACCTAAAAGACGCAAATACTTTTATTATACCCTAATATATGTAAGTATTTTAACTAAAAATATGAATTATTTTTGTGATACGTCGGTAACAGTACTCCATGTTTATTGTATAAAATACTAAAATATCAATAAATGATCAAATAAGAGACTGACAAGATGAACTGAACAAATTAAATTTTGGCCAATATGTTAAACCATCTATGGTTTATATAATATATATTTTTATTAATAATAAATAAAAAATTATTTCAAGAATATTTTTAATGAAATACCAAACTATTTGTGTTGATTGTTGTGTTAACGTGGTGTGACAAAGCACAACCGTGCGTCAAGAGTGAATGTGTACTTTAAATATTAGTATTGTATGAATATAAAACCACTTAATAAGTGGATCAACTGTTTGTACTATAGTCAGTACCCTAGTTCAAGCCTGCCGACTGGCGATGAGCTAACGTAAAAAAAAGCACTCTGAAAGTTTCCGACCTTACTGAGTTTGGTTACTGACGTAACTGGGGGATGTGGAAATTTTGTAATGTAAATTTCTCTCACATGGCCTTTCTTCAGGAGGCCATTCACTAACAACAATATATATCCGGTTTAATTCTTAAGATATTAAGAATGGTTTAAATATATTAATAACGATTTTAAAGAGTTTAATCATGGTTCCGCAAACAATAATAAGAAACCCAAATTAATGGGTACAAATGGCTTCGTTATTTTTACAATATTTTCTCTAACATCAAGCACTTTTGTATTCAGTTGAATTGATTTTCGAAACTTTTATACAACTAAGAAACCTCGATCTTAGAAATATTATTGACATAGGTTTCAACAAACTGATACTCACTAAAAATTGACCACCACTACACAAGTTATTTTTGATATTTGTGAATTAAAAAAATCACAATGTGATAAATCAGGACTATATAGAGACGAAAAATTAACTTGATGATTTTTTTTTCAAAAAGTCGATAGTTTGAGTGGCTGGCTGTGTGATTGATTATATTATTGATTATCGATTCTCTAAAGTTACAGTGGCCATATGACCAGAAAAACGAAGAAATGTTGCAGTATTTTTTTTAATATTTCGAACAAACAATTTTTGTTGGTTTTGGCTCACTTTGGAACACCGATTGGAATAGTGATTTTTTGTTTTGTTTACGTGGTGTCATTGACTATTTACGTCGTAGACACACTATACAAACCACTATTACAAGCTGAATAAAACAATTTTTTACTTTGTTATCTATTACTTTTGTTGTGTTTTTGAGACTATAGTTTTGTAAAACTGTGTTACATTATTAAACACTGCACTATTACAAGGATCTTATAACCTAAAATTCGATTAGCTAAACCTAAAAAGAGATTCAAAAACAAAAACCATAAGAATAATAACATATACCTAGAATATTCCTCAAGATATAAGATTTAGAGGTTTTATCAATATGTCCTAGTTTCATAATCTGCAATGATGTACATTGAAGAGTGTGAATATTTGCTTGAACTACCTAACGTAAATTTGTTTGCCAATATTTAATTATTGATTATTGTAGTATAATATTAATAGTGAATATTGTTAGTGAATATTTTTTACTGCCAAATGTTCATACAATATCGTATGTATTTATTTCATGGCAATGTCTCGGAATACCTTAAGATCATTCAGTCTTATCAGGCTGTTCGGAAAGTTCGTAGAAATTTTCCATTAATTGCTCTTTTAACGCTTGTAAACAAAAACCTGTGTTGGATTGGTAGTGTTTCTTTACGTATTATTAATTCCTGTGATATTTAGAATGTTTACGTTCAGATTCGCTTTGATTTACCTTCAGTGAGTCAGGTTTATTAAAATTGAAAATGTCGATCGATAACGACTTACATTTACGCCACTTTTTTTATTTCAACAAGGGAAAGAACGCTGTCCAAATTAAAAAAAAAAAGATTTGTGTCGTGCAAAAGTGGTATGGTCGGTCAAGATTTTCACCTGAAAGACTGGCATGGCTCTGGCCCTCTTTCAAGCACGGATATAGAGAAAATAATGGCCATAACAGCCGAAGATTTATGCACCACCGTCTGTGAGATAGCATATAAGAAGTTAAATATTGACAATTTTTCTTAGTTAAATATTGGGAGCTTTTGACCATTTGAAAAAAAAATGGGTATGTCTGCCGATACGATGTGTGGGTTCCTCAGGAACTTAGTAAGCCAAATCGACTAGACCGAAATTGTTCATGTGATATTTTGCTGCGGATGGTAGAAGAAAGACCCCAAGTCAGCAGACTGACTCGGAATGTAAAAGTGCATTGCAGCGACGAAAACGAGCATTTCAGTACTACAACACTAAAAATTCCCCAGAAAGTCAACAGCTTTTGATGAGACTAGAAGATCGACCGCAAAGGTTGTCAGGCAAACTAAGAGGAAATACATGAAGGGATAACTAAACTATATAGAGGAGAATTTCCTCAATTATAACACAAGGTACATTTATAGGAATTTTGCAAGAGAAATCCGTGGATACACACCACAAACTCTTTGCTTCAGAAAGCGAAATGGGAGATTAACGCTAACCAATCAGGAGAATTGTCAGGAGCTGGCACACTATTTCTCTGATATCCTAATTACTCAAACGTGACACAAGATTTCCCACGGAAAATTGTATCTATATCCTCTCAGAATCACCACCAAATTCACTGCGGGAACTTACGCAAATTAACACGAACATCTGGCAAACAGAAAAATTGCCAGAAGAATGGAAATGTGCTCTTATCCACCCCCTGCACAAGAAGGGAGACAGAACAGATGTGAACAACTACATAGGAATCTCCTTACAACGGGTCACTTACAAAATCCTCTCAGCATGAATTCTCCACAGAACACAAGAACAACTAGAACATAAAATTGGCGAGTACCAGGCAGGCTTTCGCTTTGGTCGCTCATGCACTCAACAAATCTTTAACTTAAAAACAATACTGAAATACAAAGCTATCAGGAACGTCCCAATCATCTGCACGTTCTTGGACTTCAAGAAAGCATGCGACTGCATCGACCGAAAATCTCTGTTCAACATCCTAGAAGAAGAACGACTCGATCTCAAAACACTGCGATTGATCAAGCAGACACTGACCGACAAGTCAAATTTATGGAAGAAATTTCCGAACACTTTCTGATTAAAACCGGAGTACACCAAGGAGATGGGTTATCCCCACTCCTCTTCAACCTGGTCCTGGACAAACTCATAAGGGAATGGGAAAAACAACGGAATAATCAAAGACACTGGAAACCAACACGACTCAGACGTGCCAAAAACAACATAGATAACTCATGCCCGTCCTTCGCAGACGACCTAGCCATACTCGCAGACAATGACATAAGGGCAACCAAATAGATAGAAGTCCTCAAGGAATGTGCAGGGAGAGTCGGCTTACAAATCTCCTTTCAAAAAACCAAATTATTCTGCTTAAATACAGATGTCCAAAATTTGAACAGCCATTGCGGCAAAATAAATAGGGTCACTCAGTTCAAATACCTGGGCGATATTCTCGAACCCACAGGAGGAGAGAAGATAGTATAGAAGATACGATTACAGAAGATGAAGAGGGCATAGGGCAAGATGCACAATATCTACAATAAGAAATGCATATCCACACACGCAAAACTAGGACACTACAACACAGTAATCAAACTAGAGATATTAATTATACGCAAGCGAGACACTTACACTCTACACAAAAAGCGGCACAGAAAACATACTAAAAGAAAAACGCAAAATTATGATGAAAATTCTCGGTCCAAAACTAACAGAGGAAGGATACAGACTACATTCCAGAAAGACCATAGAGAGAATGTCCAACATAGCGGCGGACATAAGAAAAAGACAAGAGAATTGAAATTCTATGGACATATCAGTAGACTGCCACCGACAAGACTCACCAACAAAATTCTTACATGTATGCAAGGGGTCAAGTCAACAGTATCATGGATCGCACAAGTCAGAACTGATCTGGGAAAGGCACAAATGGACCCGACAGAGATTGAGGATAGAAGAACGTACAGAAACAAAATACATATGTGGAACGTTACATCAGAGAGCGAAGTTTCTAGGAGATCGGGCACAAGGTCCACGGAGGAAAATCCACGGAGAAAGGATGAGAGAGAGGTGTGGAAGATTAGAAGGAACACCTAAAAATGGGTCAGGAAGCTTTGCGTGATCCAACCGGATCTATACGCACCTGAATATATATATATATATATATATATATATATATATATATATATATATATATATATATATATATATATATATATATATATATATATACAGTGTATCGCATTTAAGATGAAGACACCCCCACATTTTCGCTATTTAAAGGAATATAAATTTGAATTTTTCGGTCAGACAGATTGATGGGTGACGTTTTTTAAGATACTCATCTGAAATCTGAACTTAAAACTAAGCCTACTACGAATTCACAAACAGGGTCAAGTTTCATAACAAAATTCGCATTTTTAATTTTGTCATTATTTTGGTCTATACTCAAAATTATTACAACAGAATCGTAAAATGTATTCGAATAGACGGAGGACTAGTTGTGAGAGATCAAATTTGATAGTTAATTATTCGTATTATGAAAATTATTGTTATATACTATATACTTTTTCCTAAATTTGATCAATTACCAAAAATTGTTTTCCAATAATAATAAAATAATTATTCCTTTGTAAGTGTTTTTTATTTTACTGAAATATTTGAATACATAACACTATTGAAAATGTGTCAAGTTTTTACTCACCATGGCACACTAATTATCAAATTAAACAAATAAACTTGTAATAATATTGTGTATAGACCAAAATAACTCGGTATATGGGGTTAGAATAATATTCCGAACAACTTTTTTTAATAACCTTTTTCGATATCTCTAACGCAAAGCAAAATATTCAGGTTCAGGTTCAGGTTTCAGTTGAGTATCTCAAAAAATGTGACCTATCCACCTGTATGACTGTGCAAAAATTCAAATCTGTATTCCTTCAAATAGAGGAGATAGGGGGGGGTTCTTCATCTTAAATGCGACACACTGTATATATGATAAATACATAATAGATTGAATAAATATTGATATCAATCATTTTCATTTTTCTTTATCTTAGGAAAATCCATACGAACTTTCCGGACAACACGATACATGTGGATCGATCTCGTATCACGTTTTTTTCAGCGTCTGTGTTTCTTGCATTGCAACAACATTTATTAGTGGTCGTCATGTAATTTGTCAGTGAATCTTGTACTGCTCTGCTTAAATTTTGTAAATTAGCTATATTCATTTTTATTTGATTGTTTTTCATAACCAAAAAGCCAATGAAGATATTGGATGCATTGTTGTTGAGTTTGACCATTGTCATTGACCATTTTACCAACGTGTAAATAATTATGACTCGACAATGGTTACGTGTTAATTCCTTGTTTCCCACAGTTGTTTTTATTTATTTAAAAGTGCTATTTGACCTCTTTTTAATCTATTTATGACTATTTATCTTTGAAATGGCAAATTTTACGATAGTGATATTAGCGAAACATCAAAACTGTCTGGGTTGCCCAATTGCAGAAACCTTTTCGATGATTTATGTATCAGATTAAGCCAACTAAACAAAAATAAAGTATGAACATCATCTTTGCACATTACGAAATAAAATAGTTGGTGTAGACTTAATCGTAAGCTTATTTTGCTACCTTTCAGTTATTTAAACCAGTTTGACAACAAATCTGTTTTAGAGGTGATACCTAGTATATTTATATCGATTGAAAAGAATCGAAAAGGAATTATTGTTACAATTTGTTTCACACTTGATCCATAGAGGAAAAGCTAACCTAAAATTATGGCATAAGCATTACATAAAATAATTATTATATAATCTTCCTAAATATAGATACGATAATAGAAAGAAGAAATAATATATAATTTTTCCATTTGTGAATATTTAACTCAGAAAGAATTTGATTGTGTTTTCAATTATATGGACTGTCGTTATTCCATAAAACAATGAATCCTTTCAGAAATGAATAAATGTACAATATTACAATTACTATATTTTACTTCCTACATGGTGTGTAAATAAACTAATGAGTCTTAAGGCTCGTTCGATATGTCAGCACTTGGCTTTCACTTAGGGAAGCCAAGCCAACCTCTGATGCGTCTTTAGAAGAGGAGATGGGAGATGCTGAAGTTGAGAGGGAATATGCCGCAATAATTCGCACTGCTCAGCTCTGATTTAAATAGGAGGGAAGCGAAGCCAGCATCTGAAGCATCTTCAATAGAGGGGAGGGGAGATTCTGAAGTAGAGAGGGAAGATGCAGATGCAGATGAATCCGCAGTGGTCAGCTCTGGTACAAACAGTTCCGCGTGGGTGATATGACTCTTGAAGATAGGTGAAGATCAGGTCGACCACTATCTGTCAATGCTGACATTTTAAGAGCAGCTGTGGCTGTATATACTAGAACAAGCACTAGCAAACTGTCATGGGCATTAGGAATATCCCACACTAGCCTTAACCGGCAACCGGGGAGGTATGAAAATGGCTCCAAAAAGCTGTAGAAACGCGAATACTTTTGTTACATCCTAGTATTAAACCTCTAAGTAGAAGTTTTACGCTTTTAAAATAAAATTATAACATTTTTGTTGGTCATAATATTTTTTATTACTCATTTCATTTGTTTTATAGAAATATTCTCTTTCTAAATACAACAACAGTTTTCTATCATTGTATTATTTTGCATAATTATTTTGATAAACTCCAAAAATGTTATATACTGTTATTCTCTAGTATTTCTTAACATTGTTTACTTCACAAATTTAGACTAACTTAACGGTTGTATATATTATGGGAACGAGTGTTCTATTTACAAGTATTACAAATATGTTTTTGCATCAATTATTCAACAGGTTACAGTGTATGAAATAGTGTCATTTACTATATCAGACACATTTTTTAGTATTTCAGGCGTTGAATATTTTTCTGTTTATGTTACTAAATTATATTTCCGCCTTATTACATCATGAGTAAGTACTATTTAAAAAAAATGTTTTTAGTTATGTGGTTGCGGTTGTAGGGTATTTATTTTCATACATTGTAATAATTTTCACTAACATTTCCTATTATGAACTATCAATTGTGTTCAATCGTCACGAATAAGCATTCTCGGACTTTTTCAGTTCTTCCAGTACTGTTTCTCTCGGTCTAAATTGTTGAAAATGTTATTATAATCTGATTTTACGATTTAACGATTTAAGTTTTGAGGCTAGTTTCAGCATAGTCACAGTGTTCGTAAGAGCCTCACTAAAATTTGATTTTGAAGACGGTTCAATGTTACTTGTTTTAGCCAAATAGGGTAGCGTTCTAGTCAGACAATACTGTATGATGTTTCTAGTGATGTTTCTAGTTCCAACACTTGTCACCAGTGGATAACATGTTCCAGAAAATGCGGGTCACTTTCAATCCGCTCTAAAAACTCAAGACATATTTCTCATATGTTGTCCTTTTGATCCTGCGAAAGTTTTTTTCGGATAATTTAATGTTCGCGCAGATTTTCTTCACACCCAATTCATTCCACAAAATCTGATGAACGCTTGTGTTAGTCAAATTCACTTTTTCCTTGATTATTCTAATCCTCAACTGGCGATCAAAATGCATAACATTCCAGATTCTGTGGACATTTTCATCACTGCTTGCAGCTCAAAGTCATTGCTTCCGAGGTTTATCTTCAATCGAGTGTCGGTCTTCTGAGAATGCCTTAAACCGCCTGAAAACTTAGGCCATTGACTAAGCGCTATTTCGTCGCACTGTGGCTAAGTCTATCACAAAACCTGACAGCGCACCGTTGGTCGAAATTGTTGTCACTCATTTACAGAACGGTTCGAAAACTCCGGTTCCCAAAAAGAATTGCTACGAACCACCAAGTGACTCTGGATAGTTCATACTCGTACTGAAGATGCATCAGATTTTGACCTGCCTGTCCTCCAAAGAAGAAGCCAACAGCGTTGCCAGATCGACCGCTACACCTCCAATTTCATTAATTTATTTACACACCACCTATATTCTGTTCATTTGTAAAAATACATAGTGTTTATGTTAAAACACCCTAAACAAATTTTCAGAATTTTTGTAATATTAAAGTGAAAAAATAAAATAAGAATATTTAGTTAATTCATTAACTATCCTGTTTGTTCTTAATGTTTTATTCATCATCACATTATACATTTTTTAGTTTTGAAATAATAATTTAAAAAAGCAGGTTCTTCGAAGAGAAACGCTTTTAAAATTCATTAAAACGTTATATTAGGAAGTACTATTTCAGGAATTTTTACCACTAACGTAGAAGGAAAATTCTAGGACGTTTAAAAATTTGACTTTTCAAATTAATGTGCTGAAAGGTTAATACGTTTAGTGTATCGATGACAAATTGTTTCGATATTTCTGAAAAAGAATCCTATGTTCATTTACTTTACGATTATCTTTTTTTCGTTAGACGAATGAGTTATTTGTAAGCGTTCTGTAGACGTAAATTTTAACCGAAGACCAGCATTGGAGAATTAAGGATCTGTTCAAAAATATCGAAACAAGTTGTTGTGAGTCAGGGTTTTATTTTCTACTGTTTTTGTTTAACTTTTTTTTTTTAACGAATTGTCGGTAACTAACTGTCGGTATAAGATCCACATAATATTAGCGTTTAATAGTGTGCCCACATGGTAACTAATAAATAACAAGAACTCCTTCATAGCCTTAAAAAATAGTCGTCATTGTCTATCTGGTGGAAATTTATACGACTTGGCGACTTTGTTTGATATGGGAGAGGTTCTAGGATGATTTTATACTGACAATTACGGAACTACAAAAGGTGTCCCGAAATTGGCTCTAGTTTTTCAAATAATCGCCATTTTCGTGTTAGACTAAAATAGCGCCGTAAGTATGTTGAGATATACTGAGTAACTGATATACTGAGTAGTTAACATATATATAATTGTTGTTTTTAATATGCATAGTTTATTGAAAATCACTTCACTGTTCTATTGAAGTATTTATTTTAACTATATAAAATAAAAATAAACAAGGGGGGGAAAGTATATTATGGTACACCTCAGGCAAACACCTTTTATGGGATTCTAGAGAATAATATCTTTGTAGAGACCAACAGTAATCTGCCGTCATATGTTGGTCCCATCTGCCCTGATATCTCTCCTCCATGACTTTTATATCCTGGTGAAAGCGCTCTTCCTGCTCTTCGCTAAAATCTCTCAGATTATCGGGTAATCTGTCCAGGTGACTGTGGAGATAATTTATTTTTAAGCTCATATTTACTCCTAAAACCCTTAAGCTTTCTAACATCGTTTTGACAATATCTTTATAATTTGACCCTCTATTGTTACCAAGAAAATTACTTATAACAGATATGAAACTTTTCCAGGTTTCGGCTTCCACAGCAGTCATGACTTTTATAAACTTCACATCTTTAACTAATATTCTTGAGGGCCGTCAAAAATTCCAGCTTTTAGTTTTTCCATGCTTAACTTAGGAAATGTCTGTATTCAAAGCATTTTCCTTTCTTATCCAATGATTTGACAAACTGTTTCATGATACCCAGCTAATGTGGAGTGGCGGAGGTATAATTTTGTCCCTACTCAGTAATAGCTTATTTACCACATTAGCTTTACCTACAGTTTAGGATTTTCTCAAAGACCAGAACTTTTGTTCCCAGCGAATTTGTTTTGCTCGACTGTCCCAGAGACAAACGAAGAAAGGGTATTTTGGGTATCTAATTTGCTGACCAAGTAAGAAATTTATTATTTTTAAATCCATACAAATTGGCCATTGATGTTCGTAGTAATTAATTTTTTCAAGAACTAATTTAATATTCTCGTATTATTCTTTGAGTTTGGTTGAATGGGCAATTGGGATAGATGCCTATCGGTTTCCATTGTGCAATAAAACACATTTTGAACTTCTTTTCGAGCTATCTATAAAGAGCCACCAATCAGTAGGTTTATATTCAGATAAACCCATTTCTAGAAGTAACGTTCCAATGTTGTTACAACTGACAAGCTGTCCGTTCGCACTAAAATACGGTAAAATCTTTTTTTCCCTAGTTCTATATGCTGTTATTAATACTTCTGGCTGCAATAAATTTCACCGTTCTTTTAGTCTAACAGTTTCGAAGCCTGTTTTGATAAATTCAGACCTTGTATTAAATCGCTGAGTTCATTTTCAAAAAACAACTGCGGTGCTGACCAGTCTCTTACATATTCACTTCCATTTATACTTATAGATTGTATAGAATAATACGATACTGCTTCTGATGGCATACGCTCCAGCGTGACACACAGCGTACACACCAGTGAGGTGTAAATAAGCGGAGAAAGTTCTTCGTTGTGAAAAAAGGGCATGTTACAGATTCTAAATCTGGATATTGCCATTTTTTATACCGATTGAAGCCTTTGACGTCTAATTGAGCAATCATTGAAATTATTTTTGGACTGCCTCCAGATCATAGGGATACCGAAATTTAATCCTGAGCGTTCTCGTTTCTTTCACAAGCGCAAAGAGTCAACACAATGGCTTAACCTGTTTTTCAATTTGTAGTCCGAAATAAGTGGTATAAACCTCCTTCACGAAGCCGGTGATATTTCGTCTCTGTTTTACTGTTGCATACACACCACAGATATATCAAAATACATCAGGTTTGGTTGATATCGGCATTTTCTTCCCGTGGAACTCATCATGTTATGGACAATTTGTATTATAAAAATCAATAAATCAAATATAAGTTAAATTTTAAACATAATGTGTCAGCAACTTACCAAAATGCACGTTGTGTCAACCATGTCAAAAAATTAAATACTTAGGCCTGTTACACGGGGTGGGGGAGCGTAAGGAAAACTAAGGTCACGTGGACTGCCACGTGATATGCTGATGCTCGAAATTAATGCGCATTAATCGCGTTCTAACTTGTGACAAGGATTAAACATCTGTATATTATTATCATTTCTAGATATACTTCAATAGCATAAAAACTAGAGCCAATCTGATGCACTTATGATTTGATTATTAAATTGTGTATTCTAAAGTACGAAAGTAAAAGTAAAGGGTAACAAAGTTTTTTTGTAGGGTTGTGTTATAATAGAGGCTATAAGCTCTTATGCTATTATTCTATACTTTATTAAACGGGGACGCTGGCACTTCCAGTTATCAGGCGATTCAGAGGTTAAAATGTAGAGTCGCTTATTGCGGTTAGTAGTACTTGGATAGGTAACCCCGCAAGACCAAGTGTGCGTGCTGCATTTTAAAAGACAAGAGTGTAAAATCCGACAAGGAGTGATCTCTCAGTCACGTCAGTTCAAAGCTGGATAAGGCCGGATGCATTTGAGAGATATTCTACGTTGGCCACTCATTAATCGGTAAGCTTCTCGAGATATTTAAGATGAAGGAGAAACCAAAGGTCGATTGTCCCAAAAGTAGGTTGAATCCGAGACATGTTCTGTAGACGCTAAATTGGGTGAATGTGCAAGCCAAAGGGTAATATTGGTGTTGGCTTCTCCATATTAGCAGACATACGAGGTGTGTAAATACAGTAATGAAACTGACGACGTAGCATTCAATCTGACAACACTGTTTGCGCCTCACTTGGATGGGGGACATGCCAACAGCTGATGCATCTTCAGTATGACTTTGAACTTCCTAGTCACTTGGTGGTCTTTTTTTGTCGTGAATCGGATTTTTCTAGTGCGTTCTGAAAATGATAAAATGAAAATCCAATTTTGAGCAACATTGCGCCATCAAGTTTTGTTTTAGACTTGGGCACATTGGGATGCAAACTTGTGAGTCTAGTGAGTTCAAACCCATACTGGCGCAGTAGACCTTGGCCTGCTTTATCCCCAAAGCAGGAGCTAACAACAGTGTTGTTAGATTGAATGCTATGCCACCAGTCTCATTACTTTATTTCCACGCCTCATACATACGTTCTTTCTCTACCTGGAAACTTATTTTTCAGTGCAGAACCAATTTCCTTAAAGTTTTTAACGTAGGTTTTGATAACATGACTAGACGATACCAGATTATAACGGTTAAAATTAATTTGGTAACCAAATAACCGTTAAACTCTCAAACAATACAATTATTATTGTTGTAACATGCCTTAATGAATCGTTTCATTGATTAATGGTTAGTAATACTGTGGTAATGCAAATTCAGTGAAGATAGTTGTTTGAGATGGGCAGAAAATTTGATGTTGAAAATTGCCTATTTCTCCGCCGCACCTTCTATATTTTAATAAAAACAATTTGTGTTTGGGATAACGGCATTTGAATTGTTCCTCCAATTAAAACAGTTTGTTAATAATATTTTCTAATGCTAATTGATTTAATTAATAATTAAATAGTAATTTTTAGTGTGCTTTAAAATGTATCTTAAAAGCTTTCTTTTCGCTGTTTTTTTTTAATAGTCTGTTTTAAATTAACCGAGGCGGTAATCTTTTTTATCATGTATAATAATGGAGCTTATTACGTGTCGTGTTTATAAAAATTCTATCCATCAATGTTACGGCTTAACCAGTTGGCATTGATGATGGAATTATATAATAAGAAAGATTAGCGGTTTTGCATAGTAAAAATTTAATGTTATATTATAACGGAAATAAAGTGATTAATTAAATCTTTACAGTTTTCGAGTATACTTTTTAAAAGAAAATTTCTATAATTTTGTGTTTGACTTTGTTTATATTGATAATGTTTGTAGCATATGTTTGTTAATTATTGTTGTCAAGAGATAATTAGTAAAACTATGTGTTGTTATTACAAATATTGATATCAAATGAAGTAAATGATGGTTAAGTTGTGATGGTTGTGTATCCTTTGACCGGTTCTGTATATGCCATTTATTTCTGATCTATCTGTGGCTTAAACCAATATAGCCACGTTTGCAGACAATCCCTCTGCCTTAAGTTGGGGCGACATCAATAAAAATTTCCATGTATGTTGAATTTACTGTACGGCGAAGATATTTACGACGTAAATTTTTCCGCACACAATCGATTCATATTTGTGTTGTACACGCTGTACTCCACGCTTTGTATGTGTGTGTGCAGTGGGATGTTGGAAGGTTATGTTTGATTAGATTATTTCAATAAGATTAAAAATAAATTTCTCTATATTTTTCAGTGTTTATACTTCATCCAATAATGCCCTTTCTTGCGTTTTTTTTTCCTTTTTCTTAATTAAATCGTTCATTATTATGAATGCAGTACACTTCTTCAACATAATAATATGCTGCGACATGCTTTGACAACAATCGGTTACCCAATAAATAATAAATTACTATATAATACATTTTAATATAGCCGCGTCACGTAGGTATCTTTTTGAAACAAAAACATTAATTTTATTTCAACAACTCACAACCCCATTTGTGACCATACACAAATCATATGCTGCGCAAATTCCTTTGACGTTCGGGAAAAAAACCGACAACAGATGGCTCGTGTGTGTGCTGTATGGCGAAAATATTTGTGTGTGACCTTGTGTGTCAGAGTGTCTACATTGCGACGCACGCACACCATATACAACACGACCCGCACAATGCATTTTTTTATTGATGTGGATCCAACTTTACGCTGCTTTTATACACAACGGTTTTGCACGGAGGTTAAAAAAACTTTGAACAATTTAAAGCCTGTAAATAATTTTTAAAAATATGTTTTTAAGCGTAATGCTTTAAAAACAGCGCAACGGAGCGTAAGACCTTAAAAATATATTTTTAAATAATCATTATTTTTAAAACCTTACGCTTTTTTAAAGCATTACGCCTAAAAATATGTTTTTAAAAATTATTTAATTAGCGTCATACGAAGGCAGTAGCAAAAATCTGAAGGATGGCTCTAGAAATGGAGAATGAAAGAAAACGAATTCAAATCAGTACACATCATATTTGCTGAAACATGAAGACTAAACATCCAAATATCCTGGTATACATCTTGAGACATTTTGACCTACGAGTTAATTAAAAAAAAACATACATTTAGTAAAGTGTATTCAATGGAAGAAACTATTCTCATTTTATAAATTCATAATAAGACCTATATGCACTTATTAAATACAGCTGTGTGATAAAACAAGCATGTTAAATAGAGAAATCCTAATAGAGGTTTCCTATGTTACTTGTTATGTTCCTATTAGTGCAATTCAACATGATTTAAAAGTGCTACGGATTAAAGAAACAATTATAAATTATAGGGTGGTATACCGGACTAGTCTACCCACTAGCTAAGCCCAATACACTGTATTGGCTAGAGATTCAATAATTCAATGTTGAGTGAAAACAAAGTAATGAGGCTGATGGTATAGCATTCTATCTGGCAACACTGTTAGTTTATATTTTGGAACATCTGATGCGTCAGATGCAGTGCGAGTTTAAACTCTCTAGATTAACATGGTGGTCCGTAGCAATTCTTTTCGTGAACCGAATTTTTCCAGTGCATTCTGCATTCTGAAAATGAGTGACAACAATTTTGAATAACGGTGCGCTATGAAATTTTGTTTCTGTTTTGGGCACAGAGCGACGAAAACTTTTGCAAAATATCAATAGGCCTATGGAAACAGTGTTTTGTCAACGGCTAAGGTTTGGTAGTTTAAAGCATTCTCAGAAGACTGAAACTCGAAGGTATTGGTCAATTGAAGATATATATATATATATATATATATATATATATATATATATATATATATATATATATATATATATTCAGCGGGTCCCAATAGTGGGATATCGGTTGATATCTTGATAATGGCTGGAGATTTTATTTATACAGGGTATCTCACAAAACCGTGGCGGGATATAGTTTTGTTTTTTCTTATTGAACACCCTATAATTCATCCACTTTTGCTTATTACTCTTGATTCTAAACATATTTCGTGAAACATGTCCTATACCTAAACCCAATAGTTTTACCGATATCCGCCATTTTGCAAAAAAATATTGGAGTTATCGCTGTCTATTTTGCAGTGTCATATATCATTTAGTTTTTAATGTAGGATTATCATTTTTGGTAGTAGTATTAGTGAAATTATGATTTAACTTTTAGTGCAAACAAAATTTGTCTACATTATACAGGGTTTCCGTGATAACTGAGATAAATATAAAAAAATCAAAACATCATATTTCAGTTTTTTTTTTGTAGAATGTCTAATATATTTTTATTTTCAATATTTCCAAGACAAAATACTTCTATTATTCTTAAACATGTCCTATACCTATCTGTCATAATTTTCAAGATTTTTATATTTTTGTTTTTAATATTTCGCTTTTAATGGAATTTACCTTAGATGTTTTAGTAATAACGTTATAAAATTCAATTGAAATAGCAAATATTGTTCTAGTGTTGCTTTTAAACAGTTTTTATATGATACAGAAAAAAAGAGTGTACTTCCTTTCATAATTAAATAGGAAAAAATATTTTATAGTCTATTATTTTGACTATCGAAAAGAAATGTGAATATCCAATTACAACAAAGTACGCAGATAACCTAGACGTCCTAGACAATCATGGCGTAGAAACAAATAAACCAAACGGTCGATTATTTGGATTTTGTGAACTATCAAATTGTGTAGTACGGTGTTTATTAGAACAGAAAGTAGAACGGAAACGAATTCTTCTAGAGAGGAATTGATAAACATGATCTACGCTTTGGGTGCAAGTCATCAAAACTCTTTTTTACCAACTAGAATTTATGCGCAAAGATTTCCTAATGTCGAACTTCATCAACGACGTCGTCATCTTAATGCATTGGCTCGACGGAAAGAGCGATTTGAAAGAACTGGATGTGTCGAGTATGAAAAAAAATTGGAAACACAGAAAAAAGCTACAAGTGAAGGAAACGAATATTTAGTTCTTCAAGCTGTAATTAAAAATCCGCATATTTCACGCCAGCAGATAGAAAAGGAGGTAGGCGTTAAAAACTCCACAGAGAACAGAAGGTTTGAATTTTGTATCTGGGCAATAGAAATAATAGAGAAGAACTTAACCTTTTCAAATATATTTTATTCACGGATGAGGCAACTTTCAAACAAAAAAGGGGGCGTCAACCGAAATAACTTCCACTATTACAGCAATGAAAATCCAAGATTCATTATCCGTTTAGCTCATCAGCATAGATGGTCTCTTAATGTGGGGTCTGGTATTATGGGAGATTGGCTCCTAGGGCGATATTTTTTTTGAAAATAAAGTTAATGGTGATAGTTTTCTCTTTTTTTGCAAATTAATAATTTGAAGCGTGGATTGAAGAATTGCCTTTAACTGTAGCGAGACGAATGTGATTACAGCTAGACGGTGCTCCTCCACATTTTAGCATGAAGGTGAGACTATATTTGGACACCAATTATGAAAATAAAGCGATTGGTAAGGGAGGCCCTGTACTGTGCCCATCCAGATTCCCGAATTTAACAAAACTAGATTTTTTCTTATGGGGTTTTGTTAAAGAACAAATTTGTCAAATGCCAACCACCGCAATATATGAATGAATGTTAATGAGACAATGGATATTAATGAGGCAATGCTCATTACAGTCAATAGTTCAAATGGTAGATATATTGAACATTTAATTAAATGATTGTAGTGATCTCTTCTTTATAAAAGTTTGTACTTATGGCCTTTTCTTTATTATAAAAATATTTTTTGTTAATTTATAATAATTGCTTTCTAATCAAATATTAAAACATGTGATAGCCTAAATTCTAAATATATGATGACTTATCATGAAATTACTCATTAGTTTAATAATAACATAAAGCTTAAGTTGAATTTCTTTAAAATCGAAATATTAAACATAAAAATTCAGTAATTATGAAAAATATAAGACATGTCAAACAAGAATAGTAAGTATTTTGTCTTAGGAATATCTTAAAATGAAAAAATATTAGACATTCTATTTAAAAAAATAGTGATATGATGTTTTGATTTTTTTAAAATTTATCTTACTTATCCTGGACACCCTGTATAACGTAGACAATTTTGTTTCTATTAAAAGTTAAATCATAGTTTCACTAATATCCTTACCAAAAATGATAATCCTACATAAAAAACTAAATGATATATGACACTGTAAAATAGAGTCTGTAACTCCGATATTTTTTACAAAATGGCGGATATCGGTAAAACTATTTGAATTAGGTATAGGATATGCTTCACGAAATATGTTTAGAATCAATAGCAGAATGAAAAAATGGATAAGAAAAAACAAAACTATACCCCGCTACGATGTTATGAGACACCTTGTACAAATAAAATTAATTTTTAATTATGAAGCCTATTTAGCTGTACAACTCTTATACTTAAGCGTTTTCTCTAGCTCCAGCCATTATCAAGATATAAATCGATATTGCAGTATTGGGTCACCTTGTATATATATATATATATATATATATATATATATATATATATATATATATATATATATATATATATATATATATATATATATATATATATATATATATATATATATATATATATATATATATATATATATATATATATATATATATAATCATTATCATCATCAACCCAGTCCATTCACTACAGGATAAAGGTCTTTTTACCAACTACCACTTCTTTCACCTTTGCAACATACTTTGATGATGTCATCAGTCTTGATGTCATCAGGATCTGTTCTAAATTTTTATTGGGAGGCACAGGTTTTGAGATAATTTCAATCAACTCTGCAGATCAGTAACAAAACATTAGTGAACAAATTCATTAGTGGGCTCTGAATATTTGATATGACAAATCATGTCAATAATATGGTTTAAAGTTTCTGTTCGTGGTTCTTTTACGTTTTTTAAACAATAATAATTAAAATAAATAGCAAGAAATAGTAAGGGAAAGAACGATATTTCAGGAGAAATATTTATCTATGTATTTATTTAAATCGACAACATTTAAAAAACATTTTTAAAGTTATAATTATGAAAAAATACATAAGTTAACTAGCTAACTATAATTAATTATGCTTAAAAGTCTTCCTAAACGTAGATATTGTTGGCCAATTACTTTTCATTGTCCTTGTGTGTTAATGTTGTTAGTAGAGTTGTTTTGAAGAATTTTTACTTCAGTAACTACTGTTTATTACTTTTTTTGGTTTTATTAGAATTATATTCTTTTATTTTTGGCATGGATTGTAGTTACTTAATTAATGCTAACTCTATTTCAGAGAGATATTTTTTCTAATGTATCGAATAATATTCACATTAATCTATATGCTAATAATGGGTATTTATATTTACAACAATGATGTGTAATATGTCATTGCACCATAAGCAACAGGTTTACGTTAACTACGGAGTGTCCACCTTTTGGATCATATCCGGGATTCGAAATTTACGTACATCAAGCTGTGTGGTAGCAATATCACGAACAATTCTATTTACATATCTTCCTGTTTGGTTCTGCGAAGTACGTAGATATTATTACAGTGTTTAATAGTTCAAGGACAAATCGAAAAAATAAGCTGTTTCGAATCGCTAATTTTAAAATTGATATATCCAACTTTAAGCCTAGAAATAAACAGTATTTATAAAATGCGACAGTGCGGTTATATCATTATCAATCGTATAATTTTCGTAATGTTTGTTTTTATAGAGAAAAAAGGTTATTTTTATAGAAACAAATAAACCGGAACAATCACAGAATATAGTTAGAATTGAAACTTGAATCGTGAGCAGCACTTTCGAGGTAAGGATGCTAAAGAATATAATGAATATAATGAGACAGTATAAAATAGATGTATTAGCTATGTAAGAAGCCAAATAAAAACGGAGGGAAAACATCGAAATAGATGCTTATACATTGTTTAATAGTGGAGGGGAAGACAGAGTGCTTGGAACAAGGTTCATAATTAGCAAAAAAATTAAGGGCAGCATAGTAGACTTTGAGGCCAGATGGCAAAGAGGTAAGTTTGGAAAATTATGCTTACTAAATGTACTAAATGCTCTCTTCTGAAAATAAAAGTCATGATATTAAAGAAGAATTTTATAAGAGATAAGAAATAATATACAACAGTATCTCAAAATGCGATGTGAAAGTGATATTAGGAGATTTAAATGCCAAAGTAGGAAACGAGGATATGCACATTATAATAACAGGTGGTAAGAACAGACACATGGAGATTAATAAAAACGAAAGGATGGTGATAGGGTTCGAACAGGAGAATGGCATGAGAAAAATGAACACAAGTTTTGATCATAAAGCAATACATAAAGCAACATGGGTAACATTCGACGGTAGGTCGAGAAACCAAATTGATCATACAATAATCGAAAGAAAGCACGATGGAGGACCTGTTAAAGGGTGAAACGATGAAAAATTGGGTAGTGGAAATCCCTTCTGAAGAAGAAATAAAAGGAATAATAAAGAACCTGAAAAATAACAAAAGCGCAGGACTGAATGACATAACAGCGGAGATAATTAAACACGGAGGAAAAACATTATTTGCAAGATTATATGGACTGATAAAATGGATATAGGAAGAAGAAATAATGTTGGAAAACAGTTGGAGAGTGGCCATAATATGTCCTATATATAAAAAAGGCGATAAAATAGAATGCTCAAATCGTAGGGAAATCGCATTACTCGACTAGAGAAGAAATTTGAAGCAGATTTGAAATATATTTAAACGGGGCAAGTGGGAGAATACCAAGAAGGGTTTAATAAAGGCTGATCAGGTCTTCTTTCTGAAAATGATCCAAAACAATATGTATGAACAGAAACTTAACTTGAAGTTATTGTTCATCGACTTCATATTAATCTATAATTCAGTCATAAGGGGGAAGTTGTACCAAGCATTGAACGAGCTCCAAGTTTCGACGAAGAGCATTCAAATGACAAGGATAACACTAAGGAAAACAGAATACAAAATGGCGGTGGAGGGGTGACTTTTCACAAAAAAAATTGAAGAGAGAAAGGGACTAAAACAAAGGAATCCCCTGTCTATAGTACTTTTTAATGGTGTTATTTAATGGTGTAATTTTTTAGTGGTGTAATTTTTAATGGTGTAAGGAATAATTTACAATAACAAGAGCTAAATATTAGTATACGCAGAAGACGTGGTACTCATGTCACGAACAACAACAGAGCTACCAAGAATTTTTAGACTGTTGTGAAAATAAGACAAAATTCCTTGAGATGTGAGAGTTTATGATGGAGAACAGGTTATGATTAAAACGGAACAAAATAAACATTATACATTTAAAACAGTCAAAGAATTTGAGTATTTGGAAGTGACCATAACCAGCGAAGGCGATGAAATAAAGGAAATTGTAAAAAGGATGGCAAGGGAAAGCAAAGATGTGGGAGTGTTACGCAACTAGCTTAGATAAAAAGAAATAACATGGACAGTAAAATTAAGGTTATACAGAACAGTTATTTAACCTACGGTACTATATGGCTGTGAATATAGGGCAATCAACAAAAAAGAAGAAGAAAAATTGAATGTCTGGGAGCGAGAAGTACTGAGGAAGCTATCTGGTGGAGTGAAAGTACAAGAGACAATATGGAGAAGGAGAACTAATGCAGAAATTAAACTTCTATACGGAAAACCATCTATACGTCAGATAGTTAGGTCTTCCAGATTGCGGTCGTTGGGTCATGTGTTAAGAATGTCAGATAGAAGATGGGCAAACCATTGTCAAGAGGAGATGGACAAAGAAGAAGAAATTGGTGACCAAGAAATAGGTGGTTGGAGGGATGCAAAGAAAATTTAGCTAGGGTACGAGGATGAAAAGTTTAGCAAGGGTAGGAGGATGGCGGGATGCAGCCATGATCACAATAAAATGGAGAAAAATAGTAAAGAAAGTCGAAGCCATGACTCTTTAAGACCCCCTCGAGCTGCTTTATTATAATTATTATTATTTTTATAAAATATCACCAAGTGTACTTATATGAATAACAATTTAAGCGGCTATCAATATCGATACGATATAAATTTCTTACAGATGACCACGCTTTTATTCAAAAATTTCAAACAGGGTTTTAGATATTTTGTAGCAATCTTTTTCACTATTGATAGATCGGGCGTTGTCTTTAAGCTTCTAGATCGTCCTAAGATTATTCTTAAAAACTTTTCTTGTGCTTTATCCTTATATAAACAAAGTCAAGAAGTCAAATCTTAAACACTAACTAGCCAATCTTCATAGTCATTACAAGGAAGGATACATTTATAACATTTGGCGTACGATTTATTATATGTGGGATCATTTCAGCACCTCGCTATGTCAGCACCTCTTTGTGTAGTGTGTGTAGGGTTATTCTATTGAAACTCTATATCTTTCAAGTATATGTGGTACACTTTTGGCTACGACTTTTGGTGATTAAGCCCCATCTAAAACCATTGTATCACTGGTTTAGTGAATTCAATCGTGGCCGTCCTTCGCTCACGGACGAATTTAAAGAAGGTCGTCCAAAATCTGTTATTGTATCAAAAAACGTCGATACTGTGTACGAACTGATCAAGCAAGATTGCATGTAACATACCGTGAGATTGAGGCATCCCTGGGCATTACCATGACAAGCATTCACAAGATTTTACATGAACATTTAGCCATGAAAAAAAACTGTTGGCCTTGGATTTCATATAATTTGACAATCGCCCAAAAAAGTGTCGATTGGTGAAAAGAAATGCTTCGAAGCAAATGGTCACCTTTTATGTTGGGATAAATGGGCATGTGGCTACAGTGCTACTAGAGAATCATAGAATGGTCAATTCTGAATGGTACACAACCATTTATTTGCCAAAAGTCTTTGAAGAAATAAGAAAAAACAACCAGAGACGCAGGATCATTCTTCACCATGACAACGCGAGCTCTCATACGTCGGACTGAACAACTCAATATTAGGCAGGTCAAAACATCGGATTGATGAGTGATCCGCAGGACAGTCCTAATTTGGCACCCAATAATCCATTTTTGTTCCCGTCCTTGAAGAATAAACTACATGGTCAATAATTTTCGACGTCTTAAGAAGGGGTTGATACGCTCAAAATGCATGTTTTGAAGATTCCTCAATCGGAATGGAAAAAGTGCTATGAAAAATCAAACGTATGCAAAATTATATCAGTCATCGTGGAGAATATTTTGAGAAACAATAAAACCATTTTCAGTGATAAATATATGTTTTTATATATTATTCGGATTCATAAATAACAACCCTCGTGTCATCTATATTATGATGATAATATAGATGATTAATAAAAAAATAAAGTAATGAGACTGGTGGCTTAGCGTTTGAAGGAATAGTTTTGAAAGAGTTTCAGCACAAGGAGTCAAGTTTAGTAAATAGGAGGTCTGCGGAGCCACAGTGACGTTTTTATTACTTATCAAAAGCTGGTTAGTTGGAATCGTCAAGTAGCAACGCGCATTGTCGTAATGAATTACCCAGCTGTTCTTGATGTTCGGTCTCACACGAATGACTCTTTTTTGAAGTCTTTCAAGAACTTCTTGTTAAAAATGCTAGTTTGCCTTTTGGCGTTAAGGCACAAATTCCTAATGGACGATCGCCTAGCTATCATAAAAGCAAATCAGCATTCCTTTGATCTTTGATTTGCTCATTCCGGCTTTTTTTCGGCCGTGGTGAGGTGAGAATGTGCCAATCCTGACTTTGACGCTTCGTTTCCGAGTCGTAATCAAAAATCCAAGACTCGTCACTAGTAATGTCCCGTTCCTGAATATTTCAAGGGTCATTTTCAATCCGGCCCAAAAAATCAAAACATGATTCCCTCTCGTTGTCCTTTTAATCCTGCGAAAGGTTAGATTTTTCGAAATCATTTTCGCGCAATTTTTTTATCCCAGTTCAATGTTCAAAATCTAATGGAACCATTGTGTGAGTAAAATTCAACTCTTCCCCGCCCCGTTCATTGTGACTCTCAACTGATGATCAGAACGCAGAAGATCCAAGATTGTGTGGACCTCTTCATCACTTCTTGCAATTGAAGGCTTTCCACTTTACCAACTAATGGATCCAGTTGGTCGTAGTGTTGGCCCAGGATCACTGTATGACTAAATTAAAGATTTTGATGCAAGCCATATTTCGGATTTCCTAAATTTCCTATTTGCATCAAAATTATGCAATACATTGAAACAGATAGAACTGATCGAATTGATGTTTACAGATGATATGGCCTTAGTAGCGGATACAGAAAATAACCTTCAACACAATTTAGAAATTTTGAACGAAGAGTTGACTAAAATAAAAATGAAAATAAATATATACAAGACAACGAGTAAGATCATATCCAAAGAAAACAAGGAACATAGTATACAATTAAACGGAATGCTAATAGAACAAGTGAAAAGCTAGAAATACTTGGGATTGACAAGCGGGAGCAAAGGAAGAATGGAAGGAGAAATAAAGAATTGACTGGGAAAAAGCGGAAAAATATTCCATATAATGGAGACAATTTTTCTTGGAAGGAAATAAATACCGAATGATATAAAAATAGCAGTAATTATAAAGGCGATCCGACCAACAATAATGTAAAGTAGCGAGACATGGACTCTAACAAAAAAACATAAAACACGTATAAATGCAATGGAAATAAGGTTCCTGAGGAAAATAGAGAACAAAACAAAAAGAGACAGAATCAGAAATCAAATAATTAGAGAATACCTAAAGATTGAACCTATAAATGATAAAATAGCTGAAAGGCAACTAACATGGTTCGGACTTGTGTGTCGCATGCCAGAAAACAGACACCCAAAGAGAGTGTATGAAGCCTGCAAGGAAATAACTATAAATGAAGACTAAGAAGAGCATGTAACGATGAGATTAGAGAGGAAGCTGGAAAAAGGGGCATAAAATGGGAAACAATTAAGGAATTGTCACAAGATAGGAAGAAAGTATGAGGAGGGAAGAAATACAGAAAAAACGTTCAAACTTAGGGATTTATTTGTTTGTTATTGAATAGTTAAGGAAATATTTCCAACTAGCTATATCAGCCACGCGTTGCTGTGACTCAGTCTGTTCTTTATCTTCTTTGTCTGTTTACCTTGTTCTCTGATGTCCGTTCTTCCTCAGTTTGAGTTGCAATTATTCTGTGCACTTCTTCCGCTTCGCGAGTACGACGACCTGAAGTTTGATTTTCTACGAGGCATTATTTTGATGAACTAAAGCAGATCGATTGCAATGAAAAACATTAAAAAAGGAAAAAAAAACATGAACTAAAAACAAAAAATAAATATAATTGTAACGAAATATTTCAATTCAAACGCCGATCAATCGACACAGCCCAATTCCAACGCAATGAGATAGGAAATATTTCAATCCGCTCGAAGAAATCATTCCGAAGAGGTCAATTTCACTATATAATTTGAATTCAAATGAAAATCAATCGACACAGCTCAATTCCATCGCCGATTGCATTGAGAAATAAGATAAAACAGCTAAAAAAACGAAATGAAAAACAACGAAAAAAATAAACTATACTCACGAAATGAACGCTATGGTAAACGACACAGCTCAATTCTAACGCAATGTCATACGAAATAATTAAATCAAAATGAAAATAAAGCGAAATCTATGAAAACTCAATTTAACAATGCAATCGGAAACGTTGAAAATGCCAAATGACGGCAGCTGTCAAGAAACACACTGCCCGGCATGTCCGATGTTTAGTATTGCGTGTGTTGTTATGTTCAATAGATGGCGCTGTTGGCGCTGATGGCGAAAAAAACATGTTCTCGATCTCTTTATCGTTATTTAAAGAATGAATACATTCTAGAGCTTTGGTATGTAAGAAATTCATTATTTCAGCACTTCTGGGTGATATGACGGTATGCAGTTGCAACCACATTCCGTTCAGGTACATATAATTCCATTTCGGTCATAAAAGTAAGTTGATTATTGACAGTTATCATCTTGGTAAAGGTATTTATCTTTGAAAAGATACGATCAGTAAGAATGACATTTGAGCATGTAATATTTGTTTTATAATATTTCTTCATCCTATACGAATACGTATATATATATATATATATATATATATATATATATATATATATATATATATATATATATAAATATGTTGATTCTGTTTGTTTATCGCTCAAAAAATTTTCGCTTGAAAATCGAGCCGATTTGATTCAACAGCTGAAAGAATTCTACTTCGTATTTATATATTTATCTGTTACAGGTGTGATATCTATATAATAGGTTTATAAAAACACGTGCGTTTTCGAATACAACGTGATGTCAAAATATCAAAGAGATCTGTGAAGAACTTTAGGCGATTTAAGATTTTGAACCAACCAACATTTACATTTTTATTTATATAGATAGATGCCATTTCGTTATCATTTCATTATCAATATGTTATTCATGATGTGATTTACGAACAAAATTTCAACGCTACAAATAGATTTTACCACATTATGGTATATCTACCTTTACCTGTGTATATACGAGTGACGTCAATGAAATATTTGCACAGCCTGTTAAAATTTTATTTGCTATTAGAGAGTTTCAATGGTTATTAGTTTTCACTCTTTGACTTTTATGAGGATATTGGAATTTTGAAAATCTAAAGTTAAAGGAATTATTATAAATAATAATGTATGGACATGCATTTTGTATACATACATGCAGAACATTTAAAATTTGACGTTGCATTCTGGTTTTTTCATTTATATTTAGTTTCCTTTTAATTCTTATTTATACAGAATATTGATAATATGTTAACATATGGTAACATTCTTGCTACTGACATTTCCATGAAATGTACGTACGGATTCTTCAGAAGTTTTTTTTATACAAGGTTGTCCAATAAGGGTGTAAGAACTTTAAAATGAGACATGATGATAACTACAAGTAATTTATATTTTATTTTGAACAACAAATAATGGCATTGTGTTTTGAAAATAATGTCGTTAAAATGTCTCCCTTGGCTGGGTCTGGTGCAAAGGTCTCCTCTTAAATCCGGCCCGACGGTGTCATCAATCCGGCCCTCGAGTAGTGAATTTAACAGGCGTATGCTCGTTTAGAGCGCGTACTCGGTGACTAGTTTAGAAATTATACTCTGCTCTGGTGGAATGCATTCCGGAGACTCAGTTTTCGATTATTCTTTCATGTATATCGCGTGGTATGTTTTCATTGCTGGCCTGAGTGTTTCGTTTAAGGTTAAGAAGTGTTTTGAATATATTTCTGCAAACCAGAGATTTAACAAAACCACACAAAAAAGTAATCCAAGAGCGTGAGATCGCATAATCTGGTGGCCAGTTGACATTACCATTCTGATAAATAACGTGTCCAGGAAAGTTTTCTTACATTAAATCAATTATTTGGCGCGAGTCTTGTTAAAAGGAAGCATTGTTTATATCCACATTGATCCATTCAGGCCAAAGATATTTTCAATATTCAATTCATTTCATCTTCAAAAAAATAAGATCCTGTCACTCCCTCTGTCCAAAAACCGCACCAAATAGTGACTTTCTGAGGATAAACCCCTGCATCACTTGATTTTTATCGACACATATTCTGCAGTCATGTTTGTTTACAAACCCATTAAACTAGAAGTGCGCTTCGTAGGAAAATATTATTTTTCCTTAAAATAGGGATCGCCTTCTAACAGTTCTAGAGTCAAATTCATGTATCGTGTATCGTACCATGGTCAATTGATCCAGTATACTAAACACAGCAGTCTATGATTGACACTTTCCTATTTCTCTATTTTTCTTTTATTCTATTCAGAAATTGAGTAATTACGAAATACGTTTTCAAAATTATAAAACTGAAGAACATCCACCTCTTGTTATATAACGTTGGTCATCCATATGTTAAACTTTTTAAACATTTATTGTGATGAGTTGTCGTATGGAGTCCTTTAGCTCCTGCATAATAATTATTATTAAGGATTATTTTTATAAGCCCCTTATTTTACACAACCATAAAGAAAGTAATCCAACGAAGTAAAACCGGAGAATCTCGATAACAAATTTTCACTGTTATTCAAAGCACAAACACGTTCTAGAGCTTTGGTATGTAAGAAATCCATTATTTCAGCACTTCTGTGCGATATGGCTGTATCCTGTTGCAACCACATTCCGTTCAGGTACATATAATTCCATTTCGGTCATAAAAGTTGATTATTGACTTTTATCGTCCTTCTAAAGGTAATTTTCTTTAAAAAGATACGATCAGTAACAGTGATATTTGAGCAAGTAATATTTGTTTTATAATCTTTTTTCATCCTATACGAGTAAGTATATCTAGTAATTTTGTTTGTTTATCGCTCAAAGGATTTTTGCCTCAAAATCGAGCTGATTTGATTGAAAAGCTGAAATAATTCTACACTCTGTTTATATATATATATATATATATATATATATATATATATATATATATATATATATATATATATATATATATATATATATATATTTTTTTTTTTTTTTTTTTTTTTTTAATCATTTATTGAATCATCTTTATCAGATCCATCAGACTGAATTATTTAGGTTAAGTTGAATAAAAAATAAATATAGATTTTTTTTACTTTATTTATAAATTATGTTGATAATCGATGCGAAAAACTTTAAAATAATGCAATTAATTACGAATTGATTAAAACTTATAAAATTAAAAAAAAAATCACGTGCCTATAAATGCGCCGCGATTAACTGTTATGTTTGTGACGTCATTATGGTAAAGTGTTTTCACGTCAGCACTGTCAATAGCTTTTACCTGTATATATATATATATATATATATATATATATATATATATATATATATATATATATATATATTGTCAAATTATTATATACTGTCAAATTATGTATACTGTTAAATTGGTTTAGTGCAAAATAAAATATTGTTGGTTACTAATTTAGTTCAGTCATATGTGACAAAGAGCTAAAAAAGGCTAATTCTGATAATATACCTGCTGTGAATATTTTTGTGTTCACAGATTTATATTATTAAATTATATTTTTATTATAATGATGATGTTAACTTATAAAAACAACGTAAAGTAATTTTGTTTTTTAAACATAATTAGTTATTAATTTTTTCAAATAAATATTAATACACTTGTATTGATATTATAGGTGATTGTAAAATCACTAATGCTAGCTACTGCAATAATAACAATATGACGCGTTAACGCGCAAATGACGCGTTCTATATGAATACGCAGAGCAGCAATTTGTTTGCCTTCTAAAACCTTAGGCTGTGATAACTTTATGCCAGAACTAACCGAAGGCGGTTAGTTCTATATTTGTATCGTAAAGAAGCGAAACAATGTTTTTAAATACACTTTTAAATGTATATAATAAAACTTTTCCTTACTAGGGTAATATGATTAATATATTACAGTAGATTATAATATGTAAACTACATTAATAATAAATTCAGAATAAAAACAATCACTACCCAAAATTATATACATATTTGTTTTTATAATAGTGTGGTTTCCTTGAAGTTTTCAATACTTTTAAAACCACACGGATTCTTCAAACGACCGCACTAAACCCTATACACACACTAACAATATTTTCAAAAAATATCCACCCATACTACATTATTGCTTTAATTAAGGTTTTCAGTATTTTTAAAACAATGGCGATTTTTCGCCTTACATGTTTTACAAACCACCGCATTAGACTCTTGCTGCTAACTATCTATGATTGCATGACCAGCTAGAGATTTCCCAAATAAGAGAAGGCACCTAAACCGTTTTTTTGAGTAGAAAGCTTTTATGGCCACACACATTTCTGTAATCTTCGACTATCTACAAATTAGATTATCTTGTAAAACTTTGATAAGTATAAAACTTTTCATATACGATTACCTTCCAAATTGGTAGTCGAATTTTGGTTTTAACTATTCGGGCTTTCGTGAATATTATTTATTATTCGTATCCTACAAAATAGACGATTCTCTAGGGCTTTCTCATTGTTACTACTCTCGGTTGTGTTGCTGCATATAGATTATTGGCGACTCGCAGGAATATTCCTTCCTACAAATTTGGCACGTTAATTAGTTTTCCCTACATGAATTAAACGAAAAGCAAAAAAAAAACAAAAAGAAACCTAATCTAATTTCAATATTTCATTCTGAACATACCTTTGAGTTTCCATCTTTATGTAAACATACATAAGTATAATGTCGAAAACAATACCGAAAGCCTAAATAACAATTAAAAGCAAGTATATTTTTAAATCGCTATCAAAGCAACAAATACAGTCAAAGTTATAGGTTAAACCTATAGAACAATAACTAAGATCGATAAATTGTTTTATTTTCCCGGTACTCCGATTCTTTCCGAACGTCTTTTCGGAAAGGGCGTGGAAGTAAATTTCTGTATAACTTTTGAATTGTTTCGTGCTCTCCCGATATTGGTGATATTAGCTTTCGTTTTAATGTCTCCAAGCATTGTGAGGTCAAGGGCGCTTGGGTTTTTTTTGGGAGCGGGCTCAGCGCATTATCGGTACTAGGTTTAAAAATGTATTTTAAATTTGATATAACTTTTTTATTATAAGGAAAATAATTTAAATATATATAGTTTTTTTTATATAAAATTTATATATGATCTTTCTATTTATGACAAAAAATTGTTCAAAACCCCAGTTACCTTACAATATCTCGAAAAATTAAATATGATTTTTTCAAACCAATATATTGTATCATATATTTTGTAATTGCATATACACAAAAAGTGAAAAAACAAAAAGTGTATTTGCTTACACTTGTTTTGCCTCTTAGCAAAATTTTTAATTAAATGACGTTCAATTTTGTGTTATGACGAATTAACTAGTTTGGAAAAAATATTTGTAAATAAAATTAACAAGTTGAAACTAATTTTTTATATCATAGTTACTGCTTGATTTGTAAAATAGACATTGACGTATACGTACAAAAATACGAGTATAAATAAAATAATGAGAGGATAAAGTTGGGAGAGACGCATGCCAACATCTGGTGCGTCTTCAGTGCGAGCTTGAAATTTGTAGACTTACTTGGTGGTCCGTAGAAATTCTTTTTGTGAACCGGATTTTTCGAGTGCGTTCTGAAAATGAATAACAACAATTTTAAGCAACGGTGCGCTATCAAGTTTTGTTTCAGACTAGGATATGGTGCGACAGAAACATTTTCAAAACTTCAACAGGCTTAAGGATCATGATCATCGGTTGGCTGTCAGATTGGGGATGATCAAGATCTGCGCGAAAATGGTTCCCAAAAACCTTTCGCAGGATCAAAATGATAATATCAGGGAAACATACCTTGATCCTTTGCCAGAATGAGCAAATCAAAGATCAGAGCATGCTGATTTGCTGTTTAGTTGCCAGGAGATCATTCATAAAGAATTTGTGCATAAAGACCAAACGGTAAACCAGCATTTTGACCGATAAGTTCTTGAAATACTTCCAAAAAGGGCTGTGAGACCGAACATCAAAAACACCTAGGTTCTGTATCACAACATTACGCCTTGCCATGTAGCGATTTCAATTCATCAGAAACATCATTGTACCCATGTAGCCTCTTTATTCACCAGCTTGAGTCTCTGTGACTTTTTTGTTTTCCCAAGATTGAAAATGTACCTCAAAGACACCATTTTGAGACATTGCGGATATTGAGCCGTAACCGACGAGATGAAGGTGATTGCAGTATCCGAGTACCAGCACTGCTATGAAGATATGTGGCCAAACCGTCTTCAGCGCCGAGTGGCTTTACAAGGTAATTGCTTTCAAGGAGACAATGTACAATTGTAATGTCTACATACGATTGTGGTACCCAGCAGTTGGGTGTATATGACACTCACCTACTGTTGTCTCATGAGACGCTGTCCAAAGAAATCTAACATTGCCTATAAACGCCATCTGACGGGAAGTTGGCGAAAGTATGGGTTGTTGACTGTGGATAGGGTCGCCCTACTCTTGACGAGAGAGCATATGTCGGTACCCTGCCGAGACATCAAGAGGCGAAACATATGCCCTCCAATTGAAGGGATGGGCGGATGAGGGAATGGCAAAGCACCGACGTAAAGCACTGGTGAACTTCCTTTGCTTTTTAACACTTTGCTGCGCGAGCCCAGTTCACTATTTTTCGGTCATACTTGGTACTTATTCGAGGTTAGACGGGCAACGAACGGTTTCGCACAATCCGACTTCTGCGACCGTTTACCGTAGGATGGCGTGGCTGCGTTCAGGCGTTCAGCAGTTTGAGTCCAAGAGAAGATCCAAGTTTCATCATAGGTTATCACTGTTCAAAACAATTGGATCGGTCTCCAAATGCTCCAACAGTTCATGGCAAATCGTCACACGGTGTTCCTTCTGCTCGTCTGAAAAAACCTTCGATACCAACTTCGTACACACTTTTCGCATTTGCAAATCATCGGTTACAATTTAATGCACAGTTAATTTCTGTAAATTCAACTTCTGTACCATCAAACGAACATTCAACCGTCGATCAGAGTTCAGAAATTCTCGCACTTTGGCCACATTTTTATCGGTTCTGTACCACTCGAAAACACGTGTTCTGGACATGGCTTCGTCCTTGTAAGCCTCGGTCATGTCATTGAAAAGTCTCCGTAGCGGATTTGTTCCCAAAAAATTTCACGCAAAATTTGATGGCACTTCGATGCTCGATATTTTCTTGCATCTTGACTCTCGACGCGAACTTAAAACACACGTTCACTTCTTGCATGATCTCCACGCACTCCAAAGTTTCGGATATAACTAGGACAGTTTCCTAGGTTACCTGATATCAGCCATCTCCGATATCATATGTTATTAGGTGCCTATAGATCCGGTTGAATCACGCAAAGCATTCTGACTCATTTTCGACTGTTCCTTCTGATCCTCCACACCTCTCTTATCCTTTCTCCGTGAACTCTCTTTCTCTTCTCCGTCCACTTTGCCCCCGATCTCCTCATCCCCGATTCTTTTATCCTCAATCTCTGTCGGGCCCAGTTGCCAGATCAGCTCTGACTTGTGCGATTCATGATACTGTTGACTTGACTCCTTGTATGTATGTAAGAATTTTGTTGGCGAGTCTTGTCGGTATATATATATATATATATATATATATATATATATATATATATATATATATATATATATATATATATATATGTATGTCTTGTTGAATTATGTTATTGGTATTAATGATTATAATGTCAGACCAATTAGTAAAATTAATTAATTAATATTTCTTTATACAATTGTTAATGTCTGTGACCACCTGTGAGAACCACAGGTAAATATAATTTATTATTAATGCATTATTGCTTTTAAGATTGATTGTTATTGTCGTTCGTAAATAAATTAATGAAATTTTGACCTAAAAAGATAGCTATTGAACGGTATTGCAAGTTTAACACGTTTAGCGATAACGGGTGTCATTAACATTTGTATAATTATAGAGCAATCGGTAAAGTAGTCGGTTAAAGTCCACGATTTTCCGAATTTAGAATAGTTTTCATCTTAAAAAGGAAATTTTATCTTACGGGGGTTGCTTTTTATGTATCCGGAATTGGCAATAATGGTGTTGCTAGGCACCATCTGACAAATACATCGTAAAGTTTGACATTGTTGACTGTATACGTACGCAGAATGTTTTATCATATCGTCTTTATTTATGTTGTTTAGTGACTTGAAAATTTTATCTCGGTCAAAAAATCGAATTAACACGTAAGAATTTTCGTACGGTGATCTACTACGATTTTCGACGTGGATTATCTCAACAACCGTGCATCGATCAACCCACATCGACTTTTGACCATGAATCGCCATCTAAAACAATTGTATGTCACTGGTTTAGTGAATTCAATCGTGGCTGCCGTTCGCTAACTAACCAATAGTTCACTACAGTTCGAGACTGGATAAAGCTGAATGCATTCAGCATTATATTGGCTAATCGCCAGTCAGTAAACTTTTCGCAACAATTTAACTTTGCACAAATCAAGGGTTCAGCGTCCATAGGGACTGCTGATGTAAGTTAATCGGTAGCTGGTGACCGTGGCTTGGAACCTATGCTAAGCTAGTAGCTCGGAACCAGTTACTAAATAGCATCCTAGTTTGCTGACTTATTTATTACAGAGAGTAACTAACTAATAGTCAACGGTAGCTATTTTAATAGGGATTATGTTTTATTTAAAAAATAAAATATAATTTCTCTCAATCATGATTACATTCATGATGACATGATTACATATTAATTAACTGTCAATGGTAGCTTTTTTGGAAAGGTTTATACGAGGGTTGCTATTTATGTATCTGGAATTAGCAACAATGGTCTTGCTAGGCGCCATTTGACTGTATGCGTACTCAGAACGTTTTGTCATACGGGCGCTATTTGTGTTATTTAGTGAGCTGAAAATTTCATTTCAGTCAAAAAATCGAATTAACTAGTGAGAATTTTCGTGTTATAATTTACTACCACCTTCGACGTGAATTATCTCAACAACAGTGCACCGATTAACTCACTTCGACTTTTGACGATGAAGCACCATCTAAAACCACTTTATGTCACTGATTTAGTGAATTCAATCATGGCCGTCATTCTCTCAAGACGAATTTAAAGATGGTCGTTCAAAATCGATTGTTATATCAGAAAATATCGATACTGTGCGCGAAGTGACAAAGCTAGATCGTCATGTGAAATACTGTGAGATTGAGTCATCCCTGGGCATTAGTTTGACAAGCATACACAAGATTTTACATGCTCATTTAGCCATGAAAAAGATTTTTGCGCGTTGTATTCCGCATAATTTGTCACTTATCACTTAAAAAAGATTGTGTTGATTGGTGCAAAGAAATGCACAAAAATACAATCGTGTACGTTAAAAGGGGTGTATAATATCTACATAGGTGATGAATCTTAGATCTATGTATATGAGTCAGTAAACAGCAGTCCACTATATGGGTCAAAATGACCCAAACCCAACAAAAGTGTTCGCGTAATAAGCACTTGGAAGCAAGTGGTCGTCTGTTTTTTTTAGAATAAATTGGCATGTGGCAAGATTGCTACTAGAGAATCGTAGAACGGTCAAATCTGAATGGTACACAATCATTAGTTTTTATATTTGAAGAATTAAGAAAAAACAACCAGCGACGCAGGATCATTTTCACCTTGACAGCGCGAGCTCTCACACATCGGACCGAACAATTTTATATTTGACGGGTCAAAACATTGAATTAATGGGTTACCCGACGTACAGTTCTGATTTGGCACCCAATGATTTCTTTTTGTTCCCGCCCGTGAAGAATAAACTACATGGCCAACGATTTTCGACGTCAAAAGAAGCGATTGATGCGTTCAAAATGCATGTTTTGGATCGTAATAGAAAAATGGTATGAAAATTGGTTTAAACGTATGCAAAAGTGTCTCGACCATCACGGAGTATATTTTTAAAAACAATAATTTTTTTGGATAAATTTGGTAAATATTTGTTTTTATTTATTATTCTGGATACATAAATAGCAACCTTCGTACTATATTTTTTAAATTAATCTATAATCGTTCTCAAAAAAGCTACAATCGATTGTTAGTCAATATTTAATCATTTTGATAAACATTGTCGATATTATGCTTAATAGTACGTGATTTTATTAAAAATTGTGATATGAAAATCAAAATCAGTTAAAGCATGTGGAATACGTTCGTGTATTCTGTTCTCTAATTAGTAGTATGTACGTACTTATGTAGTTTATAAACCTAAATAAATCAAATTACTAAGCAGTGACTATCTATTTTCTCTGCACCTATTAATTCCCTTAAAGCATTAATCATTTTGCTACACTAACGATATTAAAATGAATTTAATTTACAACAGAAGTACATTTAATTGATATAGATAATCTATTAAATCAATGAAAAGTCGTGAAATTATTAAAAATTAAAAAATATATAGAATATAACTTGTAAATGTTGATGAAGATTTTATTATCTATTTCTCAACAATCTATGAAAATGAATCATTTGTGATGATCTGAAATAATTTGGAAAGAAATTCAAAAGTGGAAATTAAATATGTAAACACAGCAAACATAATATAACCTATATTTAGTAAATAAACATAGCAATAAAACATACAGTAAGAAGATACAAAAAACGGAACTTTAAAAAAAAAAAGAAACAATCAGTTATTTTACCAAAATTATTTCTTTTTATACAAAATACATCCATTCTGCATCGTTACACCGCTGGGCACGTTCAACTAATGCTAACATATATTTTGCGCCTCTAATGAATCTTGTCACAGCTTTTTGGACTTGTGTAACATTATCATTAGACGTTCATTTTATGGACGATAAGTTTCAAGATCAGGAAATGTTACATAGAGATAAATCGGGTGAATATTGTTTTTTCGCCAAAAATTCTCGAATAGCGACAAAGCGTGGGGAACAAATTGAGCACAGACTTTCCGTTTGTTTAAATCCTGTGTCAAAATTTAGTGAAACATGTGTTTAGTCGTATTTGATTCCTTAGCTATCCATCTCTCACTCTAATTCACATCGTAGGCGATCATTTCACGCACTTTCACAACTCATCGCGATTTTTGTTTGTTGGCCGACCTGGCTTTACGTGGTCTTCCTAAGCATCACGACCTACTTGGAATCATTTATATATCTTGAATACGTGTACGGGATAAGCAATCATCACCAAAACCTTTTTTCAACCTTTCTGTAAAATTTCGACCGAACTTGAAACAAAATTTAATATTAGCTCTTTGTTTCATTGTGTTTTTGTGACGAGATGATAAAAGGTACTGTCACTTTCAGCGCTAAAACTTGACAATCCCTTGATCGATTTTAATGATGATGGTCTTGTTTTATAGAGAAAATACACCGCTTTCAGATTATATATTGTTTCAGAAGATAGGGATAGTAGTTTTCTTTAAATTTAAAAAACTCCGTTATTTTTCTGATATTCTGTGTATACCGTAGCATCAGAAATTGGATTATTAAACTAATACGATTAGGAATTGGTACATTTTCTAATTAAAAAGGTATAACCATATATGAGGGTCACTCTGATATTTTTAAAATACGGTATATGATTAGAAGAATTGTATTGTTGTAAGTGTGATATGACGGCAAAAATTAGGAAATTCGATTCAATGTGATTTATGAATTAAAAGTTGGTTTATTTAAAAAGTAAGGGCAATAATTACAGTAGATATTGTAGCATGATCGTAATTCTCTACGTGACGATGAAAATGGAATTGACAGCCAAGGTTGTTGGCAGAGAAACTGTGATTCGCCACTGCACATTGATCTCTAAAACAACAATATTTTCTATTATTTGGTTTGGCATTTGCATTTTGAACGAATCAGCCGATTCTTCTGACCTCAAGAATCGTTGACCATGTAGTTTCTTCTTCACGGACGCGAACAAAAATAAACCATTGTGCAAACCGATGTGTGAGAGCTCGCGTTCTCATGGTGAAGAATGATCTTACGTCGCTGGTTGTTTTTTTTTATTTCTTCAAAGACTTTTGGCAAACAAATGGTTGCGTACTATTCAGAATTAACTGTTCTACGATACTCTAGTGGCACTGTAGCCACATGCCTATTTATCCCAAAAAAACAGGCGACTATTTGGTTTGAAGTGCTTCTTGCGCGAACAACTTTTGATGGGTTTAGCTTATTTTCAAATACGCATACAGTCGAGTGCTGCCTACTTTCGGGCTCATACGCATAGATCCAAGATTTGTCACCTGCGTAGATGTTATACACGGCTTTTGATACACCACGAGTGTATTTTTTGAGCATTTCTTTGCACTAATCAATAGGAGCCTTTGTCTATGCGGAATCCAACGCCCACAAATCTTTTTCACGGCTAAATGTTCATGTAAAATCTTGTGTGCGCTTGTCATAGTAATGCTCAGGGATGGCTCAATCTCACGGTATGCATCAATATCATGGAATCAGGTCATCTCACATGACGATCTTGCTTTATCAGTTCACGCACAGTATCGATGTTTTCTGGCGCAACAACTGATTTTGGCTGACCTTCTTTACATTCGTCTGTGAGTTAACGACGGCCACGATTGAATTCACTAAACCAGTGATATACAGTAGTTTTAGATGGTGCATCATCACGAGTCGATAGTCATAGATAGATAAAGTCATAGTAAATCAGCGCACGAAAATGTTTACGAGTTAATCCCATTTTTTGACCGAGATGAAATTTGTCCGTATGACAAAACGTTCTTAGTACGTACGTATACAGTTAGCAGTATGTCAAACTTTATGATGTATATGTCAGATGGAGTCTAGCAACACCATTGTTGCCAATTCCAGATACATAAATAGCAACCCTCGTATTTTTAACTTCAAAAATAATGTATGAGATTGGTGTTTGAATATAGATAATGAGTTTGATATCACCAGGGAGCTTTTTGACCTCAACCAAAAATAAATTTATGTTATAAAAGATTATTGACATTAGGCGAATGTTGTGTATCTAACTTATGTATTATTCCCAAAAAATGCAGAGTGGCCCACATATAATTAATTCTTGTTAAGTAAAATATATATAAGAAATTAATTGCTTTATGATATATTGTCATACTAAACAAATAGAAATTTTCCACAAAAATAGAAAACACATGCTTTCTTTCAGAGAACAATTTTTTTCACGCCAAATCTTCATCCCGATCACCATCACCTGCTTCAACCGATGCATCACCAGGACCTTCTCCTAGAGTTTCACCAAGATTTCCTCGCAGAAGAGGTTCGTTTCGACGTAGCAGAAGCCCAGGAACTCCTCAGACTCCCACCAGCCCCAGTCTAGGTAGTAGAAAAGGATCGTTTACCGGTTATGAGCAGTATCAAAAGAGTTTGCTAGAAGTACCGTTTTATGCCGAGTATGGAGACCCCAGTTCAGACGATCTTAGTTCGGAATGGGAATCAGAAAGGGACGAACCTAAAAAAGCAGAAAAAGGAAAGGTGTGTGTTGATGTAATAGTTTAAAATTGATTGTATTATAAATTGAACTGGACTATTTTTTTAAACTCGTTGAAAATAGGAATTAAAAAAAGCATCCCTGAATATTCATAAAAAATGTATCGTATTCGTGTCGTTTGTGGTTATTTTAAAAATTACATAGGTCAACAAATTTAAACTTCCTTGAGGTAACATTGATGAAAATGGGTATTTATGCAGTATATTGTAGTTGTAAATCCGAAAATGATAAGCTAATTACTGTAACACGTGCAGTTTTTTTGTTACAGGGGGTCAGTGATGAGAAAAAAGAGAAGACGACATATTTTTACAATCTAACATTTATTTAATATATACATGAAAAGAACGGGTTAAATCAAGATATTATTGAGGATTATGTGAACAAAAATACAGCGACAAAATATTTTACTTTTTCCTCGTGTTCTGTAGTATCATCTCTTTGTAAAAACTAGCAATAATCGCCCAACATAGATGGGTTCCAGCATCCCTGGTATCTTGCTTCCATCGTCCTGATATCCTGGTGAAACTTCTCTCTTTATTAGTCACTTACTGCATTCAAATTTTCCTGAAAAAATCTAAATGAGAGTGTAAAAATGCCTTTTTAAGAACATCCGACACCCTAGTATTTCACAGGCTTTCAAGAGTTCATATATAAGGTTTTTATAGTTTTCATCTTTCTTGTTGCTCAGAAATCCTAATTGTTACCCACTTTTCATTTCCCTATTTTGTACTGCTTCAGTTAGCTTCAACTGCTATTTCCAGTAATAATCCAAACAGCTAGCATTTCATTGCTCTAAAATAATGAGAATATATATTTACAATTATGTAACAATAAGTAAGTCGTTTTTTATAAATTTTAAAAAGATCTACTAACAATAACAGAGATCGACATGATTTTTGTAACATTGATGAGAATGCTCTTTTTGCGTTTCATTTAAATAGCTAGTAAAACACCTTTTCACAAAAATGACCTATCATGTCCCATTTTCAAATATCTGCGTCTCCTTTATGTCATGAGGTAATTGAAATTATTTGTACCTTACTTTGGATTGGGCAATGTAGGAGTTACCACAAGGGCGTAGAAAGCGTATTTCCACAGTTTTCTAGGAACCTTTAAGGGCAGTTTTATTGTTTTCTAGAGGTTTGTTTATTTCTATCTCGTTTACAATACAGTCAAGTGTTTAATTCGATTTTATATAAAATAACAAATTCTAGTCGTCGATTTTGCAAAAATTCAGCGGACAAGTTTTATTATATATGCGGATGATTTATTTTAAAGTCATAAGCAGCATCTATATCCTAGGTAAATACCCGAGGAAGTTAAAAAAGCCTATCTTTTATATTTTAAGTGGATTTAGGTGGAATTTATTGAAACTTAAATAAGGAAGCTTCTAGGTGATTCCCGTCTTTAAGAAAAACTAAAAAAAAAAAAGGAATTAGCAGCTTGAAAGTGTTTTGTAAGTGTAGTGAAAGGATTTATGGACAACAAGAAAAATGAAAACTATAAAAACCTGATAGATGAACTTTTGAAAGCCTATGGAATACTAGGGTATCGCATGTCCTTAAAAATTAATTTTTTACACTCCCATTTGGATGTTTTTCTAGAAAATTTGGGCGCAGTTAACGACGAACAAGGAGAGAGGTTTCACCAGGTCGTCAGGACGATGAAAGCAAGATACCAAGGATGCTGGAACTACTCTATGCTGGTACTGCTGGTTTTTAAAAAGAGATGAAGTTACAGAACACAAAAGGAAAAAGTAAATGCTTTTGTTGCTGTACGAGATCGCATGTAATATATTTTTTATTCACATAATCCTTAGTAATACCTTTGCATATATTTAACACGTTTTACGTGTTAGATTGTAAAAATATGCCGTCTCCTTTTTTTCCCCCACCACCAACCCCTGGTAACAAAAAAACCGTACGTGTACATTAATTAGCTTATTATTTCTGGAATTAAGTTTATAAAATACTTCATATACACCTATTTTCAACAATGTTACCTCAAAAAAGTGTAAATTTAGGCCTGTGTAATTTAGCTTAGTATAACAAAACCTATATTCTAGTTAAATATACTGATATTTAGTGTGCTTATTGAAAATTTGAAAAAAAAATAAATGAACGCTATAAAGTCGGAAGAATGGAAGAGCAAAGGGTGGATAAATTTCATATTAGACATGTGATGATTTCAGTTATCAGTTTCGAAATCATAACAATACCACAAATGCGATTAATGTTGTTTATCCTGGTGTTTTGGATAGCAGAACATGTCAGCAAATTTAAGAAATAGTTTTTTCTTTTCTTTTCGACAGTATATAATCTGGAAGACCCATTGCGTTTAATCACGATCTGTTGTTGGCTGAAATTATACTTGATTCCATACAAACCATCTAAAAATTTGCCACAACATTTAAAACCTCCTGGTCCACAATAAAACTCTATTTAACTGAACAATGTACAAATAGAAGGAAAATGGGTGCCATATCAACATTCAGTTAAAAAAAACACAACCTACAACCACCTGCAGTGCACTTTTGTCCAGGTTAGGGTGATATCCTTTTCTTCAAGAAATTGTTACCGGAGATGAAAAGTGGATTCTATATTGCAATCTACATGAAAAAAAAAACAACGCAAAACACCAGAATAATCACCTTTGCACACTCCAGGTCGAAACTCTAATTATGAGGTGAGTAGGCTGACACCGTCCAAGGAGAGATCATTTCGTATTTTCTTCCAGCCTGGTATAGACCACATGGGACTACTATCTCCTGGGCTTGGAAAAATTTAAAACATTGCTGCAAAATGAAGTGAGTTTTTTTCTCAGGAACAGAATCAACAACAAAATACGGTAGGTGTACGTAAGAAAAATTATATACAGCTGAACCACCTTAAGTGAGTTCGGCAAATTACATACATAAAATAATATCTTAAGATTCACTCTTCTCTGTTTGCTTGTCCTGCAGAGGATAGTGATGTGAAGCGTTCTATCCGAAATCATCGTCGTGGATCAAACTGCGGAAACGCCAAGGAAGAGAAGACAATGATGTTAGAGTGGCCTAGAGTTACGGAAGATCAATGCCCCATCTACCTAGTGCATGTGTAGTTTCGGGGTTGTTTTAGAAAGTAACTCTCTGCGCGCCGCGGTGCACAGTCTAAAATCATGTCTTTACCCTAAGAAAAGTATTACTGCCAATATGTTGGGATTTTACTCACTCTCAGGTTCTGAATCGTAATCAAAAATGCTGAATATTATTGTGATCAGCTTAATAGAACAAATATGGCTTTGATTAAAAAACCTCTAAAACTGGTTAATCGAAAAGGTGTTATTCTCCAGCATGACAATGTAAGACCTCACAGTGTCAGAATCACCCAAGAAAAAGCAAAGAGTTAGGCTGGGAAGTACTTCCTGATCCACCGTATTCTCCTGAGATTGCACCGTCAGATTATGATTGTTTCAATTCTATGAAACATTCTCTTTCTGGAAACTATCAACTATCAAAACTACGCTCGACGATGTTTTACTTCGGTCATTTTACATTCATCCTTTTACAAAAAGGCAGTAGAAAATTTGTTAGAGAGATGGGCGTAGATTGTCAATAACGATGGATGTAAAACGATATTACTTATGGGTACACCTAATACAATAGGCGTTTCATGTGCAACAAATACGAAATTTAACCCCGATAATTTTATTAAAGCTAGTCAATGAACCACCATGAATAATGAACATAAAGTGTGAATAACGGATATGGTCTGCACATTGTTGAAAATTATATTCAGCGATGAAAGTAGAGTTTATTATAACTGGAAGCAAAAAATATTGTTGAGTATTCTTGTTTTTATTTTTTTTCACTATTTCTACTTCATACTGGACAAATTGATATGTATTATGTTATAGAAATTATTTTCTATCACGTCATCCTCATATAATTCATCTTTATGTTATAAATATTTATGTATTCTATTTTAAACTAACATTTTTAAAGGTTACTATTGTGATGTTTTAATTCAAAAATTTCCGCATCATTAAGTAATGCAGTATATACGCACATGACATTTGTGTAAATTGTTTAGCTTCGACTTTATTACATCACAGATCCGGTGATGACGCTTTAAATTGTCTGCTTACATTGCAAAAGTGCAAACAATTAACATGTTTTAGACGCAATTATATCATTGAGAGAAGTTTTTATGTGTATCTAAATACCAATTCACTAATAATATTGTTTTTAAAGCAACAGCTATGAGATACGGTGGTTTCGTGAAATATTTTGGGCGGGTAAATAAATTATTCGGTTTTATAAAGTTAAATTTCTTCTTATTTCTGTGGTGTTGCAGTCCGTTAGTGACCATCTCCAGCAGCCTTTTGCTAGTTTTTGACGTGCAATAATTCTTCAGCATCTCCTCTTAAATTGTACTGACATCGTGTTTTTGTTCTATCTCTTTTTCTGTTACCCCCTAATCGTCCTTCCATGACTCTCCTTAGTGTTCGAATTTCTCTCATATGGACTATAAATATCTGGATCTTTGTCAAATTGCTTGAGTTAGAAGTTATACTTGATTCTCCAATTACCATTTTCATTCACAGCACCAAAAATTATACTCTTCTTTTAGGCAGTACAAGCATTTTTTCTTTGTGAAGGTCCACATCTCGCAGCCATCAGTGACTACTGGCCGAATAAGTTTTAGAGCTCTTAACTGTTATGTTCCTTTGTATAGCTTTATATTTTAAGATATACCGTAGGGAGTAGTAGAGAGTAGAATAATATGTATTTATCAGTGTTACCTTTTAAAACAAATAAGCATCAACGTATTTATAAACAAACAAGTGTTATTGCCGCTTGACCGAAAGTTCTTTGACAAATAAGTCGCTACCACCTTACGTGTCGCCGGTTTACGTGTGACGCTATGACTTTTTATAAAAGCCGCCTTCGCACGATTGGTGCGGAATCTTTTGTTTTATTGTTTCAACTTGTCATTCGTCACAATAATTTTGACTGAATAGCTCATGTCTCTTCTGCTTTATTCGCGATTTATAATGTCGAGTAAAAGCAAAGAAAAATTACTTCCTACACGGAAATAGGTCGTGTTACCGCTTGAGGTAAAAATAGAAATGCTTGACTGTTTACGCCTTAGCGAGTCGTTTGCATCCATATTACGTTTTTTAATGTCAATAAATCAACTGCACGATCCATCAAGAAATCAGAAGACAAAATAAGGAATTCGACAGCTCACTTTCAGCAAAAATTATTCATGATCTAGCAATTAAAAAAATGGAAGTTGCTTAAACATTATGGATTAAAGAGAGTGCCTCTAAGTGGTGTTATAATCCGTAAGAAAGCTAAGCGTCTTTACGCATATTTTAAAGAATTGGTGATGAATATACGGATGGAGGATTTCAAGCATCGGAAGGTTGGTTCAATAAATTCAAGGTGCGACAATCACTGTATAATAAAATTGTTGGAGAACCTCTAGAGCCTCTAAAGTTGATGGGAACTGATGCAAATTCATAACCTTCAACTTGTCATGTTCCAAACATGATTAGCCATGATATCAAATTGTCATGTTCAAACTGGATATTTTCGAGGAACTCAAAGAAAATCTAACAGCATGCTTGATAGTTAAGGTAGGGAGAAGCTCATGGCTTTTTCAGGTTATTATCTTGCTGATTTGATAGATTCATAAGTAATAGGATCCCATACCATAAAAGCTTGGGTTTGATTTTACATATTTTACATATACCACCCAACAGCAATTTCGGCTGAGGTATTTTTCCACCTTGTCATCTGACGATGACGATGACGATGAATTGATGCCCTTCTGCATTCTAATTATGATGAGTTATAGATCGAGTCGTCGAAAATTGGCCTCAAATGATCAGGAATCTTAGACGTTCATCTTGAACATTTCCGCATTCAACGTCTGATGCTTACTTTTCTTTGATATGTTGAAATACTAAATTAAATTTTACAATATTTGATTACAGTATTTTAATTCGTGTGGCTGGCCAATAATTTGGATTCCTTTATTTCATAGATGTTCATAGCTAAAGCTAGCTTTAAGTTCCGCGTATTCATACGTGGGCATATCAATATTATTAATACTAAAAAGTAAACCTTTTTATTCTAGTATACTAACCAACATATACAATTATCGAACATTACCAGTACGTAAAATTGACAGGAAAAAGTTCTCGATTACTAATCATTCGAAAACTTTTTAAAATAGGAAATCATATATGTTTGTAAAAATTTTATATTAATGAAAGTAATAAGTTTCAAGTTAAGTAATAAGTTTGAATATTTTCGAACATGCCCGAATATTATAACATGAATATACCAGGTGTGGCGGTTAATAACTCTATTTTTTTTAAGAGACCGCGCTAGAACCAAGGGCAGATTCACAGTCATAATCTCTTATATCATTTTGTTGCTGCGATAGTACCTTTCAAAACGCCATTAACGTTTTAACGATTTCGAGTTAGCGGCATATTTTTTTCATATGGTAAATATGTCGAGTTTCGAGCTAAATAAAGAATATTTGCGGCACGTACTGCTTTCCTTGTTCAATCAAAAAAAATGCGAGTGAAAGCATCGTATACTTGCAGAAAGTTACGCTAACAATGTCCCAATGAAAGACGCTAGTGGGCGTTAGTTAGGTGACGATGAATAAGTAGGCGATTCAAAAGTGATGATTTCGATTTGAATGACAAATAATATGCCCAGGTCAACTGAAAAAATTTGAAGATGTCGAATTCCAAGCATTATTGGAAGAAGACGATATGCAAACTCACTAACAAATGGCAGAGAACTTAAATGTTGGTCGCCGAAACATTTGTGATCATCTACATGAACAACAGACTGAACGACAGACAGATGGAAAAGCGAAAAACGGTGTGTGAAGTTTTGCTTTGTCGGCATGAAAGAAATACTTTGCATCGGATCGTGACTGGAGACGAAAAATGGATATATTTCAAGAACCCAAAACGCAGAAAATCATGGGTTGATCGATGATTTGACTCATCAACATTGACCGCAAGACCGAATCGACAATGACAATGTTTAGACAAGACAATGCTGTGCATTTGGTGGAATCAGAAGCATCTTTCGACCACCATTTCTTTTCATCGACGTCTCACGCACTTTCCATGAAACACTTCAACAGTTACGGAGATGTCGAAAAATGGCTTGATGATTAGACTATCTCAAAAGATGTACGGTTTTTCTGGGAGGACATCCAAATTGCCAGAGCGATGGGCAAAATGTGCAGCTAGCGATGGCGCATACTTTCAATAAAACATTTTTTGCCTTTCTCCCAAATTAAACGTTTTTATTTTTTTTAAGAAAAGAAATAAGAATTACAGATGCCTACAAGAAAAAAAAAATATGGTGTCTAGGATTTTACAACTGATTTTAGCAACATTTGGGGCGGTATTTTAGCAATAATGGGGGGGAAAAATATGAGTTTTTCTCTATCTGATCTAGTTCTTATATACACCAATATATCAATGTTTTTTTCGATTCAATACATTCATATATAAGTATTCTAAAATCATTATACAAAGATTGATTCCTGTATATTTCCTTATTGTCAGTTTACCGTTGAGTTAGTTCCAGGAAAATCCACTAGATGGCATAAACATGCTTTTCCATTAGCTGAAGTTACTTTTAGCCCTTGAACTAAAGTTGAGGTTAGTTTGTGAGTGCTCGCCGTGCAGGGTAGATTGAAGTTGGCCTCGCATAATCTTTGTCTTTAGGAAAGAGTTGTTATAAAGTTAATCTAAAACGTACTGTGTTGTAGAACTGCTGTTGAATAAAAATAATATGAGTTCAAGTAGAAAAAGTTGTGTAAATCATCCTGATGTGTTTTGCTACATATGTGGAGAATACACCTTAAAAGAAAACAGAAAAACTGTTAGTAACTTTGTAAAGAGAGCTTATCTTGAATACTTTGGTGTTAGGCTTGGTGATCAGGATAAAATGTGGGCAATGCATCTGGTCTGTAAAACTTTAAATGTACAGAACATTTACGATAGTGGACCACCGGGAAAAGAAAAAGTCTAAAATTCGGCGTATCGATGGTTTGACTTTGATGACTATTATTTGTGACTAGTAAATATTATTGGTATCAACCGAAACAACCGTAGCAAGCGGACTTATTTATCTTGATTTAGTCTCTGCAAGACACCCGGTCACTCAGAGGAAGTACCGATATCAACGTTTGACTCTGTGAGAACGAGTATTGTCCCTCTGATAACCCTTCTGTTACTAATGAAGGTGACAGTGATTATGAGGAGATGTCATCAATTCCTCAACGTTTCAGCCTGGATGAGTTAAATGAGACCTCAACCTGTCAAAAGAAGCTTTTAAATTACTGACTTCCAAGTAGAACGACAAAAATTTACTGGAACAAGGAACGAAAATTACCTTTTACCGTACAAGAGAAAAGGATATGCTATCATTCTTCTCTCAAGAAGACAATTTTGTATTTTGTCACGAAATTAGAGGACTCCTAGAAAAAAATTGGTCTACCTGGATATTTTTCAGATGATTGGCGTTTATTTACTAACAGCTGGAAGCGAAGTTTGAAATGTGCTCTTTTACACATTGGGAACAAATATGGTTCAATACCAATTGCTCACTCAATGAAAATGAACGAAGAATATGATACCATAGCGTTGGTTTTGGAGAAGATAAAGTGTCGTGAACATTAATGGGTCATTTATGTAGACTTACAAAATGGTGAACTTTCTCCCTGGATAACAAAGTAGCCACACCAAATATCCTTGCTTCTTGTGCCTTTGGGATAACAGAGGTAAAACACACCGCTGGGTTAGAAAAGAGTGATCTAAGAGAGAAAACATGGACGTTGTGGAAAATAATGTTATTAACGACCTCTTGGACGAGAGAAAATAATCTTTCCTCCTCTACATATCAAGTTGGGCCGAATGAAGTAGTTTGTAAAGGCTCTTGATAAGAATGGATCATTCTTTGCATATATAGGAAAAACAGCATCAGTCGAGTATGGAAAAAATTAAAGCAGGAATATTTGACGGTCCACAAATAGGACAGTTCATTAAGGATGTTTTCGTAAACTCGATGAATGAGCGAAAAGCCTGAACTTCATTTATTGAAGTTGTCGGAAATTTTCTGAGCAAACGCAAAGCTGACAACTATGTTGAACTGGTAAAGAAGATGCTTAACAATTTCAGATCCCATTAAGGTGTACTATTAAGATAGATGAGCATTAATGTGCACTATTTACACGGCCACTTAGACCAAGGAGAAACAAGGAAGATGGGATATGCACATGATGGCAGATTACTGCTAGATTTTATTCAAAATACATTTAAGAATGTTACGGAAAAGAAGCTTCTGAAGTGTTTAGGAAGTGATTAGTTAGTTTCATCGATGATTTTTTCCTCTATATTTGTATATAATAATATTTGTATAATATATTAATAAAAAAAATTTTGTATAGTTTTTTTTTATTTGATCTATGAATTTAACTTAAAATTGTGTAACGTATATATCACTAAAATGTTATATCTTAGAAATTTGATCTCCTAGGCAAAAATTAATACCATATTTAAATTCAGGTCATCAAATTCGTATGACATCAGCTTCAAATAGCCCGGCACCAAAACAACTGTATGCCTGTGTTATTAACTGCTACACCTGGTAATAATAAAAAAAGAATATAATGCTTAATTGGCAAATTTTTGCGCATTAATTCAAGGAATTAATACAAATATAGACATTCTTTCTATGTTAAAGGACTATGCAGAACGTTATTTGGTATAATGTTACGAATATATATTGTATATGACCGAATTACATTTCCTCTGTCGGATAAATAATTTCTGTTTTGCATGTTGATTTTTTTCTTATATTTTCTCTTTCTTTTGTCCTTAATATTTCTATATTATTATTTTACATATTTTATTGTAATTAAAAATGTACTCAGATTTTATAACAAATATTTTTTTTCAGAGTTCAGGTTGGAGAAAATTAAGGAATATTGTTCAGTGGACACCATTCTTTCAAACCTACAAGAAACATCGGTATCCATGGGTTCAGCTTGCTGGACATCAAGGAAACTTCAAGGCTGGACCAGATCAAGGAACTATTTTGAAGAAACGATGCGTAAAAGAAGAAAAATGTTTTCAAGTAAATATAAAGTTTTTTTTAGAGAATTAATTAGATAAAGTGTTTTCTCCTATTATTTAATTTAATTCATAAGTTGAAAGCCATTTATGTTTTGAAAAAAAAACTCAACTGGCTGGTTTATGCTGCTTTAAACTTTGCCATTTTCATTATTTTCGAAAATAAATGTACTAATGATGCTTTTGTTTAAACAACACCAAACAGTAATATTGAGAGAATGTATGGTAAGAACAGTTTGATTATGCATTTTTTTATATGATATTACCGTAATTTTGTTTGTGTGCATTTGTGCTGAAATGAAAATCCACTGTACGGTACCATTTATATAAATTGCTAACTATTTACCAGGTGTAACGGTAAATTATTTACCAGGTGTAACGGTTTATAATTCTTATTTTTTTAAGAGATGGCGCTGGAAACAAGTGTCGGTTCAAAGTCTAATCTCTTATGTTATTTTGTTGCTATGACAGTATCTTTCAACATTGATGTTTAAATGATTTCGAGTTAGCGTCATATTTTTTTCGTGTAGTAAACATGTTGAGCTTAGATCCAAATAAAGAGTATTTGCGGCACGTACTGCTTTTCTTGTTTAATCAAAAGAATTTCAAAAGTGAAAGTTGTCGTATATTTGTTTGAAACTTACGGTTACAATGTCCAAAACCAAGACGCTTGTGGACGTTGGTTTAGACGATTAAAAAGGGGTAATTTTGACGTAAAAGCCAAAGAATGCCCCGGCTCCGAAACCGGTACCGCAAAAGCTTGAGCATTCCGAATTGCAAGCATTGTAGCAAGAAGACGACATACAAACTCAATAACAAATGGCAGATAGATTAAATCTTTGTCATCGAACCCTTTGTGATCATCTGCATGGTACGGGAAAGATCCAAAATGTAGGAAAATGGCTACCACATAAGCTGAACGACAGAAAGATGGAAAAGCGAAAAACGTTGTGAGAAGTTTTGTTTTTTCTGGATGAAAGAAAAACTTTTTTGTATCGAATCGTGACTGCAGACGAAAAGTGGATTTATTTTGGGAATCCCAATCGCCGAAAATCATGAGTTGATCGAGTACAACCATCATCATCGCCCACAGGACCGATTCGCTTTGGAAAGAAGACAATGCTGTGCATTGGGTGGGCTCAGAAGAATGCCGTGTACCATGAGCTTCTGAAACCAGGTGAAATAGGCAATTCCGTTTGTTATCATCAACAAATGATCAATTTGAACTATGCATTGATCGAAAAGCGACCAGAATGGGCTACAAGACATGGAAAAGTGATTTTGTAGCACGATCATACTCAGCGAAAGCGTCCGGGGGCACCAATTTTGCACTTGGCTGGGAACTCTTGCCCCACTCGCCATACTCACCAGATTTGGCCCCTTCCGACCTCCACTTGTTTTCATCGATGTCTCATGCACTTTCCATGAAACACTTCAACAATAACGGAATGTCGAAAAATGGCTTTATAACTGGACCACCTCAGAAGATATACGGTTTTTCTGAGAGGGCATCCACAAATTGTCAAAGAGATGGGGAAAATGCGCAGATAGCGATGGCGCATAGTTTAAAAAAACTACTTTTTACCTTTCTCCTAAAATAAACGTGTTCCTTTCCAGAAAAAATTTAGAATTATTAACCGCCACACCTGGTAATCTCTCAAATGTTAACGCGTGCATTGCTATTGATATCGGATTGTTCGGAAAGTTGGTAGGGATTTTTTAATAGACAAAGAAACGCTAATAGTTTTTATAAATATTTATTTAGTTCGACTTTTTGCTAATATAATGGTAGGTCCATAATGCCTTTTCGTAAAAAAATTGCATCTTTATTCCCAAAAAATATCAACCTATTCTACAATTTTAAAAGATTTCTTATTTAAATTATTTTGGAGGGAGCGGAATGGATGGTAGTTCGATGGTGCGAACCGGTTAGTAAGTTGGATAGGGCAAAAATCTCCCAAATAAATGTCAACTATTTTTGCTTAGTCTGGATTGAACGATATGGTCGTGCCTTTCCTGTTTGCTAATTGTGGCCGGTGTTCTTCAATTGCTCCCTTCAGCCGATCTAATTGTGAATAGTAGAGGTCAGTGTTGATGGTTTGGCTGCGTGAAACAAGTTCAAAGTGTATGAGTCGAAGGTCTATAAAGTGTATGACTGAAGGCCGTTTCCAGTGTACTTAAAACTGCTGACCCTGGCAACCCCCATCATTTTTTTAGTTGCATAATAATGTATACAATCCACTTTTCATCACCAGTTATTTCCGCTTAAGAAATGGAGCATCAGATTTTTTTGAGCAAAAGATCTTATAAAGAGATTTCGTCCAGCAAATATCGCTCAGTAAGTTTGTGAGGGACCCACAAACACACACACATGGTATCCGCAGGCGTACCTTTTTTTTCAGATGGTCAAAAACGGTCGATTTGCCAGTATTAAATTTATCTACGATCTTACGGACCTATGATGGTGTTTATTTCCTCGACGTCACTGCTCGAAGGACGGACAGAGCAGTGTCGGTCTCCCAGGTAAAATTTCCGCTCCTGAACAGACCAAACTACTTTTGCAGCGTGATCTCCCCAAGAAAACACTCTCCTAAACTGCATGAATCTGGGTTTTTATTTGGATAGCGTTTTTACCTTTTTTGAAATAAAAAAAAAATTATCTGACATAAATGCAAGTTATTGACCGACATTTTCTGTTTGATTAACTGAAGGCAAATCAAAGTGAATCTAAACGTAAATATTGTACACACCACAGGAATTAACAATATGTAAATACACTTAACTAATCCACCACATATTTTTGTTTACAAGTGTTAAAAAGAAATTAATGGAAAATCCTTCTGAACTTTCCGGACAACCCATTATTATTTTATTCATAAAATTTCAAATTATCTAGTTCTATTGCTATTGAAGTTGAGTATATTCGGTGTAGTTAACCCTCAAAATGTATGCAAGATGATTCCTAAGTTCATACTTTTTTTAAACAGCGTAAAAAACTCGATAAAATAATATTGTTTTTCTAATTCCATTATTGAAATATCTCTAAAATTAGGCCGCAACAGCTTTAATAAATTATAAAAAACTCAAGTTCACCCCTTAAAATAATTTAAAGACATTTAATCCATTGCCCGCAAATTCAAAATGAACAGAAGACAACTAATGTTTATCGTTTTTTTGTGAATCATGTATTCCTTTTATTTTTTTGTCTTGTTGTCTATATGTGTATTATCTTGTATATCTATCTTGTATTGTCAGTTTTAACGTGGATTTCTGATTCTATCATTGACATGCTGTTAGTTTATGGAGACTGCTTTCAAAATGCCAATGTTGCTGAACATTTTCCTTTTCGGGATCACCCATTCCCGAAATTATTTATTCGGGTTGAGCGAAGAGCCAGAGACACCGGTAATTTGAGGCAACATCGTGAAGAGCACGCGGGAAGATCGATAGTACCTGAAAATGTGCAATAGGAGAAACAAATTTTGTCGAGGAAGACCCAACAACAAGTAGTCGGGAAAATCAGTTGTAGCCATTACACGTGCAATGAGTTCAAGCCTTAGAGCCACAAGGCCACCCTAACAGTTCAGTTCTGCGAGTGACTCTTATTCCAACATGAGACGAATCAAAACTTTACCAGAAACATTTTGGTTATGGACAAGGCTTGATTTACCAGAAATATTATTCACAATTTCCATAATACTCATTTTTGGTCAGTTAATAATCTTCGACCGATATGTGGGCAACAATTGTCAATGGTATTCTTGTTGGGTCTGTTATCTTTCCGGACCGTTTAACGGCCGAAAACTATCTCGAATTTTTACAAATTATCTTTCCGACTTCTAGAAAATGGTCGTTTGAATGCCAGACAGAACATGTGATTCTTACACGGTGGAGCGTCGCCTATTTTAAGCCTGAAGGGCGGGAGTTTTTAGACATAACATTTCCTAATAAGTGGGTAGATCGTAGAGAGCCAATTGCGTGGCCGCCTAGGTTACCAGATCTTAACTCTTGTGATTTGTTTTTATGTGACGTTACGTTTTACACGAAAAACATTGCTTTTAAAACACCAGTTAATACAATGGAAAAACGTATTGAACGCATATTATCGCAAAATATTAATGTAATCTTTACCATGTCGATAAAAATTTAAAATATACTATAGCTAATTGAACTTCATGTAAAGAAGGGGTCGTGAGAATTTTAATGAAAGTTATCCGATGTTAACTTTATTAAAAACACATATTAAGAACAGCGATTTAAATGCCACAAATTATTCAAATAATACATATTCTAAAGATAATGATCGCTCCAAAACACATTTTCTGTTCATTGATGAACAGTATGATAAAGTAATCACTGACTAATAATAAATATTAATCGAAACTGAGTATATGAAATTCACGACAAATAATGTGCCTGTTAAGAATTCGCGCTTTATGTATCGATAGAATTATTTAATTTTTAAGTTGGTATAGCTGTCCTTACATCTGACAGAAGTCTCATATCATTTCGCTTGTTAATTTAGAAATTGTAGCTTTTATAATTGTTAAAAATATTTGTGAGGGTTTTATAAAATAAATAAATACCGAGCAAAGAATTTGCATTAAATTTTCCCTAAAAAACTGATGGCGGCTTAAGACTAGAAACCGTTCTCGGGGGTGGCGGATGAAGGAACTGTGTACCTATCTAAGACTAGACGGGTCACGAATGGTCTCGTGCAGTCTAACTGTTGCTAACGTTCAATGCAGGATGGCATGCATGTATATATATATATATATATATATATATATATATATATATATATATATATATATATATATATATATATATATTATTATTATTATTCACGTATGGGCCCTAGTGGACCACGCGAAGTACAATTAGAGGCGTTTGTTGTTGTTAGCCTTCCTTTGTGCCCATACTAATTTCATTCTTTCGCTATGAGCTTTTTTCCTTTCGTCAGACCAAGTTGTTCCAGTCTTCCTACATTTTTCTCTCTGGCCAACCTTCCAAACGTTCACCTTGTGTCTGAAATAGCCTCTATCCTGATTTTCACTTTGTGAAATATTTGCTGACCTTAGGTCCTCTTTAATTGCAGCAATCCATTTAATTATTTCTACTTTAGCTTTACTCCTATTTTCATAAAATTCGACTATTTGTCTAGTTAACCTACTCGGATTCATCCGTTTTATGTGTCCGTAAAACTTAAGTCTTCTTTTTCTCATATCGCTATGTATATCTGTGTATTGTTTGATTTCTTCGTTTTCTCGAAGTCGGTATGTTGTGCTATTTATTTGTTTGGGGCCTAGGATTTTCCTTACGATTTTTCTTTCCTTCTTTTCAATGTCCTCGATGTCCCTCTTTCTATTCAAAATGAGCGTTTCTGCAGCATATAGACATTCTGGCTTAATAACTGTGTTGTAATGTCTCAGTTTTGTGTTTTTAGATAGGCATTTTTTGTTGTAAATATTTTGTGTAAGTCTCAATGCCGTTTCCATTTTTTGACATCTACCCTTATTGGCCGCTTTTTCCAACCCATTTTCCATGATTATTTCACCCAAATATTTGAATTGAGAGACTCGTCTGATGTTACCATATTTTGTTTTTAGAAATGGCGTTCTTAGTCTGTTGCAGGTCATGTATTGTGTCTTTTCAAAGGAAATTTGGAGTCCTACATTTTCTGCTGTTTCTTTTAGGATTTCAATCTGTTTCTGTGCCGTTAATACATCATGAGCTAAAATTGCTAGATCATCAGCAAATGCCAGACAATCAATTTTGATGTTGGTTCTCCCCAGTTTAATGGGCTGGTCAATATTCAGGGCCGACTTTTTTTCACGCCACTCCTGTATTACTTTTTCTAGAACACAGTTAAATAAGAGTGGCGAGAGTCCATCCCCTTGTCTCACTCCAGTTCTAATTTCGAAGGGCTCTGAGATCTCACCCATGAATTTAACTTTTGACCTTGTGTTAGTTAACGTTGCTTTAATAATTGCCAGCGTTTTCAGATCTAGTCCTTGTTCTTTCAAGATTCGGAATAAAGATTCGCGGTCAATAGAATCATATGCTTTTTTGAAATCCACAAATGTACAGACGAGATTTTTATTGTACAGTTTTTGATGTCTTAGAATCAACTTCAGATTCAGGATCTGTTCAGGGCAGGATCTGCCCGGTCGAAAACCTGCTTGATATTCACCAATGTTAGGTTCTAACTGTACCTGTGCTCTGTCTAGTAGACATTGAGATAGAATCTTGTAACAAACTGGGAGAAGAGATATCCCTCTATAGTTGTTTACATCCGTTCTATCTCCTTTCTTATGTAGTGGATGGATTAGAGCATCTTTCCAATCTTCCGGAATCCGTTCGGTTCGCCAAACTTCTTGTAGAATTTTGGTTATTTCCTTGATTGTACCTGGACCAGCGGACTTCAAAAGTTCAGCAGTGATTCCATCTTCACCGGAAGCCTTGTCATTTTTAAGACGCTTAATTTGCCTAATTATTTCATCTTCATTCGGTGGTAATGAATCTGGGTTTGTTTGTTTAGGTTTTAGTGTTGTTAATTTGTTTAAGGGCTCAGAACAGTTTAGTATTTGTTCAAAATATTTCGCAAGTTCTTTGCAATTGTCTTGGTTATTTAGAGCTAATTGTCCGTTTTCCTTTTGGAAGCAAAGACTTTGCGGTTGATAGCCTGTTAATTTAGTTTTAAATGTTTTGTAAAAGTTTCGGGTGTTATTTTTTTGGAAATCTTTTTCTATTTCATTAAGTTGATTGTTTTCATATTTTCTTTTAGTTTGTCTAATTAGCTTCGATGTTTCTTTTCTTACTTCCAAAAAGATGTTATAGTTTATTACTGTTCCAATCTTTGAATGCTTTACTTCGGCTTAATACTGCTTGCTCGCAAACTTCATCCCACCACGGATGTTTTCTACGTTTTTGTAAAGGGACCAACTTTAAGGCCGTTTTAATAATTTTTTGTTTCAATTCTTGCCAGTTCTGTGCTGGTTGTTTATCAAGTTCTTCTGTTAGGGCTGGTTTTATTTTCGTTGGGTCAAACTTTGGTATTAGCAGCCTCTTTTGAATAAGTTTTCGAGGTTTTAAGCTAAGTTTGATTCTAGTCAAGTAGTGATCCGTGTCTATATTAGCTCCTTTCCTGACTTGAACATTCAAAATCTCTTTATAATTGGGGTACGAAATGGCAACATGGTCAATTTGAAATTCACCCATGTACGTGTTTGGGCACCTCCAGGTCTTTTGTTTTGATATTTTCTTCTTAAAATGGGTTGACATTATTTTTAGATTAAACTGCGAACATAGTTCAACCAATCTTCTACCATTATGGTTAGTCCATTTATGAGCGGGAAAACTGCCGACTGTTTTCCTGTACTTTTTTTCCTTCCCTAGTTGGGCGTTGAAATCACCCAATAGGATTTTTATATGGTTAGAGGGAATGTTAGAGATAGTCTTTTCCAGAATTTCCCAGGACTTATTTACTTTTTCAAGATTAGATTTATTTTCTTCATTAACTGGGAGGTGTGCATTGATTAATGTATAGTTTTGGTTAGCACACTTGAGGGATAGTGTCATAAGTCGATTATTTACTGGCTGGACATTTGTTATAGAACCAAGAATGTTTCTTGAGACAGCAAAAGCAACACCGAGATGTGGTGTATTTTTGAGTATTCTTTTGTCCGTTTTACTTTTAAAAAGTCTGTAGTTGCCGAATTCCAAGGTGTTATCATCTGTCAATCTGGTTTCTTGCAAAGCTAAAATTTGGATTTTTTGCTGATTTAATGTTCGCCCCAATTCGTGTAGTTTTCCTGGACGCAGGAGAGAATTGATATTTACCGTTCCAAAGAAAGTTTTTGTTTTTGGTTTCAGACGTTGGCCAGAGGTCTCCGACTCCCTCTGAAAGATTTTGCGTTTAAGCCCGGACGCCCCAGAATCCGAAAGTCCGGTTGTACCAGCAAAGCTGGCAGAGGATTGTCTACCTCCTGGGGTAATTTTGTAATTACTAGAACGCTTCATCTTGTACTTTGAATTAAAGGTTTGAACCATGACGGTTCAGAGGTTAAGACTGGAGGGGTTAGTTCCAGAATTTAAATATCAGCCGCACCACTGGTGAACAGATATATATATATATATATATATATATATATATATATATATATATATATATATATATATATATATATATATATATATATATATATATATATATATATATATATATATATATATATATATATATATATATATATATATATATATATACATATATATATATATCATCACACATCATCATCACATCTAATATTTTCACGGATGGTAGATAATGTTTCTCAAATCATTCCAGGTGTCGATCAATTAATTCTGTGAAGAGACACGACTTTTCGTCAAAATATCATTCGGTATTTTCAAGTTGTTGAAAGAGTCCAACTGACGTGCATGGATCGTTGTGCTCGATCTTATAACCAGCCGGCGACTGTTTGTACGCTGCCGGCGCAGATTGTATCGGGGTAGTTCGCGACTATTCGCGGCGCTGAGCAACGCTGTCAGGCGTCCGTTTATTAATTTATCTTCCTCTCCGTTACGTTGCCGCGTTTCTTCTTTTTTCAGAAGGGATTTCCATAATTTTGGAATGTTTGGGGCGTCGTTTCGCATATTTAGCTCACCACTCTCTTCTATTTCAAGGGCTTCTCTGATTGTTCGGACCTTGTAGTTTTCAATTTTCGCTATTTCTTTGGCTCCTTCAAAATTGATTTTATGTCCTGTTTGTAGATGGTGCTGGAACCGAGCGGAAGTGGTTTGTTTGTTTTTTACGTTGTTTTTATGTTCTTGTATTCTGGCCGAGATTTGTCTGTTTGTTTGTCCTATGCATGTTCTGTTGCAGTCGGAACAAGATATGCTATATACCCAATGATTTCCCAGTATAACTTTGTCTTTGCGGTTTTTCAGGATGTTTGCGACAACATCAAGGTTTAGGTTTTAAAGGAGCGTTGGCCAATGCCTTTATTTCGAAACTGAACTGAACTGAACTGAACTGAACTGAACTGAACTGTTAGGGTGGTCTTGCGACTCTAAGGCTTGAACTTGTTTGCCCATGAAATGGGCACAACTTATTTTCCCGCAATGTTGTAAAGATTTTTTTGCTTAGTTCAACTTCCCGTGCTATTTCTTGTTCCTGGGCCTTCCTTGACAATATTCAAACATTGGTTCCTCCGTTGTACGTTTTCCCTCCACGATGTTCCTTCAAATCACAGGTATCTCTGGCTCTTTGCACAACCCTTATATATTATTTCCTGCAATGGGTGAACCCGAAAAGAAAAACGTTCAGCGTACCGCTGAGATACAGCATTGGCATTTTGAAGGCACTCTCCATAAATTAAAGCATGGCAACTAATTCACTATTCTCCTACACGGGGGCCATTTTATCTTTTCAAATTGTCAATAATTAATCTCCATTTGTATACAGCGATTTTCATGCTCACATGGGTGGGATTTCTTTCCAATTGTTCGTAATTTACGTTAAAGTTACCAGTTGCGCATTTTCTTAAAATCCATTACCCTAAAACCAAGAAATCCAGTTTAGGTAATTATCGAACTTTATATTTATTTTGGAATTGAAACGATCTAATAGAATAACGCGGCCTAACTCACAGTGGAATATATGATTATAGTTGTTGGAAACTTTGTAAAAGGGTATTATTGACTTCTCTAATATGTTATACAATAACTAGTATACGTACAGTTGGCACATAACTATTACAAGTTAGATTGGTAGCTTATCCAGTACAATTTTTGTTACCAGTTCAGCAAGTGTAGCTTTGCAAGTGGAGTTTTATTAGTCATGTTTTGACGTGGCTGAATCATGTATTTTTGAAATGTTTCAGAATGCAACAGTAAAACTTTCTGGGAGATCCGAGTGGGGGGATATTTTATCACCGGACAATTTTGTCCCAATTCAGCTATCCACGTTTCCGGTATATAAGATGTGTATATAAATTTGGGGTGTAAGGGAAAATGGGTGTCTCGTCAATTTAACCAACGATTTTTTTCAAGAAAAAGTTGCATCAAAGGTCAGAAACCTAAGGGTTCCTGAGAAAAAAAATCAAATTTACTAAATCGCCAATCAAAAAGCTAAGATAGGAATTAACATTTTAAGCAGATATGTGTAAAAGCATATTTGGCAAATATTAATTGAACATTACTTAAAAATAAAAAATCAGGTCATACTTCAGTCAATATCGAGCGGCAATATCAGTGGCAACGTTACAAACAATGCTATTTGAACACTGCGACAAACATTATTTCAGTGTTGGTCAGTGCGTGCATTTAAGTTCAATTTAAAACCAAAAATATATTTTGTACGCAAATATTACAATATGCTTCGTATTTACGGAGAAGCTATTCAAAATTCCGAAGAGCCTAAACATATTTATGGTCAACGATACCCAAAAAGACCGCTTCCAGCTCGGCAAACATTTGTCCAAGTTTCTCAAAGATATTTGGAGGAATGATGGCGGCAGCGAGAAATCGGACATAAAATTGAAGAACATGTTTTACATCTTGTTGAAAAGGAATCTACTAGAAGTACTCGCTCGAAGTGTAGTGCCAGTAGAAGTTTGAGTTTTCCGTTGGATTATACATTGATCATTAAAAGAGCAATTACTTTACCCTTATCATGTACATAGGGTTAGCATTTTTCACACAGACAAAAATATTGTGAATGATTTATTGGCCAAAACTAAAAGCTTCTTTCATCAGAAATTGGATGGCACACACTTTGAACAGTTAATTTAATAAAACAATTAATCATGTCACGTGAATCGTTTAAAACATGCCATGGTGTGAAAAATTAATTTTAGTAATTTCAACTTTGACATTAAACGACAAAAATGTGTAAGTTTTATTTTTTTATAACAAAAAATTATTCTGTAAGGTATAGAATAAATGGCTATTATAAATTATACTTAAAAAAAACTAAAAAACACGTTTTAATGCTAAACCGAACTACAAAGTAAAATATAAATTTTAGTACAAGAATAAAGTAATGAACGAGAAAATGAATGTGTCATTGCGAAAAAAGAGTGGGGTGCTCGATGCCAGTTGTTATAAATATTCCATCAGTACCGTTTCTATAAGTAGAGTTAGTATGAAAATATGGTACCCCACTTTTTTACAATGACACATTAATTTTCTCGTTCATCACTTTATTCTTATAGAAAAATTATTTTTTACTTTTTAGTTTGGTTTATCATTAAAGCGTGTTTTTGATTTTTTTTAACTATAATTTATTTTTTGCCGTTTTTAGTTCGATCTACTATAAAAGCGTGTTGTTTTAGTTTTCTAAACTATTATTTTTATAATGACACATTCATTTTCTCGTTCATCACTTTATTCTTAAACTAAAAATTGTTTTTTACTTTTTAGTTCGGTTTACCATTAAAGCGTATTTTTTGTTTTTTTTAAACTATAATTTATTTTTCATTTTTTAGTTCGATCTGCCATAAAAGAGTGTTTTTTTAGTTTTTTAAACTATTATTTATTTTTCGTCACTACCTACCCGTGGCGGGAGTGGGTAATTTGCGCGCCTACTGCCTTCCTTGGGCGTTGTAACCGTGTCTCAGGCTCCCTCTCCGAAAACAAATCCTTGATCCTGACGATCCTGTTCAGGATAATCGGACGAACTTATTAAATTATTGTATTGTCATCGGTCCTTGATAAATGTGCAAAGTTTCAATTTAATCTGACGTTTTAAAGTGGGTGAAAAGGATATTCAAAGGTTCCGTTACATAGATAGATACAGGTGAAGCTAATAAAAGCGTGTTAAAAATATTACATTCTTTCTGTCTAAATAAACATGACAATCAAAATTGGCTACGTGGCCAATTGTTAAGAATATTTATTACCAAGAAAATGTAAAGAATCGTTAAAATTTACGATAGTATTTTCCCTTACAGCCTGAATATATTATTAGATCACTAAATTCTTATCAGTTATGACAGCTCTCTTATTTCAGTGGCACATATTTGATCGTTTAGAGAATTTGAGTGCCTTAAGCCGATGAAGATTGACAGTAATCGGAAGATCTCGTGATTTGACCTCGATTAACAACTTTCTCTGAAGCAACGAGGGTTGTTCGAAAAAGTTTCGGCCTGATAAAGAAAACAGCCGATAGTTGAGATTTTTTAAAATGTTCAACGTAGTCAGTCACCTTATGACTCAATACATTTATACCAACAATGGTCCAACTATTTAATATACTCAGTATAATGCGATTTGGCCAACTTTATGAATTTAGCGGTTCTTTCAGCTTTGATCTCATTATTTAAGTTCAATCTTAACCTAGTGAGCCATTTTTTTCAGGTTTGGAGTTTTGCAGCAACTACTCGAAACGAGTGTGCTGGCACATTATCGTTGTGAAAGGGTACTTTCTTTTGTTTAGATGTGAATGTTTAGCCTGAATGGCGCCCTTCAGTTGGTTTAGTACTGAAGCGTAATACTCCCTAGTGATGGTCTTGTCTTTTGTTAGGTAGTCTATGAATATTACACTCACGAGAATTCCAAATAATCATTGCCATTACTTTTCCTGCAAATGGAACCTTTGGCCCATTTCACCTAGTGCAACCCGCTCTTTAGATTGGTGCTTCGTCTTTGTGGTATAACAGTGAATCCAGGTTCATCTATTGTGATAAAACATCGAGGAAATTGGCCAGAATCGCGTTTAAATAAGGTTAAACATTTTTGATAAATGTTTATTAGAAAATGTCTTTGATCCACTGTTAATTTTTTCATACCGAAGACATCATGTAAAATGTAGTGGACATGTGATCTCTCGAGATGTTTACAATGTTAGTAAACTCGCGTACCTTAAGTGCGTGATAATTTAAGACATAATTCTGAATTTTTGTGACGATTTTGTTGGTTTTTCGGTGTCCCGAGCATTCAACAATCTTCAATGAATGTACGACCATGTTTAAATTCAGCAGCCCATTTTTTTTACAGTTAAAATGAAGGAGAACCATTCCTTAAAGTGAAATCTTTATTAAATCTGTTGAGTTTAAACCCCCTAAATCAAACTATTTTATTACACTTCGAACTTTTATTATATTTTCTTACACTTCGCATCTATAAGTGCGCTATCGAACGAATCGTACTTGATAAATATCATAGTCATTTGGGCAATCTTGCGCTATCTCTGTGGAAGACTGAGAACTTTTCGAACGACCCTGGTATGTTAAACGTTATTTGTACAAAATATCGTTAATATATCTTTGATGAGGTAGAGTTATGCGTTAAAACGGGGTTGAATTTGTTGAAAAGTTTCGCGACAAACGATAACATACAGACTGAAAGCGGCAAATTTGCATCGCAGAAGACCTTTAAGTGTTCCCAAACTAACCCTTATGAACATATTTTTATTTAATTTTCAATTTTTTATTATTCTCTTATTTATTTTTATTTACTAACTTTTACTAATTTTAACTATTTACTACTTTTACTTTATTTATTTAACTTTTACTATTTACTAATTTTAAAACTATTAAACTAATCAGATGATGTTTACAATTTTAAGGTTTTAATGAAAGATGTTCTTCGACCGTATGTTCCTGAATATAAAGGGCTGGTAGCTAGTGATGATGGTGAGTCTGAATATATCCAGTTACAAGATCTGTTGGGCGATTTTATATCACCATGCGTGATGGATTGTAAAATTGGCGTAAGAACATACCTAGAAGAAGAATTAGCTAAAGCTAAGGAAAAACCTAAATTAAGAAAGGTATATCGCAGATATTTTAATTTATTTCTTACTTATTTAAGATAATATAAATGGGTTTAGTTCGTTTTATTTTAGCGTAAATGTTGCAATAATTAAAATGGCTTTTCACTCTTCTTGTAATAAAATATTCTCCAAAAAATATTTTGCTTTATTAACAATTTATTTACTCATAATTATTAATTAACATTAAAAAATGTGAAACTTTTTCATTGCCGATCGTTTTATGTTAATAATTACATAGAATTTGCTGTTTAGTCTATGATTAATATAAACATGTTATATTTCAGGATATGTACGAAAAAATGTGTCAAATAGATCAAAATGCACCATCCGATGAAGAGCACAAAATGAAAGGTGTCACCAAACCAAGATACATGGTGTGGAGAGAAACCATATCATCTACGGCGACTCTTGGATTCCGGATAGAAGGAATAAGGAATGCTGATGGAACGAGCACTAAAGATTTTAAAACTACAAAAACAAAAGAACAGATAATGTCTGCCTTTATTAAATTTACTGATGGATTTCCTCATGCTGTGGTGGGTATTTATAATTGCGTCGTTCACGAATTGTTGTGCCTAACATAGTGCTTTTGACTGACTAATGAGATATGCAATGATTGATATTACGGCCAAAAAAAATGTTTAAGCATCTGTTTTATTTCATTCAAGATTTATTTAGTTTATTTCACAATGTTTGCTATATAATAAAGAATTTTTCAATCAAAGTGTCAGAACCTGGAAACGTAATAGCAACAACACTGTTTGAAGTGCAAATGTCACTCATAGACTGCTATGTTCAGTACTCTATTATGTGTGTGTCTATTGTGTCAATTCACCATGAATTCAAAAATGTGTAGAAATTATTCTTAATTAACATCAAAATGCGTATTCAATTCACCAAACTCTTCGAACGTTGCGTGGAATTTATGGTCGACATAATTGACGGTCTGTTTATCGTCTCGTCGAAAAACTTGAACGAACTGGCTCAGTTGCAGATGAGTCAGTAGCTGGATATCGTCGGACTTCCCGATCATTGGAGAACATTACTGTAGTTAGACGGAGTGTAAGAGAGGATCCGAATTTATTTATTTCATATGCTTGTGGAACTCCTTGAGGAACTCAATCTTCTTAATTGTCCACGTCGAGAATTTTGCATCACGATCTTCGTTGTAAGTCTTACAAAGTTCAATTAACTGAACAACTAAAGCAAGCTGAAGCTAAAACAATCATCTGCGTCGAATATTCACGAACTGGGCTCTAGGGGAGTTGGAAGCCCTCTAGGGGAGTTGGATATTGGACTTTGGAGAAAAATAATATTTTCCGATGAGGTGTACTTCTGGCTTAATGGGTTTGTGAACAAACATAACTGCAAAATTTGGGCCGATGAATATCCTCATAAAGTCACTGTGTGGTGCGGTTTTTGGGATGAAGAAGTGATAGGACTTTAATATTTTGAAGACGATAATGGAAATTGTGTTACTAATAGAATATCTTTGGCTTGAAGAAAACAAAGTTTTGTGGATTTTATCAACTGGCCACCAAGATCATGCTATCTCATGCCCTTGGATTATTTTTTGTGAGCTTATAGTAAAACTCCGATTTACAGAAATAAACTCCGAATAATTCTTGACCTTTAACGAAATATTGAGCCCACCATTGAAAACATACTAAGCGATTTGTGTGAAAGAATAATCGAAAATTATATCTCCAGAATACATTCAACCAGACGAAGCAGAATGACAATTTAAATTAATTAATTATTACAATTTAATTAATTTATATTACATTATTTTCAAAACATAATGCCATTATTTGTTCTTCGAGATAAAATAAAATTATTGAATTATCACTCATAGTTAGCACTGTAGTATCATTGGAGTTATCATTTGTAGTTATCATTTTAAAGATCTGACACTCTTTTTTGACAACATTTTATATTAAAATTGAAGAGATTTACCACTAAACACTAAATCACTTTTTTTGAATTGCTCGACGCACGTTTCGCTAACCATGTTAGCATCATCAGGAGATGATTAAATCATTCAAGTTTAGTGTTTCACACCAAAGGTTCCAATAGAAGAATTGAACATCTTATATGTAGAAAATGTGGATAAATTAAGTTATTTAGTAACTAAACTTACAACTTTACGTGAATTCCGTACCACGATCATCAGCTAACGATCAATATTGGCACCGGGCTATCAAATTTAGCATTAAGTGCGAATTGGAAAATATCGTGATCAAAGAAACTGTTAATTTGGTCCGTAATATGTAAAATTTATAGCAGAAATATGTGACTTTTTTATCACTCAATTTCGACAATCTTTTGCATCATGGACTGCGTTTCTCTTAAAAAAGTTTCTGCTTGTTGACTGCATATAATATTAACGACTGATCAAAACATATCACTCAAATAACCACTGAGCTGAATTTGGCGCTAACACAGATTAGGTGAAGTTTTTGGAAAGATCTGTGATAGTGGATGAAACCAGGATCCATAATTTTGATTCAAAGTCAAAAACCCTGACATAAAGAGTTTACCGTCTTTATATTCCTTCACCTTATGTGGATCTTAGTTGGATATCGAAAGTTCAACGATTAAAGAAAATCTATTTACAAATACACAAGACAGAGAAAAATAGTATCAGGTATTGGTTTGAAAATTTTTAGGCAGCAGGCTTTCTATTCTCTAGATCGAGCTGTAATTGAATTTTTTTAAGCAGAAGGAATATTCACGGAAAACTAATTTCTTCGAAGTGTAAGTCACAATTGCTGATATACATGGGCTGCTGGCTGGCAGGACAAGAACATAATTCGAACCTCTCGTCATCGATATACTAAATAGTATTAACATTTAGGAGATTGAAAGCAAAGCAAATGTTGGAAAAAAAATTGTTTCAAACATCCCCACATGTTTCCTTTAATTTCTAATTTATTTCAATAGAATAGGAACAATAATTCGTGAACTTTTCTCTTATAGATTATTGAGTGTTGATTTATAATAAGGTTATTTTTTAGCCTAAATACATTCAGAGGTTGAAAGCTATAAAAGCTACTTTGGAGCAATCGACATTTTTTGAAACTCATGAGGTAAGTGTCAATAATATCCAAAGAAATAATCCAACACAATGGTTATAGTTTATAGGGAGTTAAATATTATTTTTGACTTTATAAAACTTTTTTTAATAGTCTTAAGTAAGAAGTTAATTACTTTTCTGTAACGACTGTTTCAAGGATATGCAAGTTTAAACATTCATTTTTATAAAACATCGATTTTTTGTTCGCAGTCAAAAAATCTTCTGAAAAATTTAACAAATTCATGTCATGTTTTATATATATTCTGTCAAATAAATACTAGGAACTGTTTAATAAAACACACCTTCAAAATAGGTCCCATTTGATGTGATACACTGGTGCTTTAACTCCTTCTGCAAGTTTTGTTTTATGGCTTTAATGGAGTTATAACTTCTTCCACAAAGTGGAAATTTGAGTTGGAAGGATAAAAAAACGCCATTTTAGATAATATCTGGTAAAAAACTGTATATTCAATAGCTTCTGCTAGACTTTGGTCAAAAATTCGCGTACACCGATTAATGTATGGAACGGTGCATTATCGTAGTGTAATATCCAAGAATGGTTCTTCTACAAATATGGTCTTCTTCGGCAAACATTCTCTCTTGTAATGAACTCCTAGAACATAACGCCCTGATCATATTCTTTGTTGAGTTTTTTACATCCGGACGGAATTTCGACATCATGATAGTCGAAGAAAATAGTTAACCTAATTATGATTTTCGAGAGACTTTGACGTCGAATGCTCTGTTTCGGTTTTATCAAATTATCAAAACACTATTTCGAAGCTTGTTGGCTGCTTTGCGTGTCAAATAAATAAATTCACATTTTTCTTCAACTCTTATGATGAAGCTGCGCTTTTTTTTTGAAAATGTAGGTTCTTTTCAACAAGCCATGACGTCTCTCATGCCAAAAACAAAAATTGAATGGTATGGTATGAACGGCCATCACACATGCATCTAGTGATTTTCCATAATCATTTCCTTAATTTTCGTCAGTCAAAGACGTTGATGGTCGACTGGTGTCTTCAACTACCGCTCGGCATTCTTAAAAGCTTTGTACTATTCATATTCTCATATTTTTTCGATAAAAATGACCATCTCGAACAGTTTAAACGATTCAGCACCAGATATTTCGTTGTCAATACAAAATTTTGGGAAAACTCTTATTTTTATTCATTTTAAAAAATTGTGAAGTGCACTTGAAATCAATTAACCTAACCTAACTAACAGCTGTAAATAAAATAGTCGACAGATAGCGAGAAAGCTCTACGTGACACTGAGGAACATTGGTCGTGACTTACCGCAAAAACTTTTTCTTTCTTGTTTTATGTGGGATTTATAAATTAACAGTTCTCGGTATTTACATCTTGGTAGTTGTTTCTATCGAAAAACTAAAATATGAGAAAACAAAATATGAAACAAAATAGGTGATGAAACTTACATCTCCTGATGAAATTAATTTGTTAAGTTTTGGTAATGAATTATTAAAATACTTAACAAAATGTTTAAATCTGTTTTATTTTATAATATTTCATTCTTATTTTTAATTAACCTAGGGCGTACACGTTAATTTGATCAACTTATTTAAACTGAAATTTAAAATAACGCTAAAAATAACTTAAATACATTAGTAAAGTGATATTAATACCACCCAATCTTTTTGTTTAACCTTGAGCGTTTATTCAATATAATAATTTAGATGAGTCTTGATTTTTTTATGAAAAAAATTTACATATTTCAAAACATTTACATATACAAAATTCTGTATAATTATATCAATCATATGTGAGCCATTAGCAGCAATGCTACTTTGTGCTCTTTTTAACAGATTTTCCATAACTTTTCCCACATATCTGGTGTTAATGCGGGGATTTTAGCACGGATAGGCTCAGAAATTTCAATAAATGGCTTATTAATAATTTGAAATGAAAATTGTCAATTTTGTAGAAGTCGTTTATGATAGAATTACAATACGAGTTTTATTGTTTTACAAAATATTCTCCGCGATGATCGATACGCGGTTGCATACGTTTGAACCAATTTTCATAGTACTTTTTCTATTCCGATTGAGGTATCTCCAAAACATGCATTTTGAACCCATCAATCGCTTCTTGTAGCGTCGAAAATCGTTGACCATGTAGTTTATTCCTCACGGAAGGGAATGAAAAGAAATCATTGGGTGCTAAATCAGGACTGTAGGGCGGATTATCCATTACTGCTGGTTGTTTTTTCTTTTTTTTTTTTTAAAGACTTGCAAACAATGGTTAAGTACCATTCAAAGTTGACCGTTCTACGATTCTCTAGTGCATCGTTTATCAACCTGGAGGTAGCGACTCCTAGGGAGGTCGCAATGTGTTCAAAAAAAAAACCAAGTATCCTTTTATTAAAGTATTTTTAATTTAAAAACTAGTGTTAGAAAATTATATATTACCAGGTAATAACAATATAATAAAATAAACTTTAATAAAGTAATCGCAAAAGTTGTTTGAAATAATAATTTTATGCGAATGTTGATTTTGTTTTTCACATACGTTCACATCGTTTTTCTATGCGTTGATCATTATTGCAAACACTGGTAAAAGTAATATATGAACAAGGGGTTACACAAGTCTTGTAGTTCGGTATTTGTGGCTGTGTGCGGTATATCGATATAAGTGTAACGGCCCATTCACACAAACATTCGTCAGTGACAATTCGTCATTTAATACAAAGACAAATATATTCGATTTTTTGTGATTCGTAAGCGAGTGAACATACTTGTAGGATTTTATAAGACATTTACAAATAAAATCTTCATAAATAACAATACTGAAAAAAGGACAAATCGTCGCCGTGTTAATCTGCCGATGTAAAACTTTGATAAATGTCAAATTAACATATTGTAGTGAAGGAGTTGCAATGTTTTTTACTTACTTTTTTGGCAATTAGTGGGTAACAATACTAAACAGGTTGAGAAACGATATTCTAGTGGTACTGTAGCTACATGCCCATTTATCCCAAAAAAATGGGCGACCATTTGCTTCGAAGTACTTCTTGCGCGAACAACTTTTGTTGGGTTTGGCTCAGTTTGAAAGACTGATACAGTCGACTGATGTTTACTTTTGGACTCATACGCATATATCTAATATTCGTTACCTGTGTAGATGTTATACACGGCTTTTGACACACCACAATTGTATTTTTTAGCATTTGTTTACACCAATCGACACTGACCTTTTTTGAGCAATTGTCAAATTATGCAGAATCCAACGCACACAAATCTTTTTTACGGCTAAATGTTCATGTAAAATCTTGTGTATGCTTGTCATACTAATGCCCAGGGATGCCTCAATGTCGCGATATGTCACATGACGACCTTGCTTTGTCAGTTCGCACATAGTATCGATATTTTCTGGCACAACAACCGATTTTCGACGACTTTCTTTAAATTCGTCCGTGAGTGAACGACGGCCACAATTGAATTCACTAAACCAGTGATATACAGTGGTTTTAGATGGTGTTTCATTCCCAAAAGTCGAAGTGAGTTGATCGATGCAATTTTGCAATCATCGCACGAAAATTCTCACGAGTTAATTGCATTTTTGACCTAGATAAAATGTTTAAGTCAACAAACAACACAAATAGCGTCCGTATGATAAAACGTTCTGAGAACGCATACAGTCAAAAATGTCAAACTTTACGATGTATATTTCAGATGGCGCTAGCAGCACCATTGATTCCAATTTTGATCACAAAAATAGCAACCCTCGCGTTCTCTTCGCGTATTATTCTCTACAGACAGCAGGTCTTGAACACAGCGTAAAATGTGTGAAGAAATTCTCAGTTGTGCAGCACATCGTCTAATCGACTTTTTTTGAAACTCTTCAACATTTTGCTCCATACTGTAATATGTTCAATGCTTCGCACTGTTCTAGGAATTGCGATGCGGGGTATATGCGTTTTTTGAGGCGCCGAACGATCAGGATATTTTCGCTTAGATTTACGTTGAGTCAATAATCATTATAAATTATGTCTTAAATGTAAATTTGAATGCGTTCTTTTAGCATATATTTAACTAAAATAAAACGTTCACGCATACTCTACACATCAACACACAATAGCCAAACCCAAACTGTCACAAATATAAAAAAAAAATGCCGCCAAAACAAAATGTTAGCATGATACTTGCTCCTCCGGATAGAATATAGTCCAATTGTATAACTGTTAGAACTGCTCTAGTTAATGTAGATGGAAAGAAATCGTGTAATTCAATAACCCAATTTGGCCCGAATGTAACATTCTTGAGCTGGATATAAAATCGAAAATTTAAAAATGTTAAAGATAATAATGCAGAAATAATGTAAATATATGTTGCATGAACTATTCGATGCATATCTATGTTTTAAAATACGTACGTAAGCGGTATGTAAATAAAGTAATACGTTTTCTTATAGCTATTTTATTCAATTGAAATTATAATTCTACATTAGTTGCCATGGGTAGTTACACAGCATTGAAATTGTTTGTCCACTCTACATAGCAGTGTTTGAATTCAGATGTTGCTGGATTTAGATATAGGCTGGTATGTCCTCCAATGTCCCAAAATGGTTTTTTTTTAGATTAATTTTTTAGGGCCACAAATATTCAAATCTGGCGAACAAGGGGACTGCGGAATCACAGTGATTATTAATTAAAATCGCTGTGCAGCACCAAGGTGTTCTTGATGTTTGATCTCACATAAATAACTCGAATCTTTCAACAAATTCTCGGTAAAATGCTGTTTTGCCATTTGGCCTTGAGACATAAATTCCTTATGGACGACCCCCTAGTTATCAAAAAAGCAAATCAGCACGCTTTTTGTCTTTTATTTGCTCTGAGGCTTCGTTTCCGGGTCTTGTTAAAAATATCTAAGATTTTCTTTAACAATGACACGTTCCGGAAAATGAGGGTCACTTTCAATCAGTTTCAAAAAGTCAAGACTTGTTTCCCTCCTGTTGTCCTTTTGATTCTGCGAAAGGTTTTTCGTAATCATTTTCGCGCAGATTTTCGCTACGAGGGTCATCTTCAATTGAGTCTTTGCCTTCTGAGAATGTCTTAAACTACCTAAAAATATGGTCCGTTGAGAAAACAGTATTTTGTAGACCTGGCGAAGTTGTGCAAACATTTCCGTCGCACTGTGCTCAAATCTGAAACAAAACTTGATAGCGCATCCTTGCTCACTTGTTGTCACTCATTTTTAAAACGAGCTAGTAAAAGCCGGTTTACGAAAATAATTGGTGCGGATCACCAAGTGACACTGGAGAGTTTAAACTCGCAGTGAAGACGCCAAATGGGATCTGCCTCCTCTTCAATAGGGAAACCAACAGTGTTACCAGATCGAATTTTACGCCAACAATCTGATTACTTTATTTGTACACCTCGTAAATGTAAAGGGTGTTACAATAAGAGCTCAAGATGTGAATTTTAAATAAAACATGTTTTTTCTAAGTATTCTAAGTATTGACATATTTATTGATTTATAATGTAGACATTTGGAAATTATCTAGGGAACAACACATTCAGTAAATGGTCGCCTCGGCTTTGGTGGTTCACGTGTACTTTTCTGGCGAAGTTTTCAATAATGGTTTTGCATAAATGTGGCGGTATTTCGTTGATACAGCGTTCAATTTCGGCCTTCAGTGCTTGAGTGGGCGTGGACTTATTGGCGTAAACCTGAAACTTCAGAAAATCCCACAAAAAAAGCCTATAGGTCTTAAATTGCAAAATCGTGGCGGCGAATAGTGGTTACCCTAAACGGAAGATGACACTCTCTTCGCAGTGCATGGTCTGTTGGCAGAGGTTGTTGAGTCAGCTGAACTTTGTAAGCATGGAGGTGCAAATCTTTAATGAGAATAGTGTGAAGAGTGACTGTTGAAATGTCAAGTTCTTGTATACGATGACGAATCAAGGACTACTGAAAACTACATTATTTCTACTGAAAATCGGACGCTCTGTACGAATCCTCGCAACCATACTTTTACTATTTTGATAGTAATATTTAACATAAGGACGCTTTGCTATATCGTATAACGCTTCATGTTTATTAACTTCTATATGTTTCTTATCGACCTGCAACAATTCTTAACCTATCGAGTCATAACATCCAAAAGAGCACGCAATTCAAATCTTGCGCTCTTATTGTAACACCCTTTACATATTCCGATGACTACAAAAATTCGCGGAATATCTTCTAAGAAAAAGCGCGGGAAGTATATCCTTCAAAAATGTCAGTGAATACGAAATGTATAGTTTAAACGGACCTATACATTATTTATTTCAAACGAAGTAATTGAAATAGTTAAAATGAAATTATTCCTAAAAATTATAAATTATGACTACAGAATGGGAATCAATAAATAATTTACTTTTATTTATATTAGAAACTTTTCATATTAGTATCACATTGGAGGTTATTCGTTTTAGTTAAACACTCATAGTATATTAGTAAAGGAGACGTCTGTAGGTTGGGACAGTCCGTAGGTTGGGAGAGTACTATTTCTCATTTTTTTTCCTCTATCGACCCTAATGTTTTTACTGTCAAGTTCTTTATTCATTACGAGCAAATTTTTCACATGAGTAAAATTTGCTAGCTCGTGTTCCTTGTGTATGAGCCGAAGCAAACCAACACATTTGTGAAAAAAAAATTGTCGAAAATTTCCCATGACTGAGAAAAGTGCATTTTTTCATAGGGAGAAAAAGGTGAATATAACATTTGTACCATAGTTTTTTGTCTCTTTTATAGTCCTGAATGGATTTTGAACATATCTTTCATAGGGAAAAATTTTCATGTCATTTCAAAATGGCCACTATGTATGTAAGTTGGGATAGTTGAGCCACCTAGGTTTTTTTGGGAGCAACGGCGCATTATTTTAATGGATGTTACTGTACATGAAAGTGAAGAGCCATCAACATCAAGTGCAACCCAACAATCATTGTCACGTTCCTCAAGTCTTTCGTTTTGTCTAGGGCTGGACCAGTTAGATCAGCAACACCTTTCGAAAAGTCCGACCACGGGCGTAAGCCAATGAAAAGCGCCATTCTCACTTCACTCACTCAATTCAGAAAATGTTGCCGTGCTCAAAGAAAAGCGAAAGGCGAAGGAAGATAGTGCAAAGAAGCGATGACAATCAACACAAGAAACGCCTGTTAAAAAGCGAGGCCAAACCAATGCGAAGACTGCCAAATCAGTGCGAAAATCATGGTGATCAGCAGATGTTGACTTTTGTATGATTTGCATGAGAAATTTGCCAACCAAATTAACTCGCTACAATTCCGTTGAATGCAACAAGTGCCAGCGACCACTTCATGTGAAGTGTGTAAATATGACTCGCAGCTATTATACCTGGCAAAATTGCGACTCTGACGAATGCTAGCATGTATTTGATTTTCTTTATTGTGTTTTTTATGGCCTTTAAATACATTAATCGACTATAAATTTCAAAATGTTGCGATATTATTTAACTTTTCGAACCATTTTTGCATTTCTATAACTGTCGCAATTTACGGACCACACATTTTTTTGGGCAAAATTCACAAAAAATTGACAATAACTTTTTAATTTTTGAAACTATGAAATAATTTTCTTCGGCAAAAGTGTAGCCAAGAATATTACCTTTCCAACAGTATATATAACTCCGAGAAAAATGTATGTAGTCGAATGCTATTGCAAAAAAACAAAACTTGTCCCAACCCACGGACGTCTCCCTTATAATTGCTAAGATTTTCAGTATTCGAGGGTCGTTCGAAAAGTTGTGAACCTGTCAAATTCAGTACATTTAAATAAAGACGCTATATTTAATCAAGATTGATTATTTTTGTGGGTTTATATTAAATCTCTGGTTTACAGCAATAAACCCCAAATAATTCCAGACCTGAAACAAAACATTCAGGCCTTTTCAGTGAAGGAATTACGAAAATTGGGTTTTCACAATGCATTCCACCAGACGAAGCCGAACGGGACATTTGAAAGATGTTATTTTCGAAACATTCATTACTTATTTGTCCTTTCATGATAAAATAAAAATTACCAGATTATCAATTTTAGTTATCATTGTGCCTGATTTTAAAGTTCTTACACTTTTATTAGACAACTCTTTATATATTAAACTATGTAATAAAGTATAATTAATATTTATTTATTGTTGTTTTAGGTTATTGGAAGTTCCTTACTATTTGTCCACGATCGTTACAATGCCAATGTATGGCTAATTGATTTTGCCAAGACCATAAAATTGCCCATTGATATCAAAATAAACCATAATTCCAAATGGAAGGTTGGGAACCATGAAGATGGTTACTTAATCGGAATTAGTAACATAATAAAAATATTTATGACGGTTTTGGAGAATCAACCCATCAGCATAACACCACCACTATCACTTCAGGATCCTCCAGAATTAACTTCAGAAATTGAAAACAAGATTAAAGGGAAACATGAAATCGACCCCACCTTGGAAAATACTTGACGCTCTATATTAAAACAAATAATTTTATTATTGAATGAAAGAAATTGAGAATTGTGTTACAGAATGATTGTAAGTCCTTATTTATTTTTACATTATTGGAAAAAAAAGAATGTTTAGAGCCGAAGTAGTTTCTACAACACAACCCATACGCTTAATGATAGAATTATTGTCTTACCGATGTGTTATACATATTGGTAAACTAGTTTCACTCAAGAACTTGACTTTATCAAAGCTTTATTCAGATATTATCCATTAATTAAGCCATTTGGCCGTATTTTAGATTTATTTATATATATTTTTTTGTTTTTAATTATATATCGAAGTATCTAAAAATGTTTTCGGATAACCACAAAAAATAATTCAACTTTTAAAAGAAAAGTTGTTTATTACAAAAAAAAGTAATTTGTTTTGATGTTTAATTAAGTATTAATATAAATAAATTTAGATACGAAGAATATCTACTTAGTTTATTTTTACGTATGTCTGAGGACAAAAAGATGGAAAATAAAATTTATTTAAAAGTGGATTTTTCTTTTTTTGTGCCTCTTTTAACCTTAGTATAACAGTATTTGCATTGTTGAGGTACTTAGTTATTTACTATTTAAATTTTGGCCCATTCCTAAGCCTCGCAAATGCTGGTTAACGATATTGTAGGATACTAGTAATTCCCCTGAACGTTTCCTAGTACTTGTTTTAGGATCTGCAGACGAGGATCTTCTCCTATCTAGAAGACGCATGTCTTCCTACCGGGACTTTTTGAACCAAAGCTGAGCGGAGCGGATAGATACGGCACCTTCCCCTCTACTTCGCAAATCTTACCAGCGGCGCCAGGGACTTTGAAGCGTCGTCAGGGGCTTTTTTCAATAATGTCTTAAAATTGCCATAATTTTGCGCCCTATTTCATTCATTTTAACGTTTTTATTAAAAACCGTCCACTGAATATTTCGCACTGGAATTACCTTAATACTGAAGAAGGAATATTTATTTGTCTGAGCAGTAAGTTCAAATGGGACTAAACCTCCAAGCAGTGAAGTATTTATAAACAAAGGAAAAACGCAAATACTTTTGTTACACCATAGTAAATATATTCTAAATATTCTAAATTTAGTTTTGTTCTTTTGGTCATGGGATAACTAACTCAAATATTCTATTTAAAGAAATTTACAACTAAACACCGAATCATTTTTTGAAATTCTCGACGCACGTTTCGCTAACCATGTTAGCATAATCAGATTCGGTGTTCAGTGGTAAATCTCTTTAAGTTTACTGTTTACTTTGTTTTACACCGAAGGTTCCAATAGAAAAATTGATCTAACTCAAATATATTTTATTGGATTTATTTTGAATTTTTGTGTACACTATGACGTTATTCCATTTATCCATTATTTATCATCAGCCTATTGAAGTCCACTGCTAGACGTAGGCATTCCTTAAGAGCTTCCACTATGTTCGGTCCTGCGCCGCCTGTATCCAGTTTGTTTTGATGCGTTTTAGGTCATCAGTTCATCTGGCGGGGGGAAGTCTTTTATTTCTGAAGACTTCCGATCTTGGTCTTCATATTCGAGGATTCGTTTTGTTTACCGCTTTCGCAACATGACCCGACCAGTTCCACTTCAATATCGCTAATCTTTCTACAGCATCAATCACTTTCATTTGTTTACGTACTTCTGTGTTTGGTATTTGGTCTCTGAGAGAAACTCCAGCATTATCCGGTCCAGTGTTAGTTGTGTCACATATCTGTCTACTTGTTTGTTTTGTCATTGTTGATGTATCTGCACCATATGTGAGAACTGGGAGGACACACCGGCCGACAATTTTTATCCTCAAATAAACTGGCCCCTCTAACTTTAGTATATATCTCAGATTTCCGTAAACAGCCTACACAGTTCCAATTCTTCTAGAGATGTTACGAGTTTGGTTGCTTCTGCTGATGCTGATCTCGTATCCCAAGGACTTGAAAGATGTAATTTCCTCTAATCTGATGTTATCGATGTAGAAGCCCTCGCCGAATACCAGGTTTGTCATATTTGGGTTTTTGTGAAGTTGATTTTGAGTCCCATTTTTTGGAGACTTCGTTGAGATCTTTTAACATCAAAATAACATCATCCAGATGATTGGTTATTAGGATTAGGTCGTCGGTGAATCTCAAGTGGTATAGTTGTTGGATGAGGATAACGCTCAAACGCAACAACTCTCTGATCAATTAAATGTGAAACGAGAAGCCGTCTCTATAGGTTTGAAAGTTATGAAAAATATCCAGACATGAAAAATATCCAGAAGATGGTAAAATGGGTTCCACATGAATTGAATGAAAGACGGCAGAAAAACCGAAAAACCACTTGCGGAGTGCTGCTCGCCAGGTACAAAAGAAGGTCATTACTCCATCGCATTGTCTGGTGATGAAAAGTGGATATATTTTGAGAATTCTAAGCATAAAAGATAATGGGTAACTCCAGGCGAATGATCGACATTGAATCAAGCTTTGCGTGAAAAACGATCAGAGTATCAAAAAAGGTAACACAAAGTGATTTTGCTTCATGATAATGCACCATAACACATCAAAACTGGTCAAGGAAACGATTGAGGCGTTTAGTTGGGAAATAGTTTCGCATGCATGCATACTTACCTGACTTGGCTCCGTCCGATTATTACTTATATGCATCGATGGGACACGCACTGGCTGAGCAGCGCTCACTTCTTACGAAAATGAATGAAAATGGCTTGATGACTAGTTTGCATCAAAAGAGCTGCAGGTTTTTTGGCATGGCATTTACAAATTGTCAAACACGATGGAAAAATGTATAGCTAGCGATGAACAATACTTCGAATAATTTTTTTTTATCATTTTCATTCAATAAACATATATTTTCTATACAAAAATTTGGTTTTCATATTTAAATACCTGGTATTTTCATGTCAATTTCGTAAAGAAATAAGTCTGAGATGACGTTCGATATGACCATGGATACTTCTAAGATCACCAGAACGTCGTTTTTATACCTAACTCTTTAATGTTATGTTATCAATTTTCTCATAACGATAGAAGCAGTAACGACCAATCTTTTTGCTATTTCACCAACACATAAACCTGTGTTTTTCATACCAATAGCTCATTCCTTTTTAAATTCGAATTGTCTGAAACGAAGTAGTGTACGAACTAGTGGTATTTTAGCACTTTTAATAGCTCAGCTTACTAGCACACGAAAAATTGCTTACAACATGATAAAATTCATGATTAATTTTAGTGTTTACGATATATGAATGCATTTTCAGTTTAATTCATATATGCATACTGGATGTTGTGCAGTATATTAGCATTTTTATAAATATTATTCACAAATTCAAAAAATATAGTAAATGATTTAAAATTAGGGACGCAATTGTAACTGAGACTATTCAGCAAGTGAACCTATAGCTTAACGTAGCTTTTGATTACGGTTATCAAACAGCAAGTCAGTACCACTCTCAGGCTATAATGCTTAACCTATGGACTACCGGAAAATCTCCCGCCTGGGGAATACCAACATAGAATACTTACTTCGAGAATGATCCGACCTTAATCAGCCCGGTTACTGGCATAACTTCGGTTCTACACAATATTTCTTGTCGGTTCTACACGATTTTCTGTTCAAATAGTGTACACAAGACTGGGTTCTTTTTGGATACATGCAAATCCTACGTATGAACCGCAATAAGTGACGGTAAATTTCGACGTCTGAGTCATTAGGTTACAGCCGATACCATCTACCGATTGGAAAAAAAAAACGTTCATTAAGGTTTAGAATAATTTCTCTTATTTTCGATTATTTTGCGTTATCCAGTTTGGTATGGTTTTATTAGCGCCTTTTTTGACATGAGTAGCCTGGATTTCTTTCAAAATTTTAAATTTGTTAAATCCTTTTATTTTGAAGCTTATTGTTATCTTAATATATGGATGTACGTTTAATATAATTGATGATGCTACTCACTCACATAGTCGCCCACACAATTACTTTCATTGAAGGAAGTCGCAGATGATGCTTCAATAGAGGTTTAGTTTATGTCGAAGTACAAACAATTTTGTTGTTTCACATTTTTATTGATATAAAGTTTTTCTTTTACTCGTTTACGTAATCATCATTTTATTACAACTCTTACTGGTCTAAACTCGACACCAAATAACCAACGTGTGCAAAAATTGATTTATTATTTTGGAGTCAAAAAATTACCATGTATTAATTGCCTACAAAAGTAATAAAAAGAAAAATAAAAAGAAAATTTTCAATAAAACTAATAAGCAGTAGTTCCTCCATGGGTCTCTATGCATGCCGGTAGGCGATTTGCTATGCTGTCAATTAAATGAACAATTTGGTCCTGTGGAATTATCTTTCATTCTTTACAAGCAGCATCTTTTAGATCTTGCATGGTAAGAGGAGGATCGTTTCGTTTCTTTATGCATGTTTTCAAAATGTCTCAAGTATCTTCAATGACATTCATGCCAGGGAATTTAATGGCCATCCTAACTTGTCCTAACTAATCCTCTTCAAGAAAATTTTCTACTGCTGCTGTTCGATGAGGACATGCGATGCCATCTATGAAAACGAATCCGTCGCTTAATGCGCCTCGGAACAGACGTACAATAGGATTTAAAACTTTCTCGATCTACATGACACCAGTAACTCTTCTCTCCAGGACCAGTAGAGGTGTCCGTGTACCCCTCATAATACCACTCCAAAACATCATGCTCCAACCTTTAACTGAGATACGCGGTTCAGACGTTTCTAGTCGAGTTTGTCGAGTCGAGACCTGGAGCTCTCCAACTTAATATTTTTCGTGAATCAGATACCAAGCCAATCTCGTCTTATCGGAGAACATCACGTTATTCCAGTTAGGACTATGACCCACCTTTTTTCGAGCCCATTGCAATCTTACATTTCTTCGTTGAAGGGTTAGTTTGGGAACACGTAAATTCTGCGATGCAAATTTACCGCTTTCAGTCTGCGTATTATCGTTTGCCGTGAAACATTTACCCTAAGCCTAACAAGCTGCCTTAATATACCACTCGTAGTTTCCAGACGATTTCTTCGAGCTATCATTGATATCTGTCGGTTTTGTGCAGCTATTGTACATCGTTTTCTATCACTTCTGGGGCGATCCTTTACGCTATTTGTCTCTTGGATTTTTTTATGAATGTTCTCTACAGCACTTTGGGAAACACCTACAATTTCCGCGATATCACTTTGATTAAAACCCTGTTGTAACAATGCAATTACTCTTGATCTGTTAAAATGAGATGTCATGTTTCTAAGCATTTTTAAACGGACTGATTGAAAAAAATTGGAAAAGAACTGAAATAAGGTGTAAATACCAGTATCAACGGAATTGGTAAAAATCGAAAAACATGTGATATCAGCAAAACAATGCTTTTGTTAGTTTCATTTAGAAACGGTCCAAAATAAATCACAATCCATTACAAATTTTAGAGTATCCTAGGAGTAGTTTTCCTATTTGTAAATATTCCAAATTTATGGACATGGTACAAAATAATGTAATCTGTCGGTTATTCTTCGATTTGTTTGTCCAACGGAGGATCCCGTTGGACACACACACACACACACATGCACACACGCGCACACGCACACCCACGCGCACACGCATACGCACACGCACACGCACACGCACACGCACACGCACACGCACACGCACACACACACACACACACACACACTTTCATGTCTCATGTGGAACACAGAGCAACCTGCGTCTCCGCCCAAATGAACATTTTTGTTAGGTGTTTGACTGGGAATGATCCCCACCCATCCCTGATATTGGTGGATGGGGTCTCCCTATTCTTGACGGGAGAGCATGTGTCGGTACCCTGACGAACTGATTACATATATATATATATATATATATATATATATATATATATATATATATATATATATATATATATATATATATATATATTTATATGACCAGATCACCTCTGGATACTGTCCAGTAGGTGGTATGTATATGTTTCTAGTTGTCTCCAATGCGTTCTGTTGAAGGCAGTCACCTCCCATTGATGACTAGCGTTAACTACAGTGGCGGCTCGTTGGTTTTTATAGTGGGAGGGCGTAGAAGAAAATAGTGCTGCTGAAGATTTATGTTTGCTCTCCCATATGTAGGAGGTGAACCAGGAAAATTAGTTAAATGAAAGAAACTGAACGGAAATAAAATAGGGTGTTTTGCCCTGAAAAATTGTTTACTGTGATAAATGCTGGAGTCGCGGCGCCCCAACGTCCTCCATATCGAGCCGTCACTGGTTAACTACCTTTAATGCTTGATGGAAAGAATCTTTGTAACTGAATACATATATGGTGAATATTTAATCAATGCAATCATTGTTCATTGTTGTTTGAGATATTTATATATTTCCTTATTTTCAATTGAATATTGTATTACGTATAAACAGTGATACCATTAATAAATAGAACATGGTAGATAATAAAATAGAGAGTGGTAAAAATCAACAAACAATATTTTATTTAAAAAATATAACAAAAATAGAATTGATTTTATTTGTTCAATTCATAAGGCACATTGTTCTAGTATTCAAGACACTATGAAGTAAATGGATAAACAACCAAGTTGTAGCAAACATTCATCAGAGTATGTTCTGGATAATATCGACCTGATACAGGTTCTTTTACTTAAACTTTATAAAATATCACATATATTGAAATATATTCGCGCTGGACCTATCGCGCTAAATTTTATAAATATTGGTCCTATGTCTTTTACTGATATAACATATGTTTATGTACAGTTTCTAATTAAGGCATAGAAAATCACAGCATTATTTTCTTCTATCACTACAACTATAAGCTGGTCTAAAACTAATTTAAAAATATAAAATAACACTATTTATCACTACTTGAACTATCAGTTCGTTCCCGTTTTTCTAACTGTTTTTGAATTGGACTAGACACAACTGAAGTACTCAAATTCACTGGCCTTACAACAAACTTTTTCCTTCCTGTCGGATAGAGAGAGTATGGAGGAGGGCCACCATATCCCTCAACAACTGGTGGTATTGTTGTTGAGGCATTTTCGGTAATTGGCCCTGATGGCGAAAACATTACATTTTCCTTTAACGTAGGTGGAATCGAACTACTTGCCTCCTGGATTAGAGAATTCCTTCTTTCATCCTGGAAGGCAACTGAAATTTTCCTCATTTTATCCTTTCGCTTCACGGGGTGGTTCAAGATATTCTCATCGGATGGTTTCAGTGAGAATCTGCGATAATTACGTACTTCAGGTGGAGTAATGTTCGGAATTAACGATGATCTTCTATTTGGCGCAGCCATAATTCCATGGCGACGACTTTTGGGGGACGACCTTTGGTCTACCGATTCCAAGGTATCAGAAGTAGTTAATGCTGATAATGCTCTAATGAAATCAGCTATCGAAGTTTGTTCTAGAATTTGATCTTGTTGGACATTTGCCATCAAGGAAGCTCTTCTAGGAGGAATATTTACTGGTATGTCCAAAGGAGGAGTTTCCATATCGTCAGGAATTTTTTGTTTTTCTGGGTCATGGTTTGTTTCATCTCTTGACAACAATCGATTTCGTATTCTTTGAAAGACATTTTCTCTTTCGGGTTTTTTGATTTGAAACACCGATTTTGCTCTTTGCCTTTTTCTAAATTCGTTGAGTCCTTGTTTTGCTTCGGCACCATACCATGTATTACCGTTAATAGCTTCATTAATAAGCACACTCGGTGGTCTAACATCACTAATTGCTCGGCGTTTTTTAGGTCTAATCTGAGTAACTCCCGGCTCATACATTTCACTGGCAAGAATATTTTTGTCAGAAAAGCCATGAATACCCCTATCTGAATCTTGTTGATTTATTGTTTCGAAACTTAAAGCATTGACAACTTTTAATAACAAACCAGTTTGGTGGAAGAATTCCGAAGTAGGTTGGAAAGTTTTATCCTTGTCGATTTTATGAAGCTCTGTATCGGATGTCACTTTATGCATTGTTGATTTATAGCATTCAGACATAGCTCGTTTACGAACAGAAATGGGAATATCTTTTTTATATATTGACAAATCTGGCCAACTCTTTCTTCTTTCTATCGTATTAGGAATAAATTCAACATCTCCCTTATATACAGGTTTAACTCGCAGAAAGAGCAACTCGTGCAAGAGAGTTCTTAATTCAGTTCGAATTTTCTTTGGCGTACTTTTTATGTTTTCGGCTAACAATCGTTCAATTTTCTTCACACGTTCACTTCTCATCGCATTTGTGATAAAACTTAAGATCATAGCTACATAACCCATTCCGCCAATGATCCACACTAACAAAAATATCTGGTAGATGAAGTATAAATATCCAAATCCGTATAAGTCATTAGTACCTGCAAGAATAAAACAAATTTTATTCATAAATACATTCTGCAATTAAGTATTAGGGGTACCCGTAAATTATGTCGTTTTTTTTTATAAATTTTAAAAACTTTGCTATCTACTAACAATAATTTGTGGATTAGTTCCATAATACACATTTGATGCTTTATGAGTTTCGAAAGCATAAAAATGACAAAAATGATATTAGTGCTGTTTGTCCTGGTGCCTTGGACAGCAGAACATATTAGCGCTGGTTAAAGAGATTTAAGAACTTGTGATTTCAGTATCTTTGATAGTAGAAAATCTGGAAGATCTGTTGAGTTTCATAAGAATCTTTTTTGGTTGAAATTGAAGATAATCGCAAACAAATCATCCTCAAAGCTTAAAACGTCATCGTCCGCAATACAAAGGTGTTAAAAACAACTGAACAAAGTGCAAAGTGAAGGAATGTGAATGCCATATTAACTTTTAGTTGAAAACAAAATTCAATACAGGATAGGTAGGGATCCTTTTCATCAACAAATTGTTACTGGAAAGGAAAAGTCGTAGCAATCCCTATAAGTTATCATCAAGACAATTACCTTTGCCCACTCCAAAACTTTAAGTCTTCACCCTAAAGGGGTGTTACTGAAATTATTCACTATGAGGTCCTGAATCCTAATGAAACCATAAATGCTGAATATTATTGTACTCAGCTTGATAAACTAAATATGGTTTTGATTTAAAAAGATTCGAAAAAGTATTATTCTGCAGAAAAATAATATCAAACTTTATAGTGTCAGAATTACTAAAGAAAAACTGAAACAGTCTGGAAAATACTTCCTTGTCTATTGTATTTTGCTGATATTTCACCTTTTCTAGATCTATGGAAAATTTTCTTGAAAAAAAAATCGTAATATTATCAAAACTGTTGATATTTTACTTCATATTTTAGATATAATATTTTACTTCAAAATGACCCGCATTTTACAAAAAAAGCAATACCAAATCTGTCAGAGAGAAAGGTTGTCAATAACGATGGAGATTTTAATGGTATTAACTTCTAAATAAAATAAACTATTGGACAGTATCAAAAAGGGCATTAGTTATTGGATTCTATTCGACTATACTACTATGCTTAAATATGAAATGCTTAATACTATGCTATAATGCTTACATATTACTGCTATGCTATAATGCTTACATATTACATAATGTTTTGTTTGAATATTTTATTTTTTGCAAGATATGATTCATTTGATCGATATTAATTTGAAGTAATAATTAAAAGTAAATATTAATCTAATACATTTACACTAAAACAGGCAAATTTACCACCGATTAAAGAAAATATACAAACTAAATCTTTAATTAAATTAAGCCTTTTTTTGATGGAATCAAAAATTACTACATGAAATTGCCATTTTTAATTTAAATAATATCAGTTCTTGATGTACGAACGACCCCTTTCCTATGATCAGTGTTGTATCGATATATTGTTATTAGTATTACATTGCAAAAATTATTCTTTTACATTTAAGTAATCAGCCACAGATTTAAATTGGGTCAGATTACTGACAAAATTGAAACGCATTGTCTCAAATAGTCAAGAGCTTTCAATTAGATGTTATCTTTGAAACCTAATTTATCTTTATCTTGTAAAAAAAAGCTATTTAACCCTTAATTAGTCGAGTGATGCCTCAGATGCCAAGAGCAAATTAAATTAAATGATAGTTTTTATCTGTTTACCTACTCTAATATGATAATGGGTATTCCCGGAGACAACACTTCAAATATATATATATATATATATATATATATATATATATATATATATATATATATATATATATATATATATATATATATATATATATATGTATGCTTCTTTTACAAGACCCAGAGTAGTTGCAGAAACACATTCAAGAGCTGCGAACGATTGGAGAACCATTTGGCTTGAAAATAAATCAGAAGAGTCAGGTCATGTTCAATAAATTTTTGAAAGTTTTTGAAAATTTTGAAAGTTGTGGATATATATATATATATATATATATATATATATATATATATATATATATATATATATATATATATCGCAGGCAGAGAATTTCAATGTAAGGGGATTCAGTGCGGGAGGTGGAATGACGCTTTAAGCCTCTCCTTGATTTTGACTGAAATTGGTCCAGTGTAAACAACTACACCTGCCAAAAAGTCGAACCGTGGGCGAAAGCCAATGAAAAGTGCCATTCTAACTTTACCGGAAACAATTTCGTTATTGAAGTCACGGAAACGATAATAAATGATTAATAAATAAAAACGATTAATTACTATTCCTCAAACATTAAATATTTGGTGTATTTACTTCATTTTCTCACGTTTTCAACAAGTTACTCGACAAAAAAAAATGTTTATCTTTAGAATATTTTCTTTAGGGTTATGTTAAATCTTTGGTCTATGCTGATAAGCAGCAAATTGACGCCTTGGAAGCCAACATATCTCGGACAAATGTGCCATTTACAGAATGTGCCATATCAGAAATAGCCTCGGCGGATATTTGTCCGAAATTGTTTTCGAGCATTAATGCCATTGAATGTTATTTCACTTAAAATAAATAGTTTCAAAGCAAATAATTTAATTGTTTAATTTTAAAAAGTAAAGTTTTGGGGTTAGAGGCGCATCAGCAACTGAGAAGGCTATTTAGCGACTGGACCTACAGCCTAATGGGGGTTCCGAACCACGATCATCAGCTACCGAAAATCTCGGTCAGCAGCCCCCTCGCGCTATCAATCCTTGGGTTTGTGCATACGAAAGTATCTCGAGAAGCCTACCGACTGTGAGTGACCAACGTAGAAAACCTCTCCGAAGGCATCCGGCCTTACCCAGCCTCGAACTGGCGTGACTGAGGTATGATTCTTTGTCAGATTTTACACTCTTACCTAGAAACATTCACAAGAATTTTTGAAAAACATTTTTGCCTAGTACGGGATTCGAACCCACTCCACATTAACTGCTGTAACGTAAGGCTGACGCCTTAGATACCACAGCTAATATGACTCCTAATTGTTTAATTTGAATTGAATATATATATATATATATATATATATATATATATATATATATATATATATATATATATATATATATATATATATATATATGTATATATATATATATATATATATATATATATATATATATATATATATATATATATATAAATAAAATAGGAGTGGCGCAGACTTATTAGTACAGTTTGCTTGTTTCTAAGAAAATACGAATTTACCGAACATTTAAAAGGCATATATATATTTGTAATAAATATTATAATTTTTTGATCACATATTTTTTTCTAATATAACTCATCAGCGTATAATTATGAATAAAATTATTTTTTATATTTAGATTAATACCATGTATGCATTTTAAAGTCTCGGTAAATTCATTCTGCAACGAACAGATTAGTTCAAATAAAATATATAAATATATTAATATACCCAGATAGATTGCCCATAGATGAGATTCTAAAGGTGATTGTATTTCTGAAAAGTAGTTGCCGTTCCAGTAACGCTACGTGAATTTCAAGCAGATATGATAGTTTTGTTTTGACAATCTTCAGCAACACAAACACTTTTTGCATGGAAAAACCATGCCACAAACCTGAGAAAAGTTGAAGTAGTATTGTAAGCATGAGTCCTGTGCTTCAAACATCTCGGACGAACGCGTACGGAACATCCCACACGAACATTTTATGATGAGAAAGCTATTAGCGCGATGGGTGTCGCGTTTGTTCATTGCGGAAAGAAAAACGGAATCGAATGATCACTTCATAGAGGTTTTAGACATTTATAAGCAGATTATGAAGTGGTTTTCGCTCTTCGATTCGTCACTACATACCAGAATTGAAGGAACAATGAAGATAGTGGGTTTTAACCGGTGAACGTGCCCCGAAGAATGCGAAGAAACACGCTTCTATCGGCCGGAGAGATCATGGTCATTTGAATCCGCCAGGCAGTATCTTCATGGACTTTTTGGAAAAAGGAAAGACAAACACATGATAGTATAATCTTGCGTTATTTAATAAATTACATAGAGAGCAAAGGTCTTCATTTGACACAGCAAAAACTGCTTAGCCACAACGACACCACTGACCATGACCCACTGATTTCCGTCTTTGTAATGTTTCGACTTTCCCGTTTGTCAAAGCACCTCGAATTGATGTCTCATCCATAATTCACGCAATTCTCCGAATTTAGTCTTTTCCGACTTATTTCTCCTCCCAAACATGAAGACTAGAATGATTCATATCAAATAAAGAAAACATCGCCTAATTAATGCACTATTTTGCAGAGTTCGACAATTCGTACTTTTTGGCAGGCATAAATAAGGGGGGGGGGGGGGTTAATTTGAAGTAAATAAAACAACAAAAATATACTTACATGAAATTTAATATCTATATATTCATCGGAAAAATTACGATATATTTATAAATTTCTTAACTTTAAATGAAATAGTTAAATTAATTTCGTTCCTCTGCGCTAAATCTAAAACCATTAAAGAAGAAATCTTCGGGTTTTTCTTTTACATATATCCACTACTTCATCTGCATGAATTTCTCTTCTATAGTGAATGTTCATGAGAGCCAAACCATTAAGTCTGTTTTCACTTGTAGTGTTTCGTAAATAGCTTTTCAGTCTCCTTAGGCTCGAGAAAGACCTTTCTGGGGTAGCAGTGGATACAGGAATGGTAGCCAAGATTTGTAGTAATGTGTAAATATTATGATAAAGGTTTTTATCGCACATATCTAGGCATTCCAAACTAGATTTCGGGGTAGGCGAGATACTTGTCATCACTGTTTTCCATACTTCAAGTTCTGCTTTAACCACTGATATGTTGCTTTCGGAAAGCAGTGACGAGTACATGGAAATTGCTTCTTCAATTTCAGAACTGGCAGTAAAATTTGAAGGTAGCACACCAGATAATGCTGATACTACTTTACGATGTTTGGTAAACCTTTCAACCAATTGTTGAATTGTATGATCAAGAAATGGAATGAACAAATTAATTTTGTAATATGTGCATACATCCAATGCAGGAATGTTCGGTCTATTTACTTGTCTTCCGACGACGCGTGGCATTCGCAGTATACCACCATTTTCTTCCAGTAAAACCTTTGCGTCTTTATAGAGATGAAGATATTCGACGTTAGTGTTGTTTCTCAGGAGTTGTAAGACATTAATAACATCATCTACCTGTTTGAATGCCATGATACGATCGATGTCAATGTCTGTAATTGTTTTGATAGCGACAATGTATAGCTCATAACTTTTTGAAGAATCACTAAACACATCACAAAATCCCAAGATCGAAGCGTACTTAGCAATTCGGCGGCTTGTTGCGATGTTTCCTTATTGTGATTAAATTGGAGTTCTTCGAGAGCATTTACAATCGCTGAATAAATTTCCCTGAATCTTATAATAGCTTCATGTTTGTGGACCCACCGTATTTCACACATTGAGAGCAAGCTTTTTTGGTTACCGACGGGTAGTAGCTTTTGAATTTTTTCTTTCAACAAAGCAGTGCGTTGAGCAGAATGTCGAAAGTAGGAACCAACAGACTGCACAATCCCAATGCAATTTCGGACATTTGCTAATGAACATGAATCAGCAATAGCAAGGTTGAGAGAGTTTGCACTACAGTGTACATAAAGAGCAAGAGGACATTCTTGGTGAACATAAGCTTGGGCACCGTGCAAATACCCACTCATAGCTGCAGCCCCATCGTAACCTTGACCAACCACATGAGAACATTCAAGTCCATGCTTTTTCGATACCATTTCGATTGAAAGCGCAAGTTTCGTTTTGTGGAAATAGGAAACTTCTACTTTCTGGGTGGGTTCCATGGCGTTTTTAAAATTTGGAATTTAAAATATTCATCCAAGATTTTTTCTTGATTCGCGTAAAAACCAACATCCAACTTAGCTACAGTTGTAAAAGATGAGGTAACAGGCAAGCTGGCCTGTTGCAGACTAGATGTAGATTCGGCAGTTGAAGGTATCGAACAGGGCACCAGCGACATGGCATCGATTTCGACATTCGGTACTGTGATTGAGGTCGAGGTCGAGGGCCCGCTTGTCATCACAGACTTCTTATCAGCATGCAAGGTAGCTGAAGCTTTGATAGCTAAATCCAAATTTGTTTTGTTATTAGAAACCCCTTGACTACACCACTTTTTCCAGTAGTCCATACCTTTAAGTTTATCACCCTTCACGTATCACGTATCTCACGTATATATCCTTAACAAGATCACCGAATAATACTGCACTAAAATTACTCACTTACACGGTATACTTAATTCTCTTCACTATTCGTTCAATACTTTTCACTTATATTCGCTTCGAGTTCGCAAGGAACAATACTGCCGTAAGCGCGGTCACGCGCCGCTTATATAGCAGCCCAGTAGTAGCCGTCCAGAAACTACCACAAACTTCCACAAAGCTTCACTCATTCCGACCGAGGGGTGTGGTGAATAATCGAGAAACAACGCGAAGTTTCCATACGATACAAAATAGTTCGACTACTCGACAGGAGATGGCGTTACTGTGCGCAATGTCCACTAGTTCGGATATATATTCAATTCAAATGTAATAATTTAACTCTCTTCACTCCCTACGCCCGTGGTAGAAGTACATATACTTAAGAGTCATAATAAATTACAGATGTGAGGAACAAAGAGAGGTATACCTGAAAATAGTAAAACTTAATAGATGTGCGGTTGGGCTACGTAAAATACTCAAATTAAAGAAGATGAACCGGAGAACAAAAATTAGATTATATTAGACGGTCCTCAGGCCAACGTTACAATATGAAAGCGAGAAATGAGTAGTGAATAAAAAAGTACAAAACATGACTGAAGTTTGATGTAGAAGAGAAATGCATTGGTATGGGTATGAGGAACAAATCAAGAAATTTAAGAATTCTTTTGGCGAATTAATAATAAGCGATGTAATAAAGGTTAAAAGTTTAGTTACAATAGGCAGACTACTTGGAGATGATTGTAGGAGAGGGATTAACTAAGGAAATCGATAGGAAGCTATTACTATGGAGGAAGAGAACAGGAGGACCCAAATGGAAGTGGTGAGATGCAATCAGGGAAGATCTAAAGAGGTTTAATAGATAACAAAGATGAAACGCACTGTCAAGGGCAGAAAAAACAATGGAAAATATTATAAGGCTATGGGACTAAATGACCAGAGAAAAGCTAAATAAATATTGTCATCTATATTTCAAATTAATAAAGGTATTTAAAATATTTCTGCTTATTTTGTCTTCTTAAAGCAAAAGTTGTTTGTCAAATCATACAGTATTTAAAGGAAGCATCTTACCTGCTACATAATCTCCAAATCCAATTGTAGTAAGAGACACAAAAGAGTAATAAACTGAGACGTCGTATTCCCATCCTTCAAAGACTGACATAATGGTGGAGGGTAAAAATATGAAGAATGTAAAACCAGGTATTAAATATAAGATAACCTGTCCAATAAGACCCAATTTTGCAAGATCATAATCCAACTTTGCTTCAAGCTTTGAATTTTTCCAACGACGATGCAGTTTGGTAAACTGTAACAAATAAAATTTCTTAGAGCTTATCAATATAACTATTTCTTTAAAATTAATAACCTTGGAAGGAAATAAAACATAAGAACATTTAATTAACATTGTTAACAATATTTTTGAGATATTGAGAAACATCTAGGTAATACCTAGACTACAAAATGTAATAAGTTTTCATAGGTTGAAAAGGAATTTGCCCTTGTTTTTTCTCGCCCCTACATTTTGTCAACTGAAGTATTTATTCGAAAAATAGCTTCTCGCTTTGTACTTATTTTAAAGCGCCATGTTTCAGCTTCATAACAAGTTATAATATGCGAGTCTACTACAACCTGAAAAATCAGCTATACTCTTGATGTCGTTCGAAAAGCATCATTTGAGGTAATGGCTTTTTTTTCGCCTTTCAAGCGAAAAAAAAAACTATGGAAACTTTGATATCGATTCTGCGGCTTTCGGACATAATGCTGTTTTTTTCAGTATTTGTAAGAAGTAGTTTCAGAAATTTCAAACGATTTTTTGGTTTAACTGATCAGAACGTTCGGAACAGTAAAAAAAGAGTCGTTAGATCTCCAATGACAATAAGAGTAAGAAGCTATAAGAGTCGAATTACTGCAAAGTGAAAATTGTTTGTCGCTGCTACCTGGCCAGTGATCTAAATATCAGAAAAATATGGAAGAAGAAGTTTCAACGATCTTCTGACAATTTCTTTTGATTGTCAGAAACATTTGGCACTACCCAAGATACCCGATCAAAGCACCTATTAGCAGGCAGGCAACTATATATTTACAACTGTACTACTGTGACTGGACACTCACGTGCTCCGCTTTCAAAAGATAAAGTTAAAATTTTTACAAGGAGATAAGATGAACATGCAAAGGGTGAACAATGAAATCGTGAGCTGCGGGTTTTTCACTTCAAATAACAGTAACTTAGAGGAAGTAGATACCGTTCGGTTGGTCGCCAAAATAAAAACATTATTTTCTTGTCTACGTGCTTGAAATGGTTAAGTAGTCAAACTAGCTCTATTAAAACAATAGAGTTAGTATTTCCTGTATTTGGACAGTCCTACATTCGCCCTGATAGAGTATTTGTCACAATTGAATACGAAATAAGAAAGAAAGAAGAAATTGCAACACCATAAGAATACATAAACATTTTTAAAGAACATGGTACGATTTTAAAACGTGGTAAATATATCTCCGATAGCGACTGTCCTTAAGCCAGTATCACAGTATAAATCCTTAAGCCAGTATCACAATGGCATTAGAAATTAAACCAGTGCAAAAGGTTCATTATACGTCGCGGCAACAATAACGCCATTACCATTCGAGGTGAGTTATCTTCCCGTTCAGACACAGGAGTAATCAAAGGAGTCTTTTAAAAAAAGCGAAAAAGCAGACTGCTTTCAATATTCAGCCAAAAACAATTCCTGCCGGAGTGAAACTGAAAGATCTGAAGTTGAAGAACGTGAACAACCTATTAAGCAAGCATTATGGAAATAAGTGGAAAAAACTGGAAAGTCTGGAATATTATAAACATGTTGTGGAAAAATTTTACGATAATAATATTCCCAGTGATTCCGAACGAGACAGTGAAGACGAAGACCATTGCTTTTGCAAACATGCCGAAGATATATCCATTTTGAGAGTTTAAGACATTTTTATGTGCAAATAAAGTTTCCTTTTTTTTGTTCAATGAAATTTGATTCACTTCTGTTATTTTCATCTTTAAATTACGCCAAATCCATTTTGTTTGGTTTCAAATTGCACTTAATCTACAGTTTGGTAGCAAACGCTACCAAGCACCAGTTTTAAATCCAAATTGTGATTTTATATTTATTTCAAAAGACATGGTTGTTGAATTTTTAAACGTGATTGGTCCGTATAGCAATAAACAAGTTAGTTTTAATTAAATAACGCCAAAATTATTTCAAAACAGTTTGTTGCGGTTTTCTGAAAATTATAAAAAATGGATTTAAGGGGATTTGAAATCAGATAACTCATATAACATAAATAACCATTAAAGATTCATAATTGCTTAGTCACTAATTTTTTAAATCACCCTTGCACTTTATAAATCTAAATTTCTATCCGGAGCAATAGCACTAACACAAATACTAAACTGATTTTTTTTACATGACCGTGGATGAGACCTGAATTCAGTAATCACTCGGTAATGCTAAACATAATGAATAATACCGAAAACCAAACTGAATACATTATAGAAAGAAACGTTCATAGACAGTGCTAATAAATAATTAATGAATAATAAATTGACATTTCAAGGATAGCCGGTCTACCTAATATTTATTGAAATATATTTACAGATTTATATATTTAATTAATGACCCTTGCATTTCTTTCATGAAACTTTCCTAAGTTTTATATAAATACCCGTTAGGTTAAATTGTAATAAATACGGTTTTTTTTAATATCCAACTGCATGTTATAAACTGTAAACTCTACGCAATTTTCTCTTAAATCTACTTCCTGCAATAACGGTAACGAAAAAAAAAACGGTTAATTTCTGTTTTGAAACGATTGAGATATGAATTTCATGAATCTAGGTCTTTTAAGTAATTTTTAGTATTTATTTTTTCTGTTAATGTACCATATTTTGCTAATAAATTTATTTATATATTCTGGAGTAACAAGGTGATAATATAAGCCTTACAAGGTGTAAATTTGTAAAGTAAATAGTGTCCTTGTTATGCGTTAATTCAGAAAGCATGCTAAAAAGTTAGGACTCCATACTTGAATGACGTATTGGTGGTGTAATAATAATAATACATATTGTATATGTCATTTTATGGATAAAGCAATATTATTACTATGGTTTTAAGCACGGGTGTTTTCTACTTGTAAATTTTATATTGGATTATGGCATAAAGTATTTTTTTAATATTCCAGTTTATTAAAATCTATCCTAGTAAGGACATTCAGTAATTAGTATGATTGAGTATGATGGCACCGTATGGACTAATGTAGCCAATGAACCTTCTATGGAGTTGGTCACCAAAGTGTTAGGATAGGCACTTAACCTTTGTGAATAGCTCCTACTATACTTTTTATACCTGCTTTACAATCATTACAGTGTGGACACGGCCAGGCATATTCTTAATATTCGCCTTTTTCATTTTGGACTAATATCTGATTATTGAGTTCAAAGGTAGATCAGGTTTCTTTATTAAGTGTAAATGTCACATGCATTGACTTGTTTTCATGATCGCTTATTCTCCACTTTTTTAACCACTTTTAAACTTTATTCAAGTGGTCTTGTAACATATTTAATACAATTGCTGTGTCATTTATAAATGTTGCCTTATTGGCCCTAGTAGGCAAATTAACGGTATAAATCTACAACCTGACGCAGACATAGTACAGAATAGTGTGGTTCAAGATATATCGTCGATTGAATGGCTGAAATAAACTGCAATAAAAATTGTTACAACCTCTGTCGTAACAAAACCCGGCAAAGTTGCAATAAACTTAAACAGGGCCAGGCCTAATAAAATAACAGGTAAAAAGATATCTGAAAAAATCTGGTTTAGTAGTTTCGAAATATTTTAGTTTAGTTCGCATTCTTTTCTTAAACAGTGCAGTTCTATAATTTTGATCGTATTTTTATTATTCCAAATGTGCTAAAAATGTGGCGTTCTTGGCAAGATATTGATCATTGGTCTTCCGGTACTGCTAGTTTTAAAAGAAAACATTTATCGTCCGATGCTAAGCAAATTGTTAAAAATGTGTATATTTCTTTATTGGATAGGGGGCTTAATGTAAATACAGCCGCAGCAGAAATTCTTCATTAACGAAAACGCCGTTGTCTACAGTTAAATATATTGCGACGAAGCCAGTTAAAGCCAAAACAGTTCGAAGTGATTCTGGTAAAAGCAAATGTGTTGACGAAAGCGACAACGACTTAATTCGAAGCAAAACTTATACTATGTATGAAGAGCAAACTGTGTCTACATTGCATTCATTGCAACAGCGATTAAGGAAAGATGAAACCAACATTCTTTGCAGCAGAACTAGCCTCCGGAGAATATTATCTTTAATTGGTTTTGTATATCGGACCATTAATAAAAGACAAATATTAATGGAAACACAACGATTGCGACGATGGCGGTTTTGACTACTTAAACTCTATATAAAAAATACAGATTAGAAATTCGTCCCATTATCTACCTTGATGAAACATCGATACATATAAGACGTCAGCAAAAGGATTGGTAGATACATCAAGAAAATGCCAAACCAAAGCCCCAGCAAACAGGGGAAAAATAATTACAATTTTACATGTTTCGAGGATGGATGGGTTCCAAATTGTTTACGGTTGTCCTCCGAAAATATTAAACATTCATCTGTGGACTACCATGATGACACCACAGGAGAACTTTTTGAATATTGATTTATAAATAGTCTTTTGCCCTATGTGCCTAAGGAAAGCGTAATTGTAATGGACAAAGCTAGTTATCATAACCGTTAAAAATTAAGTTCCTAATGCAATGCAAAAAGGAATATGGATGTGATACCATTGCTGCCGATATGGGACATACGGTTTACGCCTTCCCCCGTATTACTGCATTTTTAATCCAATTGAGCATATGTGGCATCAGATAAAATCCAATGTTAGAGCAGAAAACATTTATCCGACTTTAAGTGTAAGTGCTGCAACATTAATTAGGAAGGTTGAAGATAATATTCCCAAAGAAAGTTGGATACATTTGATTAACCATGTTATTAAAATAGAAGATTCCTATGTATCATTTACTAATAAAATAGAACCACTTATTATTAATATAGATCAAAGTGACAGTGAGAGTAAAACCGAATTAAATGTTTAATTAAATTTAAGTTATAATTTTTTATATTTTTATATAAATTTATTTATATTTTTATTTTTATTGTACTAATAAATTCAAAATACACAAACCAATAAATAATGTTTTAGTAATATACAATAGTCATAATAATAATTTAACAATATTTTATATTTTCCAAAATTTTTCAGAAATGAAACCACTCCGACTCTGGCGCCTTTGAAGAAACTAGGAATATTTTTATTGAAATTTATTGGGGAAATTAACATTTTGCCGAAAGGTAACGAAATATCTTGAACCGGACTATACCGATCCCAGTACATTTCTTTGGGGGGCTCCGGATTTTATTGGTAGTTTGTGTTGTTTGTTCTTATTAAATTTTCACTGGGGAATGTCTATTTTGTAGGTATGATTTTAGTAATTTGTATATATTATTATGAAATTTGATTTTTAATTTATAAAGTAATCCTTTATGTCAAACTTTATCGCCTATCCGATATAAAAATATGCTGCAGTAATTGTTCTTGCCTGGTTTATGAAATAATAATTATTTGGGCCACTGGTTTGGAATGGGTCCTATCCTATCGATGGCATTGAACAGATGTGTAATAAATGTTATTTCAGCTTTTAGTAGCATCCTTACCACCCTTTTGTGGCTCTGGAATAGCTTTTTTATGTTTTACTTATTTTTAAAGAAGTGAAAATTTATGCTTTCGTGATTTTGAGAAAAAACACATTTTGAAATTCGAACCCTTTTACATCATTATTGGAAGCCGAAGTGGCAAGGAAATATACAAATTGTGATCTAAAGAGCCACTTTAGTGTGACATGAAAGTTGTTCCAGAAATTTAATGAAAAAGAAAGTCTGTGCTGCATCAATCGAAATAAGTGGTAGTCCGAAGTGTCAGAGTCCGGTGAATAGGACGGGTGGAGTAGGACGTCCCATTTAACGTTTGCCAAATAGTTTTTTACACATTCTGTAACATGGGGCCGAGCGTTGCCATGTTCAAAACCGGCTTTAATGCGTCGTTGGGCGTATTCTGGTCGTTTTTTCTTCAATGCTTGGTTCAATTATACCAATTGTTGTCGGTATTGATCATCAGTAATTGTTTCACCAGGTTTCAGCAGTTTATATTACACAGCTCCCTTACTATCCCACCAAATATACAATAAAGCCTTTTTTCCTGATGTTGAAGGTTGGCCTGGGTCTAACCATGATTTTTTGCACTTTGAGTTGTCAAAATGGATCCATTTTTCATCACCTGTCACAACTTGATGAAAAAAGCTTTTCTTTTCTCAAGTGTTTTTTTGCCTTTCAATGTCTCTTTCCTTCAATTCATATGAAACCCATTTTCCTTCCTTCTAAATCTTTCGCAATGCGGGTAAACGTTTGGAAATTGTGGATCGGGTAACATTCAATGATTTTGCCAATTGTTTCAACGTATGAGTTGAGTCTTCATCCAATAAAGCTTGCAAATCTCATTTTCAAACTTTTTTCGGTTGTCCTCGACGCTCCTTGTCTTTTATATCAAAATTTTCAGGTTTAAACCATCGTATACAAGTTTTTGGGTCAGAACGTTTCGCTATAAGCTTCAACCAACAAACGATAACTTTCAGCGCTCGTTTTCTTCAAATGAAAGAAGGTTAGTAAACTTCCCCGCAAATCGTATTTTTCTGCTACATAATTCGACATATTCATAGCTATGAAAAATTATGTTTTTTTGCACAATAACAATTAATAACTAACTGGCTTATGATGGCGTATGTTTACCATTCATAGACGTCATTAGTCTATATGTATTAGTAACGCCATCTCTTAGGAAAATCGAGATTATTAACTGAAACACCTATTATATAATTTACATTTAAAAAGATACTGGATACAATTTGGGAGACATTTAAAATTGCTGAGGAATTATGTATTGTATAACATAATAATACTGCACTGTTCTATATATATATATATATATATATATATATATATATATATATATATATATATATATATATATATATACATATATATATATATATATATATATATATATATATATATATATATATATATATATATATATATATATGTATATATATATATATATATAAATATATATATATATATATATATATATATATATATATATATAGAACATTATATATATATATATATATATATATATATATATATATATATATATATATATATATATATATATATATATATATATATATATATATATAGAATATATATATATATAGAAATAGATAACTGAATATCTATAATTTCTTAATACCAAAAATGCTTGCAAGAGCTTAGATATAGATACAAGGTGGTTAGAACAGTTTCAACTTGTCACAGATATGGTCCAAGTATAACTAAATGACTATGGTACTTGTCAAGATGATTCGTTAGATTGCGTGCTGGGAAGTTACAGATGCATAAGTATATTTAATTGTTTATAGAGACCGAGTAAACAAGTTTTGAAATGTTCTCAAAAATTGTTAAATTAATGTTTGAATAATACAAAGCAACACATATCATATACATACAATATTCTTAACTTACAATCTTAACTAACTTTATATAACGCGCTAAAGAGTGGTAACCAAGCTGTATATATTTTATGTTAATACGTGCTTAACGATACGAATTCGACTGTGAGATGGATAGTGGAGGAATTAAATATGACCAAAGGTATAATTCACGAAATTTTGACAATGGGTTGAAACGGATAGTCTGTGCTCGACTTGCTCCTCATGCATTAAATGAGAGTCCACGAAATTGTTCGCCGTTAAAACAGCCGGACGGAACTTCACATTCCTGGAATCGATTATGGCTGGTGATGGTGACAAACAAAGCGCCAATGTACTACGTGGAAGTCTCCAGGCTCTTCGAAATTGAAAAAATTACCTTCACGAAGTTCACGAAGGAGGATTCAATAGAATTCACGAGGGAAGAAAATGTTGATTTGCTTTTATGACTCTAAAGATATTATACTTCGGGTATTAAGAGAATTGTTCGAGTGAGGACTGAATATCTACTAAAATGCACCATCTCATAGGACCGTCGCTGTGCGTGAATTTTAGGCGAAAAACAAGTCTGGGATGTTTCAACATATCTGTTTTTGCCTCATTTATGAGGCGGGTGATTATTTCTTGTTCCCGAAACTTAAACTGGCCAAGTCCAAAAAGCCACCACGAGGGTCACTGAGGTGATTCCTAAAACGACATAAAAATCTATGCTTGCGTTGCTTGAACGTGCCCAGTGGTGTATTATTGCGGAAGGGATGTATTTTGGATAAAAATAAGTGATGTTGGTAAAATATCTAATTGGTTTTTTTTATTTCAAAAGTTCCGTTATTTTTCCTGCATACTGTATATATATGAACATTTTGTTAGGTGCTTGACTGGGCCCCACCCCTTTAATTGGAGAGCATATGTTTCGCCTCTTGATATTCAGGCTCGTCAGGGTACCGACAAATGCTCTCCCGCCAAGAATAGGGAAACCCTATCCATAGTCAACAACCCATACTTTCGCCGACTTTCCGTCGGATGGCGTAGATATGCAATGTTAAATTTCCTTGGACAGCGTCCAATGAGACAACAGTAGCTGAGTGTCACGTACCGGGTTCCACAATCTCATGTGGAACACACAACAACCTGCGTCTCCGCCTAAATGAACATTTTGTTAGGTGCTTTACTGTTACGTCTTTACTAGGTCTAATGAAATCTAACATTATATATATATATATATATATATATATATATATATATATATATATATATATATATATATATATATATATATCTCCTATATACCTTAAAATTTCTTTAATAATTATATATTGTCAATTTTATTTAATTTTTATTAGTTTCTCTAAAATAGCAATTTATTTCTAGTTTGTCTGCAAAAAATTATTTTTTAGTTAATTTACTACTAGCATAAGAAAAAAAGCATTTTTAAAAATATTTTATGAATGTTTTAGGTAGTTAAATTACCTATTGAATAAGTGTTTGATTATATGTATTGGTTTTATATTGTATTAATGGGAATTATCTTTGTTAGTTGTTCTAATCTTGTTATTCAACAGCTGTTCATTTGATGGAAAGTAGTCTTTATAAATACACAGTGGCAAAATATAATATTCTAACTAAATATGCTGAATTTAGAATTTATTAAAGCCAATATATTAGCAACTAATTATTGATTAGTTGACTAGTCTAGAGACTGATCGAATGATATGTTTGATTAGGTCTTGGAGTATTTTATCTCAGGCTAGGCCTCTTCTCTTAGACCTTTCAATATTTGATTGTTACTGGGTACATTCAGAAGTCGTCTATTCCAAATGTGCTCAATTGGTGAAAAATTGTACCCAATTGAATTTATCACGTAGCCAAAGTAAAAAAAAGTAGATTCCGATGGTCTCTAAAAATCTGTACTGTTTTATTGAAAATGGAGTTCTGGAACGTTCTAAGGTATAATATGTTAGGGAGATGTTTTTTCCTCATCTGCACCTAATAACTAATGGTTGCTTATTCAATATTCAATAAATCTATTATTCAATAAATCCTGAATCTTCACTAAACATAACATCATGTTATTCTGTATCTTAAGTAGAATATCACTGTGACAATTCTGTGCGTTGGTTTATATAACTCTAGGCATATATAGCCTCTTATTAAGCTGTGTCGATTTTACAGACTTATAATAAATCATATGTATTATTCGGTTTCTTTTAAAGGGTTTTAATAGCTCGGTAAAGTGTTCAACTTCCTGTAGTCTAAGTATGACAAATTATCGAATATAATGTAAAGAAATAGACTAAATATTAAATGCTTCATGTAATAAAAATTAAACAAGTGGTTATTGCCTGTTTCATAGTCTGAACCTAATAAATCTTGTACATAAAATATTTTAATAGTTTTAACTCAAAATATATTGGACCTTTAAATATCTCTCAGCCAATATTTATTTAATGTTTTAGGATAATTAAAATATTTACTTAATTTGTTTATTTTTAATATATTTATGTGGTTTTCGTATTGGTATATTTCTATTTCATAAAAAGAGATCACTTGAGTGTGTCGAAATTTATATAATGTTTCAACGAATGCCAAATAAGAATACGTGATACGCAAAGTTATTTATATTTATTTTCAATCTCTCTTTGAGTATTTTATAATCTATTCTGTTTATGTTTCTAATATGTTCTAATTGTTTTTCGCTCTTAAATATCACATAAAGTTTACTCATACTTAAAGGATTGCACATTAGAAATCATCGTGGCCTTTAATACTGAACTGATTCTAAGTTCAGGCAGAAAACTATTCTTCTAATGTGCCAATTGGCAATTAGATTGAGGTCATTCAAATTATCTTGTCCCTTAAAAAACACTCTGCTCAAAAATAAGAAAAAGTATGGTTTGTTTTAAATCCTATTTATTTATATGAAACTTATATGGTAACAGACTGTTAATTGTAAAGTGAACCGCGACTGGGTTCATCACCTTCATGTTGACCGTGAATGAGCGGTCGCATATGCATAAAAAATAAAGCACGTTCCAGATAGCCAAAAATGGTTTTCATTAAGGAAAATCATTGGTGGAATAAACAACTGTTTAGTTACAGAACAAAATATTAAACAATGAAAATTCCTTATATAAGTATATTTATTATACTCAACATTTATTATAAATTACGGCTTAAGGGCCGTATATTATAATAAATGATGACTGTATATATATATATATATATATATATATATATATATATATATATATATATATATATATATATATATATATATATATTTCAAAAAAACGACTATTTTTTTTCCTTAAAGGTATCGAAAATATTGTTAGAAATAACGTAAAAAAATACTGTGAAAGTTAGGGCTCTTAATAATATTAATAATAATATTAAGAGGTGCCGCATCGCAACTTTCCTATTTAAATAACATTGGAAATTTCTTTTCTTTAACTTTGGAATTGAATAGCTTTTCAGCGGAACATTGCTATGGAAAGACTATTACATATCTTTATAGGAAATTGAACGTTCTTCAAAAAAGGTCTCTTACAAATTTTCGATAAATTTAGTTTCTCAAAAGTTATTCGAGACTAAATTTGAATGCATAATGAATTTTTATATTTTTTCAATTTTTCGTCGAAACTATCAAGTTTACTGAAAAATGTTGTTCAACCTTTTTTGTAGAACATTCCATTTCGTATAAATTTTCATTAATACATTTTTCGAAATACCGTATGGATCGTGAGTTACAAAGATATCTAATAGTCTTTCCACAATAATGTTCCGCTGAAGAGCAATAAAATTTCAAAGTTAAAAAAAAAATCCTATGTTATTTAAATGGGAAATTGAAATATGCGATGCGACGCCTCTTAATATTATTAGGAGCTTTAACTTTCACAGTATTTTTTTTTTCGTCATTTCTAATAATATTTTCGATACCTTTAAGAAAAAAATAGTCGATTTTTTTGTCTAAATAGTCTAATTTTCTCTAACTTTAACTCTAACTTTGTGAGTTTATGAGTATGATGACTTACAAGAAGAATTTGTGGTAAATATATTTTTATTTCAAGCGCTGCGTTCAAAATGCCTATCTGCCAAAATCTTTTGTAGTGCTTCTGCTTTCTAAAAATCGTATAACGTTTTTTATCCCTCTTGTGGCATCATGAAAAGTTGAGAGCATTTCTTCTAACGGCACTTATTCATCTTCTTCATCACTCTCAGGCTGTTTAGCTCCACCAATCTGCGCCGTAATGTCCTAGTTGGTTGGTAGAAAACGGCTATTATAGTGGACTTCAATTTTTCCAAATTAATATTATTATTAGTAAGCCCGGCACTTAATGGCAGGTTGCCCTCATCCTCTTGAACTTGCTTAATAATCCATTGGATGAGAGATAAGTCATCCTCCTCATCGAACTCACAAAGGGAGGGCCAAGCATATTTGAAAGAATTCTTACTTGTTTTTTGGGAAACCTGTTGTCGAGCCTTAGAAACCATTTCAATAGCATCCAGAATATTTATTGCTGTTGGTGATATTTTCAATGTAATTAAGATTACTGATCATAAGCTGTCGTCGATAATAAACTTTCAAACTGTGAATCACACCTTATAAAATTTGGTGGGAAAAATCCAGTTTAATGTTTTTTTTTAGATTCGGATCAGCAGAGCAGTTATCAACAAGCAATAATATGTGCCTATTTTTTCTTATCAGTTGTTTGTCCTATGATCTTAATTCACTTTCGAAAATATCAGCGGTCATCCACGCTCGCTTGTTTGCTGTATAATTAACAGCTAATTTTTGTACGTTTTTAAAACACCTGGGTTTGGTAAATTTCCCAATACCTAAAAGTTTGCATTTTTCAGTTCCGGTCATGTTTGCGCACGCAAGAACGGTTATTCTTTCCTTCGATAGTTATCCCACGATATATTTTTCACCTTTAAAGTTAATTGTACGATCTGGAGCAACTTTGTAAAACAGACTAAGTTCATCAGCGTTAAAAACAGCGCTAGCATCATAATTTTTACGATGTGTATACATTGGCAGTTTCTCCATGAATTTTACTAGAACTTGTACCGCTTTTTGAATCTATGTAACCAACCCGAATTGCAAGAAAATCCAGCAACATTAAACATTTTCGTAAACTCTTCAGCTTTTGCCTGAAGAATGGGCCCAGTAATTGTAGCATTCAATTTCCTCTAAGATACGCGACAGACCTGATATGTCGCCTTTGGACTCATTTCATTTGTATAAGAAGCTGCATGGCCCACGGTGGTTATAGATGAGTGTGGTATCGAAGAGAAAATAGAGATTTTTAGAATATGCTTTCAAATGTGTTTCAACACTTGATTAATGATTTGGGAATAGGAACTGCAAATGTTACAGGTGTAATAAATTACTCCTGTAGCATTCGGTCATCGCAATTTACTTGCTTAAACATAGCTTTGTGAAGTTCTGGTATCAGTTGTCATATATTTTACTATACATCGGCTAAGTAACGCTTTAATAAAATAATATTCGTCCACTTGCTGCAGTTATTTCATTAGGATTCCTGCAAAACGCTATATAGGTTATAGGTTAACGCTTATAGCTTAACCTATAAACGCTTATAGGTTAAACGCTAAATGCTTATAGGTTATTATCAAGCTGCTTTACAAATTGATTGGGATGAACTCTTCTAATAGTTCGAAAATCTCCAAATCATTAGCACAACAACGGACAAAGAAGGTTCAACTGACTCTAAATGTGTTCCACAAAGTGATAATTTGAGTTTGGGGAACAATGAGTTTGGGGAAAAATCATACAGGACTGTATTTGGCAAATACAGTTCTTAGTCAATATATGTTATCTAAGATTTGAGGAACAATTCGCATACAGGGATTTTTGTGAAATTTTCTGGCGGATGTTCTCTCTCAAATGCCCCAAAAGGTTCCGATAATATTCTTTCTGAATTGAAATGATTGAACTGAATCTGAAAAACGAACTAACTTGTTTGACAACTGGTATTATTTGATACTTTGAATCATTCGTACAATCAAGTTTGCGACAAAAAATTACTCACCGTTGGCCTTCTAGATTTTTAGTAATTCGGCACAAGAAATTTCTTTGACAACATTTGACCCAAACCCTTTGTTCGATATTTTTACCTATATTAAAAATTACCCAGTACAGTTATCCAGTTAAGTCGATTAAGATACCTAGCTATAATTAGTCAACAGATGGTGCTATCAAATAAAATATGAACTCCCGGTATTTATGTATATAGCAAACACTGGTGAAATTATCTTCACTTTTGAAATAGTAATGAAAATTTAGTAAATTAATCATTTACGAAATATTTTGAAATTCTGTTTTTCAAACCCTTTATATAGGTCATAAGATATATTTTATTTTATTTATGTTTCATACTTCTGTAAAAATATGTGTTATGTAAACAAATACTTGAATAAAATAGATTACGTTCCGATACGTCCTAGCATGTGATATGTACTTAACAATAATTAAAATGTCTATCAGATTTAGACTTAGGGAAAAATTCTATAGCCTTATACAAATGTATATGTTTAATAATCGACAAATGCAAAAAGATGTTTTTTTTAATATATTGGAGGTATAATTCTTTACTAAGGGTTCCCCATATTCTTGAGAAAATATTGATTTAAATAAAGATTTGGTGTACTTCTACCATGTATATTTTAAAAATATACATGGTAGAAGGGAAGTACTTTTGTAAATTTATCCAGCTATTCTTTACCGATATTCGATTTTGAACAAAAGGTTTTCTTAAAAAATGTATTCAAAATATAACCATTTCCGTTGAAAACAGGTCCGAACTTTTTAGAACAGGCCAGAAATTTTCTTAACATTTGGCAACGTAGCCAATCGTTATTTCAATTTTTATTTTATACGTTTGAACACAAATATGGTTACTTTTAGTAAGGAAAACTTACACATTATTATCGTTTAATATTAAAATTGAAATTACTAGCATTAATTTTTCACGTAGCATCACCATACCATTTTACCACCATACCGTGTTTCATCATACCACGTTTTAAAGTTTCACGTCACATTAAGAAACACTTGATTAATTGCTTATTAAGTTAACTGTTAAAAAGTTACAATCCCATTCCTGGTGAAAGAAGCTTCGTCGATTTGTAAAATATTGAACAAAATATTTGGATTCGCTTGGTTTTGGCCTATAAAATATTCAAAATATTTTGGCCCGTGTGGAAACTCAGCGGGTAAGAGTGCTTGTACTCTTTGTACATGATAAGAGTAGAATAATTGTTCTTTTAGTAATGAGTGTACAATCCAATGGGAAACTCCAATATGTTGCGCAACACTTAAGAGTACCTCCGGTAAAATCATCTTCAACAAGATCAAAAATGTATTAAAGAGAACTTTAGGGCGGATTTCTCGCTACTGCCCATATCCTTGATTTTTTGGAACCATATTACCCGTATCCAAAAGTCTTTGAGAAACTTGGATAATTTTGCCGATAAGTGGTCTTTCTATGTATCGTTGCCCCAGATACGCCCAGCCTCTTCAGGATTTTAGAGAGCTTCTCCGTAAATACATAGCATATCGTGATATTCGCGTACAGAATATATTTTTGGTTTTAAATTGAACTTAAATGCACGCTCTGACCTACACTGAAATAATTTTTGTCGCAATGTTCAAATAACATTGTTTGTAATGTTGCCGCTAATGTTGCCTATCGATATTCGGCGATATATGAATGGATTCTTGTTATGTTAAAAAAAATGTTTTAACAATGTTTATTAGTTTATTTGTAGTTTATTTATTAAGTAGTAACCAAAAGATAAACCTGAAAAAGAGTGAGGTTATGTTCAATAAATATCTATTTTAGGAAGCGATTTAGAGGTGGTGGATACATATATCTTGGGCAAATGATTTTAATTGAGGGTGATATCATCCGGGAAGTGGAACAGCGAGTTAAATGTGGCTGGCAGGTATTTGGTAGGCTCAACATAGTGTTTAAATATTGTTTGAATGATTGTGGCGTGTTCATATATTGTTTTCTTTTTTTTTTAATTTTATATCGTGGCGAAAAAACCAAAAAAAGACAAAAATTGTTTTTAAGAAGAAACTCCCACTTTGTTAGGTGAGAAAAGTTTTTGATCAGTACGTGCTGCAGGTTCTGACATACGGAAGTGAAACATGGACACTCACATCACAATCAATTCAAAGACGTCGGATAGCACAGAGAGAAATGGAAATGTGTATTCTTGGCAAAGCCGGACAGAAAAGCCTACACATGGATCAGAGAACAGATTAAAGTATGCAACATGACTGGAACGGTGAAGGAATTGAAATGGAGGTGGGCAGGCGATATAGCGAGGCGATGTGACGACAGATGGACCAAGGCAATCCTGTTGTGCGGGAAGTCCTCTGTTAGAAACGTCGTCCGCCCATTGGGAGATATAATAATATTTCCACAGGATTCGCTAGTTCGCGAAATTGGTTATTGAATTAATAAGCAGAAGATACACATATATACATTTATTTACTAAAATTCACAACTACTTCACTACACTTTTAATGGGCAATTTTTCTGTAATTGTCTTAAGTTTTGCGAGATTTGGCGTAACAAAAATAACTGGACATCGAAATCGACAGGGAACTGACTAACGTGCAACTTTCAAATTGTGCTTTCTACTCTTAATCTTCGCATGCAACTCTTAAACTTGTGCTTTCAACTCTCACTCTTTTCTCGTGATTTCTCTCGAACTATTTACGAGTAATGGATTAACCCGAACTCTCTTCTCACTTTCCTTTCAACTCAAATTCTCGATTCATACTCGATACATATTCATAGTAGAGGAAAGCTTAGGACCACACGAGTTTCAAGCATGCTGGGGAGGCCTTCATCATTTAGTGGATCGACAACGGCTTAATGATGACAATGGCCGACTCTGTATATTATACTAAATTAACCCAAAAATATATTTAATTTTTTACAAAAAAACATACGCTTTTTTAAAAGGGGAATGCACCATGTAAACACTATAAAGAGACGTTATATTACCATTATCACTTACTCTTTTCCTAACAGTAAACTTCACAGAAACTTTAACTAATTGGGAATACTAAGAAGCACAAGTAGTGCAAGTACTACGAATGTACTAAGAAGTACAAGCGGAATAAATTTCTCTATATATTGATATAAACACTTATTAACTATGAGTTAAATATCTTCATTAAATGTGATATCGATTAAATGAATCTAATTGGTATATTATTTTCTCTATTTTCTTACCGATTTTCCAAAGAACTCTCCAAGTGTGAATATAACAATACCATTCATTGGAATACCAATAAGGCCATAGAAGATCATAAAAATTCTAGTAAACATGGTAGTTGGGGCAAGATTGCCATAACCTAAAAAAATATTTCAAATTTTAGAAATTTGCTTGAGAAAGATAATTTAAATAGATTTTTGAAATTATTATGGTATAAATTATTAGATGCCAATTATATATATATATATATATATATATATATATATATATATATATATATATATATATATATATATATATATAATTGGCATCTAATTATATTATATATATATATATATATATATATATATATATATATATATATATATATATATATATATATATATATATCTATATATTATATATATCTATATTTTTTTTGTTTATTCTATCTATTGGTTTATTTTGCCACCATTTTGAAATAATATCCTTTGTCAGAGTGAAATGCGTATTGGGATTTAACTATAAATAAAAACAATGTCTGAATGATTGTTGCGTGTTCATTTTTTTTTCCTTTATTTGGGTTTTTCGCTACTATCTAAAACTCAAAAAATATCAAAAATACCTTTTTTAATTTTCTTTACATAAATAAAATTTCTTTACATAAGATCAGGTATTTTTGATATTTTTTAGATAGTGGCGAAAAACCCAAATAAAGGAAAAAAATATATAAATAAAAATATCGCACCTTAAATTTTGCGTGTCAAACGAAATTTCTTGTGCCAAATCGTTGAAAATGTTACCGAAGGCCAATGGTGGATCGTGCATATTCCCTTTCCGAGCCCGTTCATAACACTATGACTGATATTTTGGGCACGAATGGTGTCGTTGCACTACTGGTTCCGAAACAGGTTGATTTTGTCTAAAAAGAGCATCGAAAGCTGATGCCTGAAAACATGATTTTTCGAGCTTCTGCAGACTCCACCTTCATGGGACGGGTGGCAAGAAATGGGTTTACGAGTACGGCATACAAACAAGCAAACAGTTTTCGGAATGGAACTGAAACCCAAAAAACCTCTTCAAAGTAGCTGGAAAATTATGGCTATGCTGACAGTTCACTTCGATTACCGTGATGTACTTGCAGAAGGACAAAACGTGATTAAGGAATACTATTTAGGCGTCATGAATGCGCGAGAATATCCGCTGCAGACGATAAGGCATATCTCTCTTTAACCACGATAAGGCATTATCGCAGACAGCCATCGTTGTGCAATAGTTTTTAGCCAAAAACTGAACGAACTTTATCGACCAAGCACCTGATGTATGTAATATATAAATGAAAAAAAAACAATGCGTTAAAATTGTTGAGTTATTTTATGAAGATAGGTGTTCAGTGAAAAATGATTTTAGACAATTACGTGATATTTGCGGTTTGCACAATCATTCTTCTGAAAGCACTATCAAGCGAACTGTTCAAAAATTTCAAGAAACTGGTGCCGTGAAAGATAAAAGAAGAGTAATATATAGTCGTACTACTGTTCAGAAGAGCATATTTATTTGGTACGTGAAAGTGTTGCTGAGACCCATAAATTTTCATTAGTCGATGTTCACAACAATTTGGACTCAGTCCACATGACATATTTTACGAAAGGACTTTGAAGGGCTCTGAAGATATATAAGGTTCAAATAATATAGGAACTAAAGCCACTGTATTATTTAAAACGCCGTTCATTTGCCACTTGGATCAAAGAACAAACAAATGATTTTTCTCAAAAAATAATTTCTTCTGCTGAAGCACATTTTGAAATTGGTGGCTATGTTATTAAACAAAAATGCCGCATTTGAGCTGAGAAAAATCCACGATTGATTCATGAGAAACCTTTACATCCTAAACTCTTTCAGAATGCTGTTGGCAACCCTGCAACTGTGAATGGTGTTCGATATCGTGAGATGATAACTGGTTTCAACAGGATGGCGCTACACCTCACTCTGCTAATGAAACAATTGATTTATTAAGAAAAGAAATCTGGACTAGTTATTACAAGAAACGGTGATGTTAATTGGCTACCAAGATCATGTGATTTGACACCGTTGGACTATTTGCTTTGAGGTTATGTAAAAAGCCAGGCTCTAAGAGTAATCCACAATCGATTCCTGAACTAAAGTATGAAATTATTTGACATCCTATAAATTTAAACCCTATTATATTCTAATTATATACTTGTAATATTGCTATTATTATATCTCATCAATTTGACATTATATTGTTTGTATTGTCGATATTTATGGTCCACCTTCTATGGAATAAACGCATTAAAAACAAACGTAAGGTGATTGGCATTGAACTTTAATAATCAGTCTGATATTTAATTTTTTCCGTCGGCTAGACTTGCATGTGTCATTTAGTACTTATTAAAAATATGCGCTCTTTGAATTTGTTCCGTTCTGCAGATTTTGTAAAATGTCTATACAGATGAGGAAGATCAAAGAGAGATCAAAGATCAATGTTTGTTGTATCTTGGTGTTATGAAGCAACTGTGATCGCGTATTCGTCGTGTGCGGCCACAATACCGTCAACAAGGCAGCTGGCGTTTATTGCACGATAATGCACCATCCCATAGCTCGATGCTCAACACCGATTTTTTGACCAAAAATGGCATTTTAACCATCAATCATTCACCGTATTCGCCTGATTTGGCTTGCTGCGACTTGTACCCCTTCAAAAAACTTTATTTGCCGATGAAAAAACATCCTAAACGACATAACTTTGACCGAGCTCAAAAATGCATTTGTCATGCTAATTGACCGGGCAAAACATTGTTTTGACGTAGAAGGAGACTATTTTGAATAAAAATTAGTATTTGTGTTTATTTTGAAAAAGTCCATAAATAAATAAATATATATATATATATATATATATATATATATATATATATATATATTGAAAAAAATCATAAATAAATAAATAATTAGATATATTTTGTGTTCATTGACTTCTAAGAAATATTTCAATCCACTCTTTAAATGCAAAAAAACAAAAAATATAAATGATTAATAACCTCTAACAACAGTACTCTCAGACTGTTCCATTTCGAAATTTTATATAAATATAATAATAGTCGATAATTTTTAAAAATTATATACGAATATCATCACGAGAATAGTGTAAATCAATTGTTTTTAAAGTACCTCACTGTAAATTACAATACGTGTGTTATATATTGCACGTATATATCAAAAAAGTTTCCACAAAAACTGCAGGAATTTAAATGCCTGTGAGTTCTCTTCTGCTAAATTAACTGGTGCTAATGTTTGACAACCGCCATCTACCAGATAAACTTAGGACATTTACCAAACATCGCTACGCTACAGGAATTTATCTGCCTGTGAGTTCTCTTCTTCAATTCAAGACACAAATTACCAACCAAGGTCCTGCGATTTGACACCTTTTATGTTTTTAATTTTAGGCTATGCTAAAGAGAAAAGTCTATGTTAATAATTTAACGACTATTCGTGAGCTAAAAGCTAATATCCCAGTCGCTATAGTTGAAATTGAGCCGTAAAAATATGGAAAAAGTATTGAAATATCAAAAAAAGGAGAAAAACATCAGTGTTTTCTAACTTTTTTGTCTTTTTATTTAAAAAATAGATATAGAAGTTCTTGATAAAAAATGTATTATTATAAGATATTTTATTTTTTTATTGCTTACCAATTGTACTCACGACAGTTATTACAAAAAATAATGAGTGATAGAAATCCCATTTATAGTCAATAGGATCTTCACTCATATTAATTCCTAAAGGTTTTCCACAGTAGTCTGTTAATTTTGTGAAAAGTTCTTTTCGGATACTATAGTTTCCTTGGAAATGTGTCCTCAATAGAGCTAAAACAGAAAAAATCAGGTATTAAGTTTACATAATATTCTTCAAAACGAATTAGAAAACTGATTATGGTTAAGAATTATGTTTTACATTTTACTAAGTAAAAGAACTGAGACTAAAATCCACTATACTTAAAAAGTTATATAACAGTTGTTTTGACACACAGTGCCTTTTTCAATTATTCAATATCATTGCAGTTTCGTATTTGAAAAAGGCAGTGTGTGCAGTAGTATAACAACTGTTATACAACTTTCTAAACATAGTGGAAATTTAGATATAAGTCTGAGTTCTATTATTAAACTGTGTTTTATTTAAGTGATCGATGCAATTGCCTCAGTTTGTATATAAATCTTTATATTAGTCATAGTTTAACAGTAGAGAAGAGGTCAGTAGGTTGGGACAGTATTATTTTTCAATTTTTTTCGTTACGAGCAAACTTTTCATAGGAGTAAGATTTGCTAGGTCGTGTTCGTTGTATAAGTATGAGTCGAAGCAAGCCAACACATTTGTTAAACAATTTTTGTCACCAATATTCCAAAATATCACCAAAATTTCCCTTAAGTGAGAAAACTGCATTTTTTTTTTATCGGTAGAAAAAGGTGAATATAATATTTGAATCATAGTTTTTTGTCTCTTTTATAGTCCTGAATGAATATGAACATTCTCAAATGCATAATTACTCGTGATGAGACATGGATCTACACTTATGGTACAGAAACAGCCCAACAAGCAAGAGAGTATCGTGTTAAAGATGAACAAAATACCAAATTAAAAAAAAGCACGTCAAAGCTGGTCAAAAATCAGAGTCATGTTAACTGTTTTCTTCGATTACCGCGGTATTGTCTATAAATTGGTAGTTCCTTCCAATTGGTTCGGTGTATTGCAGTGAGAGAGAATTATTTTGGAAGAGATAATATGAATTTGGACGTATAAATAAATACTTTGTGTTTTAAATAAATGAGCAAAGAATAATTAATTAATTATTTATTATTAATTAATATATATTAATTATTAATTAATTAATACATAATAATTAAAAAAAAATTAATTAGACAAAATTAATATCTAAAATTTGCACCATTAATATAGTGGAAATTTTAGATATTAATTTTTGCTTATTTATTTAAAATTAATTTCCATCAAGTATCGGCTACCTCAGTTAAATTTGTTAAACTTTGTGTTTTATTTAAAAAAATCACCATATATTTTGATCATAGTTGTTATGCTGATAAATTAAAAACATAATCGATATGTAACTGTTAAGATTATTTTGTAGTTTTTTTAATAAAATTCAGAATAAAATGGTGATGTGGTTAAATGAGTAGTTCTTCAAAATTAAATACATAATCAAAATTTGCATAATGCTTTATATGTTTTACATGATAAATACACGTTATAAAAAAACGCCAAATCCACTTTTCTGAAATTATCGGAGTCCATGAAAGTTAACCCAGTAACAACTAGAGGAAGTTTAAATGCCGTATGTTATATATCCGAAATATTGCAGCCTCTCATTAGGCCGTATCTAAGCTTGTCCGAATCTTATTTTTTAATGTCAAAGTTCAGTTTTTTGACAAATATATACAGGTTGTCCCAGTAGTGCGATATCGGTTGATATCTTGATAATGGCAGGAGATAGAAAAAAAGCTTAAGTATTATGGTTATACAACTATAAAAGCTGCATAATTTATAATTAATTTTAATTATACGAATATTTAGTTATTCAAGCTATAATTAAATTCCGCTTATTTCAGGCAAGCAGATAGACCACGAGGTAGGCGTTAAAAACTCCACAGCTAACAGAATAACTAGACAAAATATATTTCATCTGCATCACATACAGATGGTTCAAGAACTAAATCAAAATTATTTCGATCGAAGGCTTGAATTTTGGAACTGGGCAATAGAAAAAAATAGAGAAGAACTTTTTCAAATATATTTTATTTACGGATGAGGCAACTTTCCATAAAAATCGGTTTGTTAACCGACATAACTTCAACTATTACAGTAGTGAAAATCCAAGATTCATTATCCCTTTAGATTATCGGCATAGATGAACTCTTAATGTGTGGGCTAGTATTATCGGAGATCACTTCCTAATGTCATATTTTTAAAAACAGAGTTAATGGTGATAGCTTTATCAATTTTTGTCAAAATAATTATGAAGAGTGGATTGAAGAATTGCGTTTAACTGTACCGAGACGAATGTGGTGACAGCTAGATGACGCTCCTCCACATTTTAGAAGGAAGGTGAGACAACATTTGGACACGAATTGTGTAAATAAATGGGTTGGTAGGGGAGGTTCTGTGCCGTGACCAGCCAGATCACCGGATTTAACAAAACTAGATTTTTTCTTATAGGTTTTTTTTTAAGAACAAGTTTATTAAATGCCACCCACCACAATAGAGGGCATGCAAATTAGAATAAGAAATGTGTTTATAAATATTAGTGAGACAATGCTCAATAGTTCTTTTGAACATAAGTTTAGAGTTTATATTGCACAAAATGGTAGACATAATGAATATTTAATTAAACGATTGTAGTGTCTTCTTTATAAATGTTTCTACTTAAACTGTCTTACTATAAACTAAATATTTATGACCTTCTGTTAACTATAACAATAAATTTTGTTACTCTATGATACACGGGCGTAGCCAGGATTTAGTTTTGGGGGTATTTAGTTTGAAGTAAATAAAACAACAAAAATATACTACTCGACAAGAGATGGCGTTGTGCGCAACGTCCACTAGTTCGGATATATATTCAATTCAAATGTAATAATTTAACTCTCTTCACTCCTCGTATTTTTTCGGTATAATATTAGGTAATATTTGGTAATATTAGGTAATATAAAACCCCACCCTTGGCTACGCCCGTGCTATGATAATTGCTTCCTAATCAAATATTAAAACATGTGATGGCCTAAATTCTTAAGATATCATGACTTATTACGAATTTATTCATTAATTTAATAATAACATAAAGCTTAAGGTGAATTTCATTAAAAATTAAATATTAAAATTAAAAATGTAAAAATTATGAAAATTATGACAGATAGGTATAAGACATGTTTAACAAGAAGACAAGTATTTTGCCTTAGGAATATTGTCAAACAAAAAATATTAGATATTCCGTTTAAAAAATTGAGAATTGATGTTTTGATTTTTTTTCATTCATCACAGTTATCCTGAACAGTCTGTATAAGGTGGACAAATTTTGTTTGCATTAAAAGTTAAGTCATAGTTTCACTAATATTCCTACCATAAATGGTAATCCTACATCAAAAAATAAATTATATATAACACTACAAAATAAATCCTGCAACTCGATATATATACGATATTTTTGACAAAATAGCGTATATCGGTAAAACTATTGTGTTTAGGTATATGATATGTTTCACGAAATATGTTTTGAATCAATAGCAGAATGCAAAAAATGGATGAACATATAGGGTGTTCGATAAGAAAAAAAACTATAACCCGCCACGGTTTTGTGAAACACCATATTTGCTTATTTGGTTGTACACCTCTTGACTTAAACTTTCTCTCTATATCCAGCCATTATTATGATATTAATCGATATTGCACTATTGGGAGGCCTTATCCTTATCCTTATCCTTGCCGCTAGTAATTTTAAACCAATTTGAAGGATGTGTATAACGCGCCTGGAATACTTTGCCACAAGATGACAGACGTATATTTTGATCATTATTTAATACCGTTATGGTGTAAATAAAAATCTAATTATAAATAATATACTAACAAAATTTTCGGTCATTGCGTCAAAAAAAGTCTGTGTTAAAATTTTCGTGTTAAATATTTAACACTTTTGGGTGTTGTCACAATACGATTGTGTTCGTTCGCTTTATTTTGTAACATAAAAAGTGTTATTTCGTTCAATAGTAACACTTTAAATGTGTCACTACAAAATTAACACAAAACTGTGTTGATTTTACACTAGTCATCTTTGGAAGACTCCCTCCCACCTATTTTATTTACGCGGGAAGCATGATGCTATCTTCATTGTATACAATATATGTGTTTACATGTTCATCGTGGTACGGCATAAATCTTATCAATTAGTATAAATTCCATTAAAATATCAATAACAATCGAAATGCAACAAGTAATTAAATTATATTTGAATATATAGCAATAAAGTGAGGTTATACATAATTATATTCTAAAGGTGGGATTTTTTTAACATTTAGATGAGTAAACATTTAATATTTAATTGTGAGAAAATTTTTATGCTTGATCATAGAGTATTTTAAACATATTTGTGTTACTTTTAACATTAATTTGTACTACGTGGTGGACACAAAGCATTTATTTTAAAATGACACAAACATTTTTGTTAATCATTTTTTACACGCGATTTGTGTTAAAATTGACGCAATTCTTTTTTCGGATGGGAACACTCGTCCCTGCATCATGCGGCCAGACTCGAGCTTTCAAAAGCCTTCGATAAAGTATGAGACGAGGGACTTATTTCTAAGTTCCTCGAATTAGGTTTTCTCGGGAACCTAACCGTACTTCTCGACTCTTTCTTGAATGGCAGATCCTCTTAGGTAAAGATAAATTCTACCCTCTCTATGAGCAAACCCGTGGAGTTGGAAGTCCCGCAAGCTTCACTCCTGTCCCTGGCCTTGTTTAACATAATAAGTCCAAGTCAAGTCACTTTTTTACACGCGATTTATGTTGAAATTGGTGCAGATTTTCTTGCTGTGTAGTGTAGAATTTTTTTGTTCTTCAGCATATATGACCGCTATCTCAGCTCATCAATGAGTTTATGTCTATCAGTTTTTAAAATAATCAATAATAATACTAACAACATTGTCTGACATACCTGTTTATCTAGAGCATATGTTAAAACAGTAAAATCGTATTTTTTGCAAATATTTTTCTACTTAAAATTTAGTTGCCATGACACAAGAAGTAAATCCTAAATAATTTTATTAGCCGATTTAAAGGTTATGCAAATTTTTATGATTTTTATTAGCTGTCTGCTGGACTAACTTGTTGATATAAAATATTTTATGCACACGTCTTCCATGTCATTCAAGTACGCAAAAATGTTGTAAGGTTACGTCTTGCTTGACATGTCGTAATACCATATTAACTGATGTCATAAATTAAATAAACCACAAAGCTAAAAAGGTCTGTTTTTCTGTAACAGTTGTTGAACTAGATTAGGAATCTTGAAATCTCTGACCCTCAAAGTCTGCATTTGTTTTTGGTTTTAGGAATTTGTCTTGGAGTAGCCTTAAATGGGAGACTAGATTTTTCATTGGCTAACAATTCTTACAGAGTGATTCTTTTTTAGTATATGTTTATATATATTTCAATCTGAATCTATTGCTGCTATGACGAAAAAAAAAATAAAAAGCTAAAAGAATGCAAGTTCATTTCATTTGTCGTTATTTTGGAAGGTGGTATAAGTCTATTTTTTCAAATTTCGAGATATTTAAGGGTTTGTGTTTGAATCAGTTTAAAAATACTGGCAAACGTTAATTAATCCACGTGGTGTTTTTAACACTATAAACCTGTTATATTTTGTTATGTAATAATAATTAATAAAATTGTTAATGAAAATAAACGATTTTTTAGCTCCAAACGCTTACATCATTTTCAATAACAATATATCATAAAAAATACAAACAAGAAGAAATTTAAGTCCATGTTTTATAGACATTGGCTTTACAGAAACGAATATTTTTATGTGAAAAATAATAATAAAATCAAGACATGTAAATACACGAATAATCATGTTTATTGTGAATTCGCTTATAATAAAAAAAATAGAAATAAACAAATGTAAAAAATAAATTACTTCGTTAAGACAAGTAAGAATAAAACAAACCTTTTTATAATAAAAACTTATTTCTCCTGTACACATAGCGTAGTGAAGTATTTACGGTAAATAGGTCGTATGTAAGGCAGTAAACTCAACATATCGCTATATTTCGCTTTTGTTATAGGTCTTGGAGTTTTGTTCAGTGTGGCAACATAATAATTTTAATGAGATGCTTAGGTCTTCATTGTTTTCCAAATAAAAAACAACTTCAAAATTTCTTGGGTTCATCCCTTTTAAATCTCATCCAGCATCAATTCTTCTATTGGAACCTTTGATGTGAAACACTAAACTTGTAGAGATTTACTACTAAACTCCAAATTACTTTTTTTGAACTTCTCGACCATGTTTCGCTAACCATGTTAGCATCATCAGGAGACGATTAAATGAACCAGATCCAGATCAGATTAAATGAACCAGATTCAAGAACAATTGACCAGATTAATGAATTAACTCATCCAGCATATTTTTAGCCAATTTATATTTTCTCCGTCTGTATTTTTTTTCCAGATTCCTATTGCCTCTTCTAGTGATTTGATTGAGATAAAATCTCGTTTCATTTCATACAAAATGAAGCTATTTTTTTGCGGCAATTCTTTATTACATTATAATAGTATTAAGTAGTATATAAATGATCCTTTTTCATTAATGCTGATTCCACGACTCTAAAATCTCTGTCGTTTGGGAGAAATTAATGATCCGATAATAGAAATTTGTGGTCAATGACATTTATAGTATTTTCAACTGATAGAACAATTCTTAACCACATCAATGCGAGCTTTATATTTCAGTTTTGTTCGGTACACATATCAGTGTATGCTATAATATGGTCTTGGGTTGTACATTCTCAATATGTTTAGGCAGCAAGTTGCAAGATTCTCCCGTAACTCTAGATGCTACAGTTTCCTCCCATACATACATATAAACTTTGTTGTCATGAAAATTATGAAAACATTCATTAAGAACATACATATTTCGCTTATAGTTTCAACAGAAACTGATAATTTGGGATATGAGATGGACTTTTGCAGATCCAACGAAAACGCCAAATTTTTATTTGAATTCTTTGATGCTAAATTTTGATCTTAAAAATTTCGATCTTTTAAAGATTTTCTATCCATTTCTTAAATTACTTAAATTGATTATATGTTCTTCTATTAAGCTGTTCTTCTCATCATGGTCTGAGGTAACTTTAATATTCATATTTAGCGAATCATATTTTTGACAGGTATCCTTAAGTGAGTGATCAAAACCTGCAAATAAATTATTTTTTAAAAAAATTCCTACATATTTGCTCGCTCATAAAAGCTGTATTGTTCTTTTCACACTTTTCGATATACAGGTTGTACATTTTTCTTAGGTTCAATTCAGAACTCAAGTATTTCCTTTTTGGTTCATCAGAACACGTATAATAGCTTTCATAGTGTGGAAACCTTTGAATATGATCTTTTAAGGCTGCCACTAGTTCTTCATCGCTCTTTCTGCAAGATTCTTTCATCGCAAATCTTTTTCTACTACCTTTGCTTCGAGAGCCCTATGTAGTCTTCTTATAGTTTTATAAAGAACTTTTTACATACTGGAAGGCTTTTCTTTTTAATATTTAAAAATTATTTAAAACTACAATTTTTTGCTGATTCTTTAAAATTTATATCTCGTCTTCGTTTTATTGGCATACGCTAAGTATATGCACGCAAGAAAGTATTTTATATATTTTTTTCCTTTATTTGGGTTTTTTCGCCACTATCTAAAACTTAAAAAATATCAAAAATACCTGTTCTTATTTAAAGAAAGAATCACTGGGTAAAAACAAAAAATCAAAAGGAAACAAATTTCTCAGTGATTTTTTTTTTTGTAATAAATTTGCGAACAAAATTTTAGAGATATAAAAATGTTATAAAAAATTTTACAAACTTTTAACGTTAACGTTTCGGAGGGTACTCTCCCCCCGTTTTCAAAACTAAACTAAAAAATAAATTATATTAATTTGTAATATATAAAGTAACGAGTGAAAGTAAATATATTTTTTTGTATATGTCAACGATACTTACATTGACAACAATAGATTTTCAGGACAGTGACATACTACCAAAAAATATATATAGGTAATGCTTACTGTGTGATTGTTTATTGTACTGATTGTGTATTCAAATATTTAAATGTGTTTAATTATATTCTTAAGAATCGGGAACCATATTGAATTTAAATCTACCGAAGGCATAGCAATACAGTTATTTTTATTAAAATTAATTATAGCTTAAATTATTAAGTTATTAAATTATTAAGTTATTAAATTATTAAGTTATTATTAAACCGCTATAAATAAAAAATATATGAACACGCCACAATCATTCAGACATTACTTAAGAAAGTATTTTGTTTTTCAAAATCCCCTATTTTCCAAAGATATCCGATCTCTCTTAGTAAAACGATTCTTGCATAGCTCAACATATTTCAATCTTTATTTTCGAAATTCTTTGCAGAAATAACATTTCAAGTTTTTGTATAATATTTTTTGCCTATAATGTGATTGAAAATTAGCAACGACATCTTCGTCGGATGTTGAATCTGTCAATTCTACAATTCTACTCCTCTTCTTAGTTGGAACAAATTTTAATTTAATATTGCTTAAAATTTTTTCTTCATCTGAATCATAAATTCATCTTCTCTTGCTAGTATTCATGGGTGTTATTTCTATAATAAGAAAAACTCCAATATTCTCGTGAAAAAATGTATTACTCTTACCAACATCAGTATCAGACCAATTTAAAATGTTACCGTCTTTTTGATAGGCTTGCGAACTCATTGTAATAACTTACGATTTATCTAAAAGTAGTTGATTTTCCTCTGTTTTGAATTCAAAACTCAAAAACAAACCAAACAGTTAGAGTTGCGAATACAAACTAAGCATCTAAGCACTAAGCACATTTTTAATGCGCTAGCAAATAATTGTTGTAGGGGAGTGCACATAGATGTGATTATAATCACTAATAATTGCAATTAGAAAGTTGTTTTAATTATGATTATTGGGAATGGCCTTATTCCACTTAAAAAAAAAACAGATTTTTGCGATAACATATTATAGCTAAAATTCATTGAATTACTTTATCAAGAAATCGTACTCTGTTGAATGTATAATTATAAATATAAAAAGAGGATACCTATATATTACTAACATTACTATTAATTCATTTCTTTCCAAAATTGGACTGATACCACTTTCAAAAAAAAAACGGCTCATATTCTTTTATAACAGGTTGTGGTTATGGCGTTTTTTTATGAATATATTTTGTTATTTTGCGTTTTGCGTTATTTTGTAATTAATAATATTGGGTGGATGCAAAAGTTCATCCCATTTTTCTCAGAAACATTCTATTTACTATAAAATACCTTTAATCAATATAGCATAAGCCGTTCTGTTCGATGATCTTTTTCCATCCCTCGGATAGCTGTATAATTTCGTGCTCAAAAAAGTTTTGCTGTTTTTGGCTTAAAGAACTAATCCAAGTGATTTTTTAAGTCTTTCAAGGAAATATAGTTTTTATCCTCTAAGCTGTTTTGATGCTATCAGAGATTTGCTATTTGAACAGGGAACAAGGGTTTGAATGGAACAACTGGATGAACCAAAAACATTCTAGTCAAGTTGAAAAAGTTTGTGTTGGGCGGCCAAAGATACGTATGGTCTCGCATTGTCTTGATGAAACGCAACATCTTTTCTGTTGGGCCAATTCAGGCCGCTTCTGGCTGATTGCTCTTTTTTATTCACTTAGTTATGAACAGTATTTTTTAGAATTAATGGTCTGGTATTGAGGTAACCGGTCGTAATCGATGATTACCTTTCAGTCCCACCAAATGTATATCATAATCTTATTCGGGTGTAAACTGGCTTTCGCCCTGGTTGAAGGGCCATCATCGCGAAAAATGGATCGATTTCATTGTGCTTCAATAGAGAATCACAAGCAGAAATTCGGTCTATGAGATTTTTCTCTACTAATATATGCGACAGTCAGCAATCGGCCTTACTAACTATTTTATGGTAATAGTTTCGATCGATTGTGCGGTTGGCTCTTGGTGAAATCTAGTAACAATTATAATAATTATAACATTTGGTTTTACAATATATTCAATATATTATCTGATATGTTTAGGCCTCGCGACCATTCTCCAAGAGAGTTATGTATAAACTGTTTATACGTAATTCTCTTTGAGAATGGTCGCGAGGCCATGATATCTTGAATATATTGTGAAACAAATTGTTTGTTTCACAATATATTCAAAAAAACTAAGTGTTTTAATTATTATTATTATTCTATGGATAGTTGACGGAATCGCCTTGACATTGTTGGTTCCAAGAGTTTCTACGCAGTCATGAATTCTTCTATAGGTTCTTCAATAGGTTAGGCATCGTTAGAAGATGGTGCATCGTTAAGATTAAAATTGTTTTCACGAAACTTTTTGAAGTATTTACGTGGAATCGTTAACGGTGCCTTCGCCGAGCATTTTTGTATTTTCGGAAACAGAAAAGTATAATATGTCGAAGTTGCTTCTTATTTTCTTAACAAAATTTAAAAAACACAACTAAATATTTTTTTAAGTATTCACTGATATTTCTTCTGCCTAAAAGCAGCAAAACTTTACACGTGTGAAATAGATAACACTTCGCTTTTGCGATGAGATGACATCAAGCTTCGAAAATGGAAGGAATTTTTGCTCAGTTTTGAACTCAATAAATTTCATTAGAGACAGTAGATATAGTAGATTTAGATATTACATTAAGAATGCTATTCGAAACTTGTAGGGTTAAATTGTGTCAGATATTATGTTAAAACTAAATACTTTCAGCAAGTGTTAAGTGTAGTAACATTACACTCGTCATAATAAGAAAATGTAAAGAATTCACATTTGCTCTGATGGCGTAATATCAATAATATATGGCGGATATGTTTGGATATAACAACAGCGTTAATTTCTGACAAGTGGCTATAAATGTATGAGACTGAAAAATATCGTGCTGAAACGCAATATCTCTGCAATTCATCAATTCTGAGCATTTCTGTGGAAAAGCATGACTTTGCATGCAGTTATTAATAAAGTGTGTCCGAACTTCCTATAGTGGTCGCTGTCAAATGAACCGTGAATTTGTGCGCCAGTCTGTAAATATGGGTCTCATTAGTCTGGCATATCATTATGGATCGTTTGACATCAGAGCACCGCTTGCAAATTGTGGAAATTTATTAGTAAAATCAGTGTTCTGTGCGACAAACTTATAGAGCTCTTGAACCGAATTATCAACGTGAATCAACGATATTAAAATAAAAATAAGATTAAAAACTGTGGGGTCTTAAGAAAATATTGCCGCTGTTGCTGGTAGTGTTGATGAAGATCCAAATTTATCAATTTGTCGCCGTTCGCAGGAATTTGGGCTTTGTTATTCGACTACGTGAATTATTTAATTCTGAATTTTAATAGCATTGATCTGGAGATGTGGTTTCAACAGGATTGCTCTACATACCAAACAGCCAATGCAATAATCGATTTATCTAGGGAACAATTCGGTGAGAAAATTATTTCTATGAACGAACCTGTTAATTGACCACCAAGACTATGTGATTTAACGCCTTTAGCATATAAGATTATTTTCTTTGGGGTTATGGGGGGTTAAATCCTTGGTCTGTGCCGACAAACCAGCAACTATTGACATCTTGAAAGTCATTGTAACGCGAACAATTGCGGAAATAAAATCCCAATAGCTTGAAACGTGGTCAGAAATTGGAATGACAGAACGCGCTTTGTCAGAAGCCGGAACGGACTTTTGACCGAAACTGTTATGAAACATTAATGCCATTGAATGTTATCTCACATAAAATAAATAGTGTCAAGACATCTAATTTGGTTATTGTTTTATTTGAATTTAAAATCCGGACGCACTAAAAAATCACCCTACAGTATATATTGAAACTGAGTAATTTCTTTATAATATATATTATACATTTGAATTGATATATATATATATATATATATATATATATATATATATATATATATATATATATATATATATATATATATATATATATATATATATATATATATATATATACACATTTGTTGATAAAAGTTGAAAATTAGCTATTGTCTTGTTTAAAATTCCATCAAATTAATGACGACTTTCTTTTGGTGAATATCAGCTTTCGACAATATTTTAACTGCCTCCTCATGCTTGCCCAATGATATTTTATATTTAATGGTACTGCAAGAAATCTATTTTCAACTTTAACATTTTTGAAAATTTATAATTTTGACTTTGTTTTAGAAGCAAATAACACACGCTGATAGGTTGTATTATATTCATTTCAATGTTTTATGCTTCATATGTTCAGTTTAATTGCCTTTTAGTGCAGTTTCTCTCAAGTTCAATTTTATCTAAGAAAGAAATACTAATTGACATAGATATTGCAACATTTTACCATACATTTTTTGGTAAAACATACAACAGTAAAACATACAACAACAGTAAAGATTAAACGATTTTTTTATTATATCATTAATATTTTTTATTGACTATGTTAAATATATATTTGTGTATCTCGATTTTCTACATAGTTTTCTTCACGACTTGGTATCCATTGAATGAGTGATGTGTTTTTTCTTGATATTTGGAATCACAAACTACCCGAACTTCCTACCTGTGTTTGTAGCCTTTAGAGTTAATAAGAACTAAGACAACTTTTTCAACCTTCTACATAGTATTCGCAAATATATAACATAGGCGAAAAGTCGAGAGATTTGAATTATTATAGTATCAAATTAACAAGATTAGTTAGATATTTACAAGTGGATCCTGATCTAATAATCCATCAGTCACAGATCGAGCTGTCGGAAAGGGGTTCATGATAGCCATACGTCTTAAACGACGATCTTGAACATCTTTTCTGCGCCTTCGACTTCAGGTGTTTCTTATTTTTCTTTCTTGTGGTGCTACACCCCGCTAGTGAACCTTAACTTTCTTCAACCTTCGCCTCCGACCGGATCGAAATATTAAATCAATCGAATGTGAGGCTGCCTACGAGGTGTGCAAACAACGCAATGATCTTGCAATACTGTTGGCTTTTCCTTGGCGACAGGAAAATATCTGATGCGCATTCAGTATGAGTTTAAACTCTCTAAATTCACTTGATGGTCCATAATAATTCGTTTTGTAAAATGGACTTGTTTAATGCATTGTGAAAATAAGTGCCAATAATTTCGAGCAACAGTGCCCTATCAATATTTGTTCCAGACTTGGGCACAGTTTTGCAAAACGTTTGCAAAATTTCAACAGGTTTATAGAAACAGTGTTTTGTCAAAGGCCCAGGTTTTCAGGTGATTTAAGGCATTCTCACAAAGTCGAGACTTAATTGAATGTAAACTTCATAGCAGAAGGCCTTTAACTGCAAGAAGTGCTGAAAATATCCACAAAATCCGGGCTATGGTGTATTCTAATCATCGATTGGCGGCCAGAGTGATCGAAGAAGAGTTCCATTTGATTCAAACAAGCGATCAGATGCTTTTGACTCAAACTTGCGGTCAGCTTCATATCCAATTAATTGGGCATGAAGAAAATCGAAGCGAAAAAAGTCCCGAAGAAATGTTCGCAGTATCAAAAGTGACGCAGTGACAATAGGTGGGAAACATGTCTAGAATTTTTCTGGTGCATTGAAAATTATTGCATTGGTGCATATTTCCATGGAGGTGCATTATTTCCTGGAAGATGTTATTACTGATGGCGAGTCTTGAGTTTTTGAATATGGCACGAAAATGAAGCGGTAGAACCAGAAATACACAAAACCACCACCGCCAGAATGAGCAAATCAAAAATCAAAAGCACATTGGTTTCCTTTGTCCATAGCCCATAAGGAAAGTGTGCCTCTATGCCAAACGGTCCGTATTGGAGCCGTAGCTCCATATTCACCAAACTTCTTTATTTTCCCAAGATTGAAAATTCACCCTAAATGACATATTTTTGGTACATTGGAGAACATTTAAACGGCCGTAGACGACCAGTTGAGGGCGATTCCAGTATCTCCATTCCAACACTGCTAAGAAGAGTGGACAAACCATCCTCAGCGTTGTGTGTCTTCCCAATACAATTACTTTGAGAAAGACAATGTAGGTTCGTATCAGGTTTCATATAAACATTATTTTCCGAGCTGCGATTCCAAGGCTCACGCCCAAACCATTACTTATTTATACCTCTCGTATTAACTTAGTTCATGAATAGAATAATATTGAGGACAAACTTTTACGAAGAAAAACAAAAACGTGTAAAGGAGACACAGATGGAAGGTAATAAAGTGACATGGAATTTAAGACCTTTTTTCTAATATTTGTCAGAAAACCAAAATTAATGATTCCCCCATTGTGAATTTACAGTATCTGAAAAATCTTTTAAATCCTTATGTAGTACGAATCAAATTTATTCTTTAGATTAGGATACGTGACATTTAAACATTATAAACGATAAAGAAGTCACTTGTGACGTTGCAGATATCAAGTTGCGAAAAAAAATTAATTCGCCAATTATCAAATTTAATTGCAAATGCGTAATTTCATTACTACAAAAAATATAAATTTTTAAGAAAACAAAATTTTATCAAAGGTCAATTACTGCGATATGTATAGTAGATGTGACCAATTGATTAGATGATGAATAATTTAGAAGTAGGTATATTAACTTTTCTCTCGTAAAAATTAAATTCTAGTATGCAAAGTAGGTTCAATGGAAAACGAAACTGATTGAATATGTGCGAACCACCACCGCTATATTTGAATGAATACACGCATTATGTAATGACATATTTACGTTTTCACCATCAAACTTTTCAAGGCTCTAGCACCTCTTGTTTGTTCGTAATGACAAAATATGACAATACCTTTTTAGCAATTGTCAAAAACAGTAACAATGGCACATCATATTAACATTAGGTTTTGTTTTAAGTTTGGTAAAAGTGGCACATAAACTTGTATCGAAATTAAACAATGAGTCGCAACAAGGTTTTTAAGTTATTTGATATGACGACAGCGCTTAAAAATTTTCGAAATAATCGTTGTGTGTCTACCAGGCTTATCGAAACACATACAAACAGTAATATGGTTCGACCACCCCTACATTCACCAAATTTGACTCCATGCAATTTCTGCCTCGTCTCAAATTGAAGTTAACGTAGAAACGAAAGCGTTTGGGCCAGTGGCGGCTCGTGAGGGAGGGCGTTCGGGCGACGCCCATCCAGCATTTGCAGTTACCATAAACTGTTTGGATGGTTTAATTTTCGGGATGGTAAGTACCTACTTATTTAGTATTTTATCTCCGCAACAAGCATCAACCCATCCTCCAATGTCCTTGTAAGTAATAACAATACAAAATGTTAATGTTTTCCTGGTTCACCTCCTGTACAGGGGTCAGTTCAGCTGCACTATTTTCTTCTTCGCCCTTCCACTTTAAAAACCCACGAGCCGCCATTGGTTTGGGCACAATTTTATACACTCAGTGTCAAAATGTTGGACAAACCACAGATAGTTAAAAACATTTAAATATAATTAACTTGTTACTATTGTTTTTGTTTCAAATACAAGTTATAATATCGGAAAAAGGAAAAAGTTTAATTGACCTTGTTCCGAATATAAAGTAAGACAGACCTAAAGAAAAAAAATGTGCCTAGGATTTTAGAATTGATTTTATCTGTATTTGGGGCACTAAATCTAAATATGAGTTTTTCTCTATCTGCTCTACTTTTTAGATTCATCCACTTATCTATCAATGTTTTTTTCAATTCAATACTTTCAAGTATGGGTGTTCCAAAATTATTATACAAGGATTGATTCCTGTATATTTGCAATATTATCAGTCTACTATTAAAATCCACTAGATGGTACAAGCATTGCTTTTCTGGTAACTGAAGTGACCTTCAACGCTTGAACCTGCGTTAAGGTTAATTGGTGAGTTCTCGCCATGCAGGGTAGATCGAAGTTGGCCTAGCATTATATGTTTTTAGGAGAGAGTTGTTATAAAGTTAATCTAAAACGTACTGTATTGTAGATTGTTGTATTTGTGTTGTTGAGTAGAAATAAAATGATTTCAAGCAGAAGTTGTGTAAATTATCCTAAGGTGTTTTGCTACATATGTGGAGAATACACGTTAAAAGAAAACAGAAAAACTGTTACTAACTTTGTAAAGAGGACTTATTTTGGATATTTTAGTAATCAGGATAAAACCTGGCCACCGCATCCGGTCTGTAAAACTTGCACATAATATTTAACACAGTGGACTACAGGGAAAAGAAAAAGTCTATAATTCTATACAATAAAAACCATTTCAATGATTATTATTTCTGCCTAATAATATTACAAATATAAATCAAACATCCAACAGACGTGACAACATAAATAATTCGTAATATTGGTGCTCATATGTTATTCGTTTTGACATACATTATATATAGTTAAAAATATACAACACAATTCAAAATATCATTAGGTGTTTTATTATTATATTAATTTTCATTTATTCTGTATTATTAATTTATATTGTTTATTAAAGTTTTTGTATATATTTACAAGAAACATTTTTAATTTCAATTTATCTATTGTTTTAATAAATACGTTTTTATTTTTAATACGCTCTAAAATGTATTTTTTATGTTATTAATTATAACTCTCATACATTACTAACGTAAAGTATGGGAGTAACAAAAAAACTTTGTTATACGTAAGTAGTAAATTCCTAAAAACACTCGGTGTTGAATACTTATACTTCACTTCGCATAAATATTAGTGAAAAATGTTGCATAGATAACTAAGGACAATTAGAGTTTTATCTAAGAAATTTTAGATAAAATAATTTAGTATTTGCATAAACATTTTTAAATATCAATTTGTTGGAATAAATTTGTGGAATAAAAATGTCGTTTTTTGTGTTGAATAAAAATAATTTTTTACTAAATAAAATTAATTTTTAAATTAATTTTATTTAGTAAATGAATTTTTTATCCTCATTTGTTTCATATGGTGGAATTCAGTTAACCGTATAAAAATAATACATTGTACTCGATGTATAATAATTTAACATGATTTGATAACATAAAACACACATACAGGTTAAGTCGATTTGTAATATGGCAATCTTGTCTGAAAATTTAGTCAATGGTTATACTTCTACATAATTTATCTTTTATTGTGTTGGGTAGGTAGACATTCCCCATCAGTCGAATTAAACCATCAATGGTTTTCATGTGATCGATAAAAGTGAAGTGGGTTTTACTTGATACTCTGTTCTGAATCATAAGTACTATATAAAATTATGTCAACGCATGTCTTCTACTGAGTATTAATAGCATATATATTAGTTCATTGGAACTTTAGAGTAGATTAGATAATAAACAGTAAACACATAACATATAATGTGCAATTATATTTTTCTTTTAACTGTAATATATAAGATATTTCAAAAAATATATATTTTTTTATTTGGAATGAAATTGAATATGTAATCATTTTGTTTTACATTTAATTAATAATTCAAGCTTATATCTTGAATATAACACAATATAAATGTGCGCCTATAGTTGCTTTGCAAATGGTCGCCCCTTATTCAAATCCTTTGACAATAACCGTGTTGCTGCCTTAATTTTTGAAGTAGTACGGACCAATGAACAGTTGACACAAAACAGTTACTTTTTGATAATGAAATGGTAGTCTGACTTAGATTTTTCTCTTTCCATATACTGGAATTTTGTGTTTTTGCGTATTTGTTTATCAATAGTGCAGCCATTACATTTATTAGGCCCACAGCTCTTTGCTGATTTTCCATATGGTACTAACTGTATCAAACTAACCGTTTCCAGGAACTAACCGTGTCAACCGTCCCTTAATTCGAGTTATCAAACGGGAACTGATGTTCGATGTGGTATGATATTTAAAGTACGTATATGTTTAAAGCCTGATATCATCAATCATAATTGAAAAATTTACAATTTTTCACAGAAAGACAATTTTCATAGTAAAGTGTATCAACTTGTACACACTTTTTCATATCACAATTTGCCCTTTTTCTAAATACAAACTTTTCAATTTCTTCTCTATCGTTTTCATCTTATACCGAATTTTATACTAAAGGCTATTTCTTTGGAATAAGATTTGGGTAGTTCAGGCCAACTGATGAATTTGAGTAATAAGAAAATATATGAACCTCTCAGGAAATACTAGACATGAAGAAATTTACCACTAAATACCAAATCACTTTTTTTAACTTCTCGCGCGTTCGCTAACTATGTTAGCATAACCAGATTATTTAATTCAGGAGATGATTCATTTCAGGAAATGATTTATTTCAGGAGATGATTCAATTCAGGAAATGATTCATATCACGAGATAATTCATTCAGATTCAATCATCTCCTCATGATGCTACCATCGTTAGCGAAATGCGCGACGAGAAGTTGATTTGGTGTTTAGTAGTAAATCTTTTTGAGTTTACCAGGTCTATAAATATGAAACCGGAATTTGCCCATATATGTCAAACAGCGTAACTGCAATATTAGACGCCTCTCTTCAGGAGTACAATGCTTTGCGCGACCCATACCAATATTTAAAACTGTATGGACGCATGGACAATCTATACCAAATATATTGAAATATTTTCGATAACAATGAACGAACAGCAAAAAATTTCAAAAGCCATTCTCATTTTTTTGTAATCTAAAGTTTTTAGTATCGTCAAGAAATATTAACCTGATAAAATAAAATAAAGAAATAAGTCTCCAATATTATATTCAACTGGTACATGACAAGGCATTGTTCTAATAAAAATATAAGATATTTGGATTCGTACAGTAATGATACATTAAATAATGGAATTTTTGGGTGATACTTTACAATCTTTATATTTTGACCACAATGTAGATATTTCTTCTCAAATCAAAATTTAATTTGATCACGACTGTTTTACGGGCCTAGTGCATATTCATAAGACTCCCTTCGGAAATAAAATAAACCCTTTCTGGAAAGATATTTTAAGAGTGGTCTTACTTACATATTATCCATTCTTGAATAAATGTAAAATCGACTATACATTCATTATACATTAATTTGTCAGTCAAAGCCTGGTATTTCAAGCCTTTTCTACCTTGTTGTCTGGAAGCGTTGCTCTGTGTTTCGTAGATTTTTCAGGGAATGTACTAGGTTTGTAGTCAACACAAAGATGGTTCTATGTTTTTTTTGCAGTAATGCATCATCAAACAAGGCCAACCAAATGAGAGAAATGTTCTAGGAAGTCGAGGTAATTGAACTTCTACGTGGCCTTAAAGTGCAAGGTTCGACTTTCATCTTTCATTTATTGGGATTCTTTATGCGTAGACGGAATTTCAATATTCCAACCAAGGTCGAAGTGGAGTGTCGAGAGTTTTTTGCCTTTAAAAATAAATACTGCCAACGACTCGGTATCAAATAATTCTTTAGATAGATACCGTAAAATCATAAAATCAAATGATGAAATGAAAAATTTAAGGTTCATTCTAATATTATTTCTTCTAATATTTTTCTATTATTAAATATGTTAAATTTTGTAAGGAAATTCATTGACAAAACATAAAAAAAAGTATAAAATAGTAGAATTAAACAGTAATCAAGGTTAAATTTTCATGTAGTTGGTGATTTAATAAACTGTTCAAGAAACCGTTGGAACTTTTCAATTTCTTTTTCTACTTTTCTTAATTTGATATTTTTATTAAATTTTGTGGTCAGTAAATTCTGAGATTATTTGAATATTGGTATACTACTGGGTGACCCGATAAGTACTTTTATATATATATATAGAAGAAAAATATTTCAACCAGATAAAAATCTTCAGTGAGACCATTGATTTAATGAAAAAATCGACGAACAATGAAAAAAGCAGGGAGTCCTTTTCGCAGCGTCGAGAAGTTGAGAGCTAATCAGAAGTTGAGAAAGAAAAGAAAGCAAATTTATACCTTAATGCGTTAGAATGGCACAGTGTGCAGAGCGCGTACGGAAATGTTAGAGGTTGGCAGACAATTTTATTCACCGTTATATGCAGATCAGAACCAATCAAAGACAACAATACCCATGGAAGAACAAATGCAAGATATCCTAGTAAAGTAAGTGACAAATGCGATAGAATCGATGAAAAACAGCAAAGCTCCAGGAAAGGACAGCGTAACTGTTGAAATGTTAAAAGCTGGTGGTCGGACTATACATAAAACACTGACAAAATTATACTCAAATTGTCTCAAAGAACAAAAAGTATGTCATTTATAGACAAATGCAGAAGTGACTCTTTTACATAAAAAAAGGAGTACGGAAAAATTTAAAGAACTTTCTATCAGCTATCCGTCAAATAAACCTTCTATCAGCAATGTAGAAAGTTTTCGCCAATATAAATCTAAAAGAATATTAAGAAAACTGAATGACGCACAACAAAGAGGGCAAGCAGATGCAAGCAGAAGTGGATTCAGTGTAATGGATCTCATCCAGGTTTTACAGCAGGCCATAGAAAAGCACAACGAATACAACGAATACCATGCCATTGTGATTGGCTTTTATCGACAATGAAAAAGAATTTGACTCAAGCTCAAAGCATGCCATAATGGACGCTTTACTTAACCAGGGCGTAGACAAAGCATATGTAAACCTATTTGGATTGATATATGATGAAATTACAGCAACAATTCACGTTGATGATCTTCAAGTTGGAAATAATGTAAACGATATGTACGGCAGGGTGATGCAATATCGCCTATTCTTTTCTCGGCCTCCTTTGAAGAAGTATTCCTTGATCTGTATTGGGAACAGCTAGTTCGTCCCAAGATCTTAAATAACTTTCGAAGATGTGTAAGGTCATCAATGCGCTTTTATTTGCTGTGTAATTAAATGGCAACATTTTTACTAATATCCAGAAATTTTACATTTCTCACTTTCGGTTATATTCGCACACAATAACTATTATTTTTTTCTTGGAAAGTTTGTCACCAAGATATGTTTCACTTTTAAAATTTATCGTACGATCTGGTAAACGGAGTTTTACAAGAGACCAACTTCATCAACATTAAGAACATCAGTCACGGCATAGTTTTTAAAGAGGGGATTTAAATTTAATTTAATCCAATTAGTATCGTTGCCCATATTCACACTTGAAGCATGATGGATCTTACTAGTACTTATATTGCATCATTGTTTATATCTATGCAGCCAACCCCAACACAAGAAAATCCTCTAATGCGAAACAGTTTTGTGAATTCTTCTGTTTTAGCCTGCAAAATGCTGTCACTTATTGGAATACTGATGTTTCTTTGGTTCAATTTCGGTCGGTATTCAATTCTTCAATAATGCTTCATCAATATCATTTTGAATGCGTTTATTATGAATTCCTATATATATATATATATATATATATATATATATATATATATATATATATATATATATATATATATATATATATATATAATATATAAAAGTTGCAAAATAAAGAAGTAATTGACAGTTACAAAATTTGAAAACACACCCGACTTTTTGATATTCTCGACCACTGCATTGTAAATACAAAAAGTATTTGTTTACTGCTGATACTGGGTATGACTAGTTTTTCGTATTCTTATACCATATTTATTTTGAGTGCTATGTTCGATTTGATCAGTGGTAATAATTCTTTAATAGTGTGTGTTTAATTTTTGGGTACTTTCTGCAATTCAAATGCCACACGTTTATGAAAACAATGAACTAGTGGACATAATATTAACTTCCGAGGAGTGCCAACAAAATGCAACCGCAGCTTGTCGTTTGTAATCGGAAAGGTTACCTTTAAAAAATCATCCGGCTCCGCGGATGTTTGTAAATTTAGCTACAAGACTTCGCGATACAGAGTACTTAAAGGCACGAAATGGTAGAGATTGAGGAAGACATTTTAGAAATTGTCGAAAACTATCCAACAACGAGCACTAGGTCTATAGCAGGTCAAGTTGAAGTTGGTTATAGTAAAGTGTGGAAGACTATATGACAAGAACACTTTTATCCCTATCATTACCAACGGGTACAAGCGTTACAAACCGAAGATTATCCTAGAAGAGTTCAATTAATTTTACCAACTAAATTAATTTTGATTACCGACGAGGTCATATTTACAAGAAATTGAATAAATAATTTCCACAACAACCCTGTTTGGGCAATAGGAAATCTGCATGCTGTGAAAAGAATCCATTTTAAGCACAGATTTTTAGTAAATGTTTGGATTGGAGTAGTAAATGGCATGGCTTTCTTTCTTTCAGGTTGACTCACAGGTGAAAATTATTTAGACTTTCTTCAGAACAATCTGCCACAATTATTACAAGATGTTCCTTTAAATGTTAGACAGAATATGTGGTTTCTACATGATGGAGCTTCGCCACATTTTAGGCAAGAAGTTAACGAACATTTAAATAATGAATTTCCTAACAGATTGATAGGGCATAATGGACCAATTTCTTGGCCTGCACGCTCCCCGAATTTAACGCCCTGCGGATTTCTTTCTGTGGGGCTATTTAAAAATTTAGTTTATCACGATGGAGAAGTAAATACTGTGGAGGAACTACAACAGCGCATCGAAAACACTTGTGATGTTATTCGTGGGTACGCTGAGCGAGATTTTGTACTAATCGAACAAATGGTGACAGTTTTGAGCAATTTTTGTAACATGTAACATTTTTATTTTTGTTATTCTGCAACTATTATATAAACGATTTTTGGTAAAATTACTTCTTTTTACGAGTTCCGCAACCTGTTAAAATAAATTACTCAACTTTGAGCACACCCCTTTTTCCTCTGCCATTCGGCCAACAAATATAACGATGTCATCAGTCCATCGTGCTTTCCATCTTTTTCGCGGATGTTTGCGATCAAGCGGTATCCGCTCCAGGATTGCAGGGCCTCGCTATATGGCCTGTCTATCTCCATTTCAATTCCTATACTCCTCCAATGATGTCACACACTTTTGTTTGCTCTCTGATCCATGTACAAGGTTTTTTGTCCCGGCTAGTAATGCCAAACATACTTCTTTTCATTCCCCTCTGTGCTATACGAAGTTTTCGAATTAATTGCGATGTGAGTGTCCAGGTTACACTTCCGTATGTCATAACGGGCAGTACGCATTGATCATATTTATTTTAATAATGACTAAGTGATATAAAGATTAATATTTTTACGATTAAGTAACTTGTTGATTATTGATTGTAAATGTTTGTGCAATAGCAAATTTGTTATCTTACTTAAGATTTTGATGCTAAATTTCGGCCAATTTACTAAAATAATCAATTTTTAGTCGTTGTAATTTTTTCAGAGGATAATGACATATAATGCATTTCATAAATGAAAAAATTAATTTAATCAATCAAAAAACTATAAATGTAATCAAAATGAAGTCAGTTATGTATTTTCTATTATTATATTATAACAAAATTCCCATTTGCCCACATTATTTTGCCATATTCGTAAAACATTTGATAGTTACTTGCAAAAAATAAACCCATTTTAGTATTTTTCCTTACCAGTTTTTTCTATTTCATTTCAGAGAATTCTGAAACGACTGGAATAAATGATATTCGAATGATGACAGATTGGGTCAATATGGAGGATAAGGATGCATCTCAGTCAAAAGTTTACAATTTGTTTTGAATGATTAATACTTTCTAGGTTATTTGTAAAGGTTCGTTGCAATGCGTTTATGATGTAATATACATTATGTAATTACTGACAGTCCATATTTAATCTTCTCTAATAGTTTGTTTCAAAAATGGATCGTTTATTTTCTGAATAAGTTGGCTTCTGTAATTTTAAGATGTAGCAACATTTTGAACCGAGTTAAGTAATTGAAAAATTCCAAGTGTAAAATATTTTCTACGATTGTATTGTGGTGATATTTTAAGTATTGTAGTGATCTCTTGTACTCATTGGGATGGATTTTTATTGACAACATCCTTGAGAATACTTGAACCAATCTCGGCTGAGAGACTACAGTGGAGTGCATCACTACATTTGAAAACTTCAAAACCGGATGTATCACATCAAAAATCAATTTTGATTCACACGTCCTGTTAAGTTATCATTCCTATAAACAGTAGAATTTTTTAGTAGCTTTAAAATAGGTCATTTGTCATATTTTCTATGATAATTCAAAATATATCGATAATGTACCATATTTCCTTCCATTTTTAATCACATACTCAATTTACAAAATTGATATGCAACAGCGGCAAGAAAACCAAGAATGAAACTTTAGCGAAAAATATACCGAATGGACATTCTATATCATAAAAACTGCAAGACATCATCTGATAATAAATAAGATGTAAGTAGGTAATTACCAAACATGTTATTATTATGATGGTTTTATAGAATTAACTTTTTAATTTTTAGATAATTTAAGTATTCGCAAATCTAAAACAAATAAAATTTTGATTTTTATAAATCTATCTGTACTTAATTTAATTATGTACATTTTAAAAATGAACTGGAACTAGTTATCATTTCTCTTATGTTTCTCATAAGTTTAAGTGAACACGTTTTTATCAGTTCGATATTTGTTGGTAATTGATGGATTAAAATTTAACAAATGTAGGATTTTTTAACAAATGTAGGATTAATTCAAAAAAGAAAATTGAATAATTTTCATTCGCATTTTCGCAATAACGTAACTCATATATCTGTCTTTTATTGCTTGTCACCCTTTTGTTTGAATCCTTTTAGAGTAACTACAAACCCTATGATACAGTGCATTTTCGAGGATATGATGGTAGTTTTATATATCCTCTCGGCTATTGTTCAGTTCTATAAAGCAATTTTGTTTGTATGTGTATCAATTATTTTGATTAAATTATTAATATGGATGTATACTATTTATTTCTTTAAGATTTCTTGATAGGCAATTATCGAAGAATATATATATATATATATATATATATATATATATATATATATATATATATATATATATATATATATATATATATATATATATATATATATATATATATATATATATGTACTCAAAGGATAGCGTAGTGGGGCCGTGGAGAGAGATATTAGAAAAACAGAAATTTTTCATCCGTACTTCCACGTACCACTGCTCGTCTCAAATCAGTCGCCGCCACCACGTCGAGACAAGTACCTCCCAGGACCGGTTTCTGGCCTCACAGCCGTCGTCAGCTAGGCTCGAGCCCAACGCAGGGAAACAGCTGAATCGAAACGAACAGAGGAAGACCAAGTCAACTGGTCATATCGATGGCGGGTCGCAATCTCAATGCAACTCGCGCCATCCTACGGTGAATGTTCGCGGCAGTCAAAAACTTTGCGATACATTCTTCCCACAACCTTGGATGTAGGTATAAGGTTTGCTCAAAGGCTAGCGTAGTGGGGCCGTGGAGAGAGATATTTGAAAAACAGAAATTTTTCATCCACGTACCACTGCTCGTCTCAAATCAGTCGCCATCGATATAACCAGTTGACTTGTATTGACAGTTTGACTTATATAGTATAAATATATATATATATATATATATATATATATATATATATATATATATATATATACATATATATATATATATATATATATATATATATATATATATATATATATATATATATATATATATATATATATATATATAGATGTATATGTATATATAGTATATATATATATATATATATATATATATATATATATATATATATATATATATATATATAGTATATACTATATATATATATATAGTATAGTATATATATATATATATATAGTATATATATATATATATATATATATATATATATATATATATATATATATATATATATATGTATATATATACACATATATATATATATATATATATATATATATATATATATATATATATATATATATATATATATGTAGTCACTTTGAAATTCAATACATTTAATTCAACGACGTTCCAACTTTTTAATTCCCTCATAATGCAATTTGACCAACTCTGTAAAGTAAGCGGTTGACTCAGCTTTGATGTCATCCCTTGAAATAATGTTCACCTAGGGAATTATTTCTTTAGGTTTAGGAATGGGAAGTAATCACTGGGAGTCAAATTCAGCCAATACGGTAGGTGAAAGCACTTCGAAGAGTAGGTCATGAATTTTTGAACCAACAATCTGGGAAGTGTGTGCAGCGCAATATAGTGCTCAATGAGCACATTATTTTTCTCCAGATGTGGATATTTAACCTGAATAGCACCTTCCAATTTGTCCAATAGTGAAGAGTAATACTCCTTGGTGATGGCCCCGTCTTTTGCCAGGTAGCTTATAAGTAAGACACAACGAGAATTCCACAAAAGAGTAGACATGACGTTTTCTGCAGGTGGAATTGTTTTCGCTTTCTGTGGTGTATTTTCATTAGTTTCCAGCCACGGTTTGCATTGCTGCTTCGTCTCTGCGGTGTAATGGTGAATTTATGTTTTATTCACTTTTATAAAATATCGAAAAAACTTAGCAAAACTGGAGTCTAACCACTCTTAAGAAGAGTTCATTCGAATGTTTAACAAACGCAGTACTCATCGATCGAAATACATTTTCATACCGAAAATATAATGTTAAAAGTAGAGGACATGGTTTATCGAGATGCCTGCAATATTAGCAAGCTCGCCTACTTTCAGTCGGCAATTATTTAATACGATATTGTGGATATTTCTTACATTTTGTTGGCCGTACAATCATCTTCAGTGGATGACGAACAAATGTGAACTCAGCTGTTCACTTTTTTCTACCGAAAATGCAAAGAAATACTTCTTTAAAGTGTAAACTTTTGTATGTGCGTCAGTGTTAAACCCCTTAAAAGAAACTACTTTATAACAGTTCGAATTTTAATTTTATCCTTTTTTTAAAAAGGAATAAAACAATTTTGTACTTCGTTATCTATCACTTTTGTTTTTAAATTTGTGTGATTATAGTTTTGTAAAACGATTTTACATTCTTAAACGCTACTTTAAAACCTTTGAAAGTGTAAAATGGTTTACGAAACTATAGTCACACAAATTTAAAAATAAAAGTGATAAAGAGATAATAAAGTATAAAATTGTTTTATTTCTTTTTAAAAAATGAACTATCACAAAGTAACGAACAAGTCAATCAATAATTTAATTTTATCCATTTCTCAAAACATTTAAAAATGTGTTTGCTTCTCTCGATCGTCACCAACAAGCAACTAAACCTACACGTGCATAACTTCGCATCATGTCATATTACGCAATTTCAGCGCCGGGGCGAGAGCTTTCAAACGACCCTCGTATATACTATTAGCATAAGAAATAAAAAAAAAACAGTTTAATAAAACGCATTATTTTGAAATATCATATTACTTGAGAAACTGAAACTGAACTATTTTTAAAAATTTTAATACCATTCTAAGAAAACTAACTGAATCATAATGAACATAAAGCATTGTACACAGTATGTAGGAAAAATAATAGAACTTTTTAAATAAAAAAAAACAAACAGTTATTTTGCCAACATTATTTCATTTCTTTTTGTTCAAAATACATCCCTTCCGCATCAGTACACTGCTGGGCACGTTCAACCAATGGTGGCATATATTTTTTATGTCGTTTTTCGGAATCGCCTCAATCACCCTCGGCCGGGCCTTTTGAACTTGTGCAACACTATTATAAACCGTCTTTATGGCCAGTTTGAGTTTTCGGAGTTGAGTTTCGGGATCAGCAAATAGTCACATGGAGATAAATCAGGTGGATATGAAGGCTGTTGAAGCACACATATTTGTTTTTTTGCCTAAAATTTATGAACAACGACGGTCTTGTGAGGTGGTGCATTATCGTACAACAAAAAACAGCTTACCGCCGCTCAATATTCGGTTCTCGCTCAAAACTGGGTAACACCCAGATAATAGTCACCATTCATATTTTGTGCACTGTGAAACGCCAGAGTATAATACCTTTTGAGTAGTCTTAAAAACAAATCAACATTGATCTCGCTCGTGACTTCGGGAAACGCAATTTATTTGATTTCGGAGAGTCTGGGGACTTCTACGTAGGTAGCATTTGACCCTTTGTTAGAGAATCATACTTAAAGCATCAAGCATGGGCGCCGGCAGGATTACTTTCAGGGAGGCCAATCTGCATCTATATATAATTTATAGGAGGAGGACACTTCTTCTTCTTCTTGTCCTGGAGGTTAAGTTGACCCGAAGGCCCTGACTTGTATTCGCTGGTTTTTTCGAACGTCACGACAATGTCGCTTGTTCGAAGGGTTTTAGCTGCCGTCCTTTAGGCATGGAGGTGATGACCGAAGAGGATGGTCATACTGGGGCAACGGCCGGCAATGAAGCTGCCGTGGCTCTGATTAGCGGATTGTCCGAAAGGGACGCCGTCGCTAGGAATTTGTCCAGAAGTCTGGACAGGAATGTCTGAATCTCTGGTGTGTCAGTTTCCCGATGGATTTGCGCATTCCTTACAAACCATGGGGCACCTACTAATGTGCGAAGAACACGTGACTGGAACGATTGCAGAATTGCAATCGACGTTGGGGGGAGGTACGGGAACCAGGCCTGAGATCCGTAGGTGAGCACGGATCGGACCATGATTTTATACAAGGTTATTCGGATGTTCAGCGAGAGCTTACTTTTGCCGTTCATTAGGGGGTAAAGCAGACGAGCCATGGCTCTTGCTTTCCCGGTTACCTTCTTTAGGTGAGGCACCCACGTGAGGGCCGAGGAGGACACTGAATTTATTGCCAATGTGTTGAACAGTTTTATAGAAGGACTTACACCGTCCTTCTGTAAAACCTTCTGTGCACCCTCTTGCAACATTCTCAAGGCGCTCATTGCACCAACTTTCATCACCAGTTACAATCGATTCCAGGAATATGCAGTTCCGTCTGGCGGCCAATTTTTTAATGCTCCTTAAGACGTGAAAAACAATTCGAGCACAGAATGTCATTTTGTTTAAATCTTTTGTTAGAATTTCGTGAATCATATCTTTGGTCGTATTTAATTCGTCCGTTATTTATCTCAATATCGAATTCGCATTGTAGGTGATCATTTCACGCACTTTTTCCACCAACTCATTGTCATTTTTGTTTTTTGGCCGGCCTAGCATTGCGTCGTCTTCCAAAATATTACTATCCTCCAGGAATTGTTTATATCACTCGAACATACGTGTACATACGCACAGTATGTATGTGTAGTGTACATACTCTACACATGGAAAGAAGGCTTTGCTGCATTTGGTGGGATAGTAGGGGAGCTGTGTATTGCAAACCGTTGAAACTTGGTGAAACATTTAATAGCGATCGATAATAATTATAAAATAAACTAATAATAAAAAAAATTGTAAAAATTAAATAGAGCATTGAAAGAAAAATGACCAGAGTACGTCCAAAGACGCGATAAAGTCATGTTTCAACATGACAATGCTTGGCCCTATGTTGCAAAATGTGTAAAACCCTATTTGGAAAACGTTAAATGGGGCATCCTACCCCACCCGCCATATTCATCGGATTTAGCTCTTTCGGACTACCCCGTATTTCCACTGGTCTCAGACTTCCAGAACAACACTTACATTCTGACGAAGAAGTGAAAATTTGGCTTTATCCAGTTGACGGAATCCAGTCTTTGACAGAAAAATGGGAAAGAGTAATAGCTAGCGATGGTCAATACTTTGGTTGTTAAGGTAATTTATTTTGTTATGGAAATAAAAACTCAAATTTTGCGAAAAATCGACATTATTAACCGAAACACCTATTAGTTAAAACATTCTTTTATGATGTTTTTACTGTACTCTGGTGTAGGGGTCTGCAAACTTTCCAAATGTGATGGTTCAGCATGGACAATAGCAAATGGCTATTCTATTTGATATAAGTATTTTAAACTTTATTTAATGTGTACTTCTAATAGCAAAAAAGTAAGGTGACGTTTAAAATACACTTATTCCAACGTTTTTTCCGTTGTTTAAATGTTGTTTAAACAGTCGACGGTGTTTATAGTCGACTTCTGATATTTCTTTTAAAGCGGCCAGCGACTTAAAAGGGCTTCACGAAATGGTTTCTTCAGTCGAAGGAACAGGAAAAGTTTACACGGTGTCATCTGGTGAATATGGTGCATGCGGAACGGTAAATTTTGTATTTTTAGCGAAAAATTGACGAATAATTATTGTGTTGTGCGATGGTTTGTTATTGTAATTCGGTAGCCATGAATTGTTTTGCCACAAATCTGGAAGATTTTTTCGAATGAACTCTAATGCTTAATTTAAGATCCTTGATTTTGGTAATGTTTTCTTCACTGATTGACCTGGGAGATTATCTTTCACCACCAATCGAATTTCTAGATCAAAGACCACTCGAGTAAACAAAATTACAGATATTGGTCTGACGACAATCCTCTGGAACTGCACCAGAAACCATTACACTCTCCAAAGGTTGTGATTTGGGCTTTCATACCAAGCGAAGGAATTATCGGTCCGTACTTTTTTGAAGATGATCGTGGTCGCGCTCAGACTGTTAATTCCGATCGGTATTACCATATGATCCGGACTGGACTTTTTTGACTCCGGAAATGCAAAACTCGATTGGCTACAACCGCAACACATTTCTCCAACAAGATGGAGCACTTTTCACATCACGAATGATTTTAGCAGCTCTTCACAATTTATTCCCAGAAAGAGTGTTTAATCACTGAGGAGATGTCAACTGGCTACCGAGGAGTCCAGATATAACCCCTACTGATTTTTTTCCTATATGGCTACTTAAAAAGTAAGGTTTTAACCCATCACCACTCAACTTAAATGTTTTAAAGCAAAGAATATCAGACGAAATCCAAGCGATTCCAAGAGCGTTGCTCCAGCGAGTGATTGAAAAATTCAGTTCCAGGCTTAATGAATGGCATGAAGCAGATGGTGCGCATTTACGAATGGTTGCTTTTCATAAATAAAAATTCAAAAATTACTCTGTTATTTAACAACAAATAAACAACTTTTAATTAATTCTGATGTTTATTTTTTACCATTCTAAGGCAGCCTTTTCTACAACAAACGGCTTCAAATATGGATAGAGATACGGCTAATGTAGTTGTGAATAGTTATACCAATTAAAAAAAAATGGTTGTGCGATAGAATAAATACGTTAATGCAAAAATTTTGTTACATACGAGCTTAATTTTGTACACAAAATTTGCAATCTGTATTCTTTTGGTCGCTCACCGTTAATGTGGTTTGTGAGGGTTTTGCAGAAAATCCAAACATGTTAATGTTTTGACTCTTAGAACAATTCGGCATCATCGAGGTAACTATGTAGAATATGTTACGTAAGGATAAACTTAAAACAATAGAAAATATAATTGACCGGTGAATTGAAACTGTTTGACCATTGTAACGTTCGTATTTTTTAAGATGAAGCAGCTGAATCTTCAAACAGAATTCTCGTACGAAGATACAGCGCACATTTATTTAAACACAAAGGTAAATAAATACAATTGATTTATTTGGAATGAAGAAAATCCACTAGTAAATGTGGTATCAACAGGAATACTACATCAATATGTTGAAATAACTGATTTATTACACTTGAAATTTCCTGAACGTGATCTTAAATGTCGATGAAGATGGATTGACGATTTGATACCGTTAATTAACTTTCTTTTGAGCTACGAACAAGGTGAGGTTTATAAGAAAATTCCCCAAATTATTAGAATTTTAAGTACAACATCCCTCATGTTCATCATAAATGTTTTATGAAAAACTTTTTGTCAAAATTTTCACTTTATTGTATTAAGTCTGATGCGTTTCACTAACACAGTAACAGTAAATATTTTGTATAATTCTAAATTTACAATTAACTACCTTTCTGAAGCCTAATATTTTTAGGAATAAAGTCATTTTAAACGATGGAAAAAAAGCAAATAAGTTTCAAGAATATGTATTGAATGAAAATAAGAGTAACAAAATATAAAGTCACTAAATTTAATCAATTAATTATAATTTAGAAAAATATAAAGATTGGAAGTACCAATATGAGAAATAATGTTTTTTTTTCGGTAAATATGAAAAGTATTAATTGATTCATGAAAAGTTAAAGAAATCCATTGAACTTACTTTCTACTTTTTTATTCTCGTTTTTTTGGGTCTCGGCTCGTTTTTGTTCCTCTTTCGATTCGAAACAAAAGAAAATCGTTGACCCAACTAAAAGATACATGACAAACAGACACAACATTACAAACCATTGCGTCTTCGACATATTTACTTGTTTTTTTCTTCTAAAATAAAAATTAACTACCATTGATCATATTCAAGAAGTTGCAAGATAAAAGAATCAATCATACGCTTTCGTTTTGTTTGGCAATAAAAGCATTTTCATCCAAGTTTGATATATGTTTTCGAAATGAACTTCATGGTACATTTCATTCACGATAACCGTACTTTTAAAGATGTTTTAAACAAATTGAGAGTGTTAATTGAGTTTTAATTGTATACTCGAATGTATATTTGATTGTTGAAACAAAATTGTAAAGAAAAACATTTTCTTACATCTATTCTGTTTCAATGAAACACTAAACACTTTAAACAACTTACACTTCTGGTGTTCTGGTTATTTTGTATTGATCATATCATTTAAGCTAGAAACTAATTGCTGAAGAAAATCAAGCTACTGACTTTTTTTGTATGTTTGTCGCCAGTAATATACAGGCTGTTGATAAGCGAAACAGAATAATAGATTTAGACTGAGTACTCAATAATATTTTATAAACTTGTTCTTTTCTGTTGACGAATCTGGTGCAAGGAATACAATATGTAAGAATGGTGATAACAATGGCAAATAAATCGTCCACTTAGTTAGAGTTGAGGTGTTTAATCCGGAAAACATATTTTAGAGTTAAATTATACAGTTCTTCTATACCCAAGATAAAACAAATTCAATAAGTGCTATAGTATCACTTACGATTCTTAAGTAAAAGTTTTTATACTTAGTCTTCAGACTACTTTTGTTCTTAATTAGTTTCAATCATATAATTTTTTCGGCAGGTATTTTTATAATATTGATTTAATAAATAAATGTTATCAAAGATTACATTTCAACCCTCATGTAAGAGGTATTGAGATATTTTGTTTAGTTTTCAACTTAGTCACCTTTAAACTCACTATACTTAGACCAACGACGTTCTAACCTTTTAACACCCTCAGTATAAAGCGATTTGTCCAACTCAACAAAATAAACGATTGTCTTAGCTTTGACTTTATCATTTGAAGGGAATCTTTACGCAGCAAACCATTTTTTCAGATTTGAGAAGACTAAGTCATAGCTGGAATACAAATCCGGTAAATACGGTGCATGTGATAGGATTTTAAAGCGTAGGTCATGGAGTCTCCTATAAATAGTCTGAGCAGTGCGTGCATTAGCATAATCGTGATTAACGAGCACATTCTTTTTGGCCATACTTGGATGTAACCATAACTTTTTCTGCAGATGTAACTGTTTTCAGGTTTATTGGCGCAGTTTCACCAGTTATCTCCGGAGTGTAACGGTGAATCCATCCAATTTTATCTACTGTTATAAAACTGATTACAAATATAGCACCCATCGATCGAAAAGCTTTTTCATCTCCAAAATATCATGTTAAACGTTCACAATCTTGATATGTTTATAATGTTAGTAAGGATGCGTATTGTTAGACGGCAATTAATTAGTACTACATTGTGAATTTTTGTTACAATTTTGTCAGTAATGGCGATTTTTGGCGTTCCCAGCATTCATTATCTTTAGTGGATCTATGATGACATTTAAATTTAGCGGTCCACTTTTTTACTATTGAACACGAAGAGAAAAACTCCTTTGATTGTAATCTAACTCTTTTTGTATGTGCGTCGGGGTTAAACCCGTTAAAACAAAGTACTTTATCACAGTCCGAACTTGCATTGAAAGTTAAATAAACCATATATTAATGCTATTTGTAGTGTACTTTACTGTATGAAGTTCTATGTGTTTTGTTTTTATTTTAGAGTAAGTTATGTTAAAATGTACGACATGAGGAAGAGGAAATACTCGGTCTAATTGAACTTGAGTAATAAATATCAAGCAAAAATTTGACCTTGTAACAAAGGTAGAACTTTTAACTAACACAAGCTTCTAAATCTTTCGCATCCATAATGATGCTAATGCTTAGTATTTCACCAATATCACATATTGTCAAATCACTATCGTTATTTATCAGAGTTTTGATTTTATCTACGCGTGAGGCGCTTTATCGTTCAGATTGTGATGTGGATATATTCGACATCAATATTTTCATCTCTAAATTGAAAATGTTTATAGAGTCGATCCAAAAATCGAGATAGATCGTATATGTTGTAACTTAATAGGCAAACCATTAAAAATAGCTTGCACAGTTAAAGAAAAATAAATAGAAGGGTTGACAAATAATTATTAAAAATTCAACTGGTGCAAGAATTAAAACCCCAAGATGCTGGTCAGACACTTCAATTCGTTAATCAGGTAACTGAACGTTTTGCAACATTCAGCGACATATTGTTTTCGGATGAGGTTAATTTTCATCTCAACGGTCATGTAAATAAGCAGAACTCTCGTTGGATCCAGAAACACAAGCATCATCCTACCTCCGCGTAAAGTCACTGTATGGACCGCAATTTCTAAGTCTAAGCGAGGAATAATCCGTCCATACTGTTTTGAAAACGGTAGGGGATGCGCAGTTACCGCCAATAGGGACCGTTATGAGGAAATGTAGGACAATTTGGGTACCTGAATTGTAAAAGTTTGCTGATTATAATCAAAGAACATGATTGCAGCAGGACGGAGCAACGTCATATACTTTCAACATATCTCTTCCACGAGTTCGAGAAATTTTCGCAAACAAATTCATCTCCACGAAGTTCTGATTTGAGCCTTATGGGCTTTTACTTGTGGGGATATCTAAAATCAAAACTTTACGATAATTAACAGGGTTCTTTGGCGCAGTTAAAAGAAAATATCCAACACGAAATGGCAGCCATTCCAAGCTATAAATTTTAATAAAAACAAGGTGTCCCAAAAGAAATTTTTTCTTTTTGATAAAGCGGTATAAATAAAAGAGATTCGTCCACTTTCAATTATTGAAATAGGGAATTACTTTTTAAAAATAACCTCATCCAAATGTCAACATTCACGCTCACGACACTCATATAACCAAACAGCAAAATTCTTTAGGACGGCTCGGCAGATAAGATCTATAATGGCGCAGAATACCGTGCAATGTTGCACAATTGAGGCACATTTAAACCACGTGCTCGCTTACGAAAGGAAAGGTCCGGATTGGCACGAATGGACTGATTTGCCATTTCCACATGTTTGTCACTTCGTGATGACCTTGGTCGCCTGGACTTTTATCCCGGACGTTTATCCCTAATTGAACTGATTTCTTCACACTTCCTAACCCATTTACTGATGAGGGGAACAATTGGCGCATGTTTAATTTTACGCAAACCACAAAACTTTCTCTGCGCTACAGTTGCCGAATCATTATACGGCATTAATTATACAGTTGTAAAATTTTCGCACAAACTACGCACTCCATACCAACAAAATTCCTAAACGCAGGCATATGCGCCTCGCGCCCCTCACAATTGTTGCGTTTGCGCAGTGAACCAATGAAATAGAAACTTTTTTATGGGACACCTTGTATGATAAAATAATGATTGATATTTATTTTCTAATTCTTGTAAAATGTGAAGGCATCAGTATAAGAAATAAGCGGAAAACGAGATGAATATAATGGGATTTCTAGCAAGGAGTTTCTTTTGATGGCTAATGTAGTACTAATTTGACAGCAACATTTTTAGTCACGACATGTGAATATCTAAATAGTTGAGAGTAATTCACAGAATAATTCACGACATGTGAATATCTAAAAACAGAGAGGACCACTGTTGCATACAATGTACAATGTGTACATTGAATGTATGTATTCAATTTGCCTATGCAAATGCCCGTTCTGTGGAAATATGTATTTTGTACATTATATGATATGTATGGTCGGCAAAATTAATTCCGTAATTCGAAATAAGAAAGATAATTCAACTTAATCTAGTTTACATCTAATCTACTTTTTTTGTGGCTGCTCATAAATTAATGTAATTTTTGACAGTATTGTCATAGATCCAAACATATTAATTTCACGAGATTCCCAGCAGTTTGACATTATTGTGGCAAGTGTACAGGATATATTATGTAAGGATAAATCATATAAAAAACTTGATACGTAAATTAAAACTGCTTAACTATTATCGTAATAATTGCAGTATCATAATTTCCTGAATTAGATTGAAGAAAAACCAGATGGAATTTTTTCAATCCAATAGAATTCAATTCAATTTCAACAGAATTCTTTTTAACGCTACAGCGCACGTTTATTATAAAGATACGTAAACAAACGAAATTACTGTGCATGAAGTAAAGAAAATTCACATGGGAATATTGAATAAACATTATTTTCTTAAGAAGTTACCATTTGGTGAAGTTTACGGTGCAAAGATATCATGGCAGTCTTGTGCATCCCAAGGATTCTTAGTACCCCCTATTTGATGGCTGGTCTGGCTGCTGCCTTGGTCAGGGCAGATCAAACCGTGTCTTTTTGTATGTAACTTAATGTAAGGTAATTTTTTTGATGCTTCAGAAATTTAAATTCAAATAAAACAGCCATGATGCCTTGATGCCTTGAAACTATTTATTTTATGTGAAATAACATTCATTGGCATTAATGTTTGAAAACAATTTCGGATAAATGTCTACCGCGGCTTCTTCTGACAAAGCGCATTCTGTCAATCCAGTTCAGTTGCTTGTTTGTGACAATCGATCAAAGCAAATATGTTTTAACATTTTTTGAGAAATTTGTGTTAATATAAACAATATGTCGGAAAAATAACGGAGCTTTATAAATTCAAAAATAATAAATTTTGAATAAAAAAAAATACTTTTTTTATTTAAATTACAAACCTTCCACGTCAATACACCGCTGGGCATGTTTAACCAATACTAACAGAGATTTTTTATGTCGTTTTTGGGAATCGCCTGAATTATTTTCGTCACGGTTTCTTGGACTTGTGTAACACTATCATAAAATGTTCGTTTGATTGCCAGTTTGACTTTCGGGAACAGGAAATAGTCACATAGAGATAAATCAAACCAATAGGGAGGATGTTGAAGCACATTGACTTGTTTTTTTGCCAAAAATTAACAGCGACAATCCCGTGAGATGGTGCAACAAAAACCAACTTTCTGACGTTCGATTTTAGGTCCTCACTCAAAAGATTTTCTTCCATAAACGCTCGGTTTCATTCGGTTCTTACTTGAACCATTATTTTCCACAAATGCTCCATAACACTCAGATACTATTCATTAGTAATATTTTGACTCTGTGGAACGAATTCCCGAAGTAGGGGGAATCCCTTTAGTGCCGGACAGCACATAATACCGGACAAAACACTTTAAATAACGTTCGTAATAGTATTTGTTCATAGAAAGACGTCAAACTCGACCGACAAATCCCCCTCGCGGCGCGGGAGGCGTCTATCTCACCCGATACGGCTTACAGATCACACGTCAGTTATTTTGCGCGGGAATTCGTTACATCAAGTAATATTCAGAACATCATATTCTATTATATTTAGAGTGAATGAATTGTGTAGTACTTTTGTTTCAATCATTGGTAAGTACGCTTTATATTGACTTTTTTTTTAGCGGATTTATTAATAAACTTCATTGTAATCGTAATTATACTACTGTATGTTATTCCCCTAAGTCCGCACACTATCAGATTCCCTAGCACCGGTCAAATATATTTTGACAAAATAGTGTGGTTATTTTATTTCATAGATTTTTGTAATGCTGTTATTTATCTTTTCAGATCATTTAATATAATGGAGACGAAGACAAAAGGTATCTGGGTTTCAAATAATTTAAAATTAGCAATTGATAATGTTTTAAATCACAAGATGACAATAAGAGAAGCTTTCGAGTGTTTTAAAGTACCAAAAAGCACTTTATTTGATAAAGTAAAATTGTTGAAGCAGGGTAAAGAGATTGGTTCAATTCAAACCGGTTATGGGACAATATAACAAATAATCGCAATGTTTTGCATGAATGCTATGGGACAATTTATTCCGCCATTTTTCATTTTTCCCAGGAATAGAATAAATGAGCGTTTAATGATTAATGCACCATCAGAAAGCAAAGGTGTAGCTCAGCCTAATGGATGGATTAATAACGAAATATTTTCAAAATGGTTGCTACACTTTGTGAAATTTACTAAACCGACTAAGGAATCATCAATTTTATTAGTGCTTGATGGGCCCAGCAGCACAAATATTAGACGTTATTAACTTCTGCAGAGACAGTCACATACTTTTGATCAGCGCTCCACCACATACTACTCATAAGTTGGAACCGTTAGATTGATCTCTTAAGAAACCATTCAAAAATGTTTATAATGAACGCTGTGGTATGTGCATGCGGGCTAATGCCGGAGCTAGAATTACAGAATATAACATAGCAGGTCTAGAATTAAAAGTATTTAAAAGAGTTGCGCGTTATGAAATAGCAGAGGCAGGATTTAGATGTTCAGGTATTCACCCATTCGATAAAAGTATATTCAAGGATCTGAAATACTTACCTAGTGATATCACTAATATTCCTCTCACAATGCACAGCAATGAACCGACAAATGAGTCAGAAGAAACAAATATAGTAGCCACTGATGCAGTATTGACACCTGTTCAACATCCACATCAACATCCTGAAATTGTACAAAATGTAATTCAGGAAAAGGTTCCTGCAACAGACAGTGCTACGCCTATTTTGCAGTCGGTCATTACAAGGATTTACCTCACGAAGTTAACAGAGCTGAATCACCTCAACCAGATGGTTGATATAGATACCAGCAAAGTATCTCTACAAGCTGAAAAAGTGTCAAGATATTTCACCACTACCAGATGCTGCAACCAAAAGATTACAATCAAGAAGACGTAGGGCTGAAAAGAGTGACATTTTGACTGATTTGCCGTACAAATGAAGTTTAGAAGAGAAAGAAAATTAAAAAAAAGGAAAGAAGAAGGCAATCCTAAATTTAAAGACACAAATGACAAAAGAAAAATAAAAAAATAAAGGTAAAACCTACTGAAAAGAAGCTGGAGAAGTACTATTGTGTTGTTTGTTGCGAAGACTACAACGAGGACTCGATCCAGTGTGGAGAGTGTAATGGATGGGCTCATGAAGCCTGTGCGGATATTCCAGAGTGTTCAGACGTCTATGTTTGTGATCATTATAAAGATTTTTAAAGTTTTCTTGAGAATGTTATTATCTTGATGTTTAATTTTGGTAAGTTTATGTTGAAATGTTAAGAATTATTTTCTTAAAAACTATTCAATAATTTCTTATCCATAGTTAAAAGACATGTCATTTATATTTACTTTTGTTGATTTATTTGGATGTTTATAGTGATTATGTAGCACAGAATGTTTATTGTATTAATGTAAGATTATTGTTTGATCTTCAATTTTTGTAAACCTAAAAGTCTTCGGTTCTGTCCGGTTTTAAGAGTTCGAATTTTTACTTGTTCGGTACTAGGTGCTAAATTTCAATGAGACCAAAAACCAAACCAATGATTGATTCCATTTTGAGTGGTTAAAAAATATATAATATTTGTCTTTGTTGATTTATTTTAATGTCTAATGTGATTAAATTATTGATTGATTTGGCCGTTATTTTATAATAGTTCATTTTTTAAAAAAGAATAAAACAATCTTATACTTTGTTATCTATCACTTTTATTTTTAAATTTTTTAGTTTTAAAATAGTGTTTGAGAATGTAAAATCGTTTTACGATACTATAGTCACACATATTTAAAAATAAAAGTGATAGATAACAAAGTATAAAATGGTTTTATTCCTTTTTCTAATGTGATTGTTTAAATGAAAATCATAAGTATTTAAATAAAACATAATTTTTCAATTTTTTGTTTAATAAAAACCAAGTGTCCGGTACTGGGGGGTCTCCCCCTATACCTTTAGAGTCGTAAAAATTAATCAACATTGTCTTCTTTCGTGACTTCTAGAAACGCATTTTTTTTTTATTTCGGAACCTACCTAGAACTTTGGCGCTTTGTTTGAGGATCATACTTGAAGCACTAAGTCTCATCACCAGCTACAGTCGATTCCAAGAATGTGCAGTTCTATCTGGCGGTTTTAATAAGCTCCTTGTACAGATTTTCTGGTAGTTTAAATATTTTGTGAAAATTTCGTGATTCGCCTATGGTCATATTTAGTTTCTCCGCTATCTATCTCACAGTCGAATTTGCATCGTAGGTGATCATTTCACGCACTTTTTCCATAAACTCATCGCAATTTTTGTTTTTTAGTCGGCCTTCCAAAGCATCACGACTGTACTTGAATCGCTTATGCCACTGGAACATACATGTATATAAGAGATAAGCAATCATAACCATAAACTTTTTTAATTAATTCAAATGTTTCTGTAAAAGTTTTACAGAGCTTGAAACAAAATTAAATATTAGCTCTTTTTTCCATCGTGTTTTTGTGACGAGATGACAAAATGTACTGTCATTTGAAGCTCGATAACACGACAATGTGCTGATCGATTTTAATGGTGGCAATCTCGTTTTAGAGGAGATATACAGCTTTCAGATTATATATTGTTTCAATAGATGGCGCTAATACTTTTTATTAAATTAAAAAAGTTCCCTTATTTTTCCGACATACTGTGTAAAGTGCTTAGTTTAGCAGGGTTTTACGCCGACAAACATGCAAAAAGAAACTTAGATTCCATTTTATAGGATTCTTCTCCTTCAGTTTTGATGGTAAAACAGTAGGCTTCTCAATTTAAACGCGGTCATATATCCATTGACGATGTTGAAAGATCAGAATGTAAAAAAACCGCAACGACAAACGAAATTGTCACAAAATTCAACACATTATTAAATAATAACCGACTGTAGATATGCGAGCTTACTGATATTATAAATATGACCTTAAAAAGGTTCGGCTCGATGTGTCACTGTAACTAAAGATGCATTCAAATGAACACTTCTCAAAAGTGTTTAGACTTATTTAAGCTATTCGGCCGAGTTTCTCGGCGCTTTAAAACTGTAGATAAAACTGGGATGTATGCCAGAGAGGAAGTAGCAATGAAATTGAGCAATGACGATCATCGAGAAGATTAACACTTTTCTACAGTACCAAATGAAAGATGCTACTCGGGCAGAACGTCCACTTGTACCTAAAAAGGGAGTCATTTTTTATCACAGCAATGCACTCGCATATACGTCTCAGAGACCGCATGACCTATGCTTGGAAGTATTTTTTCATGCACTCTTTTTGCCCGATTTGGCTCACAGCAATTACTTTTTTCCCAAACCTGAAGAAATGACTATCCGGATAAAGATTCACTTTAAATGACGTGGCGAAAGCTACGATAAACGTTTGTTTTGCATAGTTGGATGAATCGCATTTTACTGAGGATATTAAAAAATTGGAACATAGTTAGTAAAATTCTTTCAAATTGCAAAGGGACGATAAAAACTAAAGAAATAATCTCAAAAACGTTGTATGTTCTTTGTCATGCCAAGAACATTTTGAACGACCTTCTAAGACTACACTCAAATAGATTTACCATTAAACAGCTCACTTCAATCTTCTGAAATTATATCATCTCCTGATGATACTAACCTTTGTTAGCGAAACGTGCGTCTAGAAGTTTAAAAAAGTGATTTGGTGTTTCGTGCTAAATATTTTCGAGTATAGTGTTTCACACCGATGGTTCCGATAGAAGAATTGACCTCGTAAGAGAAATTATTGAGTTGTTAATAAAGTATAAAATTGCATGAAAAAATTAAGATGCGAAAGTACAAATATGAGAAATAAGTTTTTAATATATTGGTTTCTTCTCCTTTATATGAAAAATATTAATTGATTCACGAAAAGTTAAAGGAATCCATTAGACTTACTTTCCAATTCTTTTTTCTCGGTTTTTTGAGACTCGGCTCGTTTGTGTTCCTCTTTCGATTCGATATAAAAGAAAATCGCTGCCCCAGCCAAAAGATACAGGACGAAAAGACACAACACCACAAACCATTGCTTCTTCGACATATTTGCTCGTTTTTTAATCTAAAATTAAAATGAACTACGTTGATATTATATTCAAGAAGATGAAAGATAAAAGAATCGTACGTTTTCACTCAGTTTAGGAATAAAAGCATTTTCTTCATCACAGGTCATGTTTAATATTTGTTTTCGAAATAAACTTGATGATACATTTTATGTGATTCGATAAATAATTGTGCTTTTGAAAGCGTTTTTAAACTAATAGAAAACGATAATTGACTTTTAACTGATTACTCGAACATATATCTTATCGTTGAAGCAATTTTGTAAAGAATAACAAATTCTTACCTGGAGTTTATATCAATAATACACTAAACACTTTTAAACAACTAGCACTATTGATGTCGTTTTAGGATAATCTCGAATGGACCAAAAAAATTTAAATGTTGCGGCTTGTTTCTCGCGGATTACCACACAAAGACCACAATGGTCTTTTTTGAGATGAATGTCGAGGAGCGGCTTTGATTGTGGACGATGATTGTTTTGTTGTCCATGATTATTTCAAACTGCAGCTGAATTTTCTACGGTTGGAAACGTGTATATGGAAAAAAATTACACGGGATGATATTTTTGTTATTAAATATACACTTGAGAGACCGAGGCACTTGAGTGATAAACTAATTGCTGACGGAAAACAATATACTGATTTTTTTGTAGGTGCGTCGTCGGTAATATACGGGGTGTTGATAAGCGAAACAGAATAATAGTTTCGGACACGGCGATCGACTATAATATAAACTTGTCCTTCTCTGTTGACAAATCGGGTGGAAGGAGTACAATATGCAAAAATGGTGATAACAATAGCAAATGAATTGACCACTTAGTTAGAGTTGAGGTGTTTATTTCATTGACGCCACATAAAGTAGTCGGTGTACGTTGTAATCCGGAAAAAACGTAATGACGAACCTGATTTTTATTTAAATTTTTTATTTTACAATGAGTTTATAAAATAAATCACGTTAAGCTTTTTTTTTCGAATTAATTGAATAATCTTAATTTTATACTTGAGATTATATTTTATTTATTCTAAGATTAGAACAAATTGAAAGTCGTGAGTTTCATTGTATTGAGTTCAATACTGACGATTCTCAAGCAAAACTTATCTAATGACTTAATTTTAAAATTAAGTGTTCAGGGTACTTTTATTCTTAATCCACTTCATCAATACGGTAATATCATAGAACAAATTGAAAGTCGTGAGTTTCATTGCATTGAGTTCAATACTGACGATTCTCAAGCAAAACTTATCTAATGACTTAATTTTAAAATTAAGTGTTCAGGGTACTTTTATTCTTAATCCACTTCATCGATACGGTAATATCATGTAATTATTTCTTTGGTATTTTCATAATATTTAAGAAATTTTAGTACATATACATTTTGTCATCTATACGAAAAAATAGAGCAGTGGTGAAAATGGAAGATCGAACATCCGACGAGTTTTGCGTCAATAAAAGAAGACCACGGATTCTCGGCAAGGATGCACCAATTCTATTCAAGATTTATGGTGATAATATTAAGCACAGATCTCTCGAGGATTGGATGGATGGTGTCAGTATTGGTGTCAGGACGGTGGCATTAAAATAACTGACTTAAGAATATGTCGAAGACAGTATACTTTTTAGGACATCGGCCGAGGAACTAACCTTAATTGTCAAAAAAAATGGATGAAAGCTGTCTTGATGGAATAAAAATAAACGAGGGGAAAACAAAAATAATGATTATCGACCGTCAAAATAATAACATGCCCCACATCAGTCAAAGAGGTTTTTGTAAAGTGGTGAGATAATTCGTTTATCTTGGGGCTTTAATAACGAACGAAGGCAAAATACCCATTATAGTAAAAGAAGTTGCGAAAGAGCAAGAAATACAATGCGAAATTTGCAGATGATCTGAAGGAATAAGGATATAACACAGAACACAAAGAAAAAAATAGTAAACACCTAGTTTTTCTAGTATTGCGATATTCCGCTTAAACATAGTCCATTACAAGAACAAAACTGGAAGCACATTGATTATTTTGAACTTTGGTCCTGTTAGACGAATAAACGCATCCATTATTTAAGAAATGAATGAACCTACAAGGCTATTCCAAGATATACTTCCTCCAAAATTAAAGATCTAATTGGTATATCTCTTCAACATGAAATCAAGTTAGCCAGAAATAGAGAACGCTGGTGAAAAATAGTCCGAAAAGTACTGGAATGAGTTTTCATAGGTCAAGACCCTTCTGTAAAAACAAATACGAAAAAGAAGAAGAAATTTTATATAGAGGGATTGCATTTTAACCCTTATATGAAGGTCGTTCAAAAGGTTCCGGGCCTGACAAAGAAAACACAAGATTTTTGAGATTTTTATTATATTTTTGTTAATTGGTCTTATAAGGTTGTATCATTACATTTAGATTAACGACATTCTAACTTTTAATACCCTTAGTATAATGCGATTTGTTCAACTTTACAAAATAAGTGGTTTTCTCAGCCTTGACTTTATCATTTGAGGGAAGTCTTGGTCCAGCGAGCTATTTCTTCAGGTTTGGAAAGGAAATACAGTGCATGCGGAAACGAATGTCACGGAGTTTGGCAGCGACAACCCTATCGCAAATGTGAATGAAGGTATATTTTTGTGATGAAAAAACACTTTTTTTTACCAGATGTAAATATTTAGCCCGAATAGTAGTGAAGCATAATACTTCCCGATTATGATTCTGCCTTCTGCAAGGCAGTCTATGAGTATATGAGCCCCTCACCATGAAAATCCTAGAAAACCGTATCCATAACTTTGGCCCACCGTTTTGACTACCGCGTCATCAGCGGCGTGTAATGGTGAATTCATGTTTTTACATCATGGTTTGCATTGGATTTGAAAAAATGTGGAAGAACATCGCATTTACATAATTTTAAACACTCTTGAGAACCGTTAATTTGAATGCGTGTTTAATCGAGTCGACTGTTAAAAATCGTGACACTCATTGAGTGGAAAGCTTTTTCATACCAAAACAATATATACTTTTATACCATACTTTTTTATATTTTTGTCGGGGTTAAGCTCTTTGAAAGAAAGTTCATACTTTTTTAACATACCTCGTGTGGATATTTTGAAAAGAATACATATTTGACCGCAGTATTATGCACACTCTGGCCACCCAAAAATATTGTTTTTTATTACAATAGAGAATAGCGTATACAATTTGTTTTACTTCTCTGAAAAAATTGTCCTTCTGTGCAGACATTTTTTTGAAGTGATAATTTCATCTTGCGATTTTCGGTAGGACCAAAACTTATGGGTTCGCGTCACCAACATGCTAGTGACAATTGTGTTTTAAATGTGTTTTAATGTGTTTTAAATTAAATTGTGTTTTAGATAATCATTATTTTATTGGTTTAATTAATTGTAGAATCACTGTACGGTACAAGAGTGAGTACTTAATATGCTAATATTTTTATGTAGAAAAACAAGTAACAAAAACAAAGCATTTATTTTCGAATATTTCCAATATTGGAATCATATCAATATTTGCGTTGAAAAAATTGATATTATTTATTTTTCTAATATTTAATCTCTGCAATACATCGTGCAATGAATATTTCATAGTGGCTTAGGAGTTATCTTACTAGGTAGTAAAACAGATTTCTAGTTGTTCGATAGTATTTTTGTCGCAGATTTTAAAATTAAAAATCCTATAAAATTTTATAATAAATTTATTTTCTCAAAATTATTGTTTATTGGTATAAATTGTCAGAAATAAAATAAGTGTTTTGTTATTTTTTACAAAATGATTATTTATAAACTTATATCATTCAATTTCACTATAAGAACTTTACAAAAAAGTATTATAATATAATTATTTTTCTAAATGTTCATTTTCTATATTTGTTTAGATCCTCGATCCTATCTTTTAAATTACATATTTAAAGAATAATTAATTTAAAAATTTAAAAAAAACACAGTTATTCCAAAGTTTCAAGGTTTCACTTCTGTCGGCAGTCCCCATGACTGCCTACCTTTTTTTTTGTTTAGTAAAGCTCATTTTTGTTTAAAGAGATCTAGTTATAACCTGGAGTAGATATTCTTTGTAAAGGGTTTACTAATATCAGTGATGATGAAGTAAAATAAAGTTTGAAATTGAATCTTTATTTTTGTCATTCGATCGATTGCATTATGTTTTTAATTAATAATTAAATTTTATGAAGTGAATTTTCTATGACTTTGCACAATAAATCAGGCTTAATTTTATGAATGCAACTTAAGTTAAGTTAATTATTGTAACACGTACAGTTTTTTTGTTACAGGAGGGCGGGTGGTGGGGAAAAAAAGGAGACGGTTTAAGAACTTGCTACACCTTAGTATTTCATAGGCTTTCAACAGTTCATCTTTGAGGTTTCTACAGTTTTCATCTTTCTTGTTGTCCAGAAATCCTTTCACTATACTTACAAAACACTTCCAAGCTGTCAATTCATTTTCATTTAATTTTTCTTGAAAACGGAAATCACCTAGAAGCTTTCCTTATTTGAGCGCCAATAAATATGCCTTCTTTTAGTTTTGCATCACTTAATTGGGGAAATATTTCCTTTATGTGCATGAAACTATTACCATATTTGTCCATGACTTTGACAAAGTTTTTCATTATTCCAAGTTTAATATAGAGAGATGGAAGAAGCACCTTTTTGGGTTAGCAAGGAGGGCATATAATTTATTTGAAGTAGCAGGTTCAAAAGAAGTTCTATGAGGCCAATCTATCTTACTGTAATGTTCTTTTGTTGCCCTGCTATCCCATAGACACAAAAAATAGCAATACTTTATACCAATGTCTTTATACTCCAAAGACAGGTATAAATAATTTCAATGGGCCCATGATATGAAGTAGATGCAGGTATTTTTGAAAATGGGACGTGTTAGGCCATTTCTGTGAAAAGGTGTTTTAATAACTACCTAAATGAAACGCAAAGAGAACATTCTCATCAATGTTACAAAAATCATGTCGACCTATGTAATGTTCAGTTTCAACATATCAACTGGTATTGGTTAGATGATTTGAAGTAACTTCACAAGAAATAATCCAAAAGAATTAAAACTTCTTGATCACTGCGGCAGGTAACCTAACTTTTGTTACAATAAGTACCACTACGACTATACAATCATCGTCTTCCGTCCAACCGTATCATATTCGTTTTCTTGTAACCATATTGTTGTTAACAATTCTGGTTACAGCAAATATGATAACTAATGTATTTATTACTAATGTGCTGTATGCGTTTATACGTAAAATTTCGGAATAATATCCAGACGTTGTTAAAGACTGTATTTTACTATAAAGTATTGTCAAAGCATACTGAATACAAGTGACAGTTGACTTTCAAAATTAATTGAATGGTGACATTTTAATTATTAATAATATTTTATGCCATGGCATTTCAAAATATTTACCACTAAACACCAAATCACATTTTTAAAACTTCTCGACGCAAGTTTCGCTAACCATGTTAGCATCATCAGGAGATGATTTAATCTAATTCTAAAACTAAACTATGTTCTAGTGATATGAAAATTGATATAAAAATATTGATATTTAATGAAGCGTGTAAACATCATGAACCGTGAAGTTTACTAAGCCTTACATTAATAATTGAAAAAGTTGACTGAACGGAATAGGTCCTTTATCTCGGTTTATGATTTTCTTACATTTTTCTATTTGAATGCTTTCATATGTATCCAAAGCCCTATTATTATTAATACTTTTAATTAGTTTTAAATTTATTTAGTTTTAAGAAACAACCATAGTTTACCACTTCTGGATGTTTTAGTAAGTAAAAACAATAAAAATAGGTTAGATTTTGATATAAATAGGTCGTCTCCTTTTTCTCCTCACTACCGACCCCCTATAACAAAAAAACTGTACGTGTTTCAGTAATTAATTTATGATTTTCGGATTTAGGACTACAAAATATTTCATACGCACCTATTTTCATCAATGTTAACTCAAAAAAGTTAAAATTTGTTGATATGTGATATTTATTTATAAATTTATTTTACCAACATACAGTAATTATTGATACATTCTCAAGCGTTTTAAAGGACTCATCATTGGCCGTTATTAAAGCGACCGAAATAAATGGTAGAGGTGACGGGGACAAGTTATATCCGGTGAATAAGCCGCGTGTGAGGGATCCCCCAGTCCTATCCACAAATGACGTCCTTATTGTGCGCAATACCTTGTAGAGCGTCGTTGTATTGTAAAATCGTTTGCCTATTTTCGTAGTCACTTAATGTTCATATGGATAAATTGTTATTGATAAAGCTCCTCAGTAACACTCTGGTTAGGATTCAATAGTTCACAAGGCACAATATATCCACAAATAATTATTTTCTTTAGAGAGGGTTTTCTGTTCATTCGATTCATTCACGGTTTTGTGTTTAAAATTGTTATTTAATAATACTTTTTCCTCTTTACCAGTAATTATTTAAAATATAGTCATCCCAAATTATTGTTGTTTGAATCGAATCAACAAAGGTATTATCGTGTCGAATCTTTTATTATATTCTGGGTTCAGGTTGTGCCAAATTTAACCATTCTTTTGAAATTTACTAATCTGCTGTAGGCGATGATATCCGCATTGTTGAGTTACTTCGAGTTGTAATGGATTATCTGCTGGGATGATCCTATTAGTAAATATTATATTATATTTAATTAAATATTATTCAAAGCAATTTCGAGTCAGTTATGTTAAAAAAATCAACAAAATGAGGAAAATTAATATCTGTCGAGTAAAATTAATTGAAATATTACTAGCACTTCAGTTCTTTAGCCAAAAACCTCAGAACCTCTATATTAATTATTAATTGATTTTAATAAATAACATGTTTCTTCAATTTTTCTCCAAAATGGCCTTTCGCTTTATCCCAATAGATACTTCCTCACTTCTTTTGCTTGAACAAACTGTAACTCTTTATCATATGTATTATATATATATATATATATATATATATATATATATATATATATATATATATATATATATATATATATATATATATATATACATATATATATATATATATATATATATATATATATATATATATATATATATATATATATATATATATATATATATATATATACACACACACACACGCATAACGTCGGAAAAATATAATTATAACGTAACATTATAAATTTCAAAGAAAACTACTAGCTACTAATGCCATCTTTTGAAACAATATATAATCCGAAAGCTTTTGAAAGCTTTATATCTCCGCGATAAAATGAGACTGCCATCATTAGAATCGATCAACAGATTTTCAAGTTATAGCGCTTAAAGCGACAGTACCTTTTGTCACCTCGTCACAAAAACACGATGGAACAAAGCACTGATGTTAAATTTTATTTCAAGTTCGGCAAAACTTTTACAGAAACATTTCAATTAATGAAAATAGTTTATGATGATTATTATTTATCCGGTACACGTATCTTCGAGTGTTATAAGCGATTCCAGGACAGTCGTGATGCTTTGGAAAACGACCAAAAGCCAGGCGGGCCAAAAAACAAAAATCGCGTTGAGTTGGTGGAAAAAATGCGTGAAATGATCGCCTACGATGCGAATTCGACTCTGGAAGAGGGTTGGACGTTTGTGGAAGAGAATCGTTCGAGAGTGAGGACCTATTATCGAACGCAGGGACATTTGTTTTTATTGCACGATAATGCTCCTTACCACAGAACCTTCGCAGTTAGCGAATTTTTGGCGAAAAAAGTCTGTGTGCTTCAACATCCTCCGTAGTGGCCCGATTTATCTTCACGTGGCTATTTCTTCTTTCCGAAACTCAAACTGGCCATAAAAGGAACGCTTTATGATAGTGCTACATAAGTCCAAGAAGTCGTTACGTGAGCAATTGAGGCGAATCCGAAAAACGACATAAAAAATATGCTAGCATTGGTTGAATGTGCCCAGCGGCATATTGTTACAAAAACGATGTTTTATATATAATATATAATTTTGGTGCATGTGAATGTATTTGTATGCGTGTGTGTGCTTTTTAATAAATACATAAAAAATATACTTAATTACTTTATTTAGCTGTGGATTATACATGTTATATATATGTATGTAATTGATATTAGTAAATAACATTTTTTCTTCATTTTAATTTTAAAAATCGGACAAACGGTTGCATCATCCTAATACATATTGACAAGGACAAATTGGACATAGTCATCAATTATATATCAACATATAAATTAACAATATATGTATATATATATATATATATATATATATATATATATATATATATATATATATACCTCTTTGTGGATTAGACCTTGGCGTGGTAAAGGGGCTTCCGTAAGTCTATGAAGCTTTGAGGTATGCCGTCTGGGCTCGTATGCTCCTGAAAGGGTAACTCATGGCGGACAGGTCAAAACGGAGACTTTAGACTAACTTGATCCAAAATCTTTTTTCTTCATTTTAATTTTAAAAATCGGACAAACGGTTGCATCATCCTAATACATATTGACAAGGACAAATTGGACATAGTCATCAATTATATATCAACATATAAATTAACAATATATATATATATATATATATATATATATATATATATATACCTCTTTGTGGATTAGACCTTGGCGTGGTAAAGGGGCTTCCGTAAGTCTATGAAGCTTTGAGGTATGCCGTCTGGGCTCGTATGCTCCTGAAAGGGTAACTCATGGCGGACAGGTCAAAACGGAGACTTTAGACTAACTTGATCCAAAATCTGCCAACCCGCATTGGACCAGCGTGGCAGATTAATTCATCCCCCCCCCCCCCCCCCATGGTATTACAATTTCAAACACGGCCCTCATTCCCCGGAGGCTAAGGGGCAACTACCTACGGCAGCGGGAAGACCTGCCCCAAGGCAGAGGGTGCTAAGAATCACCGGGTTAGATCATGCTGCAATTGGACTTGTTGAAGGACTTGTTGCAAGGACTGTTGATCGAGCTTGACAACATTAATTGGGATGTTATAGGGCTTTGTAAAACACGAAGAAAAGGCGAAGAGCTAGTCAAATTGAAAACATCTGGTCACGTACTCTACACTCGGGGTACGGAGAATGGGCGATGTGGTGGAATTAGATTCCTCATTAACCAAAAGTTGAATCTGACCGACTAGCCCAATGCGCCTAGTCAAATCGTCCAAGCATATGCACCAACTATAAGCTATGGCGATGAGGAAATTGAGGTATTTTATGATGATGTAGCCCAGCTTCTAGACAGCGAGAAATGCAAGTACAAAATCCTGATGGGTGATTTTAATGCTAGAATTGGAAAAGCAAGAACTAATGAAACTGCAATTGGGCCATATGGAAATGGCGAGCGGGATAATAGAGGTGACAGATTGGTTGATTTTGCTGAAGGGCAAAAATTGTACATTATGAACTCGTTCTATAAGAAAAAAATCAGCAGAAAATGGACATGGAAAAGTCCATCTGGCCTCACAAGTGAAATTGACTACATCATGTCAAATGATAAAACAATATTTTTTAATTGTACTGTCCTTTTGTTTGTACGTTTTAATGTTGGAAGTGACCATAGAATAGTACGAGCAAACGTTAGGATGAACTGTCGAAGAGAACGTACACGAATGGTAAGATTGAAGAAGAGTAAAGTGAATTCTGAGAAGCTGCTGCAGAGGGGCAACGATTTTGAGATTGCTTTGACGAACCACTTTGCTGTGTTGCAAGACCCAGAAGAGATGGAAAAAACAGATCAGTATGAAAAAATCATCGAAAATGTGGTTGAAACGGCTGCTGCAATAGCACCAGCAGAAAAACATTTTTAACAGTCAAAAATCTCCAATGAGACCATCGATTTAATGAAGAAACGGAGGACAATGAAATGTGAATGTCTAGTACGTTGAGCTTTGCAAAACTATAGGAAAACATATTGGAGAGGAAAGGCGTCGATTCAACATGCAGCTAGTGCAAAAAACCTAGAAGAAAACAAAGGAATAAACAAAGCCAAACATAATAGAAGTGATGAAGAATGGAAAGTGGTCGAACTCTTCATAAAATACTGGCAAAATTGTACTCAAAATACCTCAAAGGCCAAAAAATACCCAGTCTATGGAAAAATGCTGAAGTGATTCTTCTTCAAAAGAAAGGAGCACAGGAAGATTTAAAAAAACTACCGCCTAATAAGCCTCCTATTAGTTATGTACAAAGTTTTCACCAAGATAATATCTAAAAGAATATTAAGAACACTGAATGACGCACAACCAAGAGAGCAGGCAGGATTCAGAAGTGGATTCAGTACAATGGACCATATCCAGGTTATCCAACAGACCATAGAAAGGCAAACTAATACACCATGCCACTGTGCTTGGCTTTTATTGACTATGAAAAGGCATTTGATTCAGTATCAACGCAGGCCATAATGGATGCATTGCTTAACCAAGGGATAGACAGAGCCTATGTCAACCTACTGAGATCCATGTATGAGTAAGCTACAGCTACAGTTCACATGGATAACTTTGTAGTTAAAATCAGCGTAGAACGTGGTGTTCGGTAGGGTGACTCAATATCGCCTGTTCTTTTCTCGGCCTGCCTTGAAGAGGTATTTCGTAATCCGGATTGGGAGCAGCAGGGAATAAAAATCAATGGTGCATATCTAAGCCATCTTAGATTCGCGGATGATATCGTTCTCCTTTTTTGAGCAGTTTCCATTTTTTGACATCTACCCTTATTGACCGCTTTTTCCAACCCGTTTTACATCAATATTTCACCCAAATATTTGAATTGAGAGACTCGTCTGATGTTACCATATTTTGTTTTTAGAAATGCTGTTCTTAGTCTGTTGCAGGTCATGTTTTGTGTCTTTTCAAAGGAAATTTGGAATCCTACCTTTTCTGCAGTTTCTTTTAGGATTTCAATTTGCTTTTGTGCCGTTAATATATCTTGGGTCAAAATTGCTAGATCATCAGCAAATGCCAGACAATCAATTTTGATGTTGGTTCTTCCCAGTTTAATGGGCTGGTCAATATTCAAGACCGACTTTTTTTCACGCCACTTCTGTGTTACTTTTTTTAGAACACGTTTAAATAAGAGTGACGAGAGTCCATCCCCTTGTCTCTCTCCAGTTTTAATTTCGATGGGCTTTGAGATGTCACACATGAATTTAACTTTAGACCTTGTGTTAGTGTTGCTTTACTAATTGCCAGCGTTTTCAGATCTAGTCCTTGTTCTTTCAAAATTTGGAATAAAGATTCGCGGTCAATAGAATCATATGCTTTTTTTTAAAATCCACAAATGTACAGACGAGATTTTTATTGCACAGTTTTTGATGTCTTAGAATCAACTTTATATTCAGGATCTGTTCAGGGCAGGCTCTGCCCGGTCGAAAACTGAACCTGTGCTCTGTCTAGTAGACATTGAGATAGAATCTTGTAACAAACTGGAAGAAGATATATCCCTCTGTAGTTGTTTACATCCGTTCTATCTCCTTTCTTATGTAGTGGATGGATTAGACCATGTTTCCAATCTTCCGGAATCCGTTTGGTTCTCCAAACTTCTTGTAGAATCTGGGTTATTTCCTTCATTGTACCTGGACCATTCGGATTTCAAAAGTTCAGCAGTGATTCTATCTTCACCAGAAGTTTTGTTATTTTTAAGTCGCTTGATTTGCCTAATTATTTAATCTTCATTCGGTGGTAATGAATCTGGATTTGTTCGTTTAGGGTTTAATGTTGGTAATCTGTTTAAGGGCTCAAGACAGTTTAGCAGTTGTTCAAAATATTTCGCAAGTTTTTTACAATTGTCTTGGTTATTTAGAGCTAATTGTCCGTTTTTCTTTTGGAAGCAAAGATTTTAGCTTGTCTAATTAGCTTCGATATTTCTTTTCTTACTTCCAAAAAGACGTTATAATTTATTGTTGTTTTTTGACTGTTTAACTCTTTGAATGCTTTACTTCGGCTTAATACTACTTGCTCGCAAACTTCATCCCAATACGGATGTTTTCTAGGTTTTTGTAAAGGGGTCAACTTAAAGGCTGTTTTAATAATTTTTTGTTTCAATTCTTGCCAGTTCTGTGCTAATTGTTTATCAAGCTCTTCTGTTAGGGTTGGTTTTATTTTCGTAAGGTCGAACTTTGGTATTAGCAGTATGTTTTGAATAAGATTTCGAGGTTTTAAGCTAAGTTTGATTCTAGTCAAGTAGTGATCCGTATCTCTGTTAGGTCCTTTCCTGACTTGAACATTCAAAATCTCTCTGTAACTGGGGAAGGAAATGGCAATTTGAAATTCACCCATGTACGTGTTTGGGCACCTCCAGATCTTTAGTTTCATTATTTTCTTCTTAAAATGGGTAGACATTATTTTTAGATTAAACTGCGAATATAGTTCAACCAATCTTCTGCCTGTATGGTTAGTCCATTTATGAGCCAGAAAACTGCCGACTGTTTTTCTGTACTTTCTTTCTATCCCTAGTTGGGCTTTGAAATCACTCAATAGGATTTTTACATGGTTAGAGGGAATTTTAGAAATAGTCTTTTCCAGAATTTCCCAGGACTTATTTACTTTTTCAGGATTAGATTTATTTTCTTCGTTAACTGGGAGGTGTGCATGGATTAATGTATAGTTTTTGTTAGCACACTTGAGGGATAGTGTTATAAATCGATTATTTACTGGCTGGACATTAGTTATTATTAGAATGATTTTTGAGTTAGCGGAAGCAACACCGAGATGTGGTGTATTTTTGAGTATTCTTTTGTCCGTTTTACTTTTAAAAAGTCTGTAGTTGCCGAAGTCCAAGTTGTTATCATCTGTCAATCTGGTTTCTTTCAGAGCTAAGATTTGGATGTTTTGCTGATTCAATATTCGCCCCAATTCGTGTAGTTTTCCTGGGCGCAGGAAAGAGTTGATATTTACCGTTCCCGAAAAAGTTTTTGTTTTCGGTTTCCGATTCTGAAGATTTTGCATTTACGCCCGGAGACCACAGAATCCGAAAGTCCGTTTGCACCAGCAAAGCTGACAGATTATTGTTGACCTCCTGGGTTAATTTTGTAACTACCAGAACTGTAGAATATAATATATATATATATATATATATATATATATATATATATATATATATATATATATATATATATATATATATATATATATATATATATATATATATGTAATAAAATTAAAAAAAAAAAATTATTAGTGAAAATGATGTTATTATTTTTTAAAATATTATGCACGATGATCGATACACTTTTGCTTACGCTTGAAACAATTTTCATAGCACTTTTTCTATTCCGATTGAAATATTTTCAAAACATGCATTTTAAACGCATCAACCGCTTCTTATGATGTCAAAAATCGTTGACCGCGTAATTTATTCTTCTTGGATGGGACAAAAAGAAATCAATGGGTGCCAAATCAGAACTGCACAGCGGATGACCCATCAGTGTGATGTTTTTACCGGTCAAATAATAAGTTGTTCAGTCCGATGAGTGAGAACTTGCGTTGTCATGGTGAATAATGATTCTGCGTCACCGGTTGTTTTTTCTAATTTCTTCAAGAGCTTCTGACAAACAAATGATTATGTACCATTTATAATTGATCGTTCTACGATTCTTTAGCAGCACTGTAGCCACATGACCATCTATCCCCAAAAAAAAACAGGCGAAATCCACCAATGTTTTTGGGTTTGGCTAATTTTGAAAGATCCATGCAGTCAACTACTGTTTACTATCGGGCTCTTACGCATAGACTGTGTAGATGTTATACACGGCTTTTGACGCACCACGATTTTATTTTTTGAGCTTTTCTTTGCACCAAACGACACGAACATTTTTTTGAGCGATTGTCAAATTATACGGAATCCAACGTGCACAAATATTTTTCTCGGCTAAATGTTCATGTTAAATCCAATATATGCTTGTCATATTAATGCCTAGAGATACCTCACTCTCACGGTATGTTACATGACGATCTTGCTTTATCAGTTGGCGCATAGTATCAATTTTTTCTGACACAGCAACCGATTTTAGACAAACTTCTTTAAATTCATTCGTGAGCAAACGAACGCCACGATTGAATTCACTAAACAAGTGATGTACAGTGGTTTTAGATGGTGCTTCATCGCCAAATGTCGAAGTGAGCTGATCGATGCAGTGTTGTTGAGATGAGCCACTTCGAAAGTCGTAGTACATCATTGCACGAAAATATTTTCAAGTGAATTCTATTTTCAGGCTGAGATGAACTTTTCAAGTCACTAAACAACAAGTTCTGAGTGCGTACAGAGTCAACAACATTAAATTTTACAATTCTTTTTTCCAGATACATAAACAGCAACCCTTGTATATATATATATATATATATATATATATATATATATATATATATATATATATATATATATATATATATATATATATATATTAATATTTGTGGGTGTTTGTGTGTTTAATTAAGCTTTATTTAGCTTTGGATTATATATACTTAGAATTCCGTGAAAAATATGGCAATATTTATTTAAAATATTACTAAAACAAATTAGGAAATAGCTTTGATGTCTGTTCTTTTTTATATAGAAATTGCAATAAGTTGTTCTATTTAAATTATTCATTGTGGTTTTTATTGCATTTCTAATTAATTCGTTTAAAACAATTAGATTTGTTAAATGTTGGCGTAGATAAAATATTTTTTTTTTATATTGTTCAATTATGCAGCATATTCAAAGGTTTAAAAAATCCATATATCCCTTACTGACTTTAACTAACATAAAACAGTAATAAAAATCGTTTCATAAGTTCTCGTCGTTTTTTATTAACAAGTTTTAGCAAAAAAACAACAATTATAACAACAAATTAATCAATGATTTATTCTCTGTCATTGTTAACGACACGCTCCCATTTCTCGATCAATTTATTGTATTATTGGTAATATTGAAATATTGGTAAATCATCGGGCCTGGACTGGAATAAATTATTTTTTAAGCCAGTTTTTGAGGCCCTCATCGTTGGCCAAGGTTACACCCCTCATTTGGATGGAAAGGGAGCGAAAGAGGTGATAATCGGTTGGTGCAAGATCTGGATACTACAGCAAATGTGGAAGAACTTTAAATTTGAGATCGTTTAGGGCTTCCTTTGCGATGTTTGCTGTGTGAGGTCATGCATTATCGAGATTTTTTCAGTTAAATAACCTCATTTACACGATGCAGATGGGCCAGGTAGCGTCCTTGTCGACCGTCTCGTTCTTCTCCAGCATCTCCCAGTACACGAGACCGTCTCGGTTTTATCAAACGCAGATTATGGTCTTCTTGAAATGGAAATCTTGCCCAACTCCTGGGTTTTGGCGTGCGACTATCCACTCTTTCCTTTACTTAAAATTGGTGTAGACACACCATCATTTCGCAACTCCCGCGACGATTCTGTACAAGAATTGTTGTTTGAGGCCGCGTGTTGCTCGGTGTCGGGCGAGGTTTTGAATAGCTTTGTTGCGGCGATTTTTCTTGTTGTCGTCGGTTACTTTGTGTGGCACCCAAGTTCCGAGTTTTTGAGTAAATCCCAAGGATTGAAGATGTCGGAAGATTGTCGGAAGGCTGCAGTCGCATGTTTTATGTCCGTCCTCCTTCAAAAACGCTTTAAAATGGATCTCATTGAAATCGGAATGTCGACCTGAGCGAGATGGTCGTCCAGTTGAAGTTGCCACTTTTGAACTTTTGGTGGGCAAACCAATCTCCTGCACTTCGATCAGCTATATTGTCCTCTCCATTTATGGCACAAATGTCTCGAACTGCTTCTGCAACTTTTTGACCACCACGAGAGGCGAAATATAACAAAAGTCAAAGATGAAGTTTTTTGATGGATGGAATTTCCATTTCAAAAGCCTGAAAGTTAATTAAAAATAAGTTTTTCAGAAAAATGACGTCAACAGTTTTGTAGAGTAAAAAGGGTTTTCGAATGCATATAAACACTTGGTCAAACAAAATAAATACAGAGGAAAAACAATCGAATAAGCGGGTATTCATGATAAGCGGGAACCTATGGTACAACCCATTAGTTTGTATCGAAATTATTTTCCCTTTCACGATTTTTTTTTATTGTCCATGACTTTATCTAATCCAACAAATATTAATAAATCAAACAACATAAAAACATTTTCACTATTATTTTGCTTATGACACAAATTTATTTTAACAATATATTTTGACTGACCGAAATATGGGAACTGTCAGACTATTTACTATATGTAACTATATTTACTTTCTATAAACATATATTACTAAAAATAATTGACTATGTTTAAAACTAATGTAAACAACTATAATAATTGAGCTAAGAGAAAAGCCCCAATAAATTAATATGCAAGGATAATATTGACAAAATTGTGTTCAAGTTTTAAGTAGCTCTAATACTAAGGTTGCTAGTTATGTATCCGGAATTGGCAACAATATTGTTGCTAGTCGCCATCTGACATATAGATCGTAAAGTGTGACATTGGTGACTGTATACGTACTCAGAATGTTTTTTCATAAGACACTATTTGTGTTGTTTGGTAACATAAAAATTTCATCTTAGTCTAAAAATGGAATTAAATCGTGAGAATTTTCGTGCGATGATTTACTACGACTTTCGACGTGGATTATCTCAACAACAGTGTATCGATCAATTCACTTCGACTTTTGACGATGAATCACAATCTAAAACTACTGTATATTAGTGGTTTAGTGAATTCATTCATGGTCAGCGTTTGCTCACGGACAAATTTAAAGAAGATCGTCCAAAATCGGTTGTTGTAACAGAAAATATCGATACTGTGCGCGAACTGATAAAGCAAGATCGTCATGTGACATTAAGACACTGTAGAATGACACCGTAAGATTCAGGCATCCCTGGGCAATAGTTTTACAAGCATACACAAGATTTTGTGACGAATCTTGGATTTATGCCTATGAGCCTGAACGTAAACAGCAGTCGACTGTATGAGTCTTTCAAAATGGGCCAAACCCAATAAAAGTTATTCGCGCAACAAGCGGTCAATTCTAAATGGTACACAACCATTTGTTTACCAGAAGACGAAACGTTAAGAAAAAAACAACCAGCTATGCAGGATCATTCGGCACCATGATAATCCGAGCTCTCACACATCGGACCGAAAAATTCAATATTTGCCAGGTCAAAACATCGAATTGATGGGTCATCCCCTATACAGTCCTGATTTTACACCCAATGATTCTTTTTGTTCCCGTCCGTGAAGAATAAATTACGTGATCAACGATTTTCGATTCCCGAAGAAGCGGTTGTTCCATTTAAAATGCATTTTTTGGAGATACCTCAATCGGAATGGAAAAAGTACTTTTTAAAGTTGGTTCAAAGGTATGCAAAAGTGTATCGCTTATCGCGGAGAATATTTTGAAAGACAATAAAATCATTTTCAATGATAAATATTTATTTTTATTTATTATTCCGGATACATAAATAGCAACCCTCGTACTATTTTTTAATTACATTGATTCCTATATAACATTAAGCAATAAGAATTATTTTACAATTGTTTGCAAAGAACAAATCTAAAACAAAAATTAAGTATAGACCAGTGAGAGAAAGTGTTAGTGATAACCCTCGCGACTCTGTTTGCTCGTGTTCGTAGCTATTATATATTTCTACAAACACTTTAGAACGCGTAATGATGTAGAAAATATGTGAATTCAACAAAAGGGTACGACTTATCATCTTTTTCTTTTGTGATAAAAATTGTAAACTGAGATCATGCGATTTGACATTGTTGAAAGGGAAGTGTACCTCAATAACCGTCAAGTGTTTCAAGAACACCCATATATATGTACCTCTTTGAGTACCAAACATTTTTATTGATTCAAATATGAAAACAGACTAATTGTTTAATCAAGCGCGAGATGTAACTGAAAACATATAAAAAAGTCCATTACACGGGGAAACTTAGAATATCCCCATTGGTATTTATTTTCAATGTAAACAAAACTCAAGATAAAATAATTAATTACATTAATTACGTTACACTTTATTATATTTGTAATACATATTACCATTAACTATGATATGGCGCAAAGGCAATTTGTACATAGCGGAATGTTACATGCTGAACATATGAACTTGGTCCTGTTATCTTTTTTGTCCAGGGCACATTTGGTGTATCTTCGTCGGCCAGAAGTTGGGACTGGCATATGATCTCCAATATTCAGTAGAAGTTTGGCACTCTTTGATCGAGGACCGCTTGATCCACTAAACTTTCTTGTTGTACTTTTGGCACTCTGACGTCCAGTCAAAAAAAATGGTTCTGCCATATTCACGAAAAAACTATTCTTTTTTTACTACCTCTTGATGTACAACATGGGCATTTACAGCGGCTGTCATAACAGATTTATAAAAAAAAATGTTCACCACTTAGTTGACCTTCTGTCGAAGTCGTAGACCTGAACTCTGTGATCTACCAAATCTACTCCTCCTATTGTTTTGTTATATGTTACAATAGGGGTAGGGCACCTGACTTTTTTTACTACTACTTACTACCATTACTGCTCATCCATACCTCTTTAGAATCCAACCACCCAGCAGATAGACCATCCTCAGTTCCTAAAAACTCCGAATACTATTTCATTTTTAAATTTAGTTTAGTTGCAAAAGTTGGCCACTTTTTTATGTTCGTCATACAATTTCCAACTGCTGCGTACGGTAATTTACTCAAAAGCTTTATACTTTATACTAAAAATGAATATTTTAGACTTTCGCATAGTTTGTATACAACTCGTTCCCCCAATGTGTTGTTGTTATTGTTATTTGTCATGTGTTTACCTGAATATATAACTAAATGGTAAATGTAGCCGTTCAGAGAATCGCACCGCTGCTAAACCTTTATTCCCCGTTTTACGGGTTTCAGCGGCATATATAATTTCAGTATAGATATATTTTTGAATTTTGGCATTGACTTATCTGCAGATTGATAATTACCTTCTCTAACAGCTTTCTGAAAAGTGTATTTAAAGCAATTTTATACCTTGTTATCTATCACTTTTATTTTTAAAATTTGTGTGACTATAGTTTCGTAAAACGATTTTCTATTCTCAAACACTACTTTAAAACTCGTTTTAAAGTAGTATTTGAGATTATAAAATTATACATATAAAAGTATAAAATTGTTTTATTTACAAAGTAACGGATTATCACAAAGTAACGGACAAATCAATCAATAATCAACTCTTCTGCATAGTATAGCTTCCCAACTCCTTCAGATCTCTCAGAGTGATTGAAGTATAGTTTTGATATCAAAATTTGAAACTGATTTCTCGACATATATTTCTTGATGAATGGATTTCCAATTGACTCATTTTTTGACCAGTAGTCGCTCTGACTGGGAACATGATTGTAGGATATACCCAACCAGCCCAATCAGCAGGGGATCAGCCCAATCAACACCATTATATGGCCTTCATCTGTCTGGAATATTTTCTTTTTCCACCCTGTTATAAATTATGTCTTTCATTCGTGAACTCAGCGATAAAGAGAAAGAGGCTATTGGGAAACATCAATTTGAATGACTGTAACTCGGTATGCGATTCATTGAATTGTATTTCTACTTCTAATTTAGAATAATCAACAAATAATTGAGTTTCGAATTGACGCACTTTGGTTCACATTTGTCGGTTCAGAATCTTCACCTCGTTCTTCATTTTCGATACCATCAACTTCACTTTCTCCCTTTGATCTTTCTTTTATCTTGTTATTGGATGGCACATATTTCGATTCTGATCTTCACGAAAAATGCGAATCTTCTTCATTGGTCAACTTTTCTAGCGCATTCAACATTTTATGATCAGCCATTGATACTGATTCTACTGATCCTAAAATAATACATAATATTGCACTGAAATTTATTTTATTACCAGTAGGATATAAAGTTCCAGTAAAAAATACCACTGGGACATTATATCCCAAAAACTCTAACACAACAATGTTTACTTACCTAAGTCAATTTATGATGTAAATATACAAGTTATTGTGAAACACTAGCTTAGGTAGCAGATCTTCAAAAAGACCGACATACCAAATTAAATGCCTAACTGATTTCCTTCCTGACTCTCCAATGTGTAACTAAGGAAGCCGGAAATAGAGAACGCTGGTGAGAAGTAGTCCTAAAGATATGCAAACTGAATGAGTTTCGTAGGCCACGACTCTTCTGTAAAGAAGAATAGGAAGAGGCAAAGAAGAGAATATCTGTTAAACGAAATTATCGAATTATTCTAGAGTTGCTAGTGAGAAATAATATTTCATAAGAAAAAAAGATATGTCTTTCTTGGTTCAAAATGAAGTATACTTTAAGACCCCTTATTCCTGGTATAATGTCTTTAGAGTCAAAATGTTATTCTAAGATTCAAAATTTCTTCTGAAGTCAAAAGTTCAGAACGTACCAGTTATATAAGGTGGTCCAGGGAAAATGGACATTTTTGGAATGGGTAGTACTCGGCTAGTGGAAGGATCTGTGCCAGGTGTCTGTCGACTCTCCTTATGATGCTGTTTAGTATCGATCATGCTGTTGTGGATTCAGGAGCACGGAGTGTGTACGGACGATTTGTATGTCATTTGTTTGGTTTGTCAACTGTGCACATTTGCTCAAACAATGCTTAATATGAAGATCTGACTATAATCATGAGCGATTAAGCTATTTTCCATTTAAATTAATAAAATAAATAAAAAAACTGGCGATTTTAGGCCTCAGAAATTCCCCTTCAATTAGATCAGGAACCTCTACATAGTTCAAAAACAGGCAATATTTCAAGAAAGGCTAAGAATCTCAGAAACGCACTACCATAATTCAATTGCTCACAAAACGCAGTAAGATTTGAGGGGTAATAATATAACCCAAAAAGCCGGAAGAAAATACACATTAACATAAAAAGCTTACCCATAAAAACAGGTATATAATATATTGTCGAGGTATCCTTTGAAATATTTTTTGTACATTAATCTAAATTTCTGATTCAAATGAAATGTTTATTGACATCTCATATTTTCTATACATCCTTATCAGTTTAAGTTATGGAGCTGTATGTTATAGAATACCGATTTTAGTAACCCTGAAAGTCGCTACAAAATTGAGGAAAATTCTACTTCTTACGAGAAAATTTTGATAAATATAATCGTTCATTTCGTATACCAAGTGAAAATATAATCAGTAAATTATAACGAACTGAATTTCTTTTGCTAGCATGTCCTAGTAGTGGCCAGCCAATAAAAAATATAGTAGTAGCGAGAGAAAGTGTTAGTGATAATTCTTGCGACTCTGTTCTCCATGGTTCGAAGCTATTATATATTTCTAAAAGCACTTTAGAACATGTAATGATGTGGAAAATATGTGAATTTAACAAAAGGGTAAAACTTACTAGTTCTGTTGGAGTAATTTTTTCTTTTATGATCAAAATTGAAAAACTAAGACCATGAGATTTGATACTCTTGAAGAGAAAGTGTACCTCAATGACCCTCAAATATTTCAAGTACACCCATATATGTGTATATTTAAGACATCATCATCTTTTATAGATATCTTTAAAAACTCTTTAATTTTTTTCCTGTTTACTTGATTCCCTTTTTTTATCTTTATTTCCTCTTATATGAAGAAAGTTTTTGCAGAATATGCGATATGAATATGTCAGTGAAAAATGTAACAAAAATTGCTGTTTCCTGGATAATATATTTAATATATATTTTGCATTATAGAACCATCTACCAAAGAATGAAAAAACATTGATTTTGGTAAGTGAGACTTCGGTATTCATGACGGCAAGCATATTAGATTCAGAAAACGAGACTACTCATAACGTCATTATATTTTAATTACAAATTCAACTTGCTCTACTATTGATTTCTATTAATGGAAAAAAGTAACATCTAAATGGCACAAACAGAAGCTTCTTGTAGAGTGAATTTTGAATTGATATTTGAAATTCGTTTTGAAGTATGCAATTAAATATTTCACCAAATTTAACTTCTCGTAAACAATAAAGTCGGAAGATATATATCTACCTGTATATTTCAATTAATATTATATACATTACTTAACAATCATTTTCTAATTGAAATATTTGATTTAAATTGGGTTAAAATTAATAAAAGACATTTAGATTTATAATATTTAGTGAATATTTTGAATGATTTGTTTATTTTATCTTTTTAAAATGTTATTAGTATAAATAGGCAATTTTTTCGTTTAATTGGGATGCAGAAATTTCAAACTTCTGGGTATAATTTAGAAGTTTTCAACAAATTCTGTAAATATTTATTATTTATCTCTAGTGTACAGTTCTGAATCTGATTCCAGGATCCTATCAAATGGACAGAATATTGACTGGACAATATACACAACATGATATATACAAAAGTACACAAGTATACAAAACAGAGAAAATGTTAAATCCTTAATAATGTATGATTTCCTTATTAAATTAAAATAGCAATAAATAAAAAAAGTTCCTGCACTCCTGGAAGTTCTGCATTGAGGCTAGATATGATGAAATGTTTTAATACCGTCTTTAATACTACATCGAAAAAAACATTATAGGCTCATTCTCGCTTATTATTATCGGTATTTTTACGTACGGTAATGTGATCGTCTAATGGCTACTTTAGACTTAAAAGTGTAATATAGATATAGCTCTCTAAGGAACCATTCATTTGAACAGTATAACGAGAAGGTTAGTGGCATTGATAAACAATCATTAAGCGCCCTAATCATTGACGTTTAATAGTTTATATAATTCTGGTTTAATGTTTTGCTATTGAGGTTGCTGTATTGAAGTCAAGATGTTATACATCCTTTAAACAAATCTGCAAGTACACAAATTATATTATAGACCACATGAAAAACACGCATATATGCATATATAACGAAAATCATAATATTAATTATTTCATCATAATATTCGAAATTTTTATAACTGAGTTATACAGCATCCACAAAAATAGAAAATCAAGTAGGATATAAACAGCAGGCTGTTAGAAAAGTAAGTGTAAAATTAAACCCGAAGAGATTTATCACTAAACACCAAATCACATTTTTAAACTTCACATCTGACCGACTAGCCCAATGCATCATTTCATGACCCAGCTTTTATACAAGAAGAAATGTAGGTACAAAATCCTGATGGTTGATTTTAATGCCAGAATTGGAACAACAAGAACTGAGGAAAGTGTTACAGGCCCATATGGAACTGCCGAGCAAGACAATAGAGGTGACAGATTGGTTAAGTTTGCTGAAGGACAAGAACTTTATATTATAAATTCGTTCTATAAGAAAATTGTCAGCAGAAAATAGACATGGAAAAGTCCATTTGGACTCACAAGTAAAATCGATTACATCATGACCAACGATAAAACCATATTTTCCAAGTGTACTGTCCATAACAATTTTAACGTTGGAAGTGATCACCGAATGGTGCGAGCAAAAGTTAGAATTAACAGTCGAAGAGAGCGCGAAAGAATGGTAAGGTCAAAGAAGGGCAAAGTGGATTCTGGGAAATTGCTGGAGAGAGGCAGGGATTTTGAAATTGCTTTGTCAAACTGCTTTGCTGTGTTACACGATCCAGAGGAGATGGAGATATCCATTCAATATGAAGAAATCACCAACAATATACTTCAAATAGGTGCTTCAATAGTACCAGAAGAAAAATGTCTCAAACAGACAAAAATTTCCAATCAGACCATTGATTTAATGAAGAAACGATGGATAATGAGAAATACAGGGAGTACTTTTGGCAGGGTCGAGTACGCTGAGCTCTGCAAAGCTATAAGCAACGTATCAGAGAGGACACGCGCCGATTCAACATGCAGTTAATGCTAAGAAAACAAAGGAATTATCAAGGCTAAACAGAAGTTGAGAAACAAAAGAACACAAATTTATGCCCTAATGCGTGAGGATGGCATAGTGTGCAGGGCTTGTAGGCAAATGTTAGAGGCTGTCAAAAAATTTATTCCCAGTTATGTGAAGATCAGAACCAATCAAAGACAACAATATCCACGGAAGAACAAAGACCAGATATCCTAGTGGAGGAAGTAACAAATGCTATAGAATCGATGAAAAACTGCAAGGCTCCAGGAAAGTACAGAGTAACTGTCGAAATGCTAAAAGCTGGTGCTTGGGCGTTACATAAAACATTGGCAAAATTATACTCAAAATGCTTCAAAGAATAAAAAGTACCCGACTTACGAAAAAAGACAGAAGTGATCCTTTTACATAAAAAGCAGCATAGGAATACTTAACAAACCACCGACCAATACACCTCCTGTCAATAATGTACAAGGTTTTCACTAAGATAATATCTAAAAGGATATTAAGAAAACTGAATAACGCACAACCAAGAGAACAAGCAGGATTCAGAAGTGGATTCACCGTAATGGATCACATCCAGGTTGTATAGCAGGCCATAGAAAGACACAACGAATACACCATGCCAGCCAGTGTGGTTGGCTTTTATTGATTACGAAAAAGCATTTGACTCCATCTTAAAGCATGCCATAATGGATGCACTGCTTAGCCAGGGGGTAGACAAAGCATATGTAAACCTACTATAATTTACCTTGATGATCTTGAAGTGGGAATTAATATAAAACGAGGTGTAAGGCCGAGAGACGCAATATCGCCTATTCTTTTCTCGGCTTGCCTTGAAGAAGTATTCTGAAAACTGGATTGGGAACAGGATGGTGTAAATGTCAGTGGTTCAAACATACACCATCTTAGATTTGCAGATGACATCGTTCTCCTTTCACAAGACCCAGAGGAGCTACAAAAGCACATACAAAAACCGCAAAGGGCTGGCGAACCATTTGGCTTAAAAATTAACCTCAAAAAGGGTCAGATTATGTTCAATAAATTCGCAGAGGACAGGATAATTTCAGTTTTGGGAAGGGATTTGGAGATTGTGAGCCCTTTATATATCTTGGGCAGCAAATTTTAATGGAGGGGGATCGGCCGTGAGGTGTAACGACGTGTCAAATGTGGCTGGCAGGCATTTGGCAGGCTCAATATAATGTTTAAGAGCAGACTCCTACATTTCCTGAAATTAAAAATCATCGATCGGTGCGTCCTACCCGTTATGATATACGGAAGTGAAACCTGGACACTTACATCGCAATCAATTTAAAAACTTCGGGTAGCACAGAGAGGAATGGAAAGATGTATACTTGGCATTACAAGACGAGTCCGAAAGTCCTGCGCATGGATCAGGGAACAAATGAAAGTGTATGACATCATTGAAAGAGTGAAGCAATTGAAATAGAGATGGGCAGGCCATATAGCGAGACGATGGGACGACAGATGGACCAAGGCAATCATGGACACCGATTGATCGCAAATGTCCACGAAGAAGACCGATAGCTTGATGGACTGATGACATCTTTAAGTATATTGGACCCGAGTGGTAGAGGAAAACCCAGGACCGTGAAAGTTGGAAGCATACTGAAGAGGCCTTCATCCTGCAGTGGATCTACATGGGCTGATGATGATGATAATGATGATCTTCTTTGGGTGAACTTTTGTTGTATAGTGGAAGAGATGAAGATAGTTTACATGAAAGTGAAGTCGGCATACTGATGAGCAAACGGGCAATAAAGAGTTTATCTAAATAAAGAGTTATCTCTTGGAAACCTATAAATGACCGAATATTGGTCGTCAGATTTTTTTAAAAAAATTGAAAAACCTCCGTAATTTTATGGTACGTACCTACTGATGTTTCTGACCCAGATGAAAAACAAAATTTCTAGGATAATCTCTCAGGTACTGTACAACAAATAACAACTGCTGACATCCTTACAGTAATGAGAGATTTTAACGCAAAAATTGGAAACAATAATACTAACCTGAAAGTGTAGTGGGTAAACAATGATTGAGTGATATGAGTCCTCACACATTTTAATAAACTTACAATTTACTGATGGGTGGTATTTTGTTTCCTCATAAAAGAGTTCATATAATAACCTGATCAAAGGACCGAAAATCAGATTGATCACATCATTATTTCAAGAAGATGGAGAACTTCGCTATTGGATGTGAGAAACAAAAGAGATGCATACGACTGAAACTTGCAACAAACACCTGTAAACTAAATGCTCTAGAAAGGGAAAGGTACAACATCACCAAATTAGCCACAAAGCAAGGAATAGGATGTTACAAACAGACGTTGAGAAATAATATTCAGTTACTTCCGGAAAATAAGAATTGGGAAATAATTTTCAATATGTTAAAAGAAACTGCAGAAACTACCGTGGGAAAGGTAAGTAATCAATGAAAGGAATGGATAACCGGCGAAACGTGGGAAATTATTCGGAGAAGACAAGAAGAAAAGAGGAAAATAATACAGATACATGACACATAACAGAGACTTGAAAGACAGGAAGCATATAGAGAGTCGATCCGTCAAAGCAATCTCAATGTTGATCACACTCCAAGAACAACTCGGTAGATGGAGGGAGCATTTTCAAGATATGTTGTGACCATCACAAATCGAACAGAATGAAGAGCAATGGGGGGCAGAACAACAAGAAGAAAGCAGGGAACTTCCCATTAACTGTGATGTACCTTCGAAAACGGAAATACAACGAGCTATAAAAGCATTAAAAAACAAGCCCGGAGACTGAATAATATATAAGCAAAATTACCCAAGACCATGTTCTGAATTGTTTTGACCCTTAATAAATTAGATGTGGGAGTCAAACCATATTGCCAATGATTGAAAAAAGGAATTAAATTATTAGAAACAAAAACAACATTTGTGACAATTGGCGTGATATAACATTACTAAACACAATCATAAAGTTGCAGCATAAATCATCCTAACAAGATTGGTAGGTCATATAGAAGCAGAAATTCGTCCAGGTCAAGCAAACTTCAGACCCGATTATTAGTGTACTGATCACATAAATACTATTAGGATCATACTAGAACAGTCACCCGAATAGAGATCGCTACATTACTTATTATTCATCGAATTTGAGAGGGTATAGAACCCCCTGCATTAAAAATATCAACGAAGGTCCATCCGATATCCAGTAGACCCCCAATTCTAGTATGACGGACCTTGAATACGCGGAAACATATTCCTTATATCGGCTCAGTACAACAATAGGGTCCATATGCTAAACAGACTTGCAACGGAAGTCCAGAAAGTAAGCCTAAAAATTAAGTAATAAAGTTAAGTAAAATAAAATTAAGTAAAAAAGACTAAGCTCCTAGGAATCAACATCAGATATGTCAGCCCTTTCATCCTCAATGCATATAAGATGTGAAGCATCATATATGATGTGGAGGATCATATAAGATGTGGAGACTTTTACATACTTGGGCAGCATTTTTATAAACAGTGGAGGTGTAGATCATGATGTCAAAAGTCGTACACGAAAAGCTCAAGGAGCTTTTGGAGCTCTGGTATCTGTATAGAGATCAACACAATACTCGACGTAAACAAAAAGTCGGTATATATAACATCAATGTTAGGGCGGTCTTGTTTTACGTATATGAAACGAGGAAAATAACGATGACAATAATAAAAAAAAACTTTAGGTTTTCATAAATAAATGCTTGCAAAAATACTCCGCATAATCTGGCCGAACAAGATTCGAAACGAAGACTTGCTCCATCTCACAAACCAAAAAAAAAAATTGAACACATGATAGTACTTCGTAAGTGGGAATGAAAATAGCATTGGACTGGAATCCGCAGGGTGAAAGAGGTTATATATATATATATATATATATATATATATATATATATATATATATATATATATATATATATATATATATATATATATATATATAAACGAAACAATCCAATGCACTCAGAAAATAATTGAAATGAATTTATAAACATTTTAGCAATATATATATATATTTTTATGATATATGCGATAAACTGGGAAATGGGGAACAGGGAAAATATGGAGGAAAATTTGTAAAGGGTGTTTTTATTCTATCTGGAAAGTTTTAAATATGGTCAGAAGGTAGTCAAAAACAAAAATATGTAATTGATGCTAACTTGGAAGTTGATATTCTGGGAGATTCTGTGATTTACAAAGCATCATAGCTTTGATTACCAAAACTCCTTAAGCATCTGGGCACAAAAGAAGTTTTATTTTATCTTTTGCTGCTTTGAAACTTTTTTTTTTTTAAATAAATGTGTTTTTAGGTATATGTATTAAAAATCTGATCTCGCCTATCATATCATATATTATCAAAAGTTTGAAAGTTGAGCGGTGGTTCTCTAAAACCTAACACAAAAATATTTATATCATTTATTTGTTCAATTTGTTGAATTTTCAGATCATTTAATGGAATTCGTTTTGATAATTATCTTCAATTCATAAAGCTGTTTCCATTTTTTCTACGAGGAAATCTTTGACAACGTTAGAAGATGTTTAAGGTGCATTTTTTATATTGACTCAGATTTTTGAATAGATTTAGAGTGCGTAAAAAAATATTTAACTAATATTCAAATATAAATTCAACACATATTCAGATATAACAAACCGATTTTCCTCATTTTTCTTTATTTTAACACTTACATTTTTTAACGTTATATCTGTACAAATAAAAACTGATTGGCAACAAAAAAACATCATAATTTTAACACCATATAAATAACTTAATGAAATAGAAAAGGATTTACAAAAAAATAACACCCTAAATTTTTACAAAACATGTAAAACTAAATTAATAAGCTATCAACCCTAAAGTATTTGCTTCCAAAAGCAAAACGGACAATTAGCTTTAAATAACCAAGACAATTGCAAAGAACTTGGGAAATATTTTGAACAACTACTAAACTGTTCTGAGCCCTTAAACAGATTACCAACACGAAACCGTAAATAAATAATTGTTTCAATAAATCAATAAATAATAGTTTATGAAATAACAATTGGGAAAATGTATTTGAACACCCAAAAAAGTTAGTAAAAACTTCCAATTTTACCAAACCAAAACAAACTTTCAGTATTTTATACTTTTATATCAATAAGAAACGAAATTGATGTCATAAAAAACATTTATTGAAGAAATATGTAAAGTAACTTGTTAATTATCAAAATATACCCTCCTGAATCAATATACTGCTGCCAGCGGTTTTTCCAGTCTTCATACGATCCTTGAAGTTCGCAACTGCAAGCCTATTCAAGCACTCCGTCCAAGCCTTTTGGAACGCCGCAATCGTACCGAAACGATGTCCTTTCAGGCTCCTCTTGATCCGAGGGAACAAAAATAATCTGCGGAATCACATCTGGACTATAAGGTGGTTGGGGCAGCGTTGCCACGTTGTGTTTGGCTAGTGTCTCCCAATTAGCAACGTATGACTGCGCGCTTTATTAATTATGACACATCCAGGGATCGGCTCCAGGAATCTTTCTTCGGACACAGCGGACCATCACCTCTAAATGTTCCAGCACTTCTGCTTAAAATTTGTCGTTTCACTGTTTGGCCAGCAGGCACAAACTCCTTGTGAACCACACCTTTTGCATTAAAGAAGACAATGAGCATCGATTTTACTCTTGACTTTTTTGGTCGAGGAGATGCGTTGGTGTGCCACTCAGAACGTTGCCTTTTGGTCCCTGGATTATACTCGAAGATCTAAGTTTCATCACCGGTTCATCATCTGTTCAGAATATTTGGATCGATTTCGAAACGTTCCAACAGTTCACGATAAAACCTTCGGCACCAACTTCACGCACATCTTTCGCATTGGCAAATCATCAGTTATAATTGAATGCACAGTTATTTTTTTGTAAACTCAACTCCTGTGCCATCAAATGAATACTTAACGGATGATGAGAGTTCAGAAAATCTCGCACTTTTGCTACATTTTTATAGGTTCGGGCCGAGATCAGACGTCCAACGCGTTGTTTCTCTTCATCGTTTTCTCGCCCTCCTTTAAGTCTCTTATGCCACTCCAAAACATGTGTTCTGGATATAGTTTCGTCCTTGTAAACCTCACGGATCATGTGAAAAGTCTCCGTAGCGGATTTGTTCAATTTTACGCAAAATTTGATGGCACATCGCTGCTCGATGTTTTCTTGCATCTTAACTTTCGACGCGAATTTAAAACACACGTTCACTTTTTTCGCGATCTAAGCATTCCAAAGTTTTGGAGACACCTGAGCCAGGTTTCCTAGGTTACCTGACATCAACCACCTTCGATATAACTTATAAAAACCATCGTCCACCCCTTCCCCTTGGCAGGAATAAATCAGTCCCGATATTTATTGGACTAAATATCATGAAACCGTCTCGGCATTGATTCTTCACCTTTTTTTTTTGTTATATGATTTAATTCATATATTTGTGTATTCTGATGATCAAACACAATGCCATAATTCCCAATATGATTAACATTTGGTCATTGGGTAGATCATTTTGCTCGAATCTGAAGATATCTTACCGATTAGGTACCTAATATCCGAACATTTTCGAAAAATTTCTCGCAGTATATCCACATACTGCCGAACCTTTTGAATCCCATCAATGATTACTACATAGTCCCAACCTAAATCATACACTCTCAGGCCATGATATTTCCATCAGTTCACATTGGTGAACGGAAAAGACGTCGGCGACAGTGCTCCGATGAGTACCTAGAGCAAACTGACTCTAAGAGCACTGAACAGAGAAGTTTTTCCTGGGATGATTCAGATTGTCCTCTGTTTGAAAATAAAAAGGAAAAGTTAACATAAAAGATCAGTGAAATTAAAAGACAAGAAAGTGAAAATGACAAGAAGGGGGCCGTAAGTAACTATGTTTTTAGACAGCAAAAGTATCTTAAGTGTGCTCGACAAATGATATATATATATATATATATATATATATATATATATATATATATATATATATATATATATATATATATATATATATATATATATATATATATATATATATATGTATACATAAGGTGTGTCTAACGTGTCTTTTGTGTGGTCTTTAATATGATCCAGAAACTATGTGTCGAAGTACCGAATGGAAACATCCAAGCGAGCCAAATCCGAAGAAAAGCAGTCTCGAGAATTCAAAAATCAAAACAATGTTGATTTGTTTCTACGATTTCGAGAAAATTATGCACAAGGAGTTCGTTCCAACTGGTAAAATGATCAATGCTGTGTTTTGTCTTGGTATTATGAAGCGTCAGTTGTCGCATATTCGTCGTGTGCGGCACAATACCGTCAACAAGGCAGCTGGCGCTTATTTTACGATAATGCGGGACTTCATGGCACGACGCTAGTCACTGATTTTTTGACCAAAAATGGCATTTTAACCATCAATCGTTCATCATACTCACCTAATTTCTCTCCCTGTCTTCTACCTCTTTAAAAAACTTTATTTGCCGATGAAAGAACAGTGTTATGCCGACATTGAAGCCATTCAAAAGCCGTCAACCGCCATCCTGAAGGACATATCTTTTGCCAAGCTCAAAAATGCATTCGTCAGCCTGATTGATCGTGCAAAACGTTGTATTGACGCGCAAGGAGACTATTTTGAATAAAAATAATGATTTTCACCGAAAAAATAAATATTTATGTTTTTTTGAATAAGTCCTGTTTTCCGCAAATTGTAATTATAATTGGTGTATTTAAAACAAAAGTCCTGCAAAGGAAGAATGGTGGGAACAAGCCTGATTCGTTCTGATTATGATCATGTAGCGGAAATACTAAAGGGAGAAAGATAAATGTTTTAAAATAAGACGAGTCTCGGAAACATTCGTCCATCTACTAGAACATGGGGCGATTCTTGCAGTTTAGAATCCTGGCTGATAGTAGGAATGGTAGTTGTATTAAATTAATAAAACCATACGTTAAAATATTTTTTTTTTCCATAAAAGTAACCATAAAAGTAAACGTATCAGTGTTATTTCTTAAAAGGGAAAATGTTGAAAATCATGCATTTGATCGTGCAATTCTTTGTAAAAGAAGATATTTAAATTCTTTGTAAAAAACGTTTAAAGGTAATGGAAATTCATAGTCAAATGGTCAATATATTAGGGGCGCCTGTTTCTTTAAAAATAATGGTTTGTAAGTGGGCAGGTGAGTTTCAACGTAGTGGTACAAGCCTGGATGATGATCCTCGTTCTGGACGTCCAATAAGTGCAACTACTGAATAAATAATTAATTCTATACATGACATGGTTATAGATGACAGACAATTGACTTTGAGTGAAATTGCTAAGGCCATATACATCTCACCTGAACGGGTGTTCCATATTTTGAAAAAGGATTTGAGCTTAGGAAAGCTATGTGCAAGATGGGTGTCGCATTTGTTAAATTCTGATATAAACGACTTCGAGTAAAATTTTCTAACCAACATTTGAATCCTTTTCGAAACAATAAAATATATTTTAAACGTCGTTTTGTAATTATGGATGATACTTTGAGTTTACCACTATGATCCTGAACTGAACAATAAACTGCAGAGTGGACTGAGTCCGGTAGTTCAGCTCCGAAGAGGCCAAAGTGGTCAAAATCGACCAAAAAGGTTATGGCATCAATTTTTTGGAATGTAAAAAGCATTTTGTTAATTCATTACCTTCAAACTGGTAAAACAATAACAGGAACAATTAAAACGTTTTGGATCAGTTGGATGTAAAAATTCGTGAGAAAAAAAGCCTGGTTTAACGAAGAAAAAAATCATTTTCCATCGAGACAATACACCGGCTACTAAAGGCCAACTAAATAAAATTATTAATAAAAGTGTATTAATGAAAACACGGAAAGAAACAAAACCCTTTCCTTGTAGACGGCGACAAAAATCGCTTCGTAGGATGCTTCTCTTAAAGGGCAATAGCAACAATAGAATCTGACGTTCGAACACCAGAAGCCCTTGATATTACACCGGAAATACGTACGATTAGAATACTCATAAAGTCAAGTGATATTATTGCTACTAAATTAATTAACTATTGAATGATTTACGGTACATTTTTTTGCCTGGTAACACGGTTTTGCCTCAAACCAGATCAAAATACTTGTGAAAAATAGTTGATTTAGCGAGATGCTAAATAGACCCTGTTTTATTTAGATTTAATTAGATGTTAATGAAACGATTTACATTTTCTGTTGATATTGTGACGAAATTTATTTATTGTGCACGCTGAGAACAAGTGAACTATTCTCTGAAAATGACCCCACTTAAAATTAACATCTTATCATCTTGATAATAAAATACTTTAACATCCTGAAATATTTGTTTCTGGAAGATTATTTAAAAATAACATTTCTCGGAATATACATAATCTAGTGACATTGGTTAAGTACTATTAACTTGCGCACATCATAAGATATTATTTCTGAAATCTATTATCGATTGATACAGGGTTTTAAAATAAGTAATCGTTTTTTTTTTCAAATTTACATCAGCCTGCGTGTGCAAACAAATTACCTTATCTGTCTAGCGCACTGTGCGATTTATAATTGATTTACTATTGTTTTATTAGATCATATCCAGTATTCATTTATTTTAATAGCAGTATTCTACTCAAATACAAGGCTGTCTGGATTGATATAATAAAAGTAAATAATACATTTATATTGTAAGGAGTTTCCGAATAAGAGTGTCAGAACTTTGAAATAATAGTAATAGCGATTACACTGGTTTGAAATGAAAATGTCACTCATAAACTGTTGAGTTCAGTACATTGCATCAATTTACCATGGAAAGATACACGATACAAAATACACGAATCGGGCTCTAGAGAAGTTTGAAGGCAACCCCCACTTTAGGAAAAAAATAACCTTTTCCGACAAAGCGAACTTCTAACTTAATTAATTTGTGAACAAATATAACTGCAGGATTTGGATCAAAGTCATCATAAATCATGAATACGATGAAAATCCTCAAGTGGTTCAGAAATTACCTCTTGATCCTCAACTCGAAATTCACGGTTTGCTGCAATTTTTGGGTTGAAGGAGTGATGGTACTTTATTTTGTTTTTTTTTTTTGAAAACGATGATGACAATCGTATCACTGTTAATGGTGAAAGCAATAGGACTATGCTAACAAAATATCTGTGGTCTAAAATAATAAATGTGGATATAAACAATGTCTTCTTTTAACAAGGCGCTGCTACTTGTCACAGAACTCGTCGGGCAATCGATCGGATTTCACGAAATGGTAAAGTCAACTTAGGTAAAGGCCACCAAGATCATCCTCCACATATATATATATATATATATATATATATATATATATATATATATATATATATATATATATATATTATATATATATATATAATTATATACATATATATATATATATATATATATATATATATATATATATATATATATATATATATATATATATATGTACTGTTAGATTTTCTTGGACTGCGTCCAATGAAACATCATTGGACGCATTGACGCAGTCCAAGAAAATCTAACAGTGCATATATACGCCATCCGAAGGGAGGTCGGCGAAGACATGGGTTGTTGGCTATGGATAGGGTCTCCCTATTCTTGATGGTATCGTATATGTCGGCGCCCTGAAAAGTCTGAACCTCGAGAGACGAAACATGCCATCTAGTTGAAGGGATAGGTGGGGCTTCTTCCCGGTAGAATAATATATATAGATATATATATATATATATATATATATATAATATATATATATATATATATATATATATATATATATATATATATATATATATATAGTTAAGTAGTTACTATCTGTGTGTTAAGTGAAGTGTTTAATACGTTCATCATTTCCATGAATTTATGGCTGAGATAATAAGCTTTGAACGTTGCAATAACCCCCTTATCCCCCTGTTGTTGTTGGAAAGCATATGATATAATCCTACCTAAAATTAAATCTGATTTATATTCCAGACACTATCTATTGTTTCCTTGAAATTTGCTGTTAGTCTAGGTTTAATTTTACTAATTTCGGTAACATCATTTATTATAAAAATTCATCAGGAATGCTATTACTAGAATCCCATATAGTTAATGGCCCAATATATATTTAGATAAGTATATGGTTTTTGGTTTTTGGAGACGCAGGTCATTGGTTGTCCCACATGAGATTGTGGAACCCAGCAGCCGGGTGTAAGTAACACCTACTGTTGTCTCAAACAAATTTTATATTGCATATACACATATATATATATATATATATATATATATATATATATATATATATATATATATATATATATATATATATATATATATATATATATATATATATGCTATTATTGCATATTTTAATATGATCACATTGTAAAATAGTGTAATCACTCAGAATTTGAAATAGTTGTATTGATGAATGACTGTGTTATTTTCTGTAAAGAGTCACGACGTTTCGCCAAAATCTCGTTTGGCATTTATCCGCTTCGACTAATGAGTCCAACTTTTTTTCATACCCAATTCATTGGTCAAAATCAGATGAACGGTTGCATGAGTCAAATTCAACTCTTCACCGATTTTTCTGATCGTCTTCGTGCACAGGCCTGAAACAAAACTTGATTGTTCGAAATTGTTGTGACTCATTTTCAGAACGCGCTAGAAAAATTCGGTTTACAAAAAGACTTACAACGGACCTCCAAGTGAGCGTAGGGAGTTCAACTTGAAGGAAGTACAGAGGGAGGGGGAAGTTGAAGGAGTTCTTACTGAAGATACATCTGATAACGGCTTCTATTTCAAAGAGGAAGCCAACAGTGTTGCCAGTTCAAAGTCTACACCACCAGTCTCATTATTTTGTTTGTAGGCGTTGTCCACAGCCATGGGCTGCAGCATCACACGAAGAAGAGGATACGAGGGGATGCAAATCAACCCTCTCGAACACCAAAAACAGAAAAACAACAAAAAAATTACGGTTTTTGATAGTTTCTGGCAAATAGGCAAATACCTATTTTTTTGTAAAAAAAAATTAAATATTTCTATATGTTTGCAATAAATATTAAAATTTTCATTCTAAGCAGACCTGGTCTGTATATTGTAGATGTAAGATGTTTTAAGTATATATAAGATGTATATAAGATGTTTCGCATATATTTAATAAATAAATAGCCCGATAAGACCTAGGACTGCAAAACATTTCGATATAAATATGTCTCAGCTTTCGAATCAGAGTCGATGATGTTTTTATACGTTTTTTTACACAAAAAATATTTAAACTCAGATTTATATTTAAATTTCTATTATATTTAACTTGGTATGTAAATACGAATTATAAAAAAAATGGGTGTGTGTTTATGACCACACGATAGAAGTGAAAACTTCCGATTTTCTAATTTAAATATATATATATATATATATATATATATATATATATATATATATATATATATATATATATATATATATAATTATATTTATGTTATATATTGGATTAGTTCTGTGAATCAACAAGAAGCTGATATTAATATTTTTATTTAAAATTATTTATTCTTATCTTTGACATAATATTAGTTACAAAATAAACAATTATATTTGTGAATTAATTAGTATGTAAATACGAATTATAAAAAAATGGGTGTGTGCTTATGACCACACGATAGAAGTGAAAACTTCCAATTTTCTAATTTAAATATATGTATATATATATATATATATATATATATATATATATATATATATATATATATATATATATATATATATATATATATATATATATATATATATATATATATATATGTATTTATGTTATATATTGTATTAGTCTGTGAATCAACAAGAAGCTGATATTAATATTGTTATTTAAAATTATTTATTCTTATCTGTGACATAATATTAGTTACAAAATAAACAATTATATTTGTGAATTAATTAGATTGTTGAATTTTACACTGATTGGACTTCTTCATTGCTATTCATGCATACTAAGAATGAAATAATAGGCTTATGGAGGCTAAAATATGTTATAAATACTTTAAATTCAAATGTATTCAAATATCTAAAAAAAAACTCCGTCAAGCGTTGTTCCGTATTTCGTCGTGCTCTCTGGATCATCTGACATAATTAAATTTAATTTCGAGTTCAAAAAATCTACCAAAGGTTTCGGGTTGTCTTTTGAAAAATCTACATTAAAATTTCCACTCAAAATCATTAGTAATTTGTGTAGATTTCGATTCAGAAGAGTAGCTCTAGTTTCAGTGTAGGCAAATAAATTCTCGTAAATGAATTCGATAATTTTCTTTAAGCTTTGATTTGGTGAAATGTAAATAGCTACCATTACAATTACTTGTACATTTTCATCGGTGAATTTGTTTCTTTCATCCACTTTCCGTAAAAGGCAATGTTTAATTAATTATAAATTCTTATATATTATTATTCACGTATGGGCCCTGGTGGACTACGCGAAGTACAATTAGAGGCATTTGTTGTTGTTAACCTTCCTTTGCACCCATACTAATTTCATTCTTTCGCTATGAGCTTTTTTCCTTTCGTCAGACCAAGTTGTTCCAGTCTTCCTACATTTTTCTCTCTGGCCAACCTTCCAAACGTTAACCTTGTGTCTGAAACAGCCTCTATCCTGAATTTCACTTTGTGTAATATTTGCTGATCTTAGGTCCTCTTTAATTGCAGCAATCCATTTAATTATTTCTACTTTAGCTCTACTCCTATTTTCATAAAATTCGACTATTTGTGTAGTTAGCCTACTCGGATTCATCCGTTTTATGTGTCCGTAAAACTTGTCTTCTTTTTCTCATATTGCTATGTATATCTGTGTTTTGTTTGATTTCTTGGTTTTCTCGAAGTCGATATGTTGTGCTATTTATTTGTTTGGGGCCTAAGATTTTCCTTATGATATTTCTTTCCTTCTTTTCAATGTCCTCGATGTCTCTCTTTCTATTCAAAATGAGCGTTTCTGCCCCATATAGACGTTCTGGCTTAATAACTATGTTGTAATGTCCTCAGTTTTGTGTTTTTAGATAGACATTTTTCTTGTACATATTTTGTGTAAGTTTCAATGCCGTTTCCATTTTTAACATCTACCCTTATTGGCCTCTTTTTTCCAACCTATTTTCCATGATTATTTCACCCAAATATTTGAATTGAGAGACTCGTCTGATGTAACCATATTTTGTTTTTAGAAATGGTGTTCTTAGTCTGTTGTAGGTCATGTATTGCATCTTTTCAAAGGAAATTTGGAGTCCTACCTTATCTGCTGTTTCTTTTAGGATATCAATCTGTTTCTGTGCCGTTAATACATCTTGAGCCAAAATTGCTAGATCATCAGCAAACGCCAGACAATCAATTTGATGTTGGTTCTCCCCAGTTTATGGGCTGGTCAATATTCAGTTCCGACTTTTTTTCACGCCACTACTGTATTACTTTTTCTAGAACACAGTTAAATAAGAGTGGCGAGAGTCCATCCCCTTATCTCACTCCAGTTTTAATTTCGAAGGGCTCTGGGATATCACCCATGAATTTAACTTTTGACCTTGTGTTAGTTAATGTTGCTTTAATAATTGCCAGCGTTTTCAGGTCTAGTCATTGTTCTTTCAAGATTCGGAATAAAGATTCGCGGTCAATAAAATCATATGCTTTTTTGAAATCCACAAATGCATAGACGATATTTTTATTGTACAGTTTTTGATGCCTTAGGATCAACTTTAGATTGAGGATCTGTTCAGGGCAGGATCTGCCCGGTCGAAAACCTGCTTGATATTCACCAATTTTAGGTTTTAACTTTCCTTGTGCTCTGTCTAGTAGACATTGAGACAGAATCTCGTAACAAACTAGGAGAAGAGATATCCCTCTATAGTTGTTTACATCCGTTCTATCTCCGTTCTTGTGTGGTGGATGGATTAGAGCATCTTTCCAATCTTTCGGAATCCGTTCGATTCGCCAAACTTCTTGTAAAATTTTGGTTATTTCCTTGATTGTACTTGGACCAGCGGATTTTAAAAGTTCAGCAGTGACATTCTTATGTATATGTATATATATATATATATATATATATATATATATATATATATATATATATATATATATATATATTTATATATATATACATATCTATATATATATATATATATATAGATATATATATATATATATATATATATATATATATATATATATATATTTATATATATCTACATATCTATATATATATATATATATATATATATATATATATATATATATATATATATATATATATATATATATATATATATTTATATATATCTACATATATATATATATATATATATATATATATATATATATATATATATATATATATATATATATATATATATATATATTTATATATATCTACATATCTATATATATATATATATATATATATATATATATATATATATATATATATATATATATATATATATATATATATATATATATATATATATATACATTGATTACATGCAAAACATACCTGATGACTATTGGAGTCGAGTATTCACGATAGAGTGCGTCACCGACACCATCATCGCGCTTGATGTGGAGTGGAATCGAGTAAACCCGATTCATCATCATCGGCCCGAGCGTGACGGTTCACTTACGTTCACTCCTCAGCAAAAATGCGCCTAAAGAAGTTTTCATTTCAAAAACTGTTTCAGTCTGTATGTCCACGGCGGCACAATTTTTGTCCCGCTAACTCAGTCATTGGTCGCACCGTGGGGCGGTGGCCCGATAGATGGATCGATTCCTGCTATTTCGGTGCAAATGTTTGTGTATGAAGAATATACCTGACTTTAATAGGGTACGCCGTAAATATGTTTTAGACAAGTCACTAAATAAGGCTAGATCGTTGACGTCACTTAAAAAAACACCTCTTGGAATGTTGTTTCTTAATTGTGGAACTAATTTCTACCTTCTCTTAACTTTTAACCTCTACCTCTTCAAGATGTCTAGTCTTGGGATCTGCTATTCTTACACAATAAAATGGTAATAAAACTATAAATTTAAAATATATTATATTATCTTTAAAATAAGATTAAATTCACTAACATTTTATGATAATTTAGAAAATACCCTTAGTTAAAGAATTTCTAAACGATTAACCATGTCTGATTTTATAACTGAATTGAATAATTCAGAAAAATAATTGATCATAAAAAATTGTGCTTTTTCAATATTTCCTCTTAACATGGTTTCTCAACCTGGGGGTCACGATCCCTAGAGGCGTCGCCTTTAGGAATATGAATGTCGTAATGTGTTCAAAATATAACAGCCGTATACGAAACATCCTTTTATAAAAGTATTTTTAATTAAAAAACAAGTGTTGGAAAATGTAATATTACCAGGTAATAATAACATAATAAAATAAATTTAAATAAAGTAATAGCCAAAGTTGTTTGAAATAATAATTTTATGTGGCGGTTGATTTTGTTTTTCACTTAAAAGTTTTTCTATACGTGGATCATCATTGCAAATACACATTACCAAATTATTTTCCAATAATAATAGATGATTTCTGTATTTAGTTCTTGAAGCCACCATAGAGGAGAAGCTTTTTTCGTATAAAAAAGAAGTGGCGAAGGGGCTCTCAAAGCTTCCGTTACTAGGCTTCCGTATTCACATGGTCGTGCAAGCCAAAACTTATTTAAATCTAGAGTCAAAAATTCTAGTTGTAGAATTATTGTCGGCCATATTTCAACAAGTTGGTTATGAATCTCAATAGGTAATTCAGCAGCTGCAATAACATTTTCATCAAACGAATTGAGAATCCATCTTTTCGACAAATCATCATTGGTATCTGGAAAATAATCCTGTAACTGAAGTTTCAATTCGCGTAAATGCGTTTTCATGATCTCCAATACACGATCAGTAATAGAATTTTCTAAATCCATATTTTTGGTAATATAATCCAAAGTTAAAGTGAATGTATCAAAATTGCGTCTTTCAAGGCGTAAGAATGAAATACAAACACTTCTTGATGAAGGCATTGACTTTGTCTGTCATTAGTAAAATGTTTTTGTTATGGCCTTGTAAACTGGTATTCAAGTCATTTAAATGTAAAATTATATTCCTCAAGTAAGCCAACACTAATAAAGTTTCTACATCTTGTAAAAACTCTCAAAATGAGTTATTTTTATCTGTAAAAAAGATTTTCAAATAATCTCGCAATTTAAAAAGCCTCGTTAGAACTTTTGCCAGCGACAATCACCTAACTTTACTATGGAAAAGCAATGAGTCGTATTTGGCACCCATTTCTTCACACAATGTGGAAAGCAATGTAATCTGCAATGGTCGATTTTTAATAAAATTAACAATTTTTACGGCTTCTGACAGACGATTTTGTAAATTATCTGGCATCTTTTTTGTAGCAAGTGCATTTCTGAAGAAACCAGTGCGTCCATTTCATATGTGGAATAGTTTTTTTCATTTTACTATCACACCACTATTTTCCCCGTTATCGCTTTCGCGCCGTCAGTGCATACCGCAATGTATTTATTAAAGTCCAAGTTTTCATTTTGTGTTGCATCAATAAAAACTTTAAAGAGTCCTTCGTCAGTTGCACGACCAGGGATTGATTTGTAAAATAACATATTTTATTTTATTGACCCCTCGCATTTGTATCATAATAGTAAAAAATGTACTTAATTTAACTTTTTCAATTATTAGATCGTGAACATCATTGGTCAATTCATTAATACATCTCGATATTGCGTCATTTAAAATGGTATAGTTTTCAACTTTTCTGCTTTTTCCGGACTTATCATGACATTGACCATATTAGTGGCAACGGCTAAAATGAGCTTTTCCGCAATCGTGTGGGGCTTGGACTCCCTGGCCACTCTTAATGCTACTAAATAGAATGCTTGAAGTGCTGCGGCCTCATTACGGCTTGATTTGTTGATTTTTCAAGACGAATGATTTACGCTTGAAAAATTCTAATGGTTTGTTTTGTAAAGACGGGTGATTTGTTTCCAGATGACGGACTAATTTTGAAGCCTTCATGCTTTCTGTGGATAGAACTTGAGAACAAACAACCCATTGCGGCTTGTCATCCGAGGTAATGAATCCATGTTTTAAAAATGTTTCATTGTGCAATTTGGTCTTTTTCTTTACTGGTGTACTTTAACGCTGACTGAGAGAAGAAATCGTAGTATTTAACACTGGGTGAGAGAAGAAATCGTACTACTTGTTTTAGTTAAAAACGTAACTAACAATGAAACTTTTCGTCTCGATTCTTTGTTTTTAGTATCAAAGCGCATAGCTTGTACGAAACTGCCTAAGCGTGATCGGGACGAATGATCCGTCTCGCATGCGCGGGAGAGTAGCGCAAGGTGCACGAGAGGGGCACATATTCGGATTGGTAAAAGTAATATAAGAACACGGGGTTACACAAGTCTTGTAATTCGGTATTTGTGGCTGTTTAGGTATTTCGGTATAAGTGTAACGGCCCATTCACACACATCCGTCATTGACGATTCGTCAAAAGATGATTCATTTTATTGTATTCATTTTATGTACAAAAAGATGATTCATTTTATTTTTCACGATTTGTAAGCGTGTGAACATGCTCGTAGGAGTTGAATACTTTGGTAAGCGTCAAATTAACATATTGCAGTGAGGGGGTCGCAACGTTGTTTACTTAACTTTTTGGCTATTTAGTGGATCACGACACTAAAAATGTTGAGAAACAATGTCATATAGGAAGATGTACCTTTATACATCTACAACCTTTCTTTACCAATATTTCTCGATCTGATGTCACTTTGAAAGCATTAAATTTTATTTATATATTCAATTTTTAATTAGATAAAAAATATTTCCTTAAAATTGTAACCAATTATAACAAAAAAATATAAATATTTCGTTATAAAAAAAAAAGACCAATTTTAAACTAAAAAAATTACTGTTCTATAATTCATGTTTTTATATTTTATTTGACATTTTATATCTAAGAGATAAGGAATATATTCAATATATTGTGTAATATAGCAATTGTAAGTTGTATTTTTTAATTTCCCTTTAAGATTACACATTATTGTTAATGTTATTAAAAAAAAAGCATATATAAGGGATAATAATTTATTAAGTAATAATATAAAATGAAGTAAAAATACAAGCATATTAACAACTTAAATCTATTAAACATAACGTTTCTTTTTTATTATCAAGCATTCTAGCTTTTACCACAAAAGCTTTCTCTTTAATGTGCTTGTTAAATGATTCTTAAAGTATAATATTAAAGTAGTTTTTTTATAACCATATCTACTTATGTCTCATTTCTTAAGCCGGCACTACACAAAGTTGGCGCTTGTGAAGGTACTGGCGGATGTTGAACCTTTGCGTTGGCTACTTGCCGATGGGTTCTCGGTCTTGAGTCTCACAACATTCCTATCGTGTGCTATCTTTTCAAGGTGTCGAGACAGTTTTTACTTTGTTTTATCAATGATGTTGATGTTGGCTTAGTTTCTTGTAAACTGATGATGTGGCAAATATATAACCAATATGTAGATTTTCACTTGTGATGTGTGAAAGAACAGCCAATGTTGGATCAAACATTGACCTGGCCATGTAGGCCAATGTGTGGCGTCGGCATTAGTCTATTAAAACCGTGTGAAACGAGCGAGGTATTACCTCATGAAAAAAAAGTGTTTATATTCAATTCATTGTTAAGCTGATAATATGGTCGCATTAAGACAGAAGCTTTCAGTGAGAATCGAATTACAAAAACTTTCGAACAATCTATGAACAATTATTTCCGTGTATGGAATTAGTCGAACTACAGTATGCCTTAAAGCTGAACTCCTGCACCGTAGCTAATACAGAACAGGCAAACCTGATAGGCACAATCATGTTGTTTATTTCCATATAAGTGAGCTTACAAGAAAATGTTATTCTTGACACCAAATAGATTTTGATATACACCTAATATATTGATTGATTCAATAGTTCGCTCCATTTTCTTTGAGAAAAAATGAAGGAAAATTTTGTTTAATAAAAATTAGATTTAATTAAGATGGTAAGTTCCGTGCCATTCTGTTCGATGACCTCTCTCTACCGCTCCGGTTAATGCATAATCCTGCTGCATTATCCCGCGCTCATTGTAGTTCTGAGGTTTCTGGTTAGTTTCCAAGGAATACAGTTTTTGCCATCTATGCTGTTTTAAAACGATCTAACTAAATGGTAGTCGGAGGACTCGAGGTCGTAGTCTAGCATTGTCTGGATCGAACGAATACTCTTTCAGTTGGCTAATTCAGACCGCTTTTGGTCGATTGTTTTGCTTTAATTTAATTAGTTGCAGACAGTACTTCTCCGAATTGATGGTCTCGTTTTCGAGTAACAACTCATAATAAACTATTCCCTACCAAGCCCACCAAATTCATAGCATAATCTTTTTCGGATGTAAACCGACTTGTTAAAGCTTGTGGTAGTTGAAGCGATTCGCGCTTACAGCATGATCTCTGACTCTTGACATTATTACACATAATGTGTTTTTTTATCACCTATAACTATCCTTTTTTAAAATGAATCGATTTCGTTTTTAGAGAGATTTGCAAGCAGAAATATTCGATCAAAAAAAATTCTCCGTTAAGTTCGGCCTTGCTAACTATTCCAAGTTAACGTAATGGCCTTGACAGTGTTGACTGGTTGATTCCAATAATATCTACGATCTTTCGAGTTAGTCTATGCCGATCACTTTCAATTATCGCTAATATTTCGTCGCCATCAGCCTTGGCAAGTCATGCCGAAGGTGGTGTATCGCTAAGATTAAAATTGTTTTTATAAGCTTTCTTAACTACTTCTTGTCTTTTCGGAAATAAAAAGGTATAATATGTCAAAATAGCTCCTTTTTCTGTCATTTTAATGCTTAGCGGAATTTAAAAACGGAACCAAATAACACTATTTTCTTCCCAAGCATTTGCTGTAATTCCTTTTGACAAATGACATGAAAACTTTACACGTGTAAAGTAGATAACACTTCGGTGTTGCGATGCAATCTAACGCCCAAAACGAGACGAACTTTTGCACAAACCCAATAATTTCTATTATATTTTTCTTTTTCACATTTGAGAAATTGAAAATTGCTATTTAAAAAAATGGGGTTGAACAATATGGAACAACCTATAGATTGTCAAACTTTAGTATAAAAATAGACTCTATGTAAAATACGTTTTTGTAAATTTCGTTATGTGTTTCATTTACATAATAAAGTTAATAAACCAAAAATTAAATAAAAAATTGAACTAGTAGATTTGATTTGCACATAAAATACGGTCACAAGAAAAGGTTGCAGAAGCCCCAACAATGTAATTTTACGATGTTCACAACAATTGGGTATTACTGCAACCACTGTATGGCATAACTTAAGGAATTAATCTTAAAATTATATAATGTGCAACTAACATAAGAATTTAGTTTATCTAATGATCGCTAACGTCATAATAGTGTGAAATAAAATGGAGAAAAACCAGTAGGATTTTCATATAAAATTCTTGTTAATGATGAAGTGCATTTTCATTTATACATATACATAAAAAAAAATTGCTGTATATTGGGTCGACAATCTAGAAAACGTGCGCAATATGAAGACTAAAACTAAAATACGCTGTATTTAATTTGGTAGATTTAAAATGTTTTGAGCATTGCGGTGTCACCCGTTTCTTTCATGATTGACTTAACTAAAGTATTAGAGTGTGCTTTTTCTTTCCCCTATATTTTTGGTTATTGTTTTTGATTTCTCATTCCGCTGATGGCATTTGCAAATTCCGTTTAATACCGCAGTTTGAAAAATACCAGGGTATTCATCATTAGAACTGCTTGCTATGACTCAAAGTTGTATAGCATAAGCTCATATTAGCTTGAATACCGCTCTCAATATTATAAATCAACAACAGGTTGTTGGTGAATGATAACAATTGTGACTTTCTTTCTATCATGCAATAATATTTGCTGAATTGTATACCTAGTTGTTTTCTTTTTGTGACTATATGTTTTCGCCAATTTAATTTACTGTCAATGTTTCAGTTGTTGATCGTTTAATATAACACTAAGACACATGTTCGTTTTGTTATAAATGTTACATAAATTGATTTACCTTTATTTGTTTTCATTCCTAATTTTTTTATATTAGTCTTTGAAATGTCAGTCGAATATATTGAGTCTTCGTTTAATTCCTTCGTAACCTATAAATGTAGACAACCAAAAATACGTGTATTGTTTATTTTTTCAGTTTTTAAACACGAGGGTAAATCAAACCGGAATTGTTTTATGCATAGTTATTATTTATAAAATAATACAAAAAAATTATTGATCACATATTTTTCGATGATTTTCATAGTCTCCTCCACGCTCTACATATTTTTCCAACTATTTGGAAGCTTGTTCCTTGCTCGTAGAAACTTTGAGTTTAGAGTCATCAGCCAACTGCTCACGAAGTCTTCAATATCTTCATCGTTGTCAAATCGTACCCCTCCAAGTGCATCTTTTCAAGGGCGCGACCAAAAAACAATCACAGGGTGACAAATCTGTTCTGTATGGAGGGTGTTCAAGGGTTTCCTCATGCATATTCTCCAGTTTTTGCTTCTCAAAACCGAACCCCCGAAACCGAACCGAAGATTTTATTGAAGCCAAGATGATTTCTGATGATTGAGCACTTCTAAAGCTAACACCCATCTTTAAAGCGATTTCATGAATAGTGAGAAACCGGTCACCTTCAATAAGGTCATGAAATGCACCAGCGTTTTCAGCAGTGACACTTAACCTGGGATATCGATTATGACTTACATTTACCAGACTTTCTCGTCTACTCTTAAATTTCTTGGCCGAACCAAACACTTGAGTCTTAGACAGGATGGTTTGGATGGTTTGGTGGTCGGATGGTTTAACGCCTTTCTTGGTTAAAAACTTTATTATAACCCGTTGCGCAAAGCACGGTGGAACCTGTTGCTCACTCATGGCTGTACTGACAAAAGAACTGAGTGAAACAGCTCACCGAGCTTTTCCCTCACTTCTAACATATCGCACTACAACGACGTACACTGACAGCCCGCTCGTGATTGGCTGAGGAAAGTAATTGAAAAATTCCGGTTTATATTTGATTCACGCAGGTATAATCTTTTTTATATTATATATTCAGTTTAGAACTAATAATGAAAACATAACATTTGGCCAGTCCTATATTATTTGGAACTTAATGTATTAAAGTATTAAAAAAATAATTAAAATATTAAAGCAGATTTTATAGAAGGAAAAATGCAGAAGTGCATGTCGTAGATTTTTTATGGAAAATATTATTGATGAAATACAAACAACAAAGATTATTTCTTTTAAATATTTAAATGTGCTTAATCCTTTTGTACACACCCTGGTATCCGGGTGCACACATCGTCATATTTTTGCTTATAACGTGAATAAAAATTGAAATTTCGACCTGAGTCTTCAAATCCCCGTTATACAACTCTTTTGGAAGCTAAAAACACACTGGTAACTGGGTTTTTTTTCTAATTTTTTGAACCTAAACTAAATGACGTTAAAGTACATGTGCTTAGCGGACAAACCCGTGTACCCGGATACCCACTAAATGAAAAATTATGTTTTGACTCAGGAAATAATTAATAACATTGATAAATATTTTATTTAGGTAACAGGGGTTAATAAATAAACAATTACAATAATGTTCAATATAAATTAAAATATATTTACATTTATTTAGCGCAATCAATACATTTAATTGTCAATACACAGTGTTCATCGCAGATGGGCTTTTCGCAAACGGAACATTTTCACGTTTTCCTGCGTCTTTTAATCGTTTTTTTTTTTTTTTTGATATACATGATGAAGAACTTATATTTTTTTCCTACCAGTCCTGTCTCCAGGTTGAGTTTGTTTTTCAGAAAAAGTGAAATGACCAAGCTGTAATCAGATCACGCTCTCAATAGCAAATTGGTAGTTACGCATTATTTGACCATTCATAGAACGATCTTCAAAAAAAAGGTTTTGCCAGTTTCTTACTTAGTTGACGTAAGAAAATACGTCACTGATTAGTTATATTTTAAATAATTTGTAACTCCCGAGTAACTCCCTCAGGTATTTCAAGCTATGTGGAATCGGGACACTCGGAAACAACGATGATACGTGTTTTTGATTCTGTCTATTAAATTGGTTGAGTTTATCACAGAACAGGAAGCTAGTTGGTTTGGTAGATTTTCAAATTCCTTTGTTAACTATTTTGTTAAGTTACATGTTGGAGAATTAATGGCTGAATCAACTGGTCTTATTGATTTTCCTGGTTTATGATTTTTTTAGAGAGCATACAATCTTGGCACTTTTGAATTAGGCTGTTGCAAGACTTAATTGTATTTCTGACTCCGTTAACCAATCATTTATGAATTGAATTAATTTTTCAACGCGTTCAAAATAATCAGATTTATCTATTACTATAACCTTATTTCCCTTACCAGCGTTTCAATAAAAACAATCTTTCTCTCGCAGACGCTTAACAATCTTAGAAATATTTGGCATATTTTGACTTTTGAAATATTTTTTGCAATTTTGTCTTTATATGACTCTCTAACGAACGCTTTAGAAGACTTCGGTAAGTGTTTAAAACCAGTTGCAATACCGTGCGACGAGAAGTTTAAAAAAGTTATTTGGTATTTAGTAGTAAAACTCTTCGTGTTTGGAATGTAAGGCTATTTTTTCCCCAAAATTCCAGAATTTCAAAATAACTTAGATAGTTTCTATTGATGTTTATTTAATAAAGTAAATTAGTTCCAAATGATTCCGTTCATATGCAAACTCAGGAATTCAGAAAAACTAGTGATACCCGAGTACTCTGGGTGTGTAACGAGGTAAAAGTTGGGTGTGTATATAAGGGTTAAGAGGTGCTTTTTTTTGTTGCTAAAGAAGCATACGTTGTTGCTCAGGAAGCATTAAGAAACTAATAAAATAAATTCACAATAAAAACACAACGCGAACAAATCTCTATGACAATTTTTAATGGAAATTTTATAAATAATATTGTTATGGTAACAAATAATTCCACTTTCAAATAATTCAACATAAAAAAATAAAAGTTTAAATAAACCACTAGTCACGTGCGTTACAAAATTAAATAAAGGCTCTGCAGCAAGTATGAAATAGGGCCAAAAACTCTACCCTGGAGCTCACTAGACAATACAGGATCGAACTCTAAATGTGCCAGTTTATTAACCAGAATTAATATGTGTGATATCTAAAAATGCGACTACACTGCATCTGTGGACTTGATCTATTGTTCCATGATAGCGTTTAAATCCAAATTAGTGATCTGAAATTAGTTTTTGTTCATCAAGAATAACTTTCATCTTTTAGATAAGTGATTTTTATGAGCCCCCTAGTTAGGATTGGTAAAAGATTAGTCGATCTGTAAGAAGTAACTTGTTCCACTGGTTCTCCAGGTTTTGGTATCAAAACTATTTATGTAATCTTCAATACACTTGGAAAATATCCTGTTGTAATAATGGCATTGTATATTTGAATGATTGCCCTAATAGATTATGTTGGTAACAATTCTTGTAAGACTTTCCCTGTAATGGAGTTGAAACCGGATGTTTTTTTAGTTATTTTATTAACTGTTCTTTTATTTCCTATTGTTCGATTCAACTGCCAATGCTTCCATATTTTGAAAAGATTTTTTCCATAAGTGTAATGGGACATTTAGGTTGCTGCTGCAAATTTCTCAGCGTATATATATATATATATATATATATATATATATATATATATATATATATATATATATATATATATATATATATATATGTGAAGTTTTTGACTTCTTTGGACTGCGTCCAATGAGACAGTAGTCAGGAGTTATACACCCCCGACCGTTGTGTTCCACAATCTCCTGTGGAATGCACAACAACCTGCATCTGCGCCATAATGAGCAATGGTTAGTTGCTTGACCGAGAGGAGGCCTCACCCATCTCTGACATTGGAGGACACATGTTTCGTCTGTTGGTGGTTAGATTCATCAGGGTACCGACATATGCTGTCTCGCCGGATGAGTCTAACTTTCAAATGTTACTACACTGTACTTCAGCTTTCGATTGATGAGGAATAAAAAGTTTAGGCTTCAAATCGTCCAAGCTCATGCAACAACTATAAGTCATAGGGATGAGGAAATTGAGGAATTTTATGATGATGTGGCTCAGCTTTTATACAAGGAAAAATATAGGTACAAAATCCTGATGGGTGTCTGATAGTCCCAGATAGCCCTTTTGGCAGGGTCGAGTACACTGAGCTCTGCAAAACTATAAGAAAATGTATCAGAGAGGCTACGCGCCGATTCAACATGCAGCTAGTACAAACAACACTGGAAGAAAACAAAGGAATTAACAAGGCTAAACAGAAGCTGAGAAACAAAAAAACGCAAATTTATGCCTTAAGGCGTGAGGATGGTACAGTGTGCAGGGCGCGTACGCAAATGTTAGAGGTTGTCAGAAAATTTTATTCCCAGTTATATGAAGATCAGAACCAATCAAAGACAACAATACCCACGGTACCCAGAACAAATTCCAGATATCCTAGTGGATGAAGTAACAAATGCTATAGAATCGATGAAAAACGGCAATGCTCCAGGAAAGGACAGTGTAACTGTCGAAATGCTAAAAGCTGGTGGTCGGACGTTACATAAAACACTGGCAAAATTATATTCAAAATGCCTCAAAGAACAAAAAGTACCTGAGGAAAAATGCAGAAGTGATTTAATAGGCCTTAAGCCTCCTATCAGTAATGTACAAAGTTTTTACTAAGATAATATCTAAAAGAATATTAACAAAACCGATTGACACACTACCAAGAGAACAGGCAGGATTCAGAAGTAGATTCACTACAATTGATCACATCCAGGTTGTACAGCAGGCCATAGAAAGGCACAACGAATACACCATGCTACTGTGCTTAGCTCCATCTCAAAGCATGCCATAATGGATGCACTGCTTAGCCAGGGGGTTGACAAATCATATATAAACCTACTAGGATCGATCTTGAAGTGGGAATTAATGTAGAACGAGGTGCAAGGCAGGGAGACGCAATATCGCCTATTCTTTTTTCGGCTTGCCTTGAGGAAGTATTCCGTAAATTGGATTGGGAACAAGATGGTATAAAGACCAATGATTCAAACTTAAGCCATCTTAGATTTGCAGATGATATCGTTCCCCTTTCACAAGACCCAGAGGAGTTGCAAAGACACACACACAAGAACTGCAAAGTGGGGGTGAACCATTTGGCTTAAAAATAAACCTGAAAAAGAGTCAGGTTATGTTCAACAAATTGTGGACCACTTTATATATCTTGGGCAGATGATTTCAATGGATGGGGATACCGCCCGGGAGGTGGAACAACGTTTTAAGTGTGTCTAGCAGGCATTTGGCAGGCTCAACATAGTGTTTAAGAGCAGGCTTCCACTTTGCCTGAAAAGAAAAGTCTTCGATCAGTTCATTCTGCCCATTATGACATATGGAAGTGCACTGGACCTGGACACTCACATCGCAATCAATTCAAAAACTTCGGGTAGCACAGAGGGGAATGAAAAGATCTATACTTGACATTACGAGACGAGACAGAAAGCCCTGCGTATGGATCAGGGAACAAACGAAAGTGTGACATCATTAGAAGAGTGATATATTAGGTTACTAGATATTCACCCTCTACTACAATATCTGCTTTCTGGTATATCTCGTTCTTTGAGGCAATCCACACTTTGACATCGGCCACCACATCATGGAAATCATCGATTTTGCAGATTTTGCCTCCGTATCAGTTTTCCAGCAAATAGTTGACATGGTATACCGTGGGAACTTCGGTAGGATAGTAAAGAGGATGAGAACGCAGATCTCATCCCTTATTGGTAATGGATTTACCTACGTGATCCTCGGCATGTGGACACATATTATGGAAGACAATTTATTTTCTTATGCGGTCCTTTGACATTGACACACGTTGTTGCTTTTAAATTATTTTTGCCATTTTTATCCAGAATTTCGATAAACATTTTGAAAAATTTCACGGCAGCCAAAAGTGATTGATTATCGAAATCCGACGTTTGATCTCTTCCGGATTTGTCCTCTAAGCTGGTAACCTGTTTTAAAGCGAACAAACAACTCCTGGTATTGTCTTTCGCTGATAGTCCACTTTCTAAAGAGTTCGATGATATCGTGAAATAACTGTGTCGCTTTCCATCCGTTCTCGAAGTTATAGATCATAATATGGCGAACGTGAATATAATTTTCGGCACGCATATTTATCCACTAACTATAGAAGAATATTTTTATGAAAAAAAAGTAAATAAAATGTCGATATTCATAAGTAAAATGTGCGGAAAAATTATCCACGGATAATTATGTATCAACCTAATAATACGCTAATTTTGAATGAAGGCAATACCTTAAATTATTAATACAAATATATTTCGAGGATTGGCAACAGGTGGTATTGTAGTTATAAGATTCTATTTTGCTGAATTTTGATGAATTCATACTTTTTTTATGGATTCAATCAGTCTTGATACCTTTTAAGCTAATAATACAGTATATAAGATTACTATGAATTATATTTTAGATACTATTTTTACGTAAACATTTCCTAGAGATTTCATACACACTTAAAGCTGATTAGTATTTGTTGCAGACGTTCAATTATAATTTATCCTGATTGATTGGTGTTTTAATAATTTAATTTTAGAATATGTAACAGATTGCGTTAATAGATCTCAAAAAATTGAACAATTTCAGAAGATTACCGCAATCGAATTTTGTTATATTTAGTTTATCGTAAAAAAATTAGTCAGAAATATGATAAATAAAAAAAAGTCCGAATATGCGGTTTGAATATTAATAAACGTTAACGTCACTGCCTTACTGCTTTTCGTGCAATGTGTTTAAATTAATGTCTGAGTTGTCTTTTTTAACCTGAGGTATTTCCCGAACAGATAAAATTTAACGAACTGATATACAATGTTAATATAACTTCCTTAAACTATATATCATCATTGATACTGGGTTCGGGAAATGATGTGTCGGAAACTTATTATTCAATTGCGCCAATATGTCCAATGACGTCGAAATGTTATATAATTGGAATTAAACTATGGCTGTTATAATACTGACCTGAAATGTTTATTTTGATTCCACCTAATCTTATTTATTTATTATTAATCCTATAAATATAATGATATTCTGAAAAATGCAATTGATTTAGTAAATTTTAAAAAGGTAGTTTCCTTAATTCTAAATTAATAAAAAAAACTTAAACTAAAAAGTAACATTCAATATTTTAAAACAAATAAGTCCTAATATCGTAGCGGTTGAGCTGTAAATAAAACTATGTGATATTGTAAGTGAACATGTGGTATAGGGTGATTATAAATCATAGAAGTAAATCTATCGGTTTAGCCGGAAAGTTCGTAGGAATTTTCCATTAGTTGCTCCAACTTTGGTAAACAAAAATCCGTTGGATTAGTAATGCTTATTTACATATTATTAATTCATGTGGTATTTACAATATTTACGTTCAGATTCGTTTTGATTTGCCTTCAGATAATTGATTTAAATCGAAAATGTCGATCGATAACTTGAATTTACGCCACATTAAGCTTTTTTGTTACAAAAAAGCCAAGAGCACTGTCGAAACAGAAAAACAAGATTTGTGTCGTTTACAGAGAGGGTTATTTTGAAAATATCACAGTGCAAAAGTGGTTTGGTCGGTTCAGGGGCGGAGATTTTGAAAAACCGGCACGCTTGGGCTTCAATCTATTTCCCTTCCGCCAAAATTTTTGAAATGGGAAATTTTTTAAAACGAAAGAAGAGGTGAACAACCTTTTTACATTTTTTGGCAATAAAATAGATCTACAACGACGTTGGTAAAAAGTTATGAATAATAATGGTAATAACATAATAGACTACCATAAAGGCGAGCCGCATCATGTTGAACATAAATTCTCGATAATAAACTTAAGCGACATCGATCGCGGTTGATATCTGGAAGGGTACCGTAATATAAGCAACCCAATAGCCCGACGTTTAGCGGTATAAGGATATTAAAAGCCAAGGGCGTCCAAAGCCTATAGCGCTAAATAATAAGAACATAATAGACTAAATATTTTCATAAACTATTTACCTTTCTTTTTCTCTTATAAAAATACTTAGAAACTTTCCAGACCACCCGATAAAAAAATACAAATTGTGCTACTTAACACTTGACAACCACAAAATAAGTCGTTCATAAAGTGAAATTCGGATTCAAATTTTGCGGATTGGCAGATCAATTTTGCTGTTTTGCATTTACCAACAAAATGATTTAATGTGTATAAGAGTCGTTCTCGGCCTGATAAGAAAACACAAGACTTTTTTCGACATAATCATTTTGCATGTTTTCAATACATTTAAATAAACAATGTGCAAACTTTTTAATATTCTCAGTATAATGAGATTAGTCTAACTCTAAAAATTTTAGTTTTTCTCAGTTTTAATCCCATCAAATGAATCCTCGTCCAGCGAGCCATTTCTTCTGGTTTCAGATGAGGATGCAATCTTCAAAGTCAAATCCGGTGAATACGGTGTATGAGAAAGTATTAATAAGAATAGGTCATGTAGTTTTGCAGCAATAACTCGACGTGTGTGTATGTGTACTATCGAGGTGAAATATTTCTTTCTTTTTGGCTAGATATGGACGTTTAACTTGAGAAGCGCCCTTCAATTGATCTAGTAGTAAAACGTAATATTAATGGGTAATGGTCTTGCCTTTTGATACAATGAGAATTCCGGAAAACCGTAACCATGGATTTTCATGCAGATGGAACTGTTTGGATTGTTGCTTCATTTCGGATTTCAATTCAATGATGATGAAGGTTTTATCGGATGACAAAACGATGAAGAAACTCAACAAAATCGTATTTAAATAAGTCTACATACTAAGCTTTCATTTAATCTCGAAACTCTCGTGACCCATAAATGTTGGGACCAACATGAAGTTTTGTTTTTTTTTTCAATTTGTTTTTTAATCTTTTTCTTTGAATTAAATTGTTATGAGTGAATGAAATGAAATGAAATTTCAAATGTGTTCTTTGAATTATTTTATTAGCATTAACAACGAAAATAAAGATAACATTTGACCACTCCTATGTTATTTTGAACCTAAAGTACTAAAATAAAATAAAGCAGATGCCAATAAAGAAAAAATAAGAGAAGCGCATGACGTAGATGTTTTACGGAAAATATTGTGGCGAAGTTATCGACAGTCCCCGGTAATACATTCCAACGAGAAATCATGTTAGTATCAGTGTCAAGATCGGGAGATGTATTGTGCCTTAAAAATATATAGTAGCTTTTAAACTGAAAGCTCATTTTTGATTAGTGACCGGACCCAAGAATATTGTCACGGGGAAATGAATAAGTAGAAGAATTATAAGGAAACAATCCGTGGCAATATTGTTGATGAAATACAAGCAACGATAATTATTTCTTCTAAATAATCAAATATGTTTTAGAGATGGTTTTAAAATATTTTTTGTTGCTCAGGAAGCATAGAAACTAATACAAATCTTACACGTTGTATTTCGATAATAGATCTTGACAACGGCGGTTCGTGGTGGAAAAAACAGGTGGAGCACGTATAACTAAATTTTGGAATGGGGATAGGGAAATGCGTCGCAACCAAAAATTTTACATTTTTAGTATCAGACTGTGTAGAAAAACGAGTGTAACTGTCAGACATCAAATTTTCATATCATTATTTAATTTTTTAGGAGGGACACATGTCCATGTGCGCTTATGGACCAACGGCCATTGGATCTAAAGGAAATTTTAGTAGTATTTTTGGTGACAAATGATACCACCTTTAACATACAAAAACATACAAAAATTAAAGTTCCTAAAATTAAATAAATTGACTAGTCACGTGGATTACATGATTATATGAAGGTTCTGTTCTGGCACTGTCGAAGACGGAAGGGAAGAATTCTTTAAAGTGGAATCTATCTTTTTTATATGTCCCTTGGCGCTAAACGAAATATACAGCGGTTCTTGCGTAAAGCAAAATTAATGGAATCAAAGAAAAACGCAAAAAAATATTAAAACTTTTTTTTGTATTAAAACGTTTACTGTCTAGTTTTGATGATATTAAAATACCTAAAGCATAAGTACGAACAAGCAGAACTAACTAAATTTAAAAGTGTCCAAACTATTATTTTATCACGTGTATTTTTATAGTAAGAAATTGTCAATTACATTTTCGATCATAAAATCTTACATCTCGTTTACAAGTGTTTCCCATCTTTAGTAGCCAGACTCACCACGTAGATAAAAGACTATATACCACCTTCTTGCATACGGTCCCTAATGTTCAGATAACATTTGTTTTAGTCACAACGTAAACGTCAAATAGTTTACGCGCGCCGAATGTCGAAAAAATTACGTGTGACGCTTGTCGCTACAATATTTTTTGTTATATCGTCTAACAACGTCCGTATTTTCTATATTTTATTATTAAAAATGGCTCGTAGGCGAACACCAACTGTATAATTAACAAAAAAATGTAAAAGTCAAGTCAAAATAAAAGATAGCAAGTCAAGAGAATATAACAGATAGCGTTTGACAAAAATTACAGATGGCCTCTTTTTTCGTTTTCTAAATATTACAGGCTTAAACGTCATAGTAATATTGAGGATAAATAAAGTAGTTATAGAAAAAAGGGAAAAATATTTACGTGAACTGGAAATACAGCTGATAAAAAAGTATGTAGAGAGGAGAGATATGATGGCCCTCGTAGTTAAGATAGCACCTTAATAGAAAACTCAAAAGAAAAATTAGGAACAACTTAAAAATAAGTAACTTAAAAAAAAACTTGTGAAGTCAATTTCAAATTTTAATGATCAAGTCATCGACTACTTTGCTGCTCAGAACTTTAGGAGGATGGACTTCAACTACAAACTTAATTGCCATGGACCTATGGTGAGTTTAGCATAATTTTATTATCTAGGTACATATTTGAAAATTTGATGTCTGACAAAGTGTCACAGCAAAGTGTGTTATGATACTAAGAAATGTAAAATTTTTGGTTACGACGCAATTCTCTATCCCCATTCCAAACTTTGGGTATACGTGCCCCATCTGTTTTTTCTCCCACGAACCGCCGCTGTGCAAAGGTCCTTTAAACATATTATATAAACTGAACGAAACGGGTTATAAAAGTCGAACAACCAATAAGAAACTAATTATCTCATTATTTATCTTGAAATAAACAAATACGTTCCTTGATAAATGATTTAAAATCTGTAAATATTGTCTCTATTGTTATAATGTAAAAAAAAACAATGGACGATTTGTATTGCAATGTTAATATATTGTACTTTACCTGAAGTACTTAAATAAGCATGATTAGGTTATCTATTAGATATCGAAAGCATTACACTCTTATGGTCTTCATTTTGTGGTCAGATGTCGATCTTCCGCATTTTGATGTGAATAATACATATCACCAATGCTTTGCTATACCTGAAATAAATTTTCAAAATTGGATTTTATTTGAGTGTTAATACAATTTCAATCTACAATATAATCTCCCTTGTTATTGATAATCTTCGCCCATCCATATGAGGAACTATTGTTACCGTTTTGTAAAATATGAGTGATTTTGAAGTAAAATATTCCTCCAGTGCAGTTTTAATAACTGGCGCAGTGGAACATTTTTTTCTACGAAGAAAATATGGTAATCTAATGATGCAGTATCAAGAGAATATGGTGGATAAGGAAGTATTTCTTAGCCTAATTTTATCCCAGCGTTGATTTTTTTTTGGGCGATTCTCACATTATGATACCTTACATTGTTATGCTGTTGAAGAATACCTTTTCGATGAATTAGCCTTGGACGTTTTTGAATCAAAACCATGTTTAATCAATCAAGCTGAGCACAATAACATTCAGAGCTTAAGGTTTCATTCTCAGTCTGTTTTGAAGGGGTATTTCGTAATCTGATGCGAGTAGGGTGGAATAAAAACTAATAGCGCATATTTAAGCCCTCTTAGATTTGCAGGTAATATCTATCTCTTTGTATTTGCAGATGAGCTACAAATGCAGATACACGAGCTGGAAAGAGCGACAGAATTATTTTGACTTAAGAACCCGAAAAATATTCATGTCACGTTCAATCAATTTGCTGAGGACACAAGACTTTCCATTTTAGGGAGGGATTTGGATATTGCAATTTCAATGGTGGGTGATACCGCCCGGGGGGTAGAATGGTGGAGGTGGAGGTGGTTAAATGTAACTGTAAGTTAAGTTAAATGTAATTGTAAGTGTGTAGTAACACATTAAGATGTGAAAGTTTCCTCCCCGATTATATGTGCGTTAAGATTTCTTAACTACAATGAGATATATAAAAATTATATGCACAGTATGTTAGAAAAATAATGGAAACTTTTAAATGAGAAAAACTACCAGCTCCATCGACTGAAATAATATATAATCTGAAAACTGAATATTTCCTCTATAAAACGAGACTGCCATCATTAGAATCAATCAATCATCATCAATCAATCATCATTAGAATCAATCATTGTTAAGTTATTGTTACTTCGTCACAAAATGTCAAAGAAATAAAGAGCTAATATTATTTTTTTTCCAGCTCGGTAAAAATTTTACATAGAAATATTTGAATTGATGACAAATGTTTATTATGATGATTGCTTATCCCTATGTGTGTGTTCGAGTGTTATAAGCGATTCTAGGACGGTCGTGATGCTTTGGAAGATGACCCAAAGCCAGGTCGGAAAAAAAAACAAAAATCGCGATTTGTTGGTGAAAAAAATACGTGAAATGATCACCCACGATGTGAATTTTACTGCGTGATGGATACCGGAGGAATTAAATATGACCAAAGATAGAATTCACGAAATTTTGACAAAGGATTTATACAAACGGAAGGTCTGTGTTCGATGTGTTCCTCACGCCTTAAATGAAGACTAAGAAATTGCTCGCGTTGAACATTGCAAGGACCTTATTAAACAGCTAGTCGAAATTTCACACTCCTGAATCCTCAAACAAAGTACCGAAGTATTACGTGGAAGTCCGTAGGCTCTCCGAAATCGAAAAAATTTCTAGAAGCGTTTCTAGAAGTCACGAGAGAAGACAAATTTGATTTGTTTTTACGACTCTAAATGTATTTACTCTGTGAATTCGTTCCACAGGGTTAAAATGTTACTAGTGAATATTATCTGGGTGTTATGGCCCGTTTGTGGAAGATAATCGTTCGAGTGAGAACCGCATATCGAGCGCCGGGAAGTTGATTTTTGTTGCACGATCATGTACCATCTCACAGAACTGCCGCTGTTCGTGAATTGTTGGCAAAAAAACAAGTCTGTGTGTTTCCGAAACTCAAAGTAGCCATGAAAGGAAAGTTTTATGACAGTGTTGTCTCGAAGGAGCCGTGACAAGGGTGATTGAGGTGATTCTGAAAAACGACATAAAAATATATACTACCATTAATTGAACGTGCCCAGCGATGTATTGCTGCGGGAGAAATATATTTTGAATAAAAATATAAAATATATAAGTTTTTAAGTATTTTAGTTTAATATATTAAGTTTCGTTGTTGTTCCGATATACTGTGTAATTCTTAAAAGGAAAATATTATAAAAGAAGGTGGAATTTTGTTCATTTCTAAGGACAAAACCTTGTATAACACAAAATAAACACGAACTTTTCTCTTGGTTGATACATTGTATGTACATTATTTCAGATGTGTTTGGGAATAATTATTCGAAGAGACCTAATAGAAAGTTTCAACTTATTAAATCAAGAGCATAGGACTAATTGCAATAACAAATTGCTTTCCAGGCACTAAAAAGCTCTAATTGTGCTAAATAATTTGAGTGGTGTCATACAATTACTGTGACAAATTTTAAAGGCCTCGTGACTGTTTTCGTATCTAATTAGACTGTCTTTCCGTACATACGTAAGCAATTACGTCAACACTACATACCAAGATTTGAAAAAAATATATGACAATTGTGTTTTCTATGTATTCTAAAGCATAAACAATGACAGAACCTTAACTAGCAACTTTGTACAGGATTTTAATAAATGCAACGTATGAATAATAAAAGTTCTTCAATTCCAAAAGAAAGTGTCTTAAATTAGCTTATACATTCAATTCATTTCATTTAGTTGACTTAAAAAGTTCTCACAAAAATAATAAACACATTTTTTTTATGTATGTTGATGTCAACGTACATAATTGTCACTTATAGTTTTGGTGCCATCTCTTGACTAGTTTATTTACAGCTGTTGCTTCGGTTAGTCAACGTCAAGTGTGCTCTGTGATTTCTAAAATGGATAAAAATGTCGAATACAGAGTTGTTTTAAATGTATGCTAATAAATAATTTCTTGTGCTAAATTGTTAATGAATGTTTTTCAGCATTTTCGAAAACTCAGGATACGAGTAGTAGTGTTATTTTCGTAGTGTGTTCGAATTTCCGATAGGAGTCGCTGTCAAACGAACTGTCAGTTTGCGCTTGCAAATTGTTTAAATTTATTATGAAAATCAGTGTTCTGTACACCAAACTTATAGAGCACTTCGTGATGTATTCGCTGAATTATTCATAAATTTCGAACGCATTTGACGCTGCTCGATATTAAAACAAAAACAAGATAAAAACAAGATATAAAGATGTGGTCCCAATAGGATGGCTCCACATGTCATACAGCCAAAACAACAATCGATTTATTGAGGGAACATTTTGATGAGAAAATGATTTCGAGGAACGGACCTGTTAATTAGCCTCCAAGGTCATGTGATTTAATGGTTTTAGATTATTTTCTTTGTAGTTATATTAAATCTTTGGTCTATGCCGATAAAACAGCAACTATTGATGCCTTGGAAGCCAACATAACTCGGATAATTGCGGACATAGGACTCCAATTGCTTGAAAAAGAGGCCGAAAATAGGATTGATAGAATGCGCTTTGTCAGAAGTAGCCGCTACGGACATTTGTCAGGAATTGTTTTCAAAAATGAATGCCATTCAATGGTACTTCACATAGAATAAATAGTTTCAAGGCATCTTATTTGGTTGTTATTTTATTTGAATTTAAAGTTCACAGGGACTAAAAAAATCACCCTACATAAAGCATTCAATGAATGCCGAGATGTTGTTGAAGACTTGCAACATCTTGATAAGTTGCTTATAAGAAACACGTTACGACAATCTCAGAAAACCGTATTCATACATTTTTTGCAGTTGGAATCGTTTTTTCCTTGTTTGGCGCACTTTCACCATCTCCCATTCACTTTCTGGATTGCTGAATCATCTTCAGTCAGAAATAAGTCTAAACTCTCTTAACTCTCTTGAAAAGTGTTCATTCGAGTGCGTCTTGGGTCAATTGTTAAATGGTGGACACACATCGATCGGAAAAGTTGTTCAGATCTAAAACTTAATGAAATGTACTTAATTTATTGAATGTTTACAATATCAGCAAGCTAGCGTGCTTGCAGATGGCGATCATTTAATATGACATTGTGGATTTTTGTGAGTTATAGTTTTGGCGGTTATAGAGGTTTTTGGACATCTCCAGCGCTTATCATCTTCATTTGATGTACGTTAGATTCAATAACGCAGTAGTTATTTTATCACAGAAAACGAAGAGAAACAATTGTATAAAGTTAATTCAAACTTTTGTCATGCTTGTCATTGCCTGTTTTATTGCTTCAACTTGTTATTTATCGCAATAATTTCGAGTAAAGAGCATGTGTCTCTATAAGTTATAAAACTTATAGACGAAGAACATCTAGACACAATAATACAATTGTTTAACCAAATATATGATTCTGGATCAATCCCAGAGGAATGGTTAACCTCGACGTTTATACCTATTCCTAAGAGTACACGGGCAAAAAAATGTGACGAACATCGCTTAATCAGTATAATGAGCCATTTCCTAAAGATCTTTCTGAAAATAATACATGAAAGGGTATATAGGAAAATTGAGGAACACATAGGAAATACTCAATTCGGCTTCAGGAGTGGTTTTGGTACAAGAAAAGCCTTGTTCAGTATACAGGTACCCATACAAAGAGCAAGAGATGTGAACACGGACGTATACGCATGTTTTATTGACTTTTCGAAAGCATTCGATAAGGTCAAACACGATAAACTGTTAAGTATCCTAGAAAGAATCGGAATAGATGGACCTGAAAGGCGTATAATAGCCAACTTGTACTGGCGCCAAAATGTAACGATCAGAACAGGAAACCTAACTTCGTCTCAAATAAACATCCAAAAAGGAGTTAGACAGGGGTGCATTCTGTCACCCATGCTGTTTAACATATATTCAGAGGAACTGTTCAAGGAGGCACTCGAGGGAACAGACGAGGGACTAATTGTTAACGGAGTAAACATCAATAACATCCGCTACGCCGATGATTCTACACTACTAGCAAAGACTGCAGAAGAACTGCAAATACTAATCAATAGAATAGCAGAAAAGAGCAAAGAATACGGTCTAAGTCTCAATATAGAGAAAACAAAAGTTATGATTATCAGCAAACAGAACATAATCGCTGATTTCTACTTGCATGACAGGAAACTAGAGCAGGTACAAAACATTACATATCTGGGATGCAACCTGAACGCAGATTGGGACCACGCTAGAGAAATAAAAATCAGAATTGAAAAAGCACGAAATGTATTTAACAGAATGAGAGGTGTATTATGTAATCTAAAACTAAACATCAGACTACGAATTAGGACTCTCCGATGCTATGTTTTCTCAATATTATACTATGGGGTGGAGACATGGACCTTGACAGAGAACACTGTAAAACGACTTGAAGCATTTGAATTCTGGTGCTACCGCCGTATACTTCGAATCTCCTGGACACACCACGTTACCAATGAAAAGGTTCTGGAGCGGCTGAACAAGAGAAGAGAAGTAATTGTCAGCGTAAAGAAACGAAAAGCATCTTATTTTGGACATGTCATGAGAGGAGGAAAATACTCTTTACTACAAGTTATACTACAAGGAAAAGTAGAGGGAATGAGAGGACCTGGTCGAAGAAGGATATCATGGCTGAAGAACTTGAGGCAATGGACAGGAATGACATCAACCGAACTATTTAGATCAGCGGCCAACAGGATTAGATGGGCCATGGTAATTGCCAACGTCCAATGAGGATATGGTACCCCCAAGAAGAAGAAGAAGAGGTTTTTGGACATCTCGAGCGCTTATCATCTTCATTTGATGTACGTTAGATTTAATAACGCAGTAGTTATTTTATCACAGAAAACGAAGAGAAACAATTGTATAAAGTTAATTCAAACTTTTGTCATGCTTGTCATTGCCTGTTTTATTGCTTCAACTTGTTATTTATCGCAATAATTTCGAGTAAAGAGCATGTGTCTCTTCTGCTTTGTTCGCGGTTTATAATGCCGAGTAAAAGGGAAATTAGTTCCCCCACGGAAAAAGTCGTATTTCCGCTTAAGGTAAAAATAGAAATGCTTGACCGTTTATGCCTTGGCGAGTCGTTTGTATAGTATCACTTTTTTATGCCAATGAATCAACTGTACTATCCATCAAGAAATGAGAAGACAAAATAAGGAATTCTACCTCACTGTTGTCACCACAAAATTGTTCGTGATCCAGCAATTGAAAAAATGGAAGCTGCATTATGTTATGGAGAAGCATTAACGTTATATTGAAGACTGCAGTGGTGCTATAATCCGGGAGAAAGCTAAGTGCCTTTACGCACATTTTAAGGAACCTGGTGATGAACATACGGATGGAGGATTTCAAAAATCGGAAAGTTGGTTCAATAAGTTCAATCACTGCAAATCATCAAAATTGTTGGAGAAACTGTATCTGCAGACACTTCAGCAGCCGTAACATATCCAGAAAAACTTTAAACGTTAATTGCTGATGGTGGATACAAACCTGAACAAGTGTTTAATGCAGACGAAACTGCTCTCTTTGGGCAAAAAATGGTAAACAAAAATTTTATATCCAAAAGTGAAAAATCCGCCTCTGGTTTTAAGGCAGAAAAAGACTACTACTCTACTCTGTTCTAATGCATCAGGAGATTGTTTAGCTACTTATGCTTTACAGATCGCGAAATCCTAAATAATCGAAACCTAACCTAATCTACCAGTGTTTTGGTGTTCAAACAAGAAAGCGTGAAGTGTGTAATTTTCTGTGACTAGTTCCAGAATTATTTTATTCCTGAAGTTAAAACTTATTCGAAGGAAAATAATTTAGATTTCAAGGCAGTTCTAGTTTTGAACAATGCTTCTGGTCACCTTCGTGAGCTTGAAGCTATGCATCCAAATATAAAGGTGATGTTTTATCCTCCTAACACGACTGCCTTACTCCAACCTATGTACCAAACCTATGTACCAAAGAATAATCGTGGTTCTATTACATTAGATAAATCTTTAAAATGATACTGGACACCATCGAATGTGATCCTGATATAAATATTATGCAATGCTGGAAAAAAATGACTTAGCAAAGTGTATTATTAACATAAAAGAATAATTGCAAGAGTTGAAGCCATACACATTGAAATCATGCTCGAATAAACTGTGGCCTGCACCAATCCGTTCAAATTCAAAGATTAACTGAAAATATTGCTGATAAATATTGCTTAAGTTGCGAATGGCATAGGACGAGATGGTTTTGAGCATATAGAATCAAATGACATTCAAGAATTGCTTGAATCGCAAGATGAAGATTTCATTGAAACCGACTTGGAGGAATTGCTTAAGGAGCTCAACTGCTCAATGAGCACCGAAAAAGGTGACATTACACTTAAAAAAAACCTGAGTGAAGGTTTACGAATGGCAAATAAGCTTTGTGATTTCTTCATAAAAGTTGATCAGACTATGGAAAGAAGTCTTGTTTTTAAAAGGCAAATTGTTAAGGCCACAACCGAATATCAATCCGAATTAAAAGACGTTTAAAAAGCGACAAAACAAGAAAACATTACTAAATTCTTTAAACCATTTTTTAAACATTCTTTAAACCAAATTTTTCATTACATTAATTTTTCTATATACCATATTTTCCTTTTTATTTTGTAACCTTGGAACATATCCCATATAATCCCGTATACATTACCATTCCGTATCCCGCGCGAATGTAAGGAGCTTTGATTGTATAAAGTGATTATAAATCATACAAGCAATTTAAATTATAAACCCAAAAGAGTTTATCTCCTGATGATTAGCGAAACACGCATAAAAAAAACAAGTGATTTGGTGTTTACTGGTAAAGTAAGTTGTGAGTTCAGAAAGGTGTAATTTGTTTGGTGGAATACTGGTGGGATAGTTTACTTTGAGCTGGTTCAAAAGAATGTATCAAGCGATGTGAACTTCTACTGTGCATAAGTCGATCAAATGTATGTGAAACATCACAAAAAAATTTCCGGCTTTGGTTGACATAAAGCGGGATTCTTCTGTGGCAAAAGAATAGACAGATGAAAGAAAATTTTCAGTTGAACTTCTACCACATTCAGCATGCAGCTCATATATGTGTTTAACTTTTTTTATTCCCACTTATTTCATTAATTTGCCTTTTTTTCTGCTGGGACAAAATAATGGTCCGTAATCTGAATTAGATCGAAATGAAGGTCAGTGCGTTTGTTGTGTTTTAGAATTAAATACATTTCCGATAGAGGGCTTCTAACTATAAAATAAAATTGTGTTTGTTTTAAAAGCTGACCTGTTTTCATATTGTTTGAGTTGAAAAATATACATTAAGTTCTTCATCATACTTATAAGTCTCAGCTGATTATATAGCCAATGTGTAGATATATACTATTTGTATTTATAATACGAGGGTCAATCAATAAGTATCCGTGTTTTAAATAAAGACGTAATTTTTTTCACAAATTTATTTTTATTTTTCAACGTAGTTTCCTTCTATGTCTATACACTTTTCCAATCGTTTCTCCAATTTTTTTAAGCCGTTTAAAAAATACGATTTTTTAAACTCTCGAAAATACGCTTCTGTCTCGGCGATAACCTCTTCATTTGAGCCGAATTTTTTTTCTGCGAGCCATGTTTTCAAGTTAGGTGACAAAAAAAAGTCACTGGGTGCCAGGTCGGGCGAGTAAGGTGGTACGAAAACAATTCGTAGCGCAGTTCGTGCATTTTGGCCGCGACAATTAAAGATGAATGTGCCGGTGCGTTATCGTGATGGAAGGGCACTTTTTTCTTAGCTAAAGAGGGCCGTGTCTCCTTCAATTTCTTATCGAATCTGTCCAACAACTCACTGTAGTACTGCCCTGATGCATTCATGAGGATTATTCCTTTGGAATTCCAAAAAATCGTGGCCATAACCTTTCCGGCTGATGGAACCGTTTTTGCCTTATTCGGAGCAGATTCACCCGGAAAAATACATTGTTTTGACGGTCTCTTGGTCTCTGGCGTGTAATAATGTATCCAGGTTTCATCAACAGTGGCGACTCGACGTAAAAAGTCCTGCGGATTTCGCTTAAAGCGGTCCAAACACTGCTTTGACATTGTTAATCGTACCCGCTTGTTGTACACCGTGAGCAATCGCGGCACTCATCGGGCCGACACTTTCCTCACACCTATTTTATCATTTAAAATCTTGATTGCCGTTCCGTTCGAGACACCAGTTACTTCACGCACTTTCCTTCGGCGATCAGCGAGAATCATGTCATGGACCTTTCCGACGATTTCCTCGGTAACCACGTGTGATGGACGTCCTGGCTATTCCTCATCGAAAACAGTTGTACGACTATGCTTAAACTCGTTAAACCAATATCTCACGGTTGTCATAGATGGTGAATGGTCCCCATTTTTCATCCAAAAATAAAAAACGAACTAAGGATCGATATTGCTCTTTTTCCATTTTATTGAGAAATACAAAACACGAATGATACAACTGGCCGTCAAAAAAAAACTAACCGATGAATTTATCTCAAATGCTGCATGAGGTTGTTTAGCAGTCTGCAATACACAATGGTTATATCAATTTCACTCGTCAACACCATCTGTTATCAAATACGGATACTTATTAATCAATTCTCGTAAATGTCATTTAAAAAATTAATAGTAGGTATACCTTTGTATCAATGATCTAATATACAAGATCAATTTATGACGGACCAAAAACTTAAAATTACTTTTTTTATTTTCGGACAAAAGGCTTAAGAGAAATAGATTTTAGTTGAACTAAAACTTAAGATAATGTTTACGATTTCTTTTTAAAGGGTGTACAATAAGGTTGCAATATTTGAATTGCGTGCCATTTTGGCTGTTATGATTCGGTAGGTTAAGAATTGTGACAGGTCGATAAGAGACAGATAAGAGTTAATCTTAAATGGTGAAAGTTTGGTTGCTATGATTCGTAAAGTTCGACCGATTTTCGGTAGAAATGATGTTTCAAATTTATCAACTGTGAAAAGAATAGTCGAAAAATTCAAAAGTACTGGTTCAGTTATTGATATAAAACACACGACACGAGCTCGTAGTGGACGTTCAGCACAAAACATCACGGAAGTTCCTGAGAGTGTAGCCGAGAGTCCTAGGTCCTCGATTTGTCATCGAGTACAAGAATTGGACATTTCAACAGCCACTCTTCACCGGATTCTCACTAAATATTTGCATACCCATGCTTACAAAGTCAAATTGACTCAACAACTGCCAACAGACCATGCACTGCGAAGAGAGCTCACGAGTTGGATCATTGGATAACAAGAAGTGAATGGCGATTTTGTGAACAAAATCATCTTTAGCGACGAGGCCCATTTCACCTCGATGGCTTCGTTAATAGGCATAATTGCCGCATTTGGAGCTCAGAAAATTGATGAATGATTCACGAAAAACAACTGTATCCCCAACGTGTCACTGTTTGGTGTGTATTGTGGTCTGGAGAAATCATTGGACTATTTTTCTTTGAAAACGAGGCAGGTAATGCAATAATTGCAAATGGCAATCATAACTCAGTTCTTTGTCCCTCAATTGGAAGATATTGCTCTTGAAGGCATGTGGTTTCAGCACGACGGTGCCACTTGCCATACCACCAGTGAAACATTGACGGTCTTGCACGAGTCTTTTCCTGGTCGTGTCACCTCCCGTTTTGGTGACCACAATTGGCCGCCACGATCTTGCGATTTAACACCTATGGGGTTGTTTGTGGGGTTTTCTCAGTCAAGTCTAAGGTTCACACCAACAAGCCTCTTGATCCGCCAATCACTGAAGGCCGAAATTGAATGCTGTATCAATAAAATACCACCACATTTATGCAAAACCGTTATTGAAAATTTCACCAGAAGAGTACACGTGTACCACCAAAGCTGAGGCGGTCATTTACTTGATGTGTTGTTCCATATATAATTTCCAAATAGCTATATTATAAATCAATAAATAATTCAATACTTTGCTACAGAAAACCATGTTTTATTTAAAATTCACATCTTGTGCTTTTATTGTAATACCCTTTACAAGACCCAAAACAATTACAGGAATAAGAGGAAAGAATACATACCGCTTTATAAACTGTTTCAAAAAATTTTTAATAAACATAGATTGACGATATCAGCAAATTACCATGGCCCCAACTGACAAAAGAAAACATACAAAATTTCATGGAAAAAATTGAACGTTATGTGTAGAGCATAAAAATTACCTTTCTAGTTACACATCTAGTTACAACATGTTTTTCGTAGCTGACAGGTTAAGTAAAGTTGATATTTGATTACAGGTTTATTATTTTGTTTGATTGTATTGTGTTTAACAATATCAAAATCAAATCTAATATTATATTATTTTTCAATATTTACTTCAAGAATGTATCTTTATTGGGTAGTATACTCTTCACAAATGCCAATCGAAAAAGAATGGATCGTAAATTATTTGCAAAGGCAATAAAAATACCATAGTTTTAAGATGATTTAAACAGTAAACACATTTTTGTTAAAAATTCACATTCTCTCATCTAAACACGGGAAATTGTTCAGTAAAACACAAAATATTGAATTATTCATCCCATTATTTCGTCGCCTTCAAAATAGATTTTATTTGATTCGATACGTTTAGCCAAAAAATAATCCATTCTTGGAAATATTCTTTATATTAACTTTTCAGTATGGCCTTCAGCTTCTTCAACAAATTTTGTTTTATGGCTTTAATGGACTCAGAATGTCTATAAAGTGGTAATTTAAAGTTTAAAGAAAATAAATCATATGGGGTCATATCTGGCGAATACGGCGCTTAGTCGATGTCATTCGTTGAGTTTTTTTATCAAAAATTCTCGTATAAATTTCGATCTGTGGGACAATACATTATCACAGTGCAAAATGAAATAATTAATATTCCACAAATCTGGCGTTTTCCGTCGAACATTGCATCTTAAAAGCCTCATAATGCCTAAATATGAATAGTTTGTTATTAATTGTTTGTTCACCTGGAAGCGTTCCTGAGTGGATAACACCACGATAAAAAAAACACTCAAAATTACATCTTCATATATTGATGAAGTTTGATTGATAAAATTCAATCTTCAAAGTAATCTGCCCTCTTCTATCAGGTATGTAAATATGAAACCGGAATTTTTGTATAGAAAATACACGTATATTGTATGAAAATGTCTGTCTTTCATTCGGTTCATGTGGAACCCATTTTCCCATCTTCTGGATCTTTCCCATGGCTTTCAAACGTATAGAGACGGCTTCTCGTGTCCCATTTAATTGATCCGCGATTTATTGTTGCATTTGAGCGACATCCTCATTCAACAATGCTTGCAATTAACTGTCTTCAAACTTTTTCGGTGGTCTTCCACGTTCTTCGTTTCTCATGTCAAAATCGCCAGTTTAACATATTTAAACCACTTAAAGCACTGTACTTTTCCAAGAGCATGCTCACCGTAAGCTTCGACAAGCATTCGATGCGATTTTGCAGTAGTTTTCTTCAAATGGAACTACAGGAAATAACAGAAAATCAATGCTTCCAGGCAAATCGTAGTTTCCAGGCACAAAATTCGACATGTTCAACACTATTACAAACTATGCTGTTGTATGAAACTTGTATTATTGTGAGTTGAAAATTTTTGACCTGGCATACATTTTCGCCATCTTCCAGTCATTGAAGATTTTTTCAACTTCCTCAACAGATGTGAAGGGCGTATAATTAACCAGGGTAGTTTGGCTCACTCTCGGGAGACAGGAAAAGTCGAAAGAGTCAAATATGGAGAATACTTCGAGTTCGCTAAAATCACCCAACGTGTCCTGAAGTCCTTCACCTGTTCTGAAGCAAAATGACTTCCCTTCTTCCCTTGCCAGTATAAGACGCTTTTTCTTCTGAGCATTACCAACATGAATCAGTTGCTGTCGGTAACAGTCGGATAATCTGGAGTACAATAACACAACATCAAAATGATTTCTCTTCATTTTAGTTCATAGGGGACCCAACGACTCTCGTGTTGAAAGTTTGTGTAAACCTTGTGGTTTTAAAAATGCCTTGCGGTTTTAGAAATGGCTTGCCGTTTTAGAAATGGCTTGCGGTTTTAGAAATGACTTGCTGTTTTAGAAATGGCTTGAGGTTTCATTCTTAGTTTCTCTCAGAGGTCTAGCAGTTTATGATAACGATTTTCTTTCAATAGTGCTTCTAGTTCTTCAATCTCCATTATTTTGTTACACCATTTCCACCATTTAGGTTAACATTTCCAGTTCGGAAATTCTGGAACCATTTCATACAATTATTGTACGAAAAAGCTGTTTCAACAGACTTTTTCTTTAGTTGAAATATGCAAAGAATGCAGTACCTCAAATGTCGCTTTTCGACCGAAATGGCGTCTATAATAAATTTTTCTGGATATATTCATACTACGCTCGTATATTATATCTCGTTTTGAAACTTAAAGTTGGCCTTTTAAAATAAGTATCTGACGGGAAAAGAATCTGTTTTGAATATGTTTAGCGGTCGATGAAATGAGGGGGTCGAGAATTGCATTGAAGAATTAATACTAGTCATATCTTCTCTTATAAATGGATCATAAGCTTCTCAAATTTAATACCGAAAAAAAAATTGTAATAAAATATTACAATGAAATAAATTTAATGAAAAATATTACAACGAAATAAACTCTAATATCATTAATAGTTCATATATACAAAACCAATACTTAATTATGTAAAAACTACAGTTTAACGCATGGAAATTAATATATGCATCAGCAAATAAAATATTTCATTTATTTAATGCCTCCACCATATTGTCAAAAAAGTACCAAACTGTTTCAGTTTGATGTTAAAGGAGGGGCAACCAGTAATACGATCCCATTAATCCATTTGGCAACTCAGAGACAAACTTCACCCTTGTTAGGTTATAACCTCATTTCCAAATTTACTTTATATGTTTGTTCTTTATGATTTATTGAATTTCTGTACGTTTTGAATATTTAAATATGGATAGTGAGATGGATATAAATGCTGCAAATTTTTTACTTAGAGAGGTTGTCGATGCTAAAGTTGTGTAAGTTTTGAATTTACGTGTAGTAAAATATGTTAGGGCTGTTTTGTCAAATATTGTGTAATATTACAAGTCTCTAATTATGTTCCTTTATTTTCAGAAATAAAGTTGTTCCACCGAAAAAGGATATAGTTAAGCAAGATCTTCAATTCTTAACACTTTCTGAAGCATCTCAACAGCAGGTTTTAGATACATTAAAATATATTCATGGGGATGTTAGTAGAAATAATGACATGCATTACTAACACTAATTAAAATTTTAAATATTTTCAGGATTTTAAGTTGAAGAGTATTTTTGATTATACAAATACTAATTCAGACTTATTAAGAAGATATTGGGTGGGACAGGGGAGTCTGGTAGTTAGAGGTGGTTGGGATTATTCTCAAATTCGAGATGATCATGAAAATGAAGCTAGTGTATTAAAATCATTTGGCATTATGAGATTAAGAAGGTACTAATTTATGAGTATATAATGATAAGTATTTCAAAATATTTTGTTTTCCATGTTATTAACTATTATTTATTTGTAGTTATGGCTTTCATGAGAGTCATTGTATTGAAGCATTTGAATGCTGTGAAGAGTGCCTAGAAGATGCTCTACTTCTGTTGTATGGTAAATATTTTAAAATCAAGAGGAAAAAAACTGAACATGAGTTTTCTGCTGGAGACTTGTTAGATATCAGAAGAGATGAAAAAAGTTCTCTGGAGTCAATTTATGAAAATTCATTTAGTGAAACAACTGAAAATGTGTGGATTATAAATCAAAAATTAGAGTATCTTTATAACCTATTTCATTCGCAAAAAAAAGTTCATGTCCAAAAACATAAAAAGAAAATTGAAAAGTGTAGAAACTTCTTGAGGGGAGTTCCATGTAAATATGGGAATAAATGTAGGTTTTCACATGAGCCAGACAAACCGGAAAATGGCAATAATAACTCTTTTTTGCCATATTTTAATTTGGAATTTCGATTTCCAAAAAATTCTGTATACCCTTATGAACCACCACTAATTTTTCTAAAAACAAATGCTTGTCTTCCACCATTAATGGAATTACATATCTGTAAAAAATTATATCATGAAGCAGAGATTTTAGCAGAAGATGGTATTCCTTCTATTTATTCAGTAACAGAATTGTTAAAAAATGAAGAAGAAATGAAGGAATACTTAAAAACAGAAGTGGATTTTTTAGATCCCAGACAAAAGTTATTTCATACTGAAAAAGTTGTTGCACATAAAATCTGCAGACCAAGCCATTACAAGAAAGGTATAACAGGCAAGGATAACAAGAGGTTTGCAAGTTATGAAGGAATGGTAAAAGAGGATCAGAAAATCATTAAAGAATTTAATTCAAAATTATCTAACCCAAAATATAAAAAAATGCTTGACATTAGAAAAAACTTGCCTGCCTGGACATTAAAGAATGATATTTTGAATTCAATAAGACAGTTTCAAGTTGTTGTAATAAGTGGTGAAACTGGATGTGGTAAAAGTACTCAAGTTCCTCAGTTTATTTTTGATGATTGGATTACTAACAACAAAAATGACCATTTAGAAATTGTTTGCACTCAACCAAGAAGAATATCAGCTATTGGTGTGGCTGAAAGGTAAGATGTTTTATTATTCTGTATTAATTTTTTATTTTATAAGGAAAAAGTTGATTGTTTCTTAGACAGTGTTGATTATATAGTAGGCATCTGTTAAGTTTGAAATCTGGCCTATTTTCGTGACAATTCCTAACAGATTCATAGTTTTTTGTTTCATTGTTCTCTTAAGGAAGTATCAGAGCTACAATCATAAATTCATGAATATCTTTGCCTTACAGAACAAAAAAAAGGAAAAAATAATATATAATTAAAAAAGAAATATCAAATTTCACATATAATCTAGTATTATTAATAATAAAAAATAATATGAAAACGTTTTAATTAACTTTTGTTAGTCAATATGCCTTGAGTTTAACTTTTCGGCGAAACATTTTTGATTTCAATCTTTGGAACTACGAACATGAAATTTTTAAACCTCTAAATAATTTTTATTTTTGATAATTATTCATGATAAATATTTTAAACTTTAAGGATGTATCAGAAGTATGCCAAAATGCTACAAAATGTTTGGAAACAGAATTTCGTTCTGACAGAAATTTCATTTTCAATGCTTTTGCCTCCGATTGTACCTCCGGTACATCTTTAAGGTATTATTTGAAAATAAAATGTAATATTTTTATAGCCATTTATTTCATATATTTCCTCAAAAATTTGGTTTGTTTTTTTACAAAAAAAAAGGAAAACTTGTTCATTAATATTAAAATTAACACATTAAAATTAAGGTTCAAAATATCCACAAAAAAAGGAAAACTTACACATTAATATTGTTTAATGTCAAAGTTAAAATTACTAGGCGTAATTTTTTACACCATAATACGTTTTAAATGATTCCCACCACATTAAGAAACACATGATTAATTGATTTTTTAAAGTAAGGTTCAAAATATCCACCATTTGCATTTATGCAAGCGTTGCACCGTTTTAATCTCCCGATAAACCCTAAACTTCCGAATTGGGGCCTTGTGTCAGAGTTATGTCGGCTTCCAAAGCGTCAATAGTCATTGGTTTATCGGCATACACCAAAGATTTAACATAACCCCGAAGAAAATAATCCAAAGGCGTTAAATGACACGATGTTGGTGGCCAATTAACAGGTCCGTTCCTCGAAATAATTTTCTCACCGAATTGTTTCCTCAATAAATCGATTGTTGCGTTGGCTGTATGACATGTGGAGCCGTCCTGTTGGAACTACATCTCCTTCAGATTAATACCATTCAAATTTGAAATGAAATAATCTACGTTGTCGAATAACTAAGTCATACTTCCTGCGAACGGCGACGAATTGATATATTTGCATCTGCATCAATACTGTCAGCACCATCGGCGATATTTTCTTTAGAACGCACAGTTTTTTGTCTTGATTTTGTTTTGAAATTCTTTGGAATTTGTCGATAATTCGGTTCAAATTCACGAAGTGCTCTATAAGTTTGGCGCACAGAACACTGATTTTGATCATAAATTTCGACCATTTGCAAGGGTTGCTCTGATGTTAAATGTTCCATGATGATTTGCCAGACTATTGAGACACAGATTTACAGATTTGCGTGCAAACTCAGTTCGTTTTAAAGCGACCCTATCGGAAGTTCGGACACTAATATTTTTTTTTGCAAATTCTATGTCACAAAATAACACAAAAATATCATACGAACATGGTCCTGGAAATCCTTCGAATTCGAGATATAGGGGGTTGATTTAATTTTTTTTTTTTAGTTTATATACATTTTTCAATACATAATATTATTCTCTACAAAACTTGTATCTTGACACTTGCCTCGGTTTCATGGCAAAATTGACATAATAAAATACCTATTAAGATAAATAATTTACTTAAACGTCAGATTGACCAAACTTCAGTGATACTTAGTTTTCGACGTGTTAGTCATTAGCAACTGAAATAGTTTGGCGTTATTGTTACTTTACAATACATTAGGGGGCAAGGCAGCAGAAATATGCTTAAGTATACTAATGCAGAATTTGCCGATATTCACCGCTATTACGGAATGGCCAATTGTAATGCCAGAAGAGCTATACTTTTGTAACAGGCAGCATTTCCACTACGCGTATGCCTTTGTAGAAGAATGTTTCGTGGTGTTTATCGGCGTTTAAGGGAACAAGGTAATTTCAAGGTGCAAACACAAGATATAGTCCGAAATAGAGATCTTAGAACGCCAGATACGGAAGAACAGGCCTTAAAGGCAATTGCCGAAAATCCAAATACAAGTACAAGGATCATTGCAGTGAATATGGACATTTCTCATGACACTGTGTGGAATGTTTTAAAGGAACACCACTTATACTCTTACCATATTCAGAGGGTACATGCATTGCGTCTGATGGATTTTTTGCTCCGCTTGACATGTCATTGGTTTTTTTTCTCCTTTATTTGGGTTTTTCGCCACTGTCTAAAACTCAAAAAATATCAAAAATACCTGTTCTTATTTAAAGAAAGAATCACTGGGTAAAAACAAAAAACCAAACGGAGACAAATTTCTCAGTAATTCTTTTTTTTTTTTTGTAATAAATTTGCCTAACGAACAATATTTTTAAAGATATAAAAATGTTATAAAAAATTTACAAACTTTTAACGTTAACGTTTCGGAGGGTAATCTCCCCGTTTTCAAAACTGAACTAAAAAATAAATTATATTAATTTGTAATATATAAAGTAACGAGTGAAAGTAAATATATTTTTTGTATGTCAACGATACTTACATTGACAACAATGGATTTTCATGACAGACTACCAAAAAATATATATATAGGTAATCTTTACTGTGTGATTGTTTATTGTACTGATTGTGTATTCAAATATTTAAATGTTTTTAATTGTATTTTTTAGAATCGGGAACCATATTGAATTTAAATCTACCGAAGGCAATACAGTTATTTTTATTTAAATTAATTTTAGCGGTTTCTTTTAATCTTCTGTATTTTGTTAGCGATTCTTTTAATACCGTTTTGGAATTATTCCAATTGATTTTATGACCCGATTCCCATGCGTGTTGACAAGTTTTAGATTTATTAAAATCGCCCTTTCTAAGAAGGTTTTTATGCTCTTTTAATCTAACATCTAACGGTCTAGATGTCTCAGCTATATAGAATTTGCCACATTCCCAGGGAATTTTATAAACCACATTTTTGGTATTTTGTTTGGTTTAGTCTTTGTTAATAGAGATCTAAGAGTATTTTTTGTTTTAAATGTCGTTCTTATGTTGTATTTATTTCCTACTCTTTTAATTGTATCAGAAATACCGCGGATATAAGGGATTGTGAGGTTGATTGTTTGAGAGTTATTATTATTGTTATTAATAACTTGTCTGTTTTGTCTAGTATCAACATTTTTAAGCGATTTATCTATAAAATTTTTTGGGTAATTGTTTTTTATTAAAATGTCTTTTATGTGATTTGTTTCTTTTTGCTCTCAGCAAGTTGCTTTCAGAGTTTTGCTCTGTCATATAAACTTTTAATTACTCCTATTTTGACCGATTTTGAGTGATTTGAAAAGAAATTGAGATACCTATCTGTGTTTGTCGGTTTTCTGTAAACTGTAGTTTTTAATTTGTTGTTTTGTTTTATTATTAAAGTATTGAGGAATGGCAATTTATTCTCCCTCTCCATCTCTAAAGTAAATTTAATTGTAGGCTCTCGAGAATTTATATCTTGTAAAAAAATATTTAGACCGTTAATGCTATGTTGCCATATAGCAAAAATATCATCAACGTACCTAAGCCATATTAATGGCTTTTTTAGACATTTATTTAATATGTCATTCTCGAGTTCCTCCATAAAGATATTACTCATCAAAGGAGAAAGAGAAGAACCCATTACCATTCCGAAATTTAGTTAATAATCATTTTCTAATTGAAAATATGTGGTTTTTAGGCACAGAGTTAATAATTCCAAAATTGTATTTATGTTTAGTTTAGTGCGGTCTTTTAATGTTGTATCATGTTCTAATCTCTTTCTAACTATTAATAGTGATTTATCAACTGGTACATTAGTAAATAAACTCACCACGTCAAAACTAACCATTAAATTTTGGTTTGTAATTTTAATGTTCGAAATTTTATCTAAAAAATCTGAAGTATTTTTAATATATGAATTTGTTCTACCCGAAAGTGGATTTAAAATGTTTAATAAAAATTTTGCTAGTTTATAACATCGGGAATCTATACTACTAACTATAGGGCGAAGTGGTATATTAGTTTTGTGTATTTTTGGTAGACCATAGAAATGAGGTGGTTTACTGTAATGTGGTAAGTTGTGATCTTTCTAGATCTGTAAATTCACGTTTGTGTTTATATAATGTATTGTAAATTTGTCTCTCTAATTTTAATGTTGGATCTGTAGGTATTTTAGTCTAATTTCCCTCATCAATTAAAGTTTTAATTTTGTTATTATATTCTGTAGTGTCCAGAATAACTGTGGCGTTACCTTTGTCTGATGGCAATATTTTAATAGATGTGTCTTTTTTTAATTTATCTATAGCTAACCTTTCCTCATGATATAAATTTGATTTGATTTTAAATTGTTTTTCTAAGATAAGTTAACCTAATTCTGTATTCATTTGCACTTTCCAAAGCTAATTTTTGAGCAACAGACTCTACTGCCGAAATAAGGTCTAATTTAGGAACATCTTTCGATGTAACACTAAAATTTAGTCCTTTAGAAAGTACATACTTTTCAGAATCAGATAATATTTTATTTGAAAGGTTAACTACAGTTTTGTTAATGAAATTTTTGTCTGTATGTGTATTAATGTGTATTAATTATTGTTATTAATTAATTAATTATTAATATAATTATTGTTATTAATTAATTATTATAATTATTATTATTGTATTAATTAATTAGAAAAACCCAAATAAAGGAGAAAAAATATATGAACACGCCACAAACATTCAAACATTACTTATGTCATTGGTTTCTTTAACATACAGTTGATCTCAATTTCACAAGAGAGAGAATAATGAATTTCCATAACAATCATCTTTGGGCAGAAGAGAATCCTCATGACATTATCCAAACTCGACACCAATACCAGTTTGCCGTCAATGTTTGGGCAACATTGACGACAATTTTGGTTGCTCCGGCACATATTAGTCGACAGTCCCGAGACATATTGGACGGCAAATTTCCTATTCGGTGGATTGGAAGAAAGGATCCGGTGCTTCGGCCAGCTCGATCACCAGACTGTAATCCACTTGACTATTTTCTTTCGGAATACATTAAATCATTAGTCTGAAATAAAAGATATCGCGATGCTGAGGAGTAGAATTAAGCAAGCTTTTGATAAATTTTGCAATACGCCTGAAATTTTAGAACGAACGCGTGAATCAATGTGGAGCGTCAATGTCTGCGTAGATGTAGAGCGTGCATAGAGGTGGGTGGAAGCCCTCGAGCATCTAATTTAACTATTTTGGTTTTTAATTAATAAATAACACCTCATTTAGAAATAATTGCTTTAATACAGAAATGATCTTAAGAATTTTTTTGGTTGTAAATTCCTAAAGGAGATCAACCACCTCCATCAATGTTGACCTGGGGAGTATGATATTATAATTTCATTTATTGTCCTTTATGTAAGCTTCTGTGTATGAAATTATGTAAAAGCATTTCTTCAGAGTCTTTCATTTATCAAATCCTTATTGAAAAACCTTTTATGCTGATAGAAACCTGTATATTAAGCGAAAAGTCAAGTTTAATATGAAACCGAGGCAGATACGAAACATTCACCAGATACACGTTTTGTAGAGAATAATATTCGGTGTTGAAAAATGTGTAACTTTGAAACGGAATATCACCGAACCCTGCGTGCAAATAATTGTTTTTGAGTCACTTGCTTGAATAGCATATATCCATGAAAAGAAAGAGTTATGGCGAGAGCAGAACGGTTGAAAATTGAATTTGTGGTGGCCATTTGAAAATTGTCATTTTACGGAAATTTTAATTTTCTCAACTACTTTCTAAAAAAAGGCTAAATGATCTAGGGGTCTAAAATATATTTTAGTTTTTTTATACATACTAGAAGATATAATGAACAAAATCTGATTAGATATTTAAAAAGCAATTTCTTCTGACCTATGACACCTAGGAGGCTGAAATTTGGTTTGTGGGAATACTTTTTAGAGTACTTTAAGATTCCCAAGTTTCAGCAAAATCGATTGATCCCCTCCCGAGAACTCATTCGAAATGTAATATAATGGAATTACTCTACTTTCGCAGAGCTAAACTTATTTTCAAAAATATTTTTGCTAGTTTGTTTTCTATCAATGGCAAAACTTCTGTTTCATTTTAGATAACCTGAATAGAATTGATTTAAATCTAGTTTTTATTTTAAGGGTAGCAGAAGAAAGAGTTGAAAGAATTGGATCTACAGTAGGCTATCAAATTCGATTGGAGAGCAAAATTTCTTCTAGTACAAGATTGACTTTTTGCACTACTGGAATTTTGTTACGACGTTTGGAAGGGGAACCAACTTTGCCTAATATCACCCATATTATAGTTGATGAAGTTCACGAGAGAAGCGAGGAAAGGTATGCGATGCGGTGTATAACATTTTATAAAACTTAAATTTTTGTATATTTTAGCGATTTTCTTCTCTTGATATTAAAAGAACTACTCCCTGTACGCCCTGATTTGAAAATAATCCTTATGAGTGCTACTCTAAATGCGAGTCTATTTTCTTCTTATTTTGGAGAAATACCGATTATTGATATACCAGGAAGAACATTTCCAGTTGAGCAATATTTTTTAGAAGACATTTTGGAAGAAACAGGTTTTGTTGTAGAGGATGGATCAGATTATTGCCGAAAAATTAAAAATGATTCAGAATATATTGAAGCGATGATGGCAACTCATGATGTAGGTGTACCTAAACCAAAAGATAATATTAAAGATGAAAATTTAAGCGTTCAGCAGTTCGTTGCAAGATATGATGGTAAGGACCTTAGTAATGCTTTAATAAGTCCTTAATAATATTAATAAGTCTTGATTTTTTAGGTTTTAGTTTGAAAACTTGCAAAAATTTATTTTTAATGGACCCGGAGAAAATTTGTAATGATCTGATTGAATCAGTCTTATTGTGGGTTGTTGAAGGTGAGCATCGATATCCCAGAGAAGGCACAATTTTAGTATTTCTCCCGGGAATCGGCGAAATTACTTCACTTTTTGACCAATTAATAGTTCATGAAGAATTCGGTAGGCGAAAAGGAAAATATATTATCCTTCCCTTACATTCATCGTTGACTAGCGAGGAACAATCAGCGATTTTTAGAAAACCAAAGGACGGTCAAAGAAAAATCGTGCTATCAACAAACCTGGCCGAAACGTCGGTAACAATAGACGATTGTGTTTTCGTCATAGATTCGGGAAAAATGAAGGAGAAACACTTTGATTCAAACAGAAACATGGAAAGTTTAGAAACGGTATGGGTAACGCAAGCAAATGCAATGCAAAGAAAAGGTAGAGCTGGACGTGTTATGTCTGGCGTGTGTATACATTTATATACTCGACACAAATTTAAGCATCATTTCTTACACCAACCGATTCCGGAAATCTTAAGAGTCCCACTGGAGCAATTAATCCTCAACATTAAAGTTTTATCTGCTTTTGAAGAAAGGGATGTGGTTACTGTTTTGTGTAAGTATTTTGTTTGTTTTTCTTCATCATTATTTTTATCCTCATTTAAACTTAATCTGACTTAAGAATCAAAACCACTCCTCTGTTCTTTTTTTAAACTATGAATAAGATTGATACTTTCTTGGAAATAATGATTTATATCGGGTTTAAGTGGAATTTTTATTGTTTATTCATAGAAACAAATTAAATATTGGGTTCTGGGAAAGTTAGGAGTGTTTTCAACATAAATAAAAAATAAATAATGATTGATATACTGAACTATAAACTATTTAATCCTCAAAATATCATGGAGGATTGATGATATTTTACGCTATCATTGTATTATATTTAATATTATAATAACTATCTACAGGGTGTAAGGGAAAATACTTTCGTAAATGTAACCAACGAATCTTCATATCATTTAAAAAAAGTTCCTTACAATAAGGATTAAAAACCTAAGGTTTCCCGAGAAAAAAATTGCAAATTTATTAAATCACCAATCAAAAAGCTAAGATAAGAACACTACTAATGAAACTAATGAAAAAATAAAATCTAATGAAAATTGTTAAAACAATTTTTTTTAATTTAGAATCACGTCATACATCGTCCAATATCGATACCACTACGTAGCAAACAATGTTATTTTATAATAGAGATGAAAATTGTTTCAGTGTATGTCAAAAATATATTCTGTACGGGAATATTACGATATGCTTCGTATTTACGGAGAAGCTCGCCAAAATTTCAAAGGGGCTAGGCGTATTTATCGCTTCCAGCTCAGCAAACATTTGTCCAAGCTAGGTCCAGAATTTTAAGAATGTGTGACCAAGTCAAAGAACAAAATGTATCTTCTTTTGAAGAAGATTCTACCAGAAACACTCGTGTGGAAGTTGGACTTTTCTATTGGATTGTACATAGAATACTAAAAGAGCAATTATTCTTCCCTTATGATGTGCAAGGGGTACAAGTACTCTTACCTGGTAATTTTTCACGCAGACAAAAATATTGTTAATGGTTTATTGGCTAAAACCAAAGGAATCCAAATTTTTTGTTCAATATTTTATCAATCGACGAAGTTTTTTTCATCAGGAATGTGAATGGCAGGTTAATGAACAGTTAATTTAATAAAATAATCATATGTTTCTTAATGTGGCGTGAATTCTTTAAAACGTGTTATTGCGTGAAAAATTAGTGCCAATAATTTTAACTTTGACATTAAAAGACAATAATGTGTGTGTTTTCCTTGCCGCAGCGTACGGACTAAATGGCTATAAAAATAACACATTTTATTTTCAAGTAATACTTTAAGAGGCCAATGCAACAAAAATTGAATTCCTATGGATCGATATAAACAAGACGAAAATAGACGTAACTGTTGTTAGGAAAATTTTACCTGTATTCTGTGGAAATGGCTACATTATGGATATATGTTTTAAGGAACTTTTTGTTTAAAAAACTGCGGAGAATTGTTGACTAAATTTACAAAAGTACTTTCCGTTACACCCTGAATATTGGTGGGCTAAAATGGACAAAAAAACCTTCATTTGGTGTCCTACGAAATATTTTCTTGGGTTTTGAAAAACTTAACATTGGTATTGTTATTAAAAACAAGAAGAGCACCTTATTCCAACCCCATTTCGATTACTGAAGTTTTGTCTATATAGGATATATGCCAATGGCGATTCCAGTAAGTGAGTTCCGGCGATGTGTGGTTTTCCAAGGAAATTTCAGTTGAATAAAAAATTATAAAAATCAGCCTCGTTATTTTTGATTGCAGGTTTTTAATTCGACGGATGAAACGCTGCACAGATCAAAATCACAGTTTTGCACAGATCAAACGGCGCTGAGCTTCTTTTTTTTTTTAATAAGTATCATGGCGATTATGGGGTTTGTTAATATCGAATATATTGTAGAATGTTAAAATCATAATTCGGCATATTTTTCTCGCTGATGTTAGTTTGAACTCTTGTTTCTAGTTCCTTATGGATCGCCTTAGAATAGTGAAAGTGCTCATAACTTTCTAGACAATAGCTTTACAGAATTTTTGTCATATTTCATATTTTTCAGCTGCTTTTATAGAATGTCCCAATGGAGAAAGTATATCAACAGCTTTAAAAAGATTACAGAGTGTTGGTGCGGTGGATAAGGACGAAAATTTAACAGCATTGGGACATCATTTAGCTGCGTTGCCTGTTGATGTCAGGATAGGGAAGTTGATGTTGTATGGAGCTATTTTTGGTTGCGTAGATTCCGCATTAACGATGGCGGCGTGTCTTAGCCACAAATCTCCATTTGTTTCACCGTTTGAGAAACGAGAAGAGGCGAATAAGAAAAAGCTCTCATTTTCCGCCGGGCACAGCGATCAAATCACGGTTTTGATGGCCTACAAGGTTGTTCTACTTTTTCGTTATTTTTGTAGGATTTTGAAAATTATTTTTCTAGAAATTTCTCGGTGTAACGAAAAAAAGTGCAACTGCAGCACGCAATTTTGCCAATGAAAACTATCTATCTTATAAAAATTTACTTACCATTGCTGATATAAAGTATCAATTCCTGGAATTACTTGTGAATATCGGATTTGTACCTGTTGATTTGAGTGGTATCAGAAGACGAATGGGTCAAGACATTGTTGAAGAAGTAACTGGAACAGGGGTGAGTCCTAAAAAACATGACTTAGTTCACATTATTAAACTTAATTTGAATTTTGAAATATATATTTTTAAGTTAATAAGTAATTAAGTTTCCGGTCTTTTAATTAGAATTATTTTTTCGACAGCTATTCTAGAGTGCCTTGATTTAATCTTCTAATCCTTGTGACTAGCGATTTATTTAAACTTAGGGACTTTTTTGTCGAATTATTTAAAGGTGGTATCATTTATCACTAAAAATATTACTAGTTTCCCCTAGATCTGTCATCGAGATTTGTTCGCCGTGTGTTTTGAATTTATTGGTTTTCTCTTTAAGATTTTTGTTAGTTCCTATGCTGCCTGAGCAACAAAAAATTTTTTAAAAACATCCCTTAACATATTTGATTAATTAAAAGAAATAATTTATTTGTATTTTATCAATGATATTTTTCATAAAAAAATCAACCACATGCGCTTCTCTTCTTTTTTTCTTTCATGGTATCTCGCCAATTGGAGCTATTTTAACATTTTTTTTTTTAATTTTAGATTCAAAATAATGTAGGACTGTTATGTTTAATTTCATTTTTAGTGCTAAACGGTGTATATGATTCAAAAAAACTAATGTATGTCGTAGTTTAAAGAAATCAGTGATTTCATGTTAATCATTACGAATTTTTCATGTTGGTTGTCCACATTTATAGGCCAAGTGTGTTTCGGGATTAAATGAAGGCTGCGTCGTACACTTTTTTTCTTGTCTTGACATTTGATAAACTGATTAGATGCCATTCAGCTGGATTTTCAAAAAAATAATCTCTGTGGGTTCCTTGAATTTTCATTTAAACAGCTTAACTTGGATCATATAGACTATGGTTATTTTTGTTAAAATATCTATGAAGATTGGTCAATGAGATTTTGCGATTTGATACCATTAAACTTCAAACAAACTTCAAATAACTTTTAGTTTAGGGTTTCACCAAAGCTTGCAATGTAAGAATTGACTGTTAGACTAATTCCCAATCTAAGAGCTAAATGACAATATTCGACTTGTCATTGAGACGAGACTAACCACAATTTTGTGAAATCGTTAATAGTCCAATCGGGTGCCAACTGGGGTTAATCAGCAGCTAGTGTTTGTGTTTCAGTGCATACATTAGGCTGTAAGTCTAGTTGCTAAATAGTTTTAATTGATTGAACTATTTTGTTTGACAAAATAGTCAATCAAAAAGATCAAAGAAATCAACAGGGTGAGGTATAAATAAAATCAGGTGTAAATATAAATTGGATAAATATAGATAAGTACAAGATAGAGAGTTGTAAATTAAACAATCAACTTAAGGTAAGTCAAAGATTAGACAAGGAAAAAATATTGACTATATTATTGAAGTGACTGCTTGCAAAAATGAGATTAATCATATTCTAATCTCCTAATCACCTTCCTGAAAAACTCATTCAGGCTATTAATCACCTTTCTGAAAAACCTATAAAGTTATAGAGTGAGAATACATTCTGTCAAAAATGTTCCGGGAATTGATCATTTGAAAAGCCCGCTTTAAGGGATTGTCAAAATTCATTTTATCGCTAAGTTGGCACAACTGTCCTCTATACTGACGCGGAGTTTGAACGTCATCTGTCATTTAGTTTTACAATGGATAAAAACATCGAACAAAGAATTTATTTTAAATTTTGCATTACAAATGGAATTTCGTGTGCCGAGTCGCTGAAAATGTTGCAGAAGGCTTACGGTGAATTCACTTTATCAAAAACATATGCATGAGTGGTACAGTGCATTCAAAAGCGGTCGAGATCTGGTGGAAGATTTGTCTCGCTCTGGTCGGCCATCAACGTCTTCAACTGTAGTTAACTACGCTAAAGTAAAGGAAATGGTGACGGAAAATCGTCATTTAAGTTTGAGAGAGATAGCCGTTGATCTTTCTGTGTCTCACGAATAAATTCGTACCATTTTAAGCGATTGTTTGGGCATGAAACGCGTTGTTACTCTACTAGTGCCGAAAGGCCTGAATTTTCTTCAGAAACTCAGTCGTGTAAGGGTCGTTGAAGACATGCTAGAACGAGTTAATTCCGACCCCACATTCAAAAAACGCATTGTAACTAGTGATGAGACATGGCTATACGAGATTGAATGGAAACCAGTCAACAAGCTTTGGAATTGCGCCGAAACCGAAAAAACCACGTCAAAGTGGTTTCAACTCAAAGTCAAAAAGTTAAGGTGATTAAAGAATATTATTTGCGCGTTATGCGGCGTTTAAGAGAGCAAATTCATCGAAAAAGGCCAGATTTGTGGAAAGAAACCTCTTGGATCACGACAACGTACCAAGGCTATCATTGTGAACGAATTTCTGGCCAAAAAGCCAATAAACACCACGAACAACCACCGTGTTCATCTGATATGGCTCCGGCTTACTTCTTTCTCTTTTCAGAACTCAAATTACCACTTCGAGGTACCCGTTTTTAGTTAGAAATGAAACGTCGAATAGAAGATCTGTCTTCAGAAGACAAAAGAGAATTCGCGGCGAGAACTGAAGTCGATTCCGGAAAATGCGTTTAAAAATGTTTTGACAATTGGATTATTCGTTGGCATTATTTCGGAAGGGTCATGGTTTTGAAGGCAATAAACATTTTGTGTTTTATTGACCAATTCCAGCTACTTTTTTAACAGAATATAAATCTTCAAGGCGATTAATCATCAAGCCGAATCTTGTACTGGTAGAGGAAATGATAGGATAGCCTTATATGCTAATGAACCCTTAGTTCTAAATTCCCTATTTCTATAGTAGTCTATACACAATAATTTTTTTTTATTGTAGTTCAATGTTAACGGTGATAATTTGAGGCTCTTATCATCGATACTTTGTGCAGCGTTATATCCTAATATAGTTAAAGTGCTTACACCATCTAAAACATATGTTCAGAGTGCAACAGGTGCAGTACTTAAGGAAAATGATGCCAAAGACATCAAATTTGCAACTTCCAAAGAAATGGTATATTATAGTTAACTAAAATTTCCCAGAAATATTAATTTTATTAGCCAATAGAATAATATTAGAGATTAAATTCCATTTTAGGTTTTCTTACATCCGAGCTCTATAAATTATAAAGTTACAAACTATCCAAGTCCATATTTGGTATATCAAGAGAAAGTGCGAACTAGTAAAGTATTTTTTAGGGATTGTACAATGGTTCCAATAATCTCATTAGTTTTATTTTGTGGAGACTTAGAGATTGTAGTTCAAAATGGCAATACATTTTTATCTTTGGAAAATGGCTGGATATTATTTCAACTTCATGAACACAGGGTAAATATACTATTGCATGAATGTTGTGTTGTTATCTGTATTGGCGATTCCATATGTTAGGGACACATCTTATTTTAGGTTGCTGAAATGGTAAAATTGATTAGAATTGAATTGTACAACCTCCTAGAAGAAAAAATTAAAGATCCACTGCTCAATATTTTACATAATGATCATGGAGAAAAAGTTATAGGAACAATATTAAATTTAATTTCAGCGTGATACTTAAAATTAATAACCCAATTGTTTGTACACAATTGTAAATAAATAATTATTATATTTTGATTGGCAAGTGGAGTACATACTAAAAAGAAAATAAATGAAGAAACATTTCTTTGTATATTTTTTCGAAGTCAGAACGAATCATTAATCAAAGGAAACTTTATATTTTGTTAAATAAACGTTTCTATTAAAGTTTTGTTTGTTTATTTTTATGCCTGGTAAAGAAGAATGTTTTTTCGCATTCGAACTTTTCTCATTTTTAAAGAATGTCGAGTTAACGGTGCGATTCACACCGTAGAGTATCGATTAGAGCTTTTCCGCGCTTGTTGGATTTCTTTAATTTTCCGCAGGTGAAAAGGAAACCTGCGAGTTTCTGTGCTAAAGAACTAAGTAGCGACTGGAGCAAAATTACATACGCTGTTTTTGAATTTAGCTTGGCAGGAGGCGTTCATATAACAAGATTCATTGGACCGTCAGCAGAATATAAGAGGTATTTTTTTGCAGAATTTCATCAAGGGTTTCCAACACGTATTCCATTTTTTTCGCCCTCGAGGCTCAAATTAATTCTTGGAGTTACTTTTTTTTAATCCGAATTCTTAGTAAACAAAAACAAATTGTACCGTGTTTATAAATTTATCAGGTTGTCCGGAAAGTTCGTAGGGATTTTCCGTTAGTTGCTCTTTTAGCTCTTGTAAACAAAAATCTGTATTGGATTAGTACAATTTATTTACATATTAGATGTACAATCAACTAAACTTAGGTGAATTTATCAACCATAACCTTATTTTAAGTTCAAATTTTTTTGCCGTTGCTTTGGGAATTCGTAGTACCAATCATTAACATAAAAAATCGCATATGAAAACTTTGCTACATGACATAACCTCACAAATATCCCAAGTGAGCACAATGTCGTCCGATAGTCACGAAAGGCACTGCATTCTGTACGCTTTTCAACTAAAAAAGTGTTCTCGAAGCAAGAAATAATAATTTCCTCTGCTTTGGAGGAAAATGCGTGCGAGAGTACGTGCAAAAGGTTACTATACCGTTTCAGACTAGTAATTTCGATCTTTCCGATCAACATCGTTCGGGGGCACTACATTCTTTCGTTCTCTGCAACATTATCTGGTTGATACGCACTTTAGCACAATCGAAGAGGTCCAAAATTTTATTACCGAATTTATGGAATCAAAACCACAATCGTTTTTCCGAGCAGGAATTCGCCAGCTGCTCGAGAAATTGCAGATATATGTATCAAAAGTGATGGAGATTATTCTCAAGATTGATATGTATGTTGGTTTTGTATAACTAAATATTAATTTTATATAAAACTGGGTCAAAATTTATTTGCAGCCCTAATATTAATTCCTGCGGTATTTATAATGTTTATGTTCATATTATTTTTTTTTAAAGGGCAAGGACGCTGTCCAAACAAAAAATAAGATTTGTGTAAAACTGATCAGAATTATGAAAAATGAAAGGCGTCGTGTTTTATGATGACAACCACAGGTTTCAATCAGGACCCAGCAAAAATTTTTGAGCTTCATTTGGTTTTTTTTGCCCCATCTACCTAACTCTATTCTATTTCACTCTCTCCAAAATTGTTTAAATGGAAGATCTTTTAAAATTGAAGAAGAGTTGGAAAACCACCTGTTGACAATTTTTTGGCAATGATAGAAATTTTTGCGAAAAAGGCATTATGGACCTATCACTACTATGGACCTATCACTGGGAAAACGTTGCAATTAATAATGATAATAATGAATTCTCTACGAATTTTTTGCACAGCCCAATATAATGAATTGTGTTTTTTTTTGGATACTTGCACTTGTAAGTTCGGTACATAATTGATTTATCAATTCAGTTGGACAACTAAACTTAAAAGAGATTTGCCAAACGCACGTCGAGAATTTAAAAACAGGTGATTTGGTGTTTGTGCTAAATTTATTTGGATTTAGTCTTTCACATCAAAAGTTCGAATAGAAAAAATGATCAATTGTACAAATTTATCCTGTTTTTGGCGTTGTACAGCTGAAGGCAAAACAATTATAATTTTGGCATATTATTTCGTATTATTTTTATTTATTTATTTATTTATTTTTTTGAATAAAAACGGCGAATGTTCAAATAATATTTTCAATAAAATCAAATCAATCAAATAATACGTATCCCTATAATATAAAGGGTGGTTTTTGTTGGAATTTATATAAAAAATTCATGAGAAACATCTAGCGGACACTTACTTAATTATACAAATGTCAAACTAGTCATGTTACCATACGAATATAGTTAGCATCGAACATTCGACAGGAGCGTATCATTCACCGCTTCCCCTCCGTTTTTTAACAGGTTATGGGCCCAGACCACGTGGTTTTGTTCTCGCGTAGTATCGGTAAGTGATTTTTTAACGTCGTCGAATAGTGCAGAACTCGAAAATGGCAGGAAGTTACTTATCCAGTGTACCAAAGCTTCTCGGTAGAGAAAATTACGATGATTGGGCTTTTGTAGTTGAGAATTTTCTCGTGTTAGAGGGTTTAGAAAATACTCTCAGTGGCAAAGAGACAGATTCGGTGTAAATTGCGAAAGCGGAGGCCAAATTAGTGTTGACTTTAGATACATTGATATATTCACACGTGAAAGAAGCAAAAACAGCTCAGGATGTGTGGGAAAAATTAAGATGTTTGTATGCAGACAGCGGTTTTACAAGAAAGATCAGTTTGCTGCGATCTTTAATTTCCTTACGGCTGGAGAACTGTGATTCAATGGAAAACTATGTGAATCAGATGATTGAAACTTTGCAGAAGTTAAAACGAACAGGTTTCAATATAGACGAATATTGGATCCGATCGTTGCTATTGGCAGGGCTCTCGGAACGATTGAGTCCTATGATTATGGCAATTGAAAATTCCGGTGTTACCATATCTACAGATTCCATTAAGACTAAACTCTTGGATATGGAGGTAGACGGCAGTAGCGGAAAATCAAGCGCTCTGTACGTAGTAAACAAACGCAAGAGTCGAGCGAGAGATGGCGCTAAAGGCAATCTCACTGACGTAAAGTGTTTTCGTTGTAAACAGTTGGGTCACTTTATGAATAAATGCCCCGAAAATAAACGAAACGAGAACTCAGGCAAAAATAAAACATCTAGTGCTTTCAGTGCGGTGTTTTTAAGTGGACAATATACAGAAAACGAGTGGTATATCGACTCAGGAGCAAGTGTACATTTAACTTCAAGAAAGGATTGACTTGAAAACATAAATTACCATGTAAAGCCCAAAGAAATTATGATTCCGAACAATATGGTTGTGCCAGTGGTGTGTTCTGGAGACATAAAAATTCAAACAGTTGTCAAGAATGAGAAGCATAATGTTGTTATAAAGAATGTTTTATATGTCCCTGATTTAACCACCAATTTGTTGTCTATTGGTGAGTTGATTAAAAATGGAAACAGAATCATTTTTGAAAAGAATGGCTGTAAAATTTTTAATGACAAAGGACATTAAAAATAATATGTATGAACTGAAATATGTAAAACAATATCAAAAACCTGTAGTCAACTTAACAGTAACAGCTGATATTTTACATAGGAGGTTTGCTCATTTAAATTACACAGATTTAAAACTAATGCAGCAGGGAGCAGTTGAAGGGCTTACATGCAATGACAACTTAAATAGAAGTAAAGTTTGTGAGGTTTATTAGGTGCGATTATAGTTATATTTTCTTAAAAGGAAAGATCGTCATAGATTGCTTTAAAGAATTTAAAGATGTGGTTGAAAATCAATGTAACAAGAAAATAAAAATACTACGAAGTGATAATGGCGGAGAATTTTGTAGCGAACAATTTGAAAGATTTCTTCGAAGATCTGGCATAATGCATCAAAAGACTAACCCTTATACTCCACAACAAAATGGAATGCTTGAAAGAATGAACAGTGTGGTAGCGGGTTTAAATAAGAGTACACCTTTTACTATATGGCATGGTAAGAAACCAAATGTCAGCCATATACGCATATTTGGAAGTAAAGTGGTGGTTCATATTCCAAAAGAAAAGCGTAGAAAATTTGACAAAAAATCCAGAGAGATGATACTTGTTGGATTTGATGAAAATATAAAAGGTTACCGACTCTATGATCCAAATACAAAAGACATTATTACAAGCAGAGATGTCATTATAATAGAAAAGGAAAAGGAGCAAAAAACTTCAATCATGATCACTGATAATCCTTCAGAGAATATTGAACCAGTGGGGGAGACATCTATAGACAGCAATGAGCTCATGGATGATGACTCTGAAAGTTACATGGATGATTCTAATGATAGTGATTTTCTTGTATCAGATGCCACAGTAAACCAGTGTGAGCCCACTAGACGGTCAAAAAAGGAAAGAAAACCGAAGAATTTTGATGAGTATGTTACATATTTGCGTATTGGTGATATAGATCTAGAAGATGTTCCCATAAGGGTGTCGGAAGCGTTTTACAGACCAGATAGGCTATGTTGGCAGCAAGCAATGGAGGAGGAAATGAGTTCATTAGAAGAAAATTATGCATGGGATCTGGTAGATCATCCAGACAGTGGAACGGTGGTTCAAGGCAAGTGGGTTTTCAAAAAAAAGTGTGGCAGTCAGAATAAAATCAATTATCGTGCTCGGTTAGTGGCAAAAGGTTTTTCATAAAAGGCAGGTATTGATTATGATGAGACTTTTGCGCCAGTGATTAGATTTAGTAGTTTAAGGTTGCTTCTGGCTGTCATTGAAACTGAACTTGCAAATAACTCACATTGATGTTAAGACTGCATTCTTAAATGGACATTTGCAAGAAAAAGTTTACATGACACAACCTGAAGCTTTTGTTATTGAAAATAACAAAGTTTGTAAATTGAATAAGACAATTTATGGCTTAAAGCAGTCATCGAGGGTGTGGAATCATAAAGTTGACAATATTTTGTTTGAACTAGGATTTAAAAGATCAAACTTTGAACCATGCCTATATACGAAGAAGGATGACCTGAAGTCCTTGATGATTGTAGCTTTATATGTAGATGATTTTTTAATTTTTTCTGACAATGTAGAAAATACTAAAATTGTTAAGGATTAATTAAGGTCCATGTTTAAAATCAAAGATTTAAGGGAAGTTAAACATTTCTTGGGAATGAGAATATGTAAAACAGATAATTGTATATCATTGAATCAATAAAATTATATAAATCAACTTCTTACAAGATTTAATATGAGTGAATGTAAGCCGGTAAATACTCCCATGGAGAAATTTGATTAGGATGAATGTAATTCAACTGAGAAAGGAAAATTCATTATATCAGAAGTTAATTGGTAGCTTAATGTATTTAGCTGTATTAACACGACCCGACATTTCTTATTGCGTAAGTTTCTTGAGTCAATACAATAACTGTAGCAATACATATACTTGGAAATGTGCTAAGAGAGTGCTACGATACTTGCAAGGTAGTAAAATTCATTGTATGACATTTACAAGGGATGATTTAGATTTGCAAGAGTATGTAGATGCAGATTGGGGATTTGATAAAAACGATCGTAGATCTTATACATGTTATGGTTTTGTATTTTGTGGTGGCAGCATATCATGGAAAAGCTGTAAGCAAAATACGGTGGTTCTTTCAAGCACAGAAGCTGAATATATGGCTCTACGCGAGGCTGCTAAAGAAGCCACGTATTTGAGAAATTTGCTTTCTGAGTTGACAGGAAAGTTGGATTGTATAACAATATTTAATGATAACCAAGCTGCTCAAAAATTGTCTGTTAATCCAATTTTTCATGAACGCTCAAAGCACATTGATATTAGACATCACTATGTAAGGGATGGTGTATCAGCAAACATTATAAGTATAAAGTATTTGCTTAGCAATGATATGATTGCTGATATTCTGACCAAAAGTTTACCTAGTGTAACAAATGTGAAGTTTTTGTCAAAATTAGGACTAAAACATACTTGAAAGTATTTGTTTAATTTTTGATAAGTGGGGGTGTTGGAATTTATATCAAAAATTCATGAGATACATCTAGCGGACACTTACTCAATTATACAAATGTCAAACTAGTCATGTTACCATACGAATATAGTTAGCATCGAATATTCGACAGGGGCGTATCATTTACCGCTACCCCTCCGTTTTTAATAGTTTTTAGTGTGTTCGGAACTTCCGATAGGGAACGCTATCAAACGAACTGTGAATTTGCGCGCAAGTCTGTAAATGTGTGTGTCAATAGTCTGGCAAATCATCATGGAACTTTTAACGGGCAAAGCTTGCAAATTGTCGAAATTTATTATTAAAATCAATGTTTTGTACGCCAAACTTATACTATGGTAATTGAAAAGTTCGCGGAACGACACCTATAGAACAGTAAAGGAATTATATAATCTACTACATTTTGAAATTTTATCCTTCATATGAACATATGTGAAGTTTCAAGTCGATCTGTCAATACATTCGTACAAAATCAGCAGCTAACAGTAAACATATCAGTGTAATTTTTTAAAATGGAAAATTTAAAATCGGGCAGTGATTAAATTCTTTGAAAAAAAGGTTTAAAGCCAATGGAAATTCATAGTGAAATGGTAAATGTATACTACCCTGATACATTTACCATTCATGCTCCTTCAAAAACAATGGTTTGTAAGTGGGCAGGTGATTTTCAACATGGCTGTACAAGCCTGGATGAGGGATCCTCCTGGACGCCAATAAGTGCAACTACTGAACAAATCATTAATTCTATACATGATAGAGTTATGGATGACAGACAATTGACTTTGAGTGATATTGATCTAAGGCCATGGACATCTCAACTAAACGGGTTTTTCATATTTTGAAAAAGGAATTGGGCTTGAGAAAGCTATGTTCAAGATGGGTGCTGCATTTGTTAAATTCTGATCCAAAAACGACTTCGTGTAAAACTTTTAGTGTAAAACATTTAGATCTTTTTCGAAAGAATAAAATATATTTTGAACGTCGTTTTGTAACTATGGATGAGACTTGGTTTACCACTATGATATTGAACTGCGTCAATAAACGCAGAGTGGACTGAGCCCGTTTGTTCAGTTTCGAAGCAGCCAAAACAGCCAAAAAGGCATTTTGTAATTGGTTACCTTCAAACCGATAAAACAATAACAGGACGATATTACTTAAACTTCTTTATTCAATCAATTGGATGCAAAAATTCGGAGAAAGGACCTTGTTTAGCGAAGAAAAAAAGTCATCAAGATAATTTATAATGCATGATAGTTGCAATGGCCAAACTGAAGAAGCTATATTACGAATTGTGAGAGCATCTACCATATTCACCAGATCTGGCCCCCGGTGATTTTCTTTTGTTCTCAAATCTCCAAACATTCCTACTTGGTAAACGTTTTTCATCAAATGAAGAAGTTATAGCAGCCGTAGATGAGTATTTTGAAGGGCTTCCGGAAAATCATTTCAGAGATGGAATAAATGAATTGGAGAACGCTGGAAAAAATGTATTGAGCGTAAGGGAGAATATATGGAAGAATAAAGTAATTTTTTCAACTATAAACTTTATTATTTCCATTTTATTTCCTCTCCGCTAACTTGTCAATTGGCATAGTAGAGAATTTAGTATAGTAGAGTTTGAACTTCGTGATGTATTCGCGAATTATCGACAAATTTCGAACGTATTTTATGGTACTTAATATTAAAACAAAAATAAGAGAAAAAACTGTGCGTTCCGAAGAAAATATCGCCGCTGTTGCTGGAAGGGCCAATCCAGATTGAAGATCCAAATTTATCAAAGAGTCGCCGTACGCAGGAAGTTGGGCTTTGTTATCCGACTACGTGGATTATTTAATTCTGAATTTGAATGCCTGGAGGAGATGTGGTTACAACAGGAGGGCTCCACATAAGGCAACAATCAATTTATTGCGGGGACAATTGCCTGAGAAAATTATTTCGAGGAACGGACTTGTTAATTAGCTATCAATAACACCTGATTTAACAACGCCTTTAGAATATTTTCTTTGGGGCTATGTTGCAACTATTGACGCCTTTGAAGTCAACATAACTCGGACAATTGGGGACATAAGATCTTAATTGTTTGGAAAAGTTGTCGGAAATTGGATTAACAGAATGCGCTTTGTCAGAAGTAGCTGCGGCGAACATTTCTCCGAAATTGTTTTCAAATATTAATGCTATTAATCTCACGAGTAGTTTGCTAATTTCTTATCAAAATATTACTTTAATGTGCATTTTGAATTGCATATTCAAGCAAAGTTGATTGTATTGATATTAAACCTCTTACTGATGAAAATTCACGGCAAACAAAGTAAGACCGACTTATTGAAAGAATTGATATTTTTTGAGTAAGTGCCAAACTGCACAAGGAAATATATTATCTACAACTAACAGATTTGAACTAATATTTTTTCCTTATAATAGGCCAGAGATATTTTCCACCATTATAATTTCATACCATGCCATACCTTTTTTATGGAACTTTTTATGGAACAAATTGTTCTTTTGTAACGAAATATAAAGTACGTAAAATTCCTGTTCTTTATACAGCAACAAACTGTTTTTAACGCAATAATCGTTGTGTCCGTCTTGGGATTTAATTCCTAGATGCCGCCTTTGACTTTAATGATAAATGCCGCTGCCACTTTTTGTTTTGCAGCCGTATATTTTTTTAAATTTCTTCGTGTTAAAAAGTCGCCTTATGCCGGTTTCAAATAAATATTTTGGGCTGTCGGATGAGTCCTTTTACGGAGAACGGTAACGGTACAACCAACGGTAACGGACCGTGGCCTTGCCGTTCAGCAGCTGTCCTAGAGTGCACGGTAACGGGATTCGACGGTGGTGGATTCTAACGACGTCAAGATAGATTCTGAGATCACACAACGGCAATAAAGTATGTGAAAACAAGGTACGGCACGTAACGATAAATCATCGGGCGTTTTTAACGTCCGTCCAAAACCATTGTGTGTGAGAGTAGCCTTATACCGAAAATTTATTGGCGCTTTATGCTTTCTGATTTAATACACCTTTGTGAGTGTTTTATAATTCAGTTTACGAGTTGAACTTGTTTTTAATATTTGTAGACTTTTGTCACTTAAGTTTTGTCTTTAAAAGATGAATAAACTAGCAGTTTTTTCCAGTAAGATGGCTAGAAAGTCTGACTGTCCAACAAAAACGTTGTATAATTAATGAAATTGAAAGAGGTGTCGTGGACTTGTTAATCTAAATCGTTGATAGAGATTACTGTTTCTACGGTAATGAAAAATCTATTGCAATCTCATGGGGTTTCCGGAAAAGACTTGGTAAACACATTCAAAAGAATATTGATAAGACGTTACTGCAGTGGTTGACGTACCAAAAAGTACGTACTTGCCAAAAGTGCTTCAATAAGTGGCCCCATTCTCTACGTTAAAGCTGAAGAGTTCGCAAAATTGTTTAATGCTATAAAGTTTTATTGTAAGTCGTGATGGCTGCATATATTTAAAAAAGCGATAAACATAAGTGGTAATAAGATCCACTTATGTTTATATGTAATAAGATAAGCTGTAAATGTGATTATGCCTGGGCTTCACTGATTGATTACTGGGTTAAATGAAAATTAGTTTTGCTCATTTGGAACTATGACGGAAGTGATTTTTTTAATGCTGATTAATTTGGTCTATTTTATATCTGACGTACGATGACTTCAATGGTGAAAAGGGGCAAAGTGTCAAACTTTTTGAAGAACTAATATTCTTGTATGTACAAATATAATCGGAAGGCAAGAAACGCAAACTTCTGGTTGTTGGTAACTTGAATAATCCCAGATGTTTTAAAAATGTTTTTAAAAAAATTGCTAGTTAATTGCGCAACAAATAAACTCACATGGATAACCTCACACATTTTTGAAAATAAATGAAGACCTTGGGACAAGAAATTAGCTACACAGCCCAAATTATATTCTGCAACCAATTGACCAAGGTGCTACTTACAGTTTGAAAAAGGTTGCTTTTGATTGATCACCTTATGTGTTTTAAACATGGCATATCGAATACACTAAATATTCTTGGTGATATTGAAATTATTTCAAAAGTGGCAACAGATTTTACAAAAAAACAATTATTAATTGCTTTAAACACGCATGGCCCTCTCTTATTGAATTTGACGATGACAATGAGTTACGTTTAGCCCAATGGCTTATTAGGCTAGCTGCTGATGTCGCGGATGTAGCTGCTGGTGTCGTACACGCCTCTGGGTGTATGTTTAACTAAAAGCAATTGTGACCTGAGGATATGCAATTCCGTATTGTTGAAGTAGATTATAATTTTACGACAACAAAAATACATATAGATCAGGAGATTGTTAAAGAGATTGACGACGTTAAGTTAAAAGTGAATAAGAAAATGAGGAAAATTTAAAAGAGGCGCCTTTAGCTCTGATGACACCATTAAATGTTTAAAAAATGTAAAACAATTTTTAGAAAATAGAAACAACACAAGATTATATTTTAAGCGCATCATAGAATAGAATCATACATAGAAATAGAAGCGTTCTTATAATATACTTTTTTAATGAATAGCTATAAACAAATGCATATTACATATTATTTTGCCAAGTAATTTTTTGAATTTAATACATATGTATGTATGAATATTTTAAGTTGTAGTTATTTTTATTTTTATGGCAACATTTTTATTCATATAACAAAGGAAATTGTTATTCACGTTCAGTATTTCCTTAACGTATGTTTTGCTACTGTATACAGAGCTGGTTCACTCCACCTCGTCAAATTTAAACCTTGTACATAATTTGTCTAAATTATAAAACACACATTTGTAATTTTCATTATAATATCGTATGGAAGATTATTAGTCTTAGGGCATCAACATTGTAGTAGTAATTTCAAAAATTCATGGATCTTTGTATATTGAAACATTGATAGGGACCAGCAGTACATTTTTTAAGTGATTTTTTGAAGGTATTCACAGTTCAATGCAAACCTGTGACTGTCAAGAAAGCGTTAGGAAGGTAATATGCGTTTTTGTTTACTAATTCTTTCCCGGCTTTAAATCTTTTTTGTCTTAGGACTTTTGCCGTATCTACAGTTAATGCCGTAATTTTGCCGTATCTACAGTTAAACATTTAAATTCTTTTCGCGGATTATCTTCAAGATTGGTATACATTAGGTCATCAACTTAAATCATGCCATGAACTTTTGCGTTTTTTTTTCAGAAATAATAATCAATGTTGCTTTTCGAATGACATCACGTTTATAACTAATTTTTCTAAATTGTTTTGATTCCAATAGGTTTTGCAGTCGATGAAATGTATAGGCCGATAATTAAATCTAGAATCTTATATTGTTCAGTACATGTTTACGTTTATTTAAATATTAATATTTATAATATAAAAGATGTGCAGAGTAGAACATAGTAGAACATATTAAATTGCTAAGGTTAACGTGGACAGGGCATGTCGTGCTCATGAGCGAAGGGCGAATTTTCAAAGGAGAGATAGGAAGGAGGCGAAAGAAGGGCAGACCGGAACAACTTTCTGAGAGTTCGGTACTGGAGGAGGGTGGCAGAAGACAGAACACATTGGTCAATAAGTCTCCTTACGAAAAGCCCTTACTAATGGTCGATTGTGCCAGATTCAAACGTCATGTGTTAAAATTTCATGACAATCAGTCTACTAGTTTCTGAGTTATTGTGTATTAAGTCACACTACTTTTGTTATTTTCAAAACAATGGAAAAAATAATATGTGTTGATTAAGCATTGTTTTTTGATGAAGAAAATACTGTTGAAGCGAAACAATGGCTTGATAAACATTACCCGGACTCTGCCTCAGGAAAATCAACTGTAATTGATTGGTATACTGAATTCAAACGTAGCCGTACAAGCACCGATGCTGCTGAACGCGCTGGACGTCCAAATGAGGTGGTAGATCAAACATCAGAAAAATTCACAAAATTATTTTGCAAAACAATAAAGTACAGCTGCAGGATAATGCTGATATCATGAAGAAATTAACTGTTTACACCATTTTACATGAACATTTCTCAATGCGCAAATTGCTATCGAAATGGGTACCGTGTTTGCTTACAGCGGACCAAAAACAACAACGTATTGATGATTCTAAGCAATGGATGAAACATGGATCCAACAAAAGTAAAATCGGCACCAAAAACACAACCATCGGCAGGCAATATATCGGCATCGGCAGGTTTATAGCCGCTGTATTTTGGGATGCGCATGGGACATCTCGTGATAGGTAAAACCATCAATAGCGACTATCACATAGGGTTATTGGTCCGTCCAAAGATCCTAAAAAAGCCTCCAAATGAACAAACAAAAAAAGTGCTGTTTCACCAAGACAATGCACCGTGTCACAAATCTTTGGCAATTATGGCAAAATTGCATGAATTGCACTTCGAATTGCTTCCTCGTCCACCGTGTTCTCCAGATCCTCCCAGCGACTATTTCCTGTTCTCAGACCACAAAAAAGTACTCGCTGGAAATAAATTTCGCTCCAATAAAGAGATAATTGCCGAAAGTGAAGGATATTTTGCAGGCAAAGAGAAATCGTTCTTTAAAAAGGTATAGAAATGTTAGAAAAGCGTTGGAATGATTGTATTGCTCTTCAAGGAGAATATATTGACGAATAAAGTAAACATTTTCAAAAAAAGAATGTTTTATTTATCAGACCGGGCGGTTATTGATCGATGTGTTCACGACATTATTGTATAAACAATTATCATAACGTTGGTTTATGATAATTGTAACAAACCTACTTGCAAATATGTCAATTGATTCAAACGATGAAAGAGAAGAAAGTGAACAACAATTTCAATATAGTTCTTGCCTTTATAATATATGCCTTTTCATGAACAAATTATCTCTAGTTAATAGATAAATAAACCTCTTAACTACAGCAATTTGAAACAATACTAGTGAAATTACCTCCCTCCTATTGTTCCCATACAGGGTCTAATGTGATATTTTTATTAATTATTCAGTACTTAGCAATAAACAATATTTTTAAAGAATTATCGATTGCGAATAATAAAATTTTTGTCGGTTTATAATAATCCTTTGTGTGCAGTCAAATGTAGTGTTTGTTTGTGCGCCTGTTCAGGCCCAACTGTTCAGTTCCGCGTAGAACTAAAAAAATCTTTCATCGGAAAGTTAATAATTTTCGATTGGTTTGATGGATTTACAACGTCGTGGAATTACTTTAAAACTATTAGAACTAATGGAAAAAATGAATCATCTCACTATATCAATAACAGATAATAGTACTGAAAAACTGCATTTAAGATTGGGTAAGAATTGGTAATTTTAATGTGACTCAAAAATACAATCGTGGTGCGTTAAAAGCCGTGTATAACATCTACACTGGTGACGAATCTTGAATCTATGCGTATGAGTCCGAAAGTAAACAGCAGTCCACTGTGTGGTTCTTTCAAAATGAGCCAAACCCAACCAACTACAGAATCGGAGAACGGTCAATTATGAATGGTATATAACCATATATTTGCTAGAAGTCTCTGAAGAAATAAGAAAAAACAACCTGCGACGCAGAATCATTCTTCACCATGACAACGCGGCTCTAACACATCGGACCGAACAACTCAATATTTGACCGGTCAGAATATTGAATTGAAGGGTCGTCCACCGTACAGTCCCGATTTGGCACCCAATGATTTCTTTTTGTTCCCGTCCGTGAAGAATAAACTACGTGGTCAACGATTTTCGACGACAGAAGAAGCGGTTCATAAGTTACACTGGTGACGAATCTTGAATCTATGCGTATGAGTTCGAAAGTAAACAGCAGTCCACTGTGTGGTTCTTTCAAAATGAGCCAAACCCAACCAACTACAGAATCGGAGAATGGTCAATTATGAATGGTATATAACCATTTATTTGCTAGAAGTCTTTGAAGAAATAAGAAAAAACAACCTGCGAGGCAGAATCATTCTTCACCATGACAACGCGGCTCTAACACATCGGACCGAACAAGTCAATATTTGACCGGTCAAAATATTGAATTGAAGGGTCGTCCACCGTACAGTCTCGATTTGGCACCCAATGATTTCTTTTTGTTCCCGTCCGTGAAGAATAAACTACGTGGTCAACGATTTTCGACGACAGAAGAAGCGGTTCATGAGTTCAAAATGCATGTTTCGGAGATACCTCAAACGGAATGGAAATTGGGTTAAACGTATGCAAAAGTGTATCGGTCATCACGGAGAATATTTTTAAAACCATTTTTAATAATAAATATTTGTTTTCATTTGTTATTCCGGAGAGATAAATAGCAACACTCGTATTAGTACTGTTTTTTAATGACATAAAGAGTTTTCCTATAAGAGTGTCAGAATTTTAAACTATAATAGGAGCAACACTTTTTGAAATGTAAATCTCATTCATAGACATTGTGTCAATTAACCATGGAAATATACATCATACACAAATGAAGCTTTAGAGTAGTTGGAAGGAGACATGTTTGTTGGGAAAAATATGTTTTCCCGGTAAAGCACATTTCTAGCTTTAAGGGTTTGTAAATAAACATAACTGCAAATTTAGGCCCATGGAAATCCTTAAGTGATTCAGGAGTCACAACTTGGAAATATTCTTTCAGAAAGTCACAACTTTGTGCGGTTTTTGTCTTGTAGGAGTGATATGATTATTTTTTTTCAGACAATGATGAAAATCGTATTACTGTTAATGGTGAATTTAGTAGTCGGCACATATCTTGCCAACAAATCGATTTATTGAAAATTAGCTCTTCAGAATGCATACCACCATGCTAAGCCGAAGGTGACATTTGAACGACATTTGTTGGTTACCTTTAAAGTAGATTTGCGGATATAAACAATGTTTTCATTCAACAAGGTCACCCATCTAGCCAGCTAATCGATATTATTTTTTGTGGGATTATCTTAAATCTCGGGTTTACAGAAATAAACTCGGAATAATCCTGTACCTTAAACGAAGCATTCAGGCCATCATTAAAATATACTAGGCGATATGGGTGAAGGAGTAATCGAAAAATGGGTCTACAGAATGTTGACCAAGCCGATTTTTGTACAATATTATTTTCGAAACATGCTATTATTGCCACTATTTGTTCTTCAAGAACAAAAATTACCGGATTATCACTTATAGTTACCCTTGTGCTTGATTTTAAATTTCTGACACTTTTATTGAAAACTTTAAATTTCAATATGGATGAGGAATCTATTGACATCTAAATACATTAAACGGATGTATTATACAGCTTTTAAGCTATCTCACATTTTTAAAACATATTTTTACCCTCCTTGTTCAAAAGGCAAATTTATCAGACCTAAATTAATTAGGGCCGCTATCACGCCTTATTTAGGGCATCGCAAAATCGAAAATTAATTTCGCGCTATTTTTAAGAAATTAATTTGTTGAAGCCGAGAGATTCAATCACCCTTCAAATTGGCTTTGTTTCGTTTTCTTCTTGGTAAAGAAGGGACAAGGTTGCCAAAATAGCTTGTTTGCGGTTTGCAAAATAAATTATGCGTTTGAGAAAGAAGAAAATGAGTATCAATTGAGATTTCTAGAAATAAATTTGAAATTAATTAATTTCTTATAGAATTTATTTATTAACTTTATCAGAATTTTTAAGGTGAGTTATTTGATATATAACTTATGCGAGTATTATAGAATTGCAAGAATGGAAGGTTACATGGAGCCATGCGCGATGACATGAAAACCAATCTATCAACTAGAAAATAGGTTCCTAAAGATGACTTTACTGCCTCCCAGTAGGCACTGGAGCCTTCCATGGAGGCGGTAGCTCTTTCAGGGACAAATGGTGGGTGTTAAGACAGATAAGGGGGGGAGGTTTGTTGGCGCCTGTTTTGTTCCGCGGCAAGGAATAAATAAATGAATGAATAATGAATAAATGATTTATGAATAAATATTTTATCTAGCTATCAAAAATTTTATCTTATTGTTATCGTATAAGCAAGTATACGTATACGTATATCTGCAAATAGCAGATATTGTATTTCAAAATGTCTGAATCTAAGAAGAAATGCTGGTAGTACATTATTGAATATTTAAAATATTTAAGCACTTTCCTACGAACCCCGCTACAGGACCATTTCAATAAAATGCATTCTTATAAAAAGAACAAAGATTTATCCTATTTTTAAGGGCTGGAAAAGAAATATTTAAAACAGTCAACTATATCAAACCTTTTTATGTCGTCTTCTAAACAAGAAGACGATTGACTAGGAGCTATAATTCATTGTTAATCGAAAAATCGGGAAAACCACACACAATTGGAGAGGAATTAATCTTGCCGGCATTTAAAGAGGTAATAAAAACTTTCTTCATCATAAGACACCGTCAGATATCATTACGAAAATTCCTCTGATTAATAATTCAGTGCAAAGAACAGATGAAATGGCTAAAGACGTCGAAATATCATTATGATACTTAAAGATTTACAAATTTTCCATTCAACTCGATGAATCAAAATAAACTCTACCAAATAACGAAGCACTACTCTTACCATACATTTGATTCATAAAAGAAGAAAAAATGTATCAAGTTATTATTTGCTACAAATTTGGAAACCGATACAATGCGAGAATCGATATTTAATATCATAAATTTAGCTTTTTCAAGAGAAATAAATTCCTATTCGTAATATCTTGTCAGCTGCTACTGATGCTGCTCCAGCGCCTTTAATACAAGCAGTATCAAATGTATTTGCTGTACATTGTGGTATTCATCATCAGCATTTGCTTGTAAAAAAGCTGAATGAACGTCTGCATACACCGTTCCATTACATTATTAGAGCAGCCAGTAAGATTAGAAGCAATTCATTGAACGACAGATTATTTGGCCAACCTCGTAGTGAAAATGATGAAAATTACAATCGCTTTCTGCACACAGAAGTTTGTTGTATCTCAAAAAATCCATTTGACTCGCTACCGGATTTTATGGAAAACAGAGATGAAAAACTGCGTGAGAACCTGATTATATCTAAAAATAACAAAATACTTAATGAAATCAAGTTACAATTGCTGCATGATGAGTTGAATTTAATTAAAACAAAAAACGTCATAGCTGCTTTTGTGGAAAAGCTTCTTCTATTTAAACGAAATCTAGGTAGAGGTGAATACAGTTACTTTCCCACATTATATGCAGTCTCTGCAAAACAGAAATATTTACTTACTTACTGCCAACACTTGGATGTTATTTATGCTGATTCCAAGCTAATTTAAAGCGATCTTGGAGCGAATTATCTTAGAGCGATTCCAAGAAAATTTAAATATGAATGTAACGAGTTGAGTTTTAGACCCTTTTGCAAATGCAGATATAGCAGAATCATCAAATTTAGAAGAGGAACTCGTAGAACCCACAACTAACGAAGAATTAAAAGTAAAATTCAGAAATGGATACCAAGAGTTCTGATTTTTAAAACCAGTACCAGCTCTCTACCCTGGATTGTGAGCAAGAGTACAAAAAGTTTTAATTGCATTTCCTTTATCGTATTTGGCTGAGCGTGGATTCAGTCCAGTAGCTAATTTACGTATAAGAAGCGGAACAGACTGCACATAACTGAGCGTGGCGATTTGTGACTGATTTTGGAACTGACGAAATTGGAACCCGATATTAACAAATTGTTAAAACTCCACCAACTTTAACCATCTGTATTTTTTTTATTTTCTTTTTGATTTTGTGTTTATTTTTAAATTTTCCATAACTTTTCCTGTAGACGGAACCGTTTCGATTTCTTTAATGCGTTTTCACCCACTGAACTGTTACTTCATCTCTGGCATATAATAGCAAACCATTATTTATCTGCTGTTATTAAATTCCGATGAAAGCATCGAGCAGAAAACTTTTTCATAAACAAAACATCATGTAAAATATAGTAAACACAGTCTCTTGATATGTTTATACTATCAACAGGGTCGTGCGTCGTGTCGTTTATACTATCAACAGTCTTCAGTCGGTGATCATTTAAAAGACATTGTGGATTTTTGTGATGATTTTGTTGGTCGTTGTGAATTGTCAGTATCACGAATGCTCACTACCTTCAATAAATATACGACCACGTTAAAATCTAGAAGCTCATTTTTTACCGTCGAATGCTAATTCTTTAAAGTGGAAGCATTCTTTAAAGTAGAATTGTGTGACAAGACTTGTCACACATCATGCCAGACAATCGATTTATTGCAAGAAAAGTCCTCTGAACGCTTCATTTCGTTAAATGGTAATGTGAACTGGCCACCAAAATCATGCGATCTCAAGCCCTTGGATTATTTTATTGCGGGTTATGTTAAATTTCGGGTTTACAGAAATAAACTAAAAGAGAGTAATCGAAAAGTGGGTCTACCGAATGCATTCCACCAGATGAAGCCGAGGGGGGCATTTGAAACACATTAGTTTCGAAACATAATGCCAGTATGTGTCCTTCAAGATAAAATTTAAAAAAATATCGGATGATCACTAATAGTTATCATTGTGCCTCATTTTAAAGTTTTGATAGTCCTAGTAGACAACCTGTTATATTTCTTTTTCAATAACTACCATAGAGAATTTTTTTCTATTAAACGATGTAACATATACAGAGTTAAAATTTTATATTTATGTGGTTAAACATATTTGTTTAATATGAAACAGACTCGTTGCAAAATTTATAACCAATTAAAATTATAACGTTCTATAGCTTTATTTTAAGTTTTATGGACCTTTTACGATCCAGAATAAAAAAGTCATAAATTCAGTTAATATTAATTTTATAAGCTAGCAATTCCAATTGGTAAAAATGGTATATTTTCTCGAAGGACAATCTCTGGTGCTGTTTAGTTTCATATCGATTTTGCTTATCAGTTTAATATCAAGGGAGGTTGACATAAGAAGGACGCAATACGACGAAATTGGGGATGGTGAGTACGTGGGTAATAAATTGGTCTTGCCATTAATATTTTTTGCGTCTTGGGCTATTTATAGGGTGTAATAAATGATATTTTTGATCTATTTTAATATATTTAAGCATCTATATTTATCTTAACATAACATATCATCATGTTTTTGCTGAAAACTTATTTCTATTTAGTATACATGTTTGATACAATTTTTTTTACTGCATTTTATGTTTGCTTGAGTAACTAGCAGGCGCGGAGAGAGCAGATTAGTGCTTAAATTTTATCCATCATTTTTCTAAGTAGTGTTGTTATGAAATATATTTTTCAAAAAGTAAGTTTAAGAAAAAATCCTTGTTCGAAGAACAAAAACATATCGAATCTGGCATGAAGTACCACAAAATATTTAATACTTTTCGAAGGACCTATAAAATGTTGGCTTTTTATTGTACTGTATTAAATTGAAATATGATAAATTTTCTTAACTGATTTCTTTTCGTTCTTTAAGTCTGAATGTCAAATTATGGTTAGTCAAGATGGCGAGCGTCGTGGTTTACTGAAAGGTATCTTAGCGGTACATGAACTATGCCGCTGTCGATTCAACATTTTTCATACCCCTATATCCTTTCGGCCTTGACGGTGGTATATGGTGACTACTGGAATTGCGTGTCGGTCGGTATAACTGGTTGTCGTGTTAGCATATATTCCTTTTAAATTCCTTTCAAATAGAACTACAGTTTTATTTTAAATTAATTTATAAAGGATTTTCATGAAGTAAAAGTTGAAACCGTGAATAACACAGGTCGACATGATTTTTGTAACATTGGTGAGAATGATCTTTCTGCGTTTCATTTAGGTAATTATTAAACACCTGTTGTCTATTTTTGTTATCAATAGATCACTAAAACACTTTCACGTACATTTAATAGGTTTAATAAAGGATAAATACTACAAAATGGGTTCTCAAATATATATAAAAGATGTTAATTGGGCTCTCGAATTCTCACGGGTGGACACAGGGCTCTGTAGCTTCACTGATCGGCTTTTAACTCTTTCTCTGCACTGCTTCGATGGTGGTCTTCGACTCTAATCTCTGGTGGTCTTCGACTTTCTACTCTTGCCCTATGGATACTTCCTCGGTATGTTGACGACTTTTTCGTATCGTTTCCATTTCCTCAACTTACCTATACTAAAATTTAAGAATAGAAATAAAGATTATTTACAACACTCCTTTTCACAGAAATGGCCTAGCACGTTCCATTTTCAAGTATCTGCTTCTTCTTTATATTAAGGGGTCGTTGAAATTATTTGTACCTGACTTTGAACTGGACAATACCGTAGAGGGGGCATTTTTACAGTATTCTACGATAGTAGGACAGTAGGATAAGAAAAGAACATTACAATGAGAAAAATTGGCCTCATAGAAGTGCTTTTGAACCTGGTACTTCAAACATAAAATATGCACCCCTTGTTAACCCAAAAAAAGGTGCTTCTTCGCCCTCTCCATATTAAGCTTGGACTAATGAAAAACTTTGTCAAAGCCATGGACAAAGAAGGTAATGGTTTCGAGTACCTAAAAGAAATATTTCCTCAATTAAGTGATGCAAAACTAAAAGGTGCATATTTATTGCACTTCAAAATAGGAAGCTTCTAGGTGATTTCCGTTTTCAAGAAAAATTTAATGAAAAGGAATTGACAGCTTGGAAGTGTTTTGTAAATGTAGAGACATGATTTCTGGGCAACAAGATGAAAACTATAAAAACCTCATAGCTGAACTCTTGAAAGCGTATGAAATATTAGGGTGTCACATGTCCTTAAAAATGCATTTTTACACTACCATTTGTACTTTATCCGGAAAATTTGGGTGTCATAAGCGACGAATAAGGAGAAAGGTTTCACCGGCACATCAAGACGATGGAAGCAAGATACCAGGAAACTGGAACTCATTAATGTTGGGCGACTACTGCTGGTTTTTAAGAAAAGATGATGCTACAGAACACTAGAGGAAAAAGTGAAAGTTTTTGTCGTTTTATGACATCTCATGTAATAAATTTTTTATTCACATCGTCCCTTGCAGGAATACCTTTTTATATATTACCTTAAAATAAAGCGAATGAAAGGAATCTAATAACAGGTCAACAAATTTAAACTTTCTTGAGGTAACATTGATGAAAACAGGTTTATATGAAGTATTTTGTAGTCCTAAATCTGAAAATGATAAGCTATTTATTGCAACACGTATAGTTTTTTTTACAAGGGGTCGCTGGTGGGGGAAAAAAGGAGGCGACGTATTTTTACAATCTAATATTTATTTAATATAAACATGTAAAACGTGTTAAATATATGCAAAGACATTTCTGCGAATTATGTGAATAAAAAATAGATTACATGAGATGTCATAGAGCGACAAAAACTTTAACTTTTTCCTCTTGTGTTCTGTAGCATCATATCTTTTTAAAAACCAGAAGCAATTGCAACATAGATAGATTCCAGCATCCCTGGTATCTTGCTTCCATGGTTCTGATGTCTGCATCTGTGCATCTGTCTGCATGTTGTACTGCCCCAAATTTTCCGTCAAAAAATCCAAAAGGGAGTGTAAAAATGCATTTTGAAGGACATGCGACACCCTCTCCTTTTCAGAAATCCTTTCACTACACTTATGCAACACTTTCAAACCGCCGATTTCTTTTCATTTAATTTTTCTTGAAAACGGAAATCGCCTAGAAGCTTCTTTATTTAATGTCCAATAAATATGCCTTCTCTTAGTTTTGTATCATTTAAAGTAGCAAGCACTTACATGGTCAATAGATTTTCTCCACACCGTAGGAACAACAAACGGCATAGAATTTTTCTTGCGATGCATTTACATGAAAACTCACACATCAAACATGAGGACTCAACTTTTATTTTGATTTCCAATATGGCACTTAAAATACAAAAGAGAGGCTTTTGTACTTCCTCGGATATACATCTAGCTTGTGACTTTAACATAAATCGTCGGCATATATAACAAAATGTATCCGCTGAATTTTTGCAAAATCGACGACTTGAACTTGCCATTTTATATAAAATCGGCTTAAATATCTGACTGTACTGTAAACGAGACAGAAACAAAGTAAACAATAGAGAATAATAAAAGCGCTCTTAAAGGTTTGTAGAGTACTGTGGAAATACCCCCTTTACAGTCTTGTGGTAATTCCTATTGCCCAGTCCAAAGTCACGTACAAATAATATCAATGATCCCATGATATAAAGGAGTAGCAGGTTTTGATAATGGGACGTGCTATATATATATATATATATATATATATATATATATATATATATATATATATATATATATATATATATATATATATATATATATATACAGTATATATGTGGAAAAGTATATATGGATTTGAACCCTAAACTGTAAGTCGGCACGCCATAAAAACTTTAAATTGATGCCTCGGACACATTTGTGGTGGCGCCACCGCTTGACACATTTCCCATCGTCCCTTGCAGGATCAGAATACCTTCTTTTATATTATCTTACTTTATGTTATACAGACCCTTCATTTAATCCTGAAACCCACGTGACCTATAATTGTGGACAACCAACACGGCAAGTTGGTAAGTTGGTAATGATTAAGACGAAATTATTAATTTCTTATACTACGACATACGTTTATTGTTTTTTTTAGTTTTTTAAATCATCTTTTTCTTTCAATTATTTACACAGTTTAGAACTAATAACGAAAATAAACGTAACATTTGACCAGTCCATGTCGTAGAAGGAAAAAAAAAGAAGAAAAGCCCATTTCGCAAATTTTTTTATGGAAAATATTGTTGATGAAATGCAAATAATGAAAAGTGTTTCTTTTAAATAATGAAATCTGTTTGTTGCTCAGGAAGCATAGAAACTAATCTTAAAGAAGAAAACCAATAAATTAAAAACACAATCTTGACTTTACTACCTTTAAATAATTGAACATAAAAAAATTAAAGTTCCTAAGTTTAAATAAATCACTAGCCACGTGGGTTATAGAGCTAAATGAAGGTAGTAGAAAAATTAAAGTACCCGAAATGTTAAAGTAATAGAATTGTAAACAAAACTCAAAATGCAACTGGAATAGTTTTAGTCAAGAATACTACATTATCGTAGTTTATAAGCCCGATAAACAAATATTTTTGGTATGGTTTTTTTCCGCGCATCGTTTAAATTTTAATGAACCATTCATTTTATGGTTCAATATATTATTTCATAGTTTTTGAACTGTGCTTTAGTTTTACTTACTAAATATTTGCTGTAAACTAATTATTCATTTATGTTTTTATCAAGTTTTTGTGTTTTAAGGTCATTTTTAGAAGCAACAGTATAAAGGAACGTGACACTAGTGAGAACATTTTTTAACGAGGGATGTGAAGGAACAATCCCAATTTCGATTCTGGAACATTGTCGAAGTCAATGGTGCCGATTTCAAAACCAGTGATTACACTATGATGATGTAGAGGAACGTGTTGCCAAACAAGATCGTTTCTTTAGTAAGACGTTGATGTTTGGCAATGTCAGTTTGAGCTGGTTCGTTTTGATTTGCTCGTTTACTAGTTTGGAAGTCATCGAAGTGGACTTCTATTATGTGCAACTCGATCGTTTTTCTATAGCAGGATAACGCGAAACAGCATATTTTTTGATAAACAAGTAAAAAGCTATACATGCTTAACACAACTCAAGTTACTATAATAAGTTCTGAAATTTTCAAATTTTAAGACATTGTTTTAAGTCTTCAAAACGACTCTGCTCGTCTGATTTGAGAGGAGGAAGGTGTCGTATCAATCAGCACCGCTTAGCTCTACTTCAAAAGAGAAGGGATTAAAAGAGCAAGATAGGGGAGATTAGGCATGCACGGTCTATCGATGCCGATTTATTGATTAATCTATTGATTTTCGATTCATTAAACGGATTGTTACCTGGCAGGAAAAACAGGCGTATTCCAACAATCATAATGACGTAAAGCAGTGGGTTATGTCCGGGCAGACAGATTTTTCGGTACCTAGGCGAGAAAAATTTGACTGTATGTTTGGTGGAATTTTGAAGGGATTTTTGACAGGCATTTTAGAAATGTTGTAAAAATATCAAAGTTTATCGTTGAATTAAATATATATATATATATATATATATATATATATATATATATATATATATATATATATATAAGTCAATATATCTTAGATATTTAATTAAATTATATATTTTATAAGCTGCCAGCAATAATAAAAGCATTTTCGTTGCGCCTTTTCCTTTTTCTTTTTAAATTCGTAAAAAAATTAATGACTTTACAGAACAGCTACGACCGATATCGTCCTCGCCTCCAGTTATCGCATAAATCTGCAGCGGATCTCGTGTCTCAAATACTTTAAATTATGCATCAATTATCCATTATCAGTTCGGACAGTATTCTCCTTGTCTCCATTCCGAATAGGAGAATGTTCACGACCGTCTGCCAGCGTCCTAGGAAATATTAGCCCATTTCCGATCTAACAATACAATTGTGCAACGGCTGTTAGTTACAAATCAACGCTGGTGAATTTCTCGTTTGTGTATTCCAATTATCCGGTATTCAATTTCTTAGAACTTAACTCATTGGTAAAATATTATCTAGCACTAATAATTCTATCATTATCATAGATGTACTAATGACAATTTTACCCTTTTTACAAAAAAACACAACAAAACCATAATATTTTTTTTTTGTAAAATACGTTTTTTTAATAAAATATTTTAGTCAAAATTTTGGTATTTTTGAATCAAAATAAAGGTAAATAGATTATTTTGCATTACGTTGTGTTAAATGATTGAATTTGGCGACTGGTGAATCTTCAGTTCAATGGTAATTTTTTTGATGTGAATGATTATGCTCATGAATGTGTCTTGTTTATTACAAAACGTATTAACAATTACAAAAGGGAAACTGTTAAAAAAACAGTTTTATTAAAATATCTGGAATTATCTGTCTTAAGGATAAAAGTCAGATACTTTTCCGATAGATGGTGGTGCGACTATAAAGATGATTACATTTCTGAAAAGTAGTTTTGCTTTCTAGTAGAGCTTCGTGATTTTTAAGTGGATATGGCAGTTAGTTAGGTTTTGACAGTTCTCGAAAGTAGATAAATTAAATATTTTGTAATAATGGGACAAAGCGAATTTTATACGTTAAACAAACAATCAGGCAAACTCGGTCGTAAAAACTGGTCAAAGTCCAGTAAAACTTGATAAAAAGACGCCCTTATTTGGTGAAGAAGAAAGTGCTGACTCAATACGACAATGCACCTACCCATTCGTCCACCGTTGCAAAATAGGGTGTATAAATCCTATTTTGCAGACTTAGCCCCCTCCAACGTCTTTCTCTTTCCAAATATGAAAAAGTAGTTGATTGGAAAGGAAAGTATTTGTTTGTTTAATCAACATATGAAATTCACTTTGTCCCATTGTTACAAAATTTTGAGCTTATCTACTTTCGACGACTGTCAAAACCTAACTAACTGCCATATCCGATTGAAAATCACGAAGTTCTACCAGAAAGGAAACTACTTTTCAGAAATGTAATCATCTTTGCAGTCGTACCGCCATCTATCGGAAAACTATCTGACTTCTCACTCCATCCTTATGACAGATAATTCCAGATAATTTAATAAAACTGTTTTACTAACAACAGTTTCCCTATTGTAATTGTTAATACGTTTTGTAATTGTAAATGTATTAGTTTAACAATAAACAAGACACATTCATGATGATAATCATTCACATTAAAAAAATTACCATTGAACTGAAAATTCACCAGTCACCAAATTCGACCATTGAACACAACGTAACGCAAAATAGTCTATTTATCAATATTTTGATTCGAAAATACTAATATTTTGACTGAAATATTTAAAAAAAAACGTATTTTACAAAAAAATATATTATGGCTTTGTTGTGTCTTTTTGGTAAAAAGGATAAAATTGTTATTAGTATATCTATAATAATGGAAGTATTATTTGTGCTAGATATTTTATTAAGGATTTAAGTAATAAGAAATGGAATACCAGATAATTGGAATACACAATCAAGAAATTCACCAGCGTTGATCAACTGTCGAAATTGGACAGATCGCCGATAACAGCGTGGCGCAGAGGAAACGTATGTTTTTCACCTAAGCATAACATTGTTTATTTTTAAGATATTTTTTAATTACATTTTTTTTAATTACAGCTAAATTGAATCATAAATAAGTCATAATTAAGTTACTTTTAAATTAATGATGGGGAATAATGCCAGTCAAATATTGCTCTTCTTATTATGACCGCAGTCATACATACATGCAATCTCTCTTGAAAGTTGTCCATCACTCTCAAAATCATTTCTTCTAGTATTCTTGCGATTTATTGACGAATAGTAAATTGACTGAAATTTCACGTTGCATAGTTCATGACAACGTTTAAACGGATCACCGTTTGAAATCATCGAACATGAATCGAAAAACATGTGTTTCTTCTGCACCAGCCCGTACGTTGAAAAATAAATCGATTTTCAATCAAAAAAACAATAGTTCACTTAAAAATTATTTAAAGTTTTTACTCAATCTTCGTAAAACTTACGACATATATTTCTTGAAAGTCCGTTCTTGAAAGAACTCTCAAAATAAACATAAAAAAAAGGTTTGTATACTAGGATGTTTACTGGGTGTAATATAAGATCAGTTCCTTTAAATTGTGAGAGCTTTTCTTCCGTTTGTTTGACAGTATATCATTTGGCGTTATTCCTGTCCAGAGTTTGTGGCCATATTTTTATTGTGTTTATCAATTTGACCAGTATAGTGCCTATGACCTGCTCAATTGGTACCATTCACATTGATTATATTGTAAAATTTCAGCATTTGAATTTTGATCTCACATGCTGATTATTGGCGATCGTATTCAAACTTTTATTTATTGTAGCCTAAAAGTGACTTGGTATATAGTATTCTTATCCAAAAATAAATCAACTACAATAAATCTAAACTCGACGAGATTGATTATTAAACACCAAGTCACTTTTTTAATCGTTCGTCGAGAAAATTGAAAAAGTGATTTGGTGTTTATTGGTGAATCTCTTCAAGTTTAGTGTATCACACCGAAGGTTCCAATAGAAGAATTGACAATAAATCTAATAAATAAAATATAAGCACATCGCCCTGTTGTGATACCTGGAAAGTAACCACATGATAAAGAAGATTTAGGTTAGGTAAATCCTATAGTTAGTTAGGAATATCCTAAATATTATATTGAAAAAATCTAATAAAATATGAAATATGGTATAATTCAATTAATTTTGTTGCGAATTAATAGTTGCGAACATTTCATTTTCAATTTATTCTCATATATACGTGACTAATTCTTAAATTTATTTTTAGAAAATATAAGTGAAGAAATGGGATGTAAAGAAAATTCAATATTTTATAGTAAGTAAATAAATATGATGTATTAGGTCGACTCATAAATAACTTTCAATGCAGCTAGGTGGAATCTATTGTTCGTATCTACAGAGTATGAGTCATCGGGTCAAACGAGTTTTTGCTTTCGATAAATAGATAATGGTTCAGTTAGTTTTGGGCCAACTGTTTTTTTTTTGTGGTGCACGTTACATTAAACTGTTGTTCCTAACCCTTAAAATGGAGAGTGAAAATGTGCATATTCGTCACATGATGTTTTGGAAATTTAAACAAGGCAATAATGCGAAGGCAACAGATGAAAAAATATGCAGTATATACGGTGAAGAACTAGTAACCGATTGAGTTAGAAATTGGTTTGCTAATTGCTAAACGAGGGCGGGACGTCCTTCCCACCTTGACCACAACCTTTTAAAGCTAATATTGGGGCAAAATCTACGTCAGTCAAGAAGAGATAAATACATGACAATCAACTGTTTGTCGCCACCTGGAGACATTAGGGAAAGTCAGTAAGTTAGTAATATGGGTACTTCACAATTTCAGTGAACGGAATAAAGCAGATCGCATGTCAATTGCCTCAAGTTTGCTCTCACGGGTAAAAATCAAGCTTTTTTAGACATGATTATAACAAGTGATGAAAAATGGGTTACCTATAATAATATCGCCCGCACAAGACAGTGGCTTAATAACGATAAACCCCCCTACCAAATCCGAAAGTAAACATCCATGGAAAAAGGATTTTATTGTGTGTATGATGGGATTGCCGAAGTATGATTCATCACGAGTTGTTGAAGTCAAATTTAACGATTACTGCGGATACATACGTTCAACAGCTGCAAAGAGTGAAAGAGAAACTTCATGAAAAGCGTTCTGCACTTGTCAATCGCAAAAACCTCATTCTTTTACATGACAATGGGCGACCACAAATAGCAAGGGTAACTAAAGAAAAAATTTTGAGCTGGGATGGTCTGTTTTACCACACCTACCTTACTCTCCGTACCTTACCCCGACAGACTACCACCTTTTCTGTTTCTTATAAAACTTTTTGAATGGAAAAGCCTTCAATTCTGAAGAGCAAGTCAGTCAGGTTGTCGAAAATCCAAATCAACCACATTTTACAAGGAAGGAATTGATAAGCTGCCAGGAAGAGGGGAGAAGGTCATTCCTAAAAATAGTGGTGAATATATAATAAACTAATATAATTTTGTTATTTAGTGAAAGTAAAATAAATGTCTGATAAAAAAACGGAAGTTATTTATGACTCGACCTAGTATTTCAACTAGGAGTTTTTTTATGAAATTTTGAGATAAATAAAATGTAGTTTAACTTTTTATATTTAATTCGAAAGCCGATTAGTTACTATTTGTGTTTCATATAAGTCAAATATCTGCCTCTTGCTTCTGTACAAATAATGATCTACATTACCATACATCTTTAAGGTGTATCATTTCATATTACTATATATGTTAATATATATGAATCATCTGTAAATACTGCATCTTTACAAATGATTACAAAGTGTTCAATGGTACCAAACTACAATATCTTTGTGGAAAATCTTTTTCATTATTTAAGGAAAAAACTTGTTCAAGAGATTTGGTATCTTAGAAATTAGTTGTTTTAGTAAAGGGTGATTTTTTTAGTGTGTCCGAACATTCGATAGGGGTCATTGCCAAACTATGAGTTTGCGCGCCAGTCTGTAAACCTATGTCTCAATAGTCTGACAAATCATCATGGAACGTTTAACATCAGAGCAACGCTTGCAAATAGTCGAAATTTATTATATCTATAAGTACGCCAAACTTATAGAGCACTTTGTGATGTATTCGCCGATTTATCGACAAATTCCGAATGCATTTCACTTTGCCCGACATTAAAACAAAAAAAAGGTAGGCAGTCATGGGAACTGCCGACAGTGAAAACGAAGTGAAAACTTGAAACTTTGGAATAACTGTTTTTTTAAATAATTTTTAAATGAATTGTGGTATGGATAATTGAAATTTCATGATATAATTAAATTCCAATACCAATATTGGAAATATTTGAAAATAAATGTTTTGTTTTGTTATTTGTTTTGTTATTCATTTTTCTACATAAAAATATTAGCATATTAAGTACTCACTCTTGTACTGCACAATGATTCTACAATTAAACAATTAAAATAATGATTATCTAAAACGCAAGTTAAACAATGCATAGTATACACAAATTAAACTTTTCATGTGGTCAATTTAACACTTCTACTACAGCATGTCAGTAACGCGAACTCACAAGATTTTACCCATCCAAAAAGGGTCCAACACGCACATATTACAGTCGAGTATATACAATGTAGTAGTGTATATATGCGTATACATGTACACAGGCCGCTGCGCCTTGCTAGTCTGGCGCAACAAGTTACTAGCACGTCGGTGACGCGAAACCATAAGTTTTGCCCCTACCAAAAATCGCTCAACGCGGCTAAAGAAGTTTTCACATTAAAAACCAGACAAAAACTTGTGCGTTCCGAAGAAAATATCGCCCCTGTTGCTGGCAGTGTTGATGAAGATCCAAATTTTTCAATTCGTCGTCGTTCGTAGGAAGCTAGGCTTTGTTATTCGATTATGTGAAACTGATAATTTTGAATTTGGATGGTATTGATCTGAAGGAAATGTGGTTCCAACAGGACAGCTTCACATGTCATATAGTCATCGCAACAATCGATTTGTCAAGGGAACAATTAGGGGAGAAAATTATTTCGAAGAACGGGCCTGTTTATTGGCACCAAGGTCATGTGATTTAACGCCTTTAGGCTATTTTCTTTGGGGTTACGTTAAATTTTTAGCCTATGCCGATAAACCAGCAATTATTGACGCCTTGGAAGCCAACATGACTCTGACAATTGCGGATATATGATTTCAATTGCTTGAAAAAGTGGTCGGACATTACATTGACAGAATGGGTTTGGTCCGAAGAATCCGCGGCGGACATTTGTCTGAAATTGTTTTCAACCATTAATGCTATTGAATGTTTGTTTGCATCTAATTAGGTTGTTGTTTTATTCGAATTTAAAGCTCAGGTGCACTAAAAAAATCACCCTATACTACGGAGTGATGTAGCCCCATTATCTCAAAATCCCAAATCGTTCAGGTGGATTTCACAGTACGTTGGCTATCTTATTTTCGAAAAAGTATGGAATGATAACTCCTCTGGACCCTAAAATATTTTTATAAAAATTTTTTTGCTTACGTATTGGTGTAAATAAAAATATTTGTGACCGCTAACGAGAATTTCGTTTTGAAAATCTAGTCGGTTTGAAAAAAAAATGTTTAATGATTGTAGAATCGCATTAGGCGCATTAACAACTAAGGCTATTTAGCGACATACAGCTCAACCTGGGTTCCGACTCATGGTCATCAGCTCTTGATAACCCCAGTCAACACTCCTTTCAGGCTACCAATCCTTGGTTTTCCACAGTCTACCGAGAAGCCTATCCACTGGCGAGTGATCAACGTAGAATACCTCTAAGAAATCATCCGGTCTTAACCAGCCCTGAACTGGCGTGACTAAGGAGAAATTCCTAGTTGGATTTTACACTCTTGCCTGTTGAAATACAGTACGCAAGTCTGGTCTCTCCTCGTATTGTCACTCATCCAAATACTATTAGCAACAAGTGACGCTGCACTTCGACCTACGAGTAGTCGGTTTTACTTCAATCTGTTTGACATAATTGCGATTTCGACGATGAAGATCGACGATCAGATTTTGAATCATCAAGACAAAAAATGGCCTGTTATAATAATTATCACATCGAATATGTCTAGTATCTTTTTGTTTTACTTAATTTATTATTTTTTAATTAACAATTATTTACAGATTCTATACGAAAGTCATTGAAATATGCTTGTTATGTAAAATATGCTTATGAAGAGAACTTCGAGTGTTCAATGCAATGTTTGCAATATTTATACCAATGTGGATAACGAGACAATTATAACTCAATTGAATAAAAGATGATTATAAGTGTAAGAATTAAAATCAATTCTTGTAGCATAGTATTGACAGTTTAGTTTAAAATTGTGAAATAATTTTATTTCATTGCTAATTTTAATTTACTTGTGTAAGAAAATATATTATTAATATAGTAATTAAAATATTGATTACATTAAATCAAGATAAATTCAAACAAATATCTCTAATTATTGTAATAATAACAGTAGTAATAAAGACAGTATTGTTCTTTTGGAGTGATTCTTCATTATCAGATATTTATTATTTATTGAATATTGACGCCAATTAAAGAGATAGTTCATAATTAATTCGAGAAACATGCGATTTTTCTTTAAATGAACAGCCTGATTGGCATGTGAAAATTAAAAATGAATAATACGAGGGTTGTTATTTATGCAACCGGAATAATAAACAAAAACAAATATTTATCATTGAAAATGGTTTTATTGTTTTCCAAAATATTCTCCGTGATGATCGATATACTTTTGTATACGTTTGAACCAATTTTCATAGCACTTTTTCCATTCCCATTGAGGTATCCTCAAAACATGCATTTTGCATTGAAGCAACCGCTTTTTCTGGCGTTGACAATCGTTGACCATGTAGTTTATTCTTCATGGACGGGAACAAAAAGAAATCGTTGAGTGCCAAATCAGGACTGTATGGCGGATGACCCATCAAATCGATGTTTTGACCGATCAAATATTGAGTTGTTCACATAAACAGCACATAAACAAATGTTTATGTACCATTCAGAATTGACCGTTCTACGATTTTCTAGTGCCACTGTAGCCACGTGTCCATTCTTTTTGCGTGAACAACTATTGTTGGGTTTGGCTCATTTTGAAAGACCCATGCAGTGGACTGCTGTTTACTGTGGAATCCAACGCGTACAATTTTTTTTCACGGCTAAACATTCATATAAAATCTTGTGTATGCTTATCATACTAATGCCCAGGAATGCCTCAATTTTACGGCACGTCACATGACGATCTTGCTTTATTAGTTCGCACACAGTATCGATGTTTTCTGATACAACAACCGATTTTGGACGATCTTCTTTAAATTCGTCCGTGAGCGAACAACGGCTACGATTGAATTCACTAAACCAGTGATATACAGTTGTTTTAGATGGCGCTTCATCGCCAAAAGTTAAAGTGAGTTGATCGATGCACTGTTGTTGAGATAATCCACGTCGAAGTTGTAGTAAATCATCGCACGAACATTCTCACGAGTTACTTTCTAAACAACATAAATAGTGCCCGAATGACAAAACGTTCTGATTACGTATACAGTCAACAATGTCAAACTTTACGATGTATATTGTCAGATGGCGCCTACCAACACCATTGTTGCCAATTCCGGATACATAAATAGCTACCATCTATTCTAATATCTATCATTCTATCACAGAACTCTTTTGTTACGTGACTTGAAGGTTTTGTACTAGTAGATAATTCAGAGATTTAAAATGCGCTGCACGCTATTTGACGCACGCTATACATTGTTTAATTAGCCTTTAAATGTTTTTCTACTTTGTCTTCTTCTTTTTATTCTTTAAGGAGACTTAGTGGTCTGTTCAATCTTTCGAAGCGTGTTCAATCTTGATATCTTTCCTGAATTGTAGCTATTTTTCTATCTCTTATGTGGTCTCTTCCCCGTTCTGCGTTCCGGTGGTTTTCCGTCTTTAGCGATGTGAACCAATTTGTGCTGATCCATCTTCTCCATGTGGTCTCACCAATATCTCCGTCTCTTTCTATCCCATCTCACTATATCCTCTACTCTGCATGGTGCTCTTATATCGCTGTTTCTCACTCTATCCGAAAGCGGTTTCTCCGCTATTGCTCTTAGAGTTTTTGCCTCTGCTGTTTGTAGAATGCTGTTTGTTTTATTTTACTTTCAATGCGCGTATGACTATTTCTCAAGATAACATGGTGCTTCATCGCCAAAAGCCAAAGTGAGTTGATCGACGCACTGTTGTTGAGATAATCTACGTGGAAAGTCGTAGTAAATCGTCGTAGAAGTCGTAAAAAAAAATTGCCGAGGCTTTGTTGATTTGTACTTTTACATCGTTTATTTGGTCATTGCTACTTGATGTATCAGTTTCTAAGTAACGAAAACATTATTTGTTCAGTAGGTTTGTCATCTATTGCCAGTTTGCATCTTATCGGCTCCTTGGAAAAGGTCACACATTTTGTTTTGTCGATGGGAATTTTTTGTTATATTTTTTACTAGTTTGATGGAATCTGCAGCTGCCTTTGTAAATCGTTCTCTATTTCTGCTAAAATCACCGCATCGTTTGCGTAACATCTCATGCTTATTGGTTCCTCATTCAGTCTGTACCCCTTATTCATTGTTGACACTTCCTGTATGATTTCGTCCATTATAAGGTTGAAGAGAAATATACTGAGGGTATCGCCCTGCCTTATAGTTTTAGTGTTGATATATTTTTTGTTGTTTGATGTTGAACTTTTTTTCTAGTTGAGTTCCCAGTGTTCAATTTATTAATCATGTTTATGATTGATGGTGCGATTTTTTTTTAGAATAATAATTATGTCATGTAGCTGGATTTTATTAAAAACCTTTGTTAGATCTGTAAAACATATATATGGACAAGGTAAGTAAATTCTATAACCTTTTCTTTTATTTGTCTTATTATAAATAAAGCGTCACCCGTCGATCTATTTTTCCGGAATCTTTGCTGTTTATCTTTGTTTTCTATAGTCTCTTCGAGTTTGTCTTTGAAATAGTGGTAAGTAATTTCATGGTGGTACAGAGTAAGCTTATTTCTCTGTATGGTAATTCTCGGGATTGGTTTTGTGACCTTTTTATAAATATATATTTTATAATCTTTATTGAAATAATATATTTTTATAAGAAAAAGTTATGGTGATGGCTTCCGTGCTATTGGGTTAGTATGCTGGAGGTCCTAATTATTTTGTTGAACAGTTGTATTAATTTCTTTACCAGCTGTTCGCTACAGTATTTTAAGAGTTCGTTAAAGGTGCTGTCTACTCCTGACGTTTTTCTATTTTTCAGTTTTTTCATCGTTTGTTTCACTTCATCTTCTGTGATTGTAACTCTTTCTGCTACTTCGTAATTTGTTGTCTCGATTTGATTTTTTTCACGCTCGATATTGTCGTAGAGATTTTTAAAATATGTTTCCCACTCGTTCAATGATACTTCCTTAGTTTGGATGAACTCGTTTACATGTTTATTTCTGTTTTGCAGCATTTAGAACTTTAAATTTTGTGTTAATTAATTTTTTTTTAATGTCAATCAAATGTGGGTTTTAACACATTTTCTATAAGCTTTGTCAACATATGTGGAGTTAATGCAGCGATTTCAGTACGGGTGTTGTCTTTGAGCTGTTGTATGGTTTGCGACTTATTAATGTAAACCTTTTCCTTTAATATCCTCATCCCCTTCCCCAAATAATAATATAGCCCCGTAATAGCATTACGATATTCTAATCTCCTATTATAGTTCAACAGGTCTTGAACAATTTGAATCTTATAAGGAAACATGTGCAAGTCCTTTCTCAAAACTCGACGGAAACTGCGAGAAAAATCTTCCAATCGGGCATCACGTCATCGAATCGACGTTTCTGAGGACTTTGCTCAACACTTTGCTCAACATGTGCAATATTTTTAGCTGTTTCTATTGTTCTTGTGCCTCTGAAGCATAGTCTGTCTCTAATTGTTCCAAATTGTTCACATTGTTTGAATAAACGACAAATTATCATGTTATGAGGTGCCGGAATATTAGGATATTTTCGTCTAAATTCACGCTGAGTTGCAATAATGTTTGTTAAAATAAAATAGTTTTTTAAAATGAGAATTACAACAATTTTACCGCATTATAATAAAACTTGCATGTTTGCACCACACAACAACAAAACTCAAACTGCCACAAATATTACGAAAAAAATGTCGCCGAAAGAAAAAAGTAGGGTAATATTTGCCTCACCCTTTAGATTAATCATAGTTTTAAAATGCGGTTTATCCTGTTAAGTATAATACGTTAGGGGATTATAACTATCAGCAAATAAAATTAAGATTTCAGGTATTGGTAATTAAGAACTCAGGTATCTAACTAGCATTATATCTCTTATTCAAAAATGAGATCTAAATTAGTAATAACTACATAAAATCTGCGCTTCATAATACGATATATAATAGAGTGCTATATGCATCATTACTACAAGCATATGCCTAGAACGTAGTATATTCTCAAATTCTAAAGGATATACTTGAATATTCCATATATTTACATATTATAAGAGCCCACTGTATATCCAGGGTCAGTATGTAAGGCAACAAAAAGTTTAATCTACCATCACAATTAAAACCTCTTAATAAAAGGGGTAATATTAAAATTATAACCTAAATAAAATCACAAGAAAAGATATCACACTCATTTGAAACGTATTGAATTCGAGACAGGATATCTTGTTTGTTATTAAATTTGGTCGTTCTTAAAAGTTGTTAAGAATTGTCAGACAAGAGCGTCGTTTGAAAATAAGATTTTTAATATTTTTTTACCCTTACAATTCATGGCATTTAAACTAACGACATTTCAGCTTTTTAATACCTTCAGTAAAATGTGATTTGTTCAACTGCCTAAAACAGGCCTTTTCAGGACTAGTTGTGCGCAAGCGCATCCGCCATGTTAACGAGGCGTTTTGGGCACTTATGGCTGGGTAAAAAGGATCATTATCCTTATTATCAGTGCAAGTAAATGAAAAATTATTTGAGAGTGCTTTATTAGTGCATCCGACAATACACATAATTGTATTCGATTACAACGATGGTTAAAATGTCATGACCGTCCCCAACATGGAAATAAAGCAGAACTTGTTGAAAGGTTAGGATTTAGGATGACAATTATATTCATATTAGTTTTATATTTATTATATTTACAACATTATATTTATTATATTTATAACATTATATCTATATTTTTAACTTATGTTATAACATTACATATACATATACTTATATTTATAACATTACATTTATTTTTATATTAAGTTTGGAGCAAATTTTAATTTTCAGTTCATTTCATGCTTTTATACTCTACATAGGAGCAATTAGCAACAGTTAAAATAATTAACTTGTGCGATGAGTTTGTTTATATTTTTCAGCCAAACAGGTACTTGCTACTTTTACCTACAAAAACATTAATAATTTGAGGTTATAGCATGAGCTAGTAGATTAAAAATTAAATGGATTAAAATTACATGATTTTTTTTTGTCAGGATGTTCTATTGTTAGACCCTTTCTTCTTTCAAATGAAGTGAACAATCAATTGGAATCGACCATCACCTCGTCCACATCTTTTAACTCATAAATCACATTTAGCACACTAATAATGTAATATATCTGCTCCGAAAATGATTTACTATACATAGAGCTGCGACATATCCCATAACAACAACGGTTTTTGCTCCTTTTTTTTTTTGATAACATATATTTTTATTAAAATGCGTGTATTAATATTTTACTTAAGTATATAACAAATAAAACTGTTACATTGATACTGAATTGATAATTAAATATGTTTTTTTTGTTAATTACATTGAAAACATAATGTTTACAGCTGATACACGCATAAAGTGCCAGAAAAACATGGCGGAAGTTGAGGCATTCGCACAAAAAATTTTCAACTATGAAAAGGCCTTATAGGTGGTTGTCTCAGTTCAGCGGTTGATGTCATCATTTGAAGTGAATTTTTGTTTTAGAAGTCTGTAGCGTTTACAAATTATCGGCCGCTACAGGTAAGATTGTTTTGCGCGAGTCTTATTTGAGAGCGCACCGGTATTCTACGGGACGAAGGCCGAGGGGATCGAACATCACATCTCCTCGAGCTGAACAGACATCTTCAGGCCGGACCCTTCCATTAGATAGTGTTTTAGGGCCCAGTCGTTATAAAACCCGGTCATTACAGAATCCGGTCATTTTGGGGCTTACTTATTGCAGAACTCGGTCAAGGTAGCCTCCAGACCTCTTAAGACTTCCGCATTCGGGACACAGAACTGCCCAGTAAACGAATATCTTAGTAACGGTGCAGTCCAGAGGCTGGATAAACAAGCAGCGTTACAAAAAAGATAAGACGAGATTATATATATATTTTTTATTTTATTAATATTTCTATGTATCTTTTACATTATTTGCTTAATAATTTTACTACCACCATGTAATAACATTATACAATTTGAGGTACTTTTTATTTAATTTGACTTTACTTGGTTTAATTTGGTTTAATTTATCTTATTTCATTTATTTGCTTATATTTGATTCAATTTGATTTAGTTTAGTTTAATTGAAGTCTGTTTAGCATAATCTAATTTAAAATTTTTTGTAAATTAGACAAGATCTCATAAATAATAAGATAATCTATTAGGATCAAACCTTCTTGACATGCCTAGCTTAGTAAGGTATTTGTGGACATCACCTCTAGACCCTATTGATTTTTTATTATCACCGTTTAATTTTTATATTTTTGTCTTCTGTGTTGTTCTCCGAGATTGTGCTTGTGTTTATTAAATGTCTAGTACTCTTATTAAGTCTTTTTAACAAAAATAAACCTTTTCCCAGTTTTAGGGTTTATTTTTGATCTTAAGTAATTTTGAAGAACTGGGTAGGGCCCTATTAAGGTGCCTGATCAACCCATCGGTGATCTACGCCCAAATGCCTCCAGCGAACGGCTGCCGTCGCTGTAACAAAAATCTAGATTTTTAAAATAAAATAGAAGAAACACATTTAATAAAATTGGCTGTCCAATTTGGGGTCTAATGTTTGAGTTTTGTATTTTTTTTTATCAAAGAAAAATTATTTCGTTAAATAAAATTGAAGAAAGGAATAATTTCGTTACAAGCCATTTCTTTGGGTTTGGGAAGCGGATGTGATCGCTATGAAAGCACATTGAAAGATCAATGGAGTTTTACAGAAATGACTCAAGATGTGTGCGCATGCACATTATTGATGGTCCTGCTATTTAGCATGTAGGCTATGAGCACCATACAACGATAATCTAAGAAAACCCTGGCCATGACATTTTCTGCAGATGGAACCGATTTCGCTTTCTTTGGCACACTTTCATTTACTCCCATCCACTGTTTAAACTGCTTTTCCTGGACGCGTTATATCGCGAAACAATAGTGTTAACTGGCCGCCAAGATTATGCGATTTCACGCCCTTGGATTATTTTTTGTGGGGTTATATTAAATTAAATCTTTATTATTATTAAAATTGATCTTAAACGAAACATTCAGGTCACCATTTAAAATATGCCACGCGATTTGAAGGTTAGAGTAATCTAAAATTGGGTCTCCAGGATGCATTTCACCAGAGGAACCCGAGGGTGGCATTTGAACGACAATGTTTTCAAAACATAATATCATTAAACTCAAAGAGATTTATCACTAAACACTGAATCACTTTTTTTAAAGTTCTCGACGCACGTTTCGCTAACCATGTTAACATCATCAGGAGATGATTTAATCTCAATTAAAAAAAGTGATTCGGTGTTTAGTGGTAAATATCTTTGAGTTTAGTGTTTCACACCGAAGGTTCCAATAGAAGAATTGATAATGTCATTATTTTGTTTTGAAGAAAAATATTTTAGTTATCATTGTGGTTCCTTTTACAGTTCTGACACTATTATTGGACAACCCTTTATATTTGAAATTATAAAAATAAAGTTAAATTATTCATTATTGACTGACCATTCTGTAATAAATTAACAATTTCTAAAAGCGTACATATCTTTGTAATTTAAGGCCATAAAAATTTCAAGTACGGTATTGTTACTCTAAAATTAATAGCTAAATTGTGTCAATTGTAATATAATCAACGTTGAGCAGAAGAAATTGTTTCCCGTCCATAAAAGCCTCCTACATATTTTATCTCCGAGGGTTCCATTTCGAAGCATTAAACAAAAGTTAACCGTGCCGATCTACACTCTGTTTTCGAGCTCAAAAAAAAAAGAACGAACCCGAAAGAAATCCTGTCGTTATCCGAATTACATTAATAATGCACCGTAATCAAGGCTGGAAAACTCCCTACTAGCGCTCCTGCAAGGGATGCTGAACGGGACGCCTCTGTCGGTCGGTGCAGGAGACAGGGCGGCGCCTGACGCGCGTCTTCTTCGACGCCGACGTCGTTTCACCCTCAAAACGACGCTCGGCACCGATCTCGTCGCACCACGGCCCTTCATTCGCTATCGCGTATCCGATCACGCAACACGCGAATCTGGATCATGTAGTTAGCGGCATATCATGTGAAATATTGTTCAAGTGGTGTGTACCGCCAAATGGTATTTAGATGATGTAGCGAAATTGGAATAGTTGCAACCCCTGGTATAGTTTCTTAAACGATATGTGACAAATTCCGCGATTTAGTGTCGGATAAACGATGGTTTGAAAATTAGATTTGGTGGTTTAGGGTGTTAGATAAATTAGAAATAAACCAAAGGAAAAAAAGACAATCGTAAAAATGGATTCCTCGGAGGGCGCTGCGATAAGGTTCTGGTACAATGTATCCTCGAATGCTTCATCAGACTACGATCAGAGTCTTCCAGTCCATCCGGAGCATTACATGTTGCTCACCGACGATATTGATCAGTATATGAAAAAAATTAATTTGTCGAATGTTTCGGATTTCACGGTTTACGAGCAGCATCCGTGGAATTGTAGTTTTGCTGGTAATAATACGAACTGGTCGTGTTCAACAGGCTTGGCCACAGAAACCTATCATAATTATTGGGCGCTGCTCCTCGTGTTATTTCCGATTCTGACATTGTTCGGAAATGTTCTCGTTATTCTGAGTGTGTACCGTGAACGAACTTTGCAAACTGCGACGAACTATTTCATCGTTAGTCTAGCCTTAGCTGACCTTCTTGTTGCAGTGGTGGTCATGCCGTTTGCTGTTTACGTTTTGGTAAGTTATGTGGCAAGCTTAAGTCAACATTTTTGTATAAATTAGTTTTAAATTAATTACACCATTGCTATGCAGTACAAATCAATACATTGATCAGTATGAAGAAGATCTTAGATGATCTTTGAATTTATAAAATTATACACACAAAAATGATTTAAGAGACAACTATATCAAGATGCTTAAACTATTGTTACCAAAATATTTATAGTAAAATGATTTTTGGGCATTGTTTTTAATATTTACGGAATAATGTAATCATTTGCTGACAAGAAATACCCCTAAAAATAATGGAACGCAAAAAATGCATTTATTTAATTAGAAGTTTGAAAATCATACTGATATTTTTTTGTTTATTTTAGGTATGTACATGGATTTTTGTTTAGGTTTATATTTGTTAATAATAAAGAGAAGCCACTTAGATCATTAAACTCAATTACATGCAGTTGGAATGATGCAAGGTGGCATTAGGCAAAGTGCAGTTGCTGAAGCCCTTAATGTCCACAGAAGTGTAATTAATTGTTTATGACTCTGGTTTCACGTAGTACGAGAGGCATTAATGAGTTCTATAACTAAGTTGCATGCCACACATTAATTAGTAGTTATTAACCAAATCATTAGAAATAGACTCTATCAGGCCAGACTTTATGCTCGATGACCGGTGAGAGTACGTACTTGTTTATCCAGAGGAAATCGCATGTCTAGAGACGATCTGGAAACCCAGTATTCTTGGTAACAGTTTAGGGAGTTCACAGGCAGCATGGTGGGAGTGTAATTGTTAGGAGTGATATCACCATTGATTGAAGAACTGACCTCGTGTACTTGGAATAAAAAATTAAATACAACTATCGCGATATCATTCTTGAGCCTTTTTTGTGATGTGTTTCTTATAACGAGTTGATCCCCACTTTCTACTGATGACTATGTGCGTTCTTATACTGCTAACATGGTACGTGCATATCTCGAAGATCACGATGTTTTGCTATGGCATCTGCAATCACCAGATCTCAACTCTATCGAACATTGGAGACATGTTAGGTAGATGGTTTTTAAGACATAATGTGGTGTTTAATATGCGAGATTAACCTTTTGTGTGCCTTTTAACTGAATGGAAGGAAATAGAGCAGAATGACATTGACAATTTAATATTCTGTATACCTGGAAGATTCAGGATAGCCATAAATAACCGAGGCGGTCGTACCTTATTTTAAAACAATAGCAATTATTAATCTTAAAATTAAATAAAACAAATAAGCAACAATATCAATTTTAAACTTATAATAAAAAAATATGTTTTTTTTATATTTCTTTATCGTTATGGTATTTCTTTTTAGTGCTGCCACAGAAATAAATAAAAATCAATTTACTCCAAAATATTTTGTTAACATTATTTAGAAGATTTTTATATAATTCACCATTAGATTACTTTGATATGTGTATATTTCTTAGTGGATACTTTGGTTTGGTTTATTTTTATTTTTATTTTTATATTTATTTTTATATAGTTTATTTTATTTACAGGATTATTTTTGTACTAAAAATATAGTGACGTGTATTTATTATGATTTGTAAAATGAGATAATTTATATTTAATATAGTCTAATGTTAAATTAATTGATATTACCAATTATATCAGAATGAGTGTGTCATTTGGATAACAATGCTAAAACTAGTACATTCGATTATTCTCCGCAAATTAAATATCTTGTAACTCACCAATAAAATATTGTTTATATTGTAATGCCTATCTTTCAAGAATCGAAATTAAAAGCTTTAATCAAATAGAATATTAGAATTTGCAATCTTTAAAGTTACATTGTTACGATAAATAAAATTTACAAAATCAATAGTTTAGTTATATGAATATTGAAAATAGTTCAATTATTATAATGAACATTAAAACATATTATATATAAATCAATTGTTGATTGAATTATATATATATATATATATATATATATATATATATATATATATATATATATATATATATATATTTTATATACTACCGAATAGTATGAGCAAAAGTTTAGGATTAGAGCGCGAAAGAATTGTACGGTCAAAGAAGGGCAAAGTGGATTCTGGGAAATTGCTGGAGAGCGATTTTGAGATTGCTTTGTCCAACCGCTTTGCTGTGTTATAAGATCCCGAGGAGATGGAAATATCAGTTCAATATGAAGAAATCACCAACAATGTGCTTCAAACGGCTGCTTCAATAGCACCGGAAGAAAAATGTCTCAAACAGATAACAATCTCCAGTGATATCATTGATTTAATGAAGAAACGAGGGGCAATGAGAAATGTAAGTCCTTTTGGTAGGGTCAAGTACGTTGAGCTCTGCAAAACTATAAGAAAACGTATCAAAGAGGACACGTGCCAATTCAACATGCAGCTAGTGCAATAAACCCTGGAAGAAAACATAGGAATTAACAAGGCTAAACAGAAGCTGAGAAACAAAAGAACGTAAATTTATGCCTTAATGCATGAGGATGGTAGAGTGTGTAGGACGCGTACGCAAATGTTAGAGGTTGTCAGAAAATATTATTCACAATTATATGAAGATCAGAACCAATCAAAGACAATAATACCAACGGAAGAACAAATGCCAGATATCCTAGTGGAGGAACAAAGAATTGCTATAGAATCGATGAAAAACGACAAAGAACAAAAAGTACCTGCCTTGTAGAAAAATGCAGAAGTGGTCCTTTTTCATATAAAAACAGCACAGGAAGATTTAAAGAACTACCGTCCAATAAGCCTAATCTAAAAGAATATTAAGAAAACTGAATGACGCACAACTAACAGAACAAGCAGGGTTCAGTACAGTTGATGACATTCAGGTTGTACAGCAGGCCATAGAAAGGCACAACGAATACACCACCATGCCACTGTGCTTGGCTTTTATCGACTACGAAAAAGCATTTGACTCCATCTCAAAGCATGCCATAATGGACTGCTTAGCCAGGGGGTAGGCAAAGTATATGTAAACTTATTATTAAAAAAATTAATGTAGAACGAGGTGTATGGCATGGTGACGCAATATTGCCTATTCTTTTCTCGGCTGGCCTTGAAGAAGTATTCCGTAAACTGGATTGAGAACAGGATGGTGTAAAGATTAACGGTGCGAACTTAAACCATCTTAGATTTGCATATGATATCGTTCTCCTTTCACAAGACCCAGAGGAACTGCAAAGACACATACAAGAGCTGCACAGGATTGGCGAACCATTTGGCTTAAAAATAAATCTGCAAAAGAGTCAGGTTATGTTCAATAAATCCGCTGAAGATAAAAGAATTTCAGTTTTAGAAAGAGATTTGGAAACTTAAACAACTTTCACTTTCACTTTTCAACTTGCTTCCAACTTTCACGATCCTGGGCTTTCCTCTGCCACTCGAGTCCTATATACTTAACGATGTCATCAGTCCATCGTACTTTCGACCTTGTTCGCGAACGTTTGCTATTAAGAGGTATCTACTCCAGGATTGCCTTGATCCATCTGTCATCTTATCGCCTCGCTATATGGCCTGCCCATCTCAATTTCAATTGCTTTACTCTTGCAATGATGTTACACACTCTCGTTTGTTGTGTGATCTATGTGCAGGGCTTTCTGTCTCGTTTTGTAATACCAAGCATACATCTTTCCATTCTCCTCTGTTCTACCCGAAGTTTCTGAATTGATTGCGATGTGAGTGTCCAGGTTTCACTTCCGTATGTCGTAACGGGCAGGATGCACTGATCGAAGACGTTTCTTTTCAGGCAAATAGCGAGTTTGCTCTTAAACGATATATTGAGCCGCCAAGTGATCTTTACACCATCCTGTTCCCAATTCTAATTAGGCAATACTTCTTCAAGACAAGTCGAGAAAAGAATAGGCCATATTGCGCTACCGTGCCGTACACCTCACTTTACATTAATTTCCACTACAAAGCATAAAGGTGAGTTGTCGCTGTAACCTCAGGTATGCACACGATAGCCTTATCATATAGCAAATCAATTCGAGTCTGCTTTTAGTCTTGCTGTCATGACAAGACTAATGAATATAAGCAAAGAACATGGTACTTAACGATATATTAACAATATAACGATGATTAACAATATACTTAACAATGTCATCAGTTCATCGTACTTTCGGTCTTGTTCGAAAACGTTTGCGATCAAGCGTATATATGTCCCTATGTATATATATATATATATATATATATATATATATATATATATATATATATATATATATATATATATATATATATATATATATATATATATCCCCTTTGTGGATCAGACCTTGACGTGGTAAAGGGGTTTGAGTAGGGCAATGAAGCTTTGAGCTATGCCGTCTGGAGTCTATGCTCCTGGGAGGGTCACCCCTGGCGGACAGGTCAAGGCGGAGGCCTCAGACTAACATGATCCAAAATCTGCCAACCCGCATTGGACCAGCGTGGCAGATTACGGTCCATACCTTCAACATGGTATTTCAGTATGTTGAAATATGACAGTACAACCTCAAACACGGCCCTCATTCCCCGGAGGCCAAGGGGCAACTACCTAGGGCAGCGGGAAGACCTGCCCCAAGGCAGAGGGTGCTAAGAATCACCGGGTTAGATCAGGCTGCCATTGGACTTTTGACATTGCAACGTTCAATATACGGACTATGAAAACAGAGGCCCGATTGCAAGAACTGTTAATCGAACTTGACAACATACATTGGGATATTATTGGGCTCTGTGAAACACGAAGGAAGGGTGAAGAGTTAATCAAACTGGAACCAACTGGACACGTACTCTACACTCGAGGTACGGAAAATGGCCGATGTGGCTGAATAGGATTCCTTATCAATCGAAAGCTGAAGGACAGTGTGGTAAAATTTGAAAGTACATCCGACCGATTAGCCCAATGCGTCATTCAGCTGAATAAAAGTTTAGGCTTCAAATCGTCCAAGCTTATGCATCAACTATAAGCCATAAAGATGAGGAAATTGAGGAATTTTATGATGATGTGGCCCAGCTTTTATACAAGGAGAAATGTAGGTACAAAATCCTGATGGGTGATTTTAATGCCAGAATTGGAACAACAAGAACAGACGAAAATGCAACTGGCCCATATGGAACTGGTGAGCGAGACAATAGAGGTGACAGATTAGTTGATTTTGCTGAAGGACAAGAACTATATATTATGAATTCATTCTATAAGAAAAATATCAGCAGAAAATGGACATGGAAAAGTACATCTGGGCTCACAAGCGAAATTGACTACATCATGACCAACGATAAAACAATATTTACCAATTGTACTGTCCTTAACAATTTTAATGTTGGAAGTGACCACCGAATGGTACGAGCAAGGGTTCGGATTGACTGTTGAAAAGAGCGCGAAAAAATGGTAAGATCAGGGAAGGGTAGGGTGGATTCTGGAAAACTGCTGGAGAGAGGAAGCGATTTTGAGATTGCTTTGTCAAACCGGTTTGCTGCGTTACAAGATCCAGAGGAGGTGGAAATATCAGTTCAATATGAAGAAATCGCCAACAATGTGCTTCAAACGGCTGCTTCAATAGCACCAGAGGAAAAATGTCTCAAACAAACAAAAATCTCCAGTGAGACCATTGATTTAATGAAGAAACGGCGAGCAATGAGAAATGCAGGTAGTCCTTTTGGCAGGGTCGAGTACACTGAGCTCTGCAAAACTATAAGAAAACGTATCAGAGAGGACACGCGCCGATTCAATATGCAGCTAATGCAAAAAACCCTGGAAGAAAACAAAGGAATTAACAAAGCTAAACAGAAGCTGAGAAACAAAAGAACGCAAATATATGCTTTAAAGCGTGAGGATGGCACAGTGTGCAGGACGCGTACCCAAATGTTAGAGATTGTCAGAAGGTTTTATTCCCAGTTATATGAAGATCAGAGCCAGTCAGGGACAGCAATACCCACGGAAGAACAATATATAATACCAGATATCCTAGTGGAGGAAGTAACAAATGCTATAGAATTGATGAAGAACGGCAAGGCTCCAGGAAAGGATAGTGTAACTGTCGAAATGCTAAAAGCTGGTGGTCGGACGTTACATAAAACACTGGCAAAATTATACTCAAAATGCCTCAAAGGACAAAAAGTACCTGACTTATGGAAAAATGCAGAAGTGATCCTTTTACATAAAAAAGGAGCACAGGAAGATTTAAAGACCTACCTCCAATAAGCCTCCTATCAGTGATGTACAAAGTTTTCACTAAGATAATTTCTAAAAGAATATTAAAAAAACTGAATGACGCACAACCAAGAGAACAAGCAGGATTCAGAAGTGGATTCAGTACAATGGATCACATCCAGGTTGTACAGCAGATCATAGAAAGGCACAACGAATACACCATGCCACTGTGCTTGGCTTTTATCGACTACGAAAAAGCATTTGATTCCATCTCAAAGCATGCGATAATGGATGCACTGCTTAGCCAAGGTGTAGAGAGAGCCTATGTAAACCTATTAGAATCGATATATGATGGAGCTACAGCCACAATTCACCTTGATGATCTTGAAGTGGGAATTAATATAGAACGAGGTGTACGGCAGGGTGACGCAATATCACCTATTGTTTTCTCGGCTGGCCTTGAAGAAGTATTCCGTAAACTGGATTGGGAACAGGATGGTGTAAAGATCAATGGTGCAAACTTAAACCATCTTAGATTTGCAGATGATATTATTCTCATTTCACAAGACCCAGAGGAGCTGCAAAGACGCATACAAGAACTGCAAAGGGCTGGCGAACCGTTTGGCTTGAAAATAAACCTGAAAAAGAGTCAGGTTATGTTCAATAACTTCGCTCAGGACAGAAGAATTTCAGTTCTAGGAAGGGATTTAGAGATTGTGGACAGCTTTGTATATCTTGGGCAGAGGATTTCCATGGAGGAGAATACCGCCCGGGAGGTGGAACGGCGTGTTAAATGTGGCTGGCAGGCATTTGGTAGGCTCAACATAGTGTTTAAGAGCAGACTCCCACTTTGCCTGAAAAGAAAAGTATTCGATCAGTGCGTTCTACCCGTTATGACATACGGAAGTGAAACCTGGACACTCACATCGCAATCAATTCAAAAACTTCGGGTGGCACAGAGGGGAATGGAAAGATGTATGCTTGGCATTACAAGACGAGATAGAAAGTCCTGCGCATGGATCAGGGAACAAACAAAAGTCTGTGACATCATTGGAAGAGTAAAACAGTTGAAATGGAGATGGGCAGGCCATATAGCGAGGCGATGGGACGACAGATGGACCAAGGCAATCCTGGAGTGGATACCGCTTGATCGCAAACGTCCGCGAAGAAGACCGAAAGCACGATGGATTGATGACATCGTTAAGTATATTGGACCCGAGTGGCAGAGGAAAGCCCAGGACCGTGAAGGTTGGAAGCATGCTGAAGAGGCCTTCATCCTGCAGTGGATCGATACGGGCTGATGATGATGATGATGATGATGATATATATATATATATATATATATATATATATATATATATATATATATATATATATATATATATATATATATATATATATATATATATATATATATATATATATATATATATAATATACATAGTTGGACTATAGGACTATTACGTTATTCTCAGTATTATGTCTATTATTTAAAGTATCCACTCAAACAAATTGTTTGAAATAACTCTAAGTTTTAGTTAATGAGGATATTTAGAGAATTGCGAGTTGCTTGTTCAATTGAAGAAACACTTAGGCAGAAATGTTGTCGGAGCAATTGTTTGCAAGTATTCTCATTTGCATTTTTACATTGTAATCGTCAACACCGAAAGAGTAACACCGTAAAAGAAAGTAAATGTTTACTTATGTCAATTAAATGATTTAGAACAAAAGATTACTCATTTAGTAAGTAGAAAAGTGTTGGAAAAATTTAAAGAAATAAATTGACATGGAATATTTAGAGCAAAATCGTTCGATTGATGGTTAAATATTATATTATAAAATAGCAAAAAATCATTTTTCATTTGTCTAATTTTTGTTTGAGTAATTTGCTATATTCCATAGTCTTTATGTGTATGTCTTTTATATATTTTCCTTCTATACTGACTCTTACTGTTTGACTATTATATGAAGTTTCTAATACCCTCAAATCTAGCTTATTTATTTGCTTTTCTCTTTGTAGCTCTATCAGTTTCTCAAGCCTTACCTATAATGCTCGCATTAATTTCTTTATTGACAACAAGGCACCCTTGAACCACTGCATTAAAACTAAAGAGGGCATTCGGTATACCAAGCCCATTTCTAAACGCAAAGTGTGTGTTGCCCAGCTCCTCTTCCAAACGTCGATAAATTCAATTATAGTTCGGTGTCCTTCACACTTTTTGGGTTTGATTTCTTAGGAATTGCAAATAAAATTGAAGTTAACCATTCTAATGGTATAATACTTGTGCTGTAAATTGAGCTGAAAACGTTTATTATAATTTGTAATTGATCTTATTTCAATAATTTTACTAATTGTATTGATATTGCTAATATTTCTTCATTCATCAAATTTTGTTTCCTCTTCACTTTAGGGATTTCTAGTAATTTCTTACTTGAATTAAATGTTGTGTTATTAATGATGGTCTATTTACCTTCTGGGTTTGTTTTTTCTTCAATATTTATTACGTCTGATTTCAGGTTTTAGTTTATTATTTCCTGGACTTGGGGTGTTAAAATGTTGAAATAACTCCATCGGTGCAGATGTCATGGAAGAAAAAAAAAGAGGAGGAGGGCTTGTCATAGGTTTTTTATGGAAAATATTGTTCTTTAAGAACTCATCAGTTATCTCGGATACTTTTCTCTCGAAGTAATTCGACTCATATAGCCTGAATCTACCCCTATCCTGATGGGGTTTGATAATTTGCTGTGAGTTTCTTGCTAGCCCAGGAGGTACTGACTTTCGTCGGTTACGAATGAAATCTTGATAGATTTCGGAGGTTAATGAATGAAAAACTCGTAAGGCTCGAAAACCGGGGGTATTCTATCGAGAAATTCGCGTTTCTTGAATTGGATGTTCTGGGCGTAGATTGGGATTAGTGGTCGAATCATGCAGATTTTGTTCCGTCGAATTAGTTCTGATGTCAGTTTCTACTGACTATGAAACTGGAGGAATGGGTCTAATTGTGTTCGAATCAGACTCAGAAGGTTAGTTAGCATTCCCAGCCATGACTTTGGGTGGCTGTTGAATTTGCTCTGTCTGGTCGGCAGAGCTTTGATGTTTTCCTGGGCTCTCTGGCTCAGAAATTGATGCGGAGATGGTCTTTTTTGACTTGATTCTGGTGACGCTGTGAAGGCTGCGTCTTTGTAGTGCTGGTTTCTACTGCAACTCTATTCTAAGGGCTGGTGGCTGAGTTGCTTGATTATAATTATGTTTTTCTCATTGCGAAGTACGGTTATTTGTACCATCGCAATGGGCTTCTTCTCTCTAATTTATCATCTCGTGATGGAAGTGGAATAGAAATCTTGATGATGATGCTCTGTTCTGACATCATCAGTTGGAATAGATTCCAGGACGCTCTTGACCGGGACGCGCAGATTTCTTTTGCTTGAAGTTCATGTCGAGTGAGGATAAACTCTCTCGTTGAAAGGCTCTAAAATGGCTTTCCGATCGGATTCCGTTTCGGAGACCAAAATATGCCTCTCTGGCTTCGTTTTGGCTGGCCCAATAGCCACTGTAGATTGGATTCAGACTTCAGGATGCGCATGACATCCTGGAACAATGATTTGTCCTTCAGGATAATCGGTTTTAGTTTAGTAGCGGTAACAGTGGGTGTTACTCCTGCCTTTTTTCTTAGTTTTTGTGCCATTATTGACGAATCATTTGGTTTGATGGTCGAAGTGGGCGGAGGGGAAGCACTCGTTACTTTCGAAGGTTGACTTACGTTGGAAGCCAGCAATGCCTTCCTCTTTTTACGCTTTCTTGACCGGAAGGACATCTGCTGATATCCATCTGAAGCAGGGCTTTGATGTTCGTCTCCTTATTCGAGGTCTGATTGCATCTTGATGACTGGTGTTTGGATCACACAGGTTGGTAGTGTTGCGTTTGGAGTTGACTTTTTTTCTTTTATTTCGACATTTGGTGTTTTAAGAATAACACCATTGTTGCTCACGTTGCCGCCAGTTAGTGCTTTATACTTATTAAAGCAGTCAATCACTTGTCTAGCTCTTCGTTTAGTTTCTGCAGCCTCTTCGCGGAGTTTTACTATTTAAGAACATTTATGGTGTCTAAATGTTCAAGACTACACTGTTCGTGTCGCTCTGCCAGGCCCTGGTGGGAATATCCTAAAGAGCCATCGTCCGTTTCGTGTATCAATTATCGCAGAACAAAACTTCCGTAACAAAAGATCACTACGTTTACTAAACGTTTACCACACCCTAAGAGAAGGTTAGTTTTCTTTTCTCTCTTAGTCATCTCTCTTCAGAGAGATGTGCACTTTCTCTCTGACGACCCGATCTGGACTCTTCCTCTTGAAATAATCGAACCAGACCCAGTTCTCTTGTGCTACAACGCTACCAGTGTATTCCGAACTCTAAATTAAGACAGGTGGTTACTCTTGCGGGCTAGGTTTAAATAAAAAGAAGCAAAGTTCTGTCTATTTGATCGTACTAACTATCAATATATAATAATTAACTGTATTTTTAAATACAGGTAGTACGACTGGACAAACTGAGTCTCGTTCGATTAGGAGGAAAAATTCATCCACATCTTAAGACCGGTTTCGTTCTTTAAGAACGTATCAGTTTAGCTCTGATGTTTTTCTATATTGTTGTATAAATATTGTTGATGAAATACAAATCACGAGCATTCTTCTTTTATATACTCATATGTGTAAGAGGTGCCTTTAACATATGTTTTGTTGCTTAGGAAGCATAGAAAGTAATAAAAACCAAACCAATAAAATATAAACACATGGTGAATACATCTAGATGACAGATCTGGCGGAAATTTTAATCATATTTTTGGTGATAAATGATAGCAACTATAAATAATACAACTTAAAATATGAATGTTACTAAGTTTAAAAAAATAATCAGTCATATGGGCTACAGGATTAAAATGAAGGCTCTGTATAATTGCATGACCGCTTTTTTTATTTAGAAAATAATACTTATATTCACGTTACATATTCGTGAATAGAGAACAGACTTTAGTTTCAGGTAGTTAGTGAGGGAACTTTAAATTTATCTCGCGGTGAACGACTGTCGTGGAAAAAATATAATTTATGATTGATGGCGATCAATATTTGATGAGAGATAAGGTACTAAGAAGTAGAACCTTAATGGTTTTGAGATATTCACGAAAGTTTGGACTGATTTAGATTTTCGATAATTTAAATGGGTGTGATATTTTTGATGATATGATATTTAACATGAGTATTTCTTTAAACAAGTAAGATATATGTTATATCTTCATATTCTTTCTTTTTTATATCAGATAGTTCATTAAAGAATTATGAGATTTTACGATTGCAAAAATGGGGTAAATATTTGTAGTAAAGCATAGTGTTTCTGGTAAGTGGAGATGTTTGTTCTTAAATCTGTTTTATTAGAATCATATATCAGAGATGTTTGTAAGTTGCCAATGCCAATTTAGAATTTTAAAAATGTTATTGATTTTCGTTCGGAATGAACGAAAATTAGTAAATTGAAAGAACTTTATTACAAGGAACTGGATAATGCCTGCTGCTTTCTAAGCAGCTTTTCTAATTACTATTTGGCAAAACCCATCTGTCTTACAGACGGATCTTTTCAATTTTGCTGATGGATGAATTCAGTCTTTTATTTTAATAAAGTCGCAGAAAATACATGGTAGAGGAAAAATTATAGTATCATTATTGAATATAGCATAAATTCAATTTAAGACATAATGCTTCACATATAGTTTTTTGTTTATAAAAATATGAAATTAAAATCGCTTAGTTTCATTAAAAATTGATGTTAAAATTGATGTAAAATATATCATTACTTCAAGTGAAAAAAAAATTACATTATCTATAATAAATATATAAATATATAATATATTATATAAAAGTGATATTCAGCGTTAATATCTCTCCTACTATTAAGCATGTAATTCCTCATGTCATTGTTCAATGACATTCAATTAAATTAAAACAACAACTAAATTAGATGCCTTGAAATTATATTAAAAGAATATTTAATGGCATTAATATCTGAAAACAATTTCGGACAAATGTTACGCTTAGTTTTAATAAAGCGCATTTTTCAATCCAATTTTCGACCACTTTTCAAGCAATTTGGATCTTATGTCTGCAATTATCCGAGTTATGATCTTGGTGGCCAATTAACAGGTTCGTTCCACGAAATAATTTTCTCACATAATTGTTCTCTCGATAAACCGATTGTTGCATTGGCTGTATGACATGTGGAGCCGTTGTTTTGGAACCACATCTCCTCCAGATCAATATTTCAATCATTGATCATCGTTCTGTAATGACCCCATAACGTGCTTTCCAACTTGATATTTAAGGAAATATGGCACAATAGTGGCATCGGCGTGCAATCCGCATCATATGATGCATTTTTCTGTATAAAACAGTAATTGTTGGATCATTTTTTTATTAATGTAGCCATTTAGTCAAAAATGAGCTTCGTAGAACAAAATTTTACGATTATATTCTGGGTCAAGTTGCAATTGATTTTGAGCTCATTCATCTAACCTTCAACGAAAACGATGGTCTTGTAACTTGAGTTCTTGGAAAAGCTAGATCTAAGGACCAGATCCAGATCTTTACGCAAAATTTTCCACGTAGTTGAATTACAAAGCCTAACTTCCTGCGAATGGTAACGAATTGATAAATTTGGATCTTCACCAACAATGGCAGCAACAGCGGCCAAATTTTCTTCGGAACGCACAGTTTTTCGACTTGTTTTTGTTTTGTTATCAAGCAGCGTGAAATGCGTTCGGGATTTGTCGATAATTCGGCGAATACATTGCTCGAGTGGACAATTATGTGCATCATAAAATTCACGAAGGGCTCCATAAGTTTGGTGCACAGAACATTGATTTTGATAATAAATTTCGACAATTTGCAAACGTTGCTCTGATATTAAACATTCCATGATAATTTACCAGACTATACCGAATGATTTTAACACTAGAGGTGAGGACTCCTATTGGAAATTCGGACACACTAAAAAAATTACCTTTTATATAAAGCATATAAAACAGAGACGTTGATGAATAATGCTACAAAGTTTCAAGCCACAAATAAGTTAGAAACTATATAGCTCTAAAAAGTACGAACGAATACATATTTACTTCATTGTTTAAAAATAAACTTCATGTTCGTGTCTTCTCTATGAGTTAACTAGGAAATTGCTATTTTCATTGAAATTCCAAATCCATGGATAGAATATGCATGAAGTATCAGTTATCATTATTTCAAACACTATACAACGTTAGGCAGGATACATTAGATATTTCAAAATAACAATTTGTAGCATAAAACGTGTAAATGATTAATTGATTTTTGAAGAGTTAAATTGAATACCATTGAATAATGACATGGTGGATTGAATTTTTCTAGTCACATATGTGAAGTTCAAGACTAACTTGATTTTTTTAATGATAACAGTACTTGAATTTGGCATCATTGGAAATAGTTTTTTTTTAATTCAATGGTTTTTCTTCCAAAATAGATTAAAAAAAAATTGCTAAAAGGTGTTTAGGTTGTTTTTGTCAATTATCAAATTAAAAAAAAAACCATATCAAAATTATAATTTCTTTTATTAAAGAACTACTTACAAAAGGTGTTCAAAGTGTCCACAATAAGTCCACCACCAGATAAGAGGTATGTCGGTAATTTCTTGTCGAATTCGAAATTTGAGATATTCGAGGTTTTTTGGCCTATTAATGTAAACCCGACTTTTTAAATAGCACCACACAAAAAAATCGGTTGATGCCATTGATAGGTTGATGCATTTCGAATTACCGGATCTGTCATGAAGAGGAAACCGCTTCGTCTTCCCCGTTCCTCTCGGACACCAGACAATGTTGAAGCAGTGAGAAGGGCGGTTCTTGCTAGTCTTCAGCATTCCACTAGGCGCCAAGCTTCAGCTCTGGGTATGTTCCGTCGATCGTTACAACGCATTGTGCATGACGACATTTTATTCCTACAAAATAATGGTTGTGCAATAGCTGAGCAAAAGGAATTTTCGCACAGCAGACATTTTTTTGTGCGAGAATGCGTGCCATTTTTGGTGATGACCCTGATGCCGTGATAATGATGAGTGACGATGAGTGAGTACTAAAGATTTCTCTATAGTGAAAAAGTGATAGTGTGGTGCGGAATTTTCAAATTAGGGATCCAAATTTGGTCATTACTTTTTTGAACAGGAGGAAAGTGGAGTGTAGAGCGAAAAGTGGAGATGAACGAGGACCGTGACTTTGGATGCTTCTTGGCCCCCACGCTCTCCAGACTTGTCTACATGCGACTTTTTTTCGTGGGGTTATCTTAAGTCTAGAGTGTACACTAACAAATCACGCACGATGCAGGAACTGAAAGAGTATCAGAAGAACTGATTTTGATAGTGATAAATTTCCAGAGAGATTGCCGATGTGTGACAGTTGACTGACATTACTTTCCACCATTAATTCAAAAGTGTACTATTATTACTTTATTTAGCTGTAATCACAAAAAAATATCTTGAAAATAAACTAAGTTATCCTTGAAAAACATGTGTTTCCTCTGTGCCACTCTGTATATATATATATATATATATATATATATATATATATATATATATATATATATATATATATATATATATATATATGGTGGGATATATATATATATATATATATATATATATATATATATATATATATATATATATATATATATATATATATATATATATATATATATGGCCACCCATCCCTTACATTGGAGGGCACATGTTTCCTCTGTTGCTGATTAGACTCATCAGAGTACCGACATATGCTCTCTCGTCAAGATTGTGGGGAGTCCCTCTCCACAATCAAACAATCTATATTTTCGCCGACTTCTCATCAGATGGATGCTGATGAGGTTAGACTCATCACACTCTGATGAGTCTAAGCACCAACAGACGAAACATAAGGGATGGGGTTTCCTCCCGTCAAGCAACTAACCAATGGTCAATATGGCGAAGACGCAGGTTGTTGTGCATATATATATATATATATATATATATATATATATATATATATATATATATATATATATATATATATATATATATATCTATCAATTTTAAAGCGTTTACTCGACGGTATTTCGATGACAAATACTGCTGGTCGGTCTGTCGTGTCCGGTTTTGTGTGCTGGTGGAGCGACGTCATTGGTCGGTTGATTCTGGCCAATGAGAGCCCGTGTTTGGCTACGTGTTTGCGGACCCGTGGTCAGTAGCACGGCTTGCATGGATGGAGAACGATCTTGTTGTCTTGGGCTCTCTGTTGATTTTACTCGGAAGTCCGATAAAATGTGTTTCCAAGCATGTGGTAATCTTTGGCTATCATCTCGGCTGTTTAGGTTGTTGGACCTTCTTTCTATTTCTATGACCTCTTTAATAATTCTGGCGGAAAAAATTTCATTTGTCGATAAGGTTTTTGTTGTCCTAAAATTAATTTTGTGTCCGGTGTTCAAAAGACTGATGACATGTTCAGGCAGCTTGTACTTCGTCTTTATGATTGATAGGGCCTTGGTAATCGACATTGGCGTGAACAGGGAAGTGACGTCAAATCTGACTAATAAGTCGTTTTCTTGTTGGGAGTTCTTCATATATGATGCGGGTTTTTCTATAAGAGGCCGGAATAAGGAGGCCATGTATTTGGCCAGGGCTTGAGTGGGAGAGCCAATGAAACTCAATATTGGTCGTAATGGCGCTCCCGTTTTGTGAACTTTCGGGAGTGGCGTTACTGCAAGGACTATGATTGTTTTGTCTTTGCGGAAATCATGGAAGGCCTGGAGTTCTTCACTGGAGATGTTTTTTTTTAGTGGCCTTGCGTTGCGAATAATGGCAGTTGTTTCCTGGCGCACTTTCGGCAGTATTCTGATCTAGGTTAGAGATCGCTTGTTCGACACCACAAATTTTGTTTTCTATATATATATACATACATATACATATAAATATATATATATATATATATATATATATATATATATATATATATATATATATATATATATATATATATGTATATACATACATTTTTTATACATTTCACATCCGTGGAAATATTCGCTAAAACATAATACACCTTTACGGGGAAGGAATTTACCACGACACGAAGGCCTTCGAAACGCTACCGAGAAAGAAAGCCACATTGATTACCACATACTACGAGTTAAACTTTCTACGATGCTGTCGGGATCAACAACTTATTCCCACCTGCTGCAAATTAAAATTTTACACGAGGACCGACAATATAAACAGAGTCGTAAAAAACGCCAGTCATGCTGTCAACGAATCCATGATGTCAGACATAAATTAAAAAACAACGACATCAGTTATACAAGCTGCGTCTTCGACTAAGCAACGCCATCCACCCTGAGCTATGGTCACTTTTAGACACGCTGGTCCAATTCAGATCCGAAACCAACTCCTTACCTAAGACAAAGAGAAAAAAGGCAAAAGTCGTCACTTTAGTGGACAAAAATCGTAAAATAAAAGAAGAAAAACGGCAGGAAACTCCCATCGTCGTTCACAACCTATCAGACAAAAGCCTGTGTCCTACAGCTGAAAACGTTCTAGCCAAGGGTTTCAACTACGCCATTACACCGTCACGTACCCCTATAGAAAACATAATTTGTGGTGTCAAACAAGCGATCTCTAACCTAGACCAGAATACTGCTGAAAAAGTGCGCCAAAAAACAACTGCCATTATTCGCAACGCAAAGCCACCAAAGAAAAAACATCTCCAGTGAAGAACTTCGAGCCTTACATGATCTCCGCAAAGACAAAATAATCATAAACTTCCTGTCGATAAAGGCAACGCCATTGTGGTTCTCAATTCCAAAGATTACCATGAAAAATGCTCAAGCTCTTAAACGATCCATCGTATAAAGTCATAACCAGCGATCCTACAACGTATTTGGAAAAAAACCACCAAATCCGCAATAAAAGCATCTCTGTTGGACGATAAAACGAAGAAAAAGATTATTTCTAGGGAAAAATCGTCAAGGTGCCAAAAATTATACGGTCTCTGGAAAGTTCACAAAACGGGAGCGCCGTTAAGACCAATAGTGAGTTCCATTGGCTCTCCCACGTAAGCCTTGGCCAAATATATGGCCTCCAGTACTCCAGCCTCTTGTAGAAAAACCGCATCATATGTAAAGAACTCCCAACATTTCATTGAAATTATCAAAGACATCCGGTTAGAAGAAAACGACTTATTAGTCAGCTTTGACGTCACTACCCTGTTCACGCAAGTGCCGGTTACCGATGCCCTGTCGATTATAAGGACGAAGTATAAGCTGTCTGAACATGTCATCAGTCCTTCGAACCACTGCCTTGTAAACACCTACGTCATCTACGCGGGCCAAAAATACAAAAAAATTGAAGGCGCACAGATGAACTTCCCACTCTCTCCAGCGTTGGCCAATCTATATATGGAAGACTTCAAAATCCGAGCACTGCAAACGTGTATACATAAATGGAAAATATGGTTACGTTATGTCGACGATACGTTTGTTGGATAGCAACATGGAGAGAATAATCTGAACCCATTCCTGGAACACCTGAACCAAATTCATCCAAAAATCAAGTTCACGATGGAAAAAGAAACAGAAAAAGAACTTCCATTTCTAGATGTGTTAATAAAAAGGAAACGAAATGGTGAAAAGGAAGCGAAAAACCAACACACAGCAACAGATACCTTAATGCCAGCTCACACCACCATCAGGCTCAGCTATTCTCCGTTGCAAAATCTTTGGCCGATCGATCGCAATCTCCAACGGATAAGGAACACTATCAACAAGAAATAAATATTCTGCAAAATGTCCTGGCAACTAACGGATATCAACAAAAAACTATCCGACGGGCGCTCAATCCGACAAACAAACAACAAGAAACAGAGAAAAAGACATACAGAAACAAAGCCTTTCTACCATATATCAAAGGCACTATGAATAAGATTGGAAAACTAAGGAGGCATGACATTGAAACTATTTTCACCACCGACAGGAAAATAAAAGACATTCTTTCAACCGCCAAAGACAAAATTTTCTTAGAAGACCAAGGCGTTTATGAAATTCCGTGTCAGGACTGTAGCCTGTCATACATAAGCCAAATACATAGAAAAATAAGCGCCAGAAGGGACGAGCATATTAACGCCGTCAAGCAGAAAACCACCACTTCCTCTCTAGCCAGCATGTGCTCAACACCGGACACAAAATTAATTTTGGGAAAATAAAAACCTTATCGAGAAATGATAATTTCTCCGCCAGAATTATGTACGTGTGTGTGTGTGTGTGTGTGTGTGTGTGTGTGTGTGTGTGTGTGTGTGTGTGTGTGTGTGTGTGTGTGTGTGTGTGTGTGTGTGTGTGTGTGTGTGTGTGTGTGTGTGTGTGTGTGTGTGTGTGTGTGTGTGTGTGTGTGTGTGTGTGTGTGTGTGTGTGTGTGTGTGTGTGTGTGTGTGTGTGTGTGTGTGTGTGTGTGTGTGTGTGTGTGTGTGTGTGTGTGTGTGTGTGTGTGTGTGTGTGTGTGTGTGTGTGTGTGTGTGTGTGTGTGTGTGTGTGTGTGTGTGTGTGTGTGTGTGTGTGTGTGTGTGTGTGTGTGTGTGTGTGTGTGTGTGTGTGTGTGTGTGTGTGTGTGTGTGTGTGTGTGTGTGTGTGTGTGTGTGTGTGTGTGTGTGTGTGTGTGTGTGTGTGTGTGTGTGTGTGTGTGTGTGTGTGTGTGTGTGTGTGTGTGTGTGTGTGTGTGTGTGTGTGTGTGTGTGTGTGTGTGTGTGTGTGTGTGTGTGTGTGTGTGTGTGTGTGTGTGTGTGTGTGTGTGTGTGTGTGTGTGTGTGTGTGTGTGTGTGTGTGTGTGTGTGTGTGTGTGTGTGTGTGTGTGTGTGTGTGTGTGTGTGTGTGTGTGTGTGTGTGTGTGTGTGTGTGTGTGTGTGTGTGTGTGTGTGTGTGTGTGTGTGTGTGTGTGTGTGTGTGTGTGTGTGTGTGTGTGTGTGTGTGTGTGTGTGTGTGGTGTGTGTGTGTGTGTGTGTGTGTGTGTGTGTGTGTGTGTGTGTGTGTGTGTGTGTGTGTGTGTGTGTGTGTGTGTGTGTGTGTGTGTGTGTGGTGTGTGTGTGTGTGTGTGTGTGTGTGTGTGTGTGTGTGTGTGTGTGTGTGTGTGTGTGTGTGTGTGTGTGTGTGTGTGTGTGTGTGTGTGTGTGTGTGTGTGTGTGTGTGTGTGTGTGTGGTGTGTGTGTGTGTGTGTGGTGTGTGTGTGTGTGTGTGTGTGTGTGTGTGTGTGTGTGTGTGTGGTGTGTGTGTGTGTGTGGTGTGTGTGTGTGTGTGTGTGTGGTGTGTGTGTGTGTGTGTGTGTGTGTGTGTGTGTGTGTGTGTGTGTGTGTGTGTGTGTGTGTGTGTGGTGTGTGTGTGTGTGTGTGTGTGTGTGTGTGTGTGTGTGTGTGTGTGTGTGTGTGTGTGTGTGTGTGTGTGTGTGGTGTGTGTGTGTGTGTGTGTGTGTGTGTGTGTGTGTGTGTGTGTGTGGTGTGTGTGTGTGTGGTGTGTGTGTGTGTGTGTGTGTGTGTGTGTGTGTGTGTGTGTGTGTGTGTGTGTGTGTGTGTGTGTGTGTGTGTGTGTGTGTGCGTCTGCGTGTGCATGTGCGTGGTATGGCATGCAATACGAGTGCTGGATTATTACACATACTCAGTATAAGACACAGCATGCTAATACTGCGCGAATTGTGACGGAAGTTTGATATTGCAATCGTAGAAAAGTTTTACGAGCACAGGCCGGAAAAGATCGGAGAAAATGAAGAACCTTCTTAGGGATTTTCGTCTGTAGACGGACCGACATAACATACATAATTGGACATAACAGTTTTGTAAAAAAACACAAGATCTTGCTGATTGATTAGGAGACCTAAGAGTTTAAGAAAAGTAAAAAGAAAAATTGGACAAGTATTACCGTTCAAAAACCGAGATGTCACAACTTTGGAAAGGGCCTGTGACAGTCATCCCTATAATTATATTATAGATTTCCATCGCCGAGCTGCAAAGGACGGCTGTGATTGGAACTGCATCAATTCTACGACGGTATCTATCGATTCCCACCTCTATGGTTTATGAACGAGTTGATGGGACAGAGCCAGCATGTGATGATGGTACTGTTGTTGTTATCCTTGCTGTGTATCAGTATTTTTCTGAATAGATTTGATATATATATATATATATATATATATATATATATATATATATATATATATATATATATATATATATATATATATATATATATATATATATATATATATACATTAATGAGTCTGTTAAACCTTTTTTTGTCCCTATCAAAAATAATTAATGTGTTCCTCATAATGTTTTATTTCAAATTGTTTGGTTTTTATCAATTTATTGGTTTAACATACTATCTTACTGCAGTATTAAATAATAAATTAAAAAACTATTTCCATTTTGAATTCATTGGATGTGCAACATTATGAGCACATATATGAAGTGTAAACTTGTAAACAATATTATAAACTATAGTTTCCTTTATTTTTAATGTTAATTAAATTATTTAATCAAAGGGAAGTCAAAACATTGGGGTTTAATTTCAGCTATAAACTATACTGTTTGGCACGATTAATCTATTAATTTATTGATATATTCCTTGTAGCTCTATATATAGGCGGATATGTAATAACAGAGAACGTAAAAGCTATAAAGTTGAATTGTTCGTAATCTCTTGTGTCCTGGAAAATTACATTGCCAAGTTACATAAGGTACGGGTGGTTAGTATAATTTCAATATTTTGTTGGTAATTGTTTATCTTTTGACCGGCAATAATAATTTGATATCGTTTAGCTTAATTACTCTACAATTAACTGATTAATGTGGCCATCAATATTTTGTATTATATTAGGCACTCGTTTTTTTGAAACTGAATTTTATTTAAGAGTTAATTTGTTTTTATCAAAAATAACATCGCCGTCGTTATTAACAATGTTTGTTCATTTCTATCACAAACTTTCTATTCCTTTTTTTTTTGTAAAATGAGGGTGATGTTGAAGTAAAATATTCATTTAGTGCAGTTTTGATAGCTGTCGACATATAGTTGATATAGCTGTTTCACATATCTGAAAAGGTGGTAATCTGACGGTGGAGCATTAGGAAAGTATGATGGGTGAGGACATATTTCCCAGCATAAATACTGGTATAAGTGATTCCGCATTATCAGGTCATTCATGACCATGCCGCAGAATAACACCTTTTCGATTGATCAGTTTTGGATGTTTTTAAATCAAAGCTAAATCAAAGCTGAGAATAATAATATCCAGCACTAATTGATTCATTTCATTAAGATTCATTCATACCCAGTGAGTGAATAATTCTTGTAAAATCTTACTATACTAATAATAATATTTTTTTAGGGCGAACTTTCCTACACATTGGTTAAACCCAATGTGTAGGAAAGTGTAGGAAAGAGTGGGCAAAGGTTGTCCTGGTGTTAATCATTGTTTTTTTCATGAGTGCTTGATGTGTAGGATTCACTTTTCATCACCAGTAACAATTTGCTGAAGAAAATTAGCTCTGCCCAACTTGGACAAAAGAACACTGGAGACAATTAAACTTTGAATTTTGTTTTCAACTGAAAGTTGATATTGCACTCACATTCCTTCTCTTTACAATTTGTTCAGTTATTCTAACTGTGAACTGCGGGGTTTTAATGTTTGTGGTTAATTCCTGGATGGTTTGTTTGGGATTAGCTTCAATTTCGCCAAACAACAGATCTTTATCTCAATAGGTCTTCTAGATTTTATACCGTCAAAACGATTGAAATCACGATTTTTACATTTTGTAAACCAACGCTGTCATGTTCTGCTATTAAAGGTACCAGAATAAATAACATTAACGGCATTTGTGACAATAGTGGCATTATGATGCTTTTGAAACTCATAAAGCATTAAATGTCTAATATGGAACTTATCCACACTTTGCTCTTCATTATAAACACACCAAATATCGATATATTTAACTATTATAGAAAAAAGGTAAAGTCATATAAGTTAAATTATCTATGTGAAAGTAATATAATATAATATGTCAGTAGAAGGAAATGGTTTTAAAAAATGGCATTACTTATTGGTATTGGTATATCGATTATATACTTAATATTTGACATGATTATATCATTTTATATTATGTATTGTGTTATTTATTGACAAACGGTTGTAACGTTATTTAAAAAAATAAACGAAATTTTAAATGCGGAGCAAGTGGAAGGTAAAAACGCAAGTTCATTTCCTGAAGCACAAAAATGATTTAGGTTTAATAAGCAGAGATCGACTTTGGAGGTGAGTAACTTCTTGGTAGATTTATGAGGGTAGTCTCTGAATCTATGCATAAAGTCATTGAAGCTATCCACCAGAATTTGCAGATTATTTACCACACTATATGACCGAAATTCAATGACCAACCCACAACAGAAGTCCTATCCGCCATATTGTTACTTGAATAAAAAAAATATTGTTTTTTAATAATCCAAACAAGCAAAAGTAAGATTTAGATCATGACAAATTTTTGGAACTCGTGACTAAACGAAAAAAAAAATAAGCTCGGGTGTTTTTCTTTCGAAGTAATTAATTCTATTTCTATTTTGTCAATTTAGTGTTTGAGTCAGCCTCGTCGGCTCTTACTCTTATTTCTTGAGATTGTCAATGTGGGTCCTGAATGTAGTTTTGAAGGCCTTTAGGAAGTCACTGAATTTCGATGAGTCAGTGGATTCATTCACTGGGTTAAAACCCATGCAAACAGTCTTGGTCGACTTTTGGAGGTTAATAAGAAATAATCTGGATTTCAGGCCGGAGTCGGGCGACTTATTGCGTGGGTTTAGGTGCACAGAATGGGTCTAGTGGGCGGACTGAAGTTCGTGGAGGCTTCAGGTTCCGTCGGCAAGGAATTTGGTTTAGTTACTGTTTGATGATTGAGCGTAATCCAGCTTGGATCAGGCCTAGTCGTTGCACTGAGATTTTGTTTCACAAGTTCATTCATAGCGTTGACTTGTGCTGCTGCTGGCTGACTTGGATTTTCGTTCCTTTGCTGGCCCTACACAGCTTGCGCAGAAGCTGGAATTGGGATTGGTTGTTTCGATCGGGAATTGCTGTGGAGACGGCGTGCTCCTGGCTGGTCCCCGCGTTGCCTGGCTATGCAACAGGTAAACTTCTTGGGATGTGGAGCTCGGCAGTTGCTTTAGTTGCTGCAGATTATTGTCCCTCTTGCATTCGCTGCTGGGATGATCACTCGCGCACCTCATACAAATGGCCGTCGCTTCACACTGGTTTGATACATGCTCGAAAGTTTGACAGTCCATCTTTGCCGGAGACCGGTGCATGGTCTCCGTCGTCGAGGTCCGATGGGGCCTCAACAGGGCCTCTTTTTGAACTTCGACAACGGATTTAAAAAAAAAAAAACATAAAAGTCACTGACGTTACCGTCAGTTTCAACGATGGAAAGAGCTTTTTGTTCTTCGATTTGCTGCTGCGTAACATGTTTTTCTTTGAGACCTGGCGAGTGTTGCGTGGCCAAGTCCGATAATTTCAGGGCCATGGCTAAGGTTTCGCCATCAAGTTGGATTATGCACATGAACCGGAATTTTTCCAATTTTATTCCAGTTGGAACTTCGCAATTTTCCACCTCAAAAAAGCTAGTTCCCGACAACAGAATTATTAGGAGATTACTCGAATTTACATCAACACTATGCCGAACCGAACGTTCGGGAGTGCTTGAGCGATCCGAGGACACGTCTAATTACAACGGCTGCCGGTACTAAACTGTAGTTCCAAAGTAATCGACTTCGACTTCTTTAGCCAGGTTTGTTAGTTAGCCCGGAGGCTCCTACTAGTGTCTAATAAAATTACGACCCTGAAGTGGGCACTTTTTATTTTTGGGGGTCTCTAGCTGACCCGTGTAGAAGTAATCGAATCAGACGTAGTTGTTTTAAATTCCGAAAATCAGACAATTTAGGTAAACGTTATATGACAACGTCACGTAGCGGTCGGCGTGCTACTAGCATATTTCAACGTCTCACTTGCGATAAATGGTCATTATTGCAGGCTAGGTTTAAATAAACTCCCTGTTCACCTAACTTGTTAGATTTTCGGAATTAAAGACAACTAAGTCTGATTCGATTACTTCGAGAGAAAAACATCCGAAACTAATTGATGAGTTCTTAAACAACGAAACCGGTCTTAAGATGTGGATGAATTATTTCCTACCGTTTTTTTCCTACGTACCATCTGTATTTAATAATAAGTTATTTAATAATAAGTTATTTAATAATAAATTATTGAATATTGATACTTAGTACGATCAAGGAGACAGAACCTTGGTTCTCTTTTATAAAAAAATATTTATCTTTAAGGCTAAAAATAAAATTTTAGATTAACTTAATTCAATCTTTTGTAAGTTTTGTGTCTTTATGAATAAAGGCAAATAATTCTGTTCAGTAATACTCAATGAAAACCCCACTTTCCTCAAAGTTGCAAATGATAGGAAATAATGCATTTAGGACACACTAAACTAAAATTGATTAGATGTAAATAGGCGTAGGATCATTAGCAGGCTCTATTTCAAGAAACTAATTGATTTTATCAAGGTCTTGGTAATCCTTAATAGGGTTCAAGAGATAAGATACACCAAGCTCCTAGAAGGAGATTAGGATTCGTTTGTTTAAATCGTTTAAAACCTCAAACACTTTATCGTTAACAACGTTTATTATCCCAAGTTTATTTCATATTCTAAAGGCTTTGGATTTGCACCAATTTAATTAAACTAAATAACTAGAACATATTTCTTGATTTGACCTTGGCTTCAACTTTGAAGTACATATATTAATATACAAAGAGGTGCCTTTCATTTAAAATTTTCTCGGTTACCTATCTGCTTTTCTGAGAAATTAACTTCTTTTAATATCCTAAGTCAGGAACTAATTAACTTTAATATGTAACTAACGCACATAGCGCGTTCAGTTTATATTCGAACTGTTAAGCCTACTGGGCACTGTAAACTGTTAAAGTTTATAACTTTTTTTGGTTATTTGAACTTCTTAAATTCTAATTGAAACAAATTCAAATTCAATTACATGTTTCCTTTGAATTGGTGTTTACCAATTCATAATAACAATTGCAGATAGTTAATTTAGTCGCCTCGATGGTCGCCTTGGTTTTCTAGTGTTATTTTGTCTGTAGATATTATCTATAGATATTTAGGTTTAGATATAATATCATGTGTTTTGAAAAGTGTTTGAATATTGTATTTTTAATTCTTCTTCTCTTGCTGCTCTCTGGTTGACCTTAATGCATGGAAGGAAGGCTTTTAATTTTTGAGTTCTTCATTTTCTCTTTTAGCTTTTGCTGTATTCTCTTGCTTATTTATTGCTTTCTTGATGACCGATCTTTTCCCTGTATCCATTCTGTTTGAGAACTGATGTTCACGTGTTCTTTTGTCCTATTCTTGGCTTTATTAGGCGAGGTCCTAACCTTGAGATTTTGGTGAAACGTCGCCAAGAATGAAAAATTTCTCAAACGAACGGATTGATACTCCCACGAATAATTACATAATACATCTATATACGCCTGTATAAAATCTATGATTTCATAACTATTCGATAATATTAGTTAATCTTTCACTTCTGAATTCACATAGATATTATCTATTCCTTGTGTATTAGTTTCGCAAATACTCTGTAGGCTACATCAAAAAGAGCAATTATTCTTAGAAATTAATATATTATAGAATCTCCCTCCTTTAAAAAGATCTTTAAGAAGTGCTTGTTTAATCTAGAATATTTTTACTAGACTCAAAGAGATTTACAACTAAACACCAAATCACTTTTTGAAATCTCTCGACGCACGTTTCGCTAACCATGATAGCATCTATAAAATTTATAAATCATTAGAAGATGATGATGCTAACATGCTTAGCGAAACGTGCACCAAGAAGATTCAAAAAGGGATTTGGTGTTTAGTGGTAAATCTCTTCGAGTTTAGTGTTTCACACCGAAGGTTCCAATAGAAGAATTGACCTAGAATATTTTTATTGCTTTATTATTTCCTTTATTTCTTTTTAATTTGGCTTTAGATTTTACTTCTTCGTCTTCTTCTCCATATTCCCATTCATTTCCCTCTTTTTATATGACTTTTATATGACTGTGTTTTTGAAATATTAGAAGTGGATTTAAGGTATAATATTTTATTATTATAAGATTATAGTACAGTGTTTGGAAATTTATTTTGTAGAAATAATACAGTCGAGATGACGGCCTTCGCGGCGCTGGCATTCTTGAAGGCAAGATTGAAAATATGCTATCACCCTGCCGAACATATGTTTGGATATCGAGTGGATCTCATAAATAATATTCACCTTTAGTTGCAATATTGTACGTGGTTTATTTTCATAAACTTTGCTCTTGATATAACTCCACAAGAAGTTAAATCTGGACTTTTTGGGGGTCAATTTATGTTACCTCTACGGGTTATCACTTTTCCTGGGAATAACTCCTGTAGTTTCTTTCATTTCTTGCGCAATTTGAATTTTATAAGGATGAAGACAAAGATCTTTTTTTAATGACATGCAGTGAAGATTTCTTGATGTGGCTTCTTCGCTTCTGTATGGTTTGTGATAGATTTTCTCTAATTGACTCAGGTACTCATTCAATGTTGTTTGCACCTCTGCTTGACCTTGGACAATTCGTAGATGGTAAATTATTATTTGATCTTGTAGTTTCCAACTTGTTTATCAGCTTTTCTATCAATTTTTTAAACGTTATTAAATTAAGACTTGGTGCCTCGTTTATGTTGTGTAAATTTTACTCGGCCCTATAAAGACGACGAGCCGTAATAAGCAAATTGTTGTTTTGATAATACGCGCGAACACAGAAAGCACGTTGTTGTCTGGTGAAACGTTCCATGGCAACTAATTTTCCCTGAACCAAGCTTCGATGTAAAGTTAACACGACCAGCTTTTTCTGTGCCACCTAGGAGCAACCAAGTAATTAAATATGAACGATATTTCTGGGCACCTGGTATATTGGGCCAAAAAAAAATAAACAGGAATGTAATTGTCGGCGAGATTTGTCATTCTCTTATTATGTTTCCTTTAAAACAAGCAAAATACAACTAAATATACATCATAATATTATGTATTTATTTATTTATATGCAGAAGCCAAAAATGTCACGAGCTAAACGGTTATTAAGAAGAATCTTTTTATAGTACACTCCAACTTCCGCATTGAGTTCAACAGCCGTTTGATCTATCAATAATCTATTATCAGTCTACCAAACTTCTAAAACAAGCCCAATACAATGACGGCGCATTAATCATCTGTCTTAATCTTAGACCGATGAATTCTCAATAAACTTTTTGTAACTTTAAATGGTTACATTTAAAGCGTGTAAACAGTGATTCAGCTTTTCATTAATAGTTTGTATTTTGAGATATATTGACAGAATACTTAAGACCCAACATTAAAAAAAATATGCTTGTTTTTTATTATGGAAAAACACGAATGAAATATTTATAATAGTAAAATATTAATGGATGTTTCGATTAGAGCTGTAGAATCTTTTTGTGAAATCAAGTCGAATCTGTATTCATTTATCGGGTTGTCCGGAAAATTCGCAGGAATTTTTTTTTAGAAAAACAGAAACGCAAATATTGGATCAAAAGATCTCAACAATGTTTGCTGTTTTGTTAATTCTGGACGCATTTTTTCAATTGCTGCATTCAGAAAATTTAATTCTGATAAGTACAGGTTTGGTTGCTTGGAAGAAGCTCAAAGTGTTTTTCGTATTTTTCGCCATACTTATAACCGCTGACCATAGCAACTCCCATGATTTTTTTCGTTGCTCGTAGTTGTACATAATCCACTTTTCTTGTTTATGAGGCAGATGTACAATTTTTTTTTCAATCGCAAGGAATGATTGATTTGCCAATATTGAATTTATCTGCTGTCTGGTGGACCAAAATTCGTGAATCTCCGGCTGTTATGGTCTTTATTTCTCTTAACATCAATGCTTGAAGAACGTCCAGAAAAAGGCCTGTTTTTCCGGTCAAAATCTCTGCCCCTGAACTGATCAAACTACTTTTACACCGTGGCCTTCCTGACACGACCGCCTCCGTAAACGGCATAAATCTTGTTTTTTGTTTCAACAGTTTTCTTGCCCTTTTTAAAATTAAAAAAAAAACATAATGTTGCGTTGACCGACATTTTCAATTTGAATCAGCTTAACTAACTGAAATACATTATAAATACATTGTAAATATCACAGGGATTAATAATATGCAAATATACAATACTAATCGAACCAATTAGCAGTCTCGCTTCTTCTTACAAATCTCTCCATTTTCCACTCTTTTCTCAAAATCATCGATACTGTTTTAATAATATTATTTCGGTATTTTAGCTATAGCGCCTTGGATTTTAGCTTTGAGCTGCTGAATCATATAGGCTCTTCTGTTTATGTTTGGTCTCCCTTGTCTGTCTCTCACATTGAAACCACATGATATTTTCACCTCTAATCAATGAGGATAATTCTCTCTTCTTATCTAATCGACGAGGAACATTTGTTATTTTGACCGATGCTAAATAGTTCTGTTATAAGAACGCATAACTAGAGATACTTTTTCTTTAAAATATCTAGTGGATCAAAATGAACGCCACTGGTTCCTCGATAATTCAGCCAGTCACCATTTCCATTAGACCAGAGGTCGCCAACCCGTCGATCGTGAGCGACAATTTCGGTAGCTTACGGCTATAAACAATCCTCAGGCGCCGAACTCATAATCTTTATAAACGAAAATATCGAAATTATAATACTGTAACGAATAACGGTCTGATCAGCGCATCGTAGGCGCTGAAGATTAGCCGCTGACGTCACCACGTTAGAATCCGCGAAACCGTCGAGAAAATTGTGGCGAGTAGCGACCAATGGATCATTCAGGAAGGATCTCGGCTGCTTTTAACGGGATATATACATAGACCTGTGCGACGTTGCCGCGTTCAGTGTACAGTTACATTACAATAACAATTACAAGTATGGCAAGCAGCTGGAAAAAAGTTAAGACATAAAATTTCCATTCTGAGTAGAAAGAACAATATTTTTTATAAAAATTAAAAGCAAACGTTTGTGTTTGTTCTGTAACGCTTCTGCATCCCTTGCTAAAAGGGGAAATATTGAAAGACACCATAAAACTGTTCATACCACTTTTGAAAAATCATATCCTTTACATTCCACCGCTAGAAAGGAATAGTCGAGACAATTGAAAAATCAGTTAATTGGACAACAATCAACATTTTTGAAAGTATTTTACAAAAATAAGGATGGAAAGGAAAACACACCAACTTTAAAAATAAAATGGAGATAGTGTCTGCTATAAAAACAATGTGACTTTCTGACAATACAGTGATGACACGAGTAGAAGTAATGAGTAGTAATGTTTTTTTACAGTCAACACGTGACTCAGATTACTATAGTTATTTTTCCTGCAACTTGATGAATCCACAGATATGGTTGATACCGCCCAGATGTTTTTATTTAAATTTTGAAGTAAGACGTTACTTTTTTGTTAATTACATTAGTCATGCAAGAATTGAAGATTGTTGGACCCTCCACAATACCTCAAAATTAATCCTTATTTCGCTAAAATGAAAATTAATTATTATCAATAAGTTTTCTTAATTGTCTACTGGATTAGCATAGACTAAAGTTTTGAATAGCCTCACAAAAAAATCTACTGAATTTAGGTCAGGTGATCGAGGAGGCCAAGCCTTCGATTTTCGAAGTTCCTGTCTAGGTGTTCTCGAACTACTAGTTTAAAATGCATAAACCACATACAACGATTTCCAGGGGCGCACGTTATGAAACCGTATCTCCGAAAGTATTTTGGTAATATAATTATACTTGCGTTGAAAGATAACCTTCAAAATTTCAGCCATATTAAATGACCCGTTGATGTTTAACAGTCATTTATGTCAGTTGATGTTAGTGTTTATGTAAAGATGGAAAAAATCGTAATCGATAAATATCAAACTGTCATTAAATTTTTGCATTTGAAAGTTAATACACCTACGTAAATTAAAAATGAGATGGATGCTATTGGACTCTGCACCATCATTTCTCACTGTGAAAAGCGACTGTCGAATTAAGGTTAGAGAGATAGCAGAGGCTGTGAGCATCTCAAAAGAACGCGTTTGTCATATATTGACTGAATATTTGAGCATGGGAAGCTAACCGCGCGCTTGGTGTCGAGATTGCTCAGTAAGGACCAAAAACGCATTCAAATGAACATCTCCGAAGCCCTGTTGAGGCTATCACATTCGTAAGTGACTATTTTGTAGAACAAAATATCAATTATTATTTGGATGTATTAAAGAAATGGGAGCATTGCTGCGAAAAGTGTATATAATTCCAAGAAGCCTATGATGAGAAATAAAACTGAATTTGACAAAAACAACTTGTTTTTGTGTTAGGGTGGAAACTTTTTATAGTACCCTTATATATATATATATATATATATATATATATATATATATATATATATATATATATATATATATATATATATATATATATATATCTGTGTGTGTGTGTGTGTGTGTGTATATATGACTTTTAGATTCCTTCGCTTTGCACTTTGTTTAGTTGTTTTAAACACTGCTATAGGTAGAGCATGGGTTTATATTATGGCGAATCCTGGGATGGTTTGTTTGATATCAGCTTCAATTTCAGTCAAGTTTTCCAGATTTTATAGCATCGAAAATAATCTGTCAACTTTGTCTACTGGTAGGCTCACATACCTAGTGGACCCCACATGGTCCAGTAATAGGAACAAAATACCAGACACTATTGACTTCTATATTACTAAACTATTCCTACTAACAATTGTTTCGCAGAACAAAGCTTAGATTTTTCTTCGGATTATTCTCCCACAATAATAACATGTCAGGTCGAATATCATCTATGTATAAAAATCAGCTGTACTCACTACTATAAAAATGAACGGGCATTTGTTTAAACACTTGATTGATGAAAGAATACGTACTGATATCGTACTAAAATCTCTTGAAAACATATACAGACATAGGCTGTAGAAGATCTAACTATTACAATACAGGCCACCTGGGATGTAACCCTATGTACACCCCAAATGAGTCAAATTCAAAATCAGAATTCCTCTGTAATAGCAAAAAATTCAATTGCCAAAAAATGAAGACTACGGAAAAGGTGGATGATAACTAGAGTTCCAGAAGACAAGACTAGATTTAACAGAGCAGTGAAAGAGGTGAAAGGATTACTCAGTAATAAAAATAATGTGGCAATTAAAAATTACCTTGAAGGTTTTACTCGCACTAACGCTACTGATCTCTCTTTGCGGAAGGCTACAGTAAAAATTAATAAAACACAAGAGAGCATACCACCAATAAGAAAATAGGAAGGAACTTGGGCGAGAACAGATATTGATAAGGCTGACACTTTTGCAATACATCTAGCTAATGTTTTTCAGCCATTTCCAATGAAAACTTTACGAGGAGAAGAGAAAGAAATAACCACATACCTTGAAACACTATTTCAAATGGAACTTCCCATTAAAGGCATAAACATAAATAAAGTTAACGCTATAATTGATGAAAACTTCAACCCAAAGAAAAGTCCAGGATTTGACATTATAACTGGGCAGGTCATGAAACAATTACCGGAAAAAGCATTAGTTGTCCTTACATAAAATTATAATGCAATACTTGAGTCGGTCAATATCCGTCAAAGTGGAAAGTAGGACAAACCATATTGATTTCAAAACCTGGTAAACCGACGGGGAATGGATCATCATGTAGACCCATTACAATGTTGCCTGCCTTATCAAAGCTTTTTGAGAAGTTGTTCCTAAAGAAACTGAAGCTATTGCTAGACGAACTAAATATTATTCCAGAACAGCAGTTCGGAACAATCGAACAAGTGCACAGGCTAGCAAAAATTATTAATAACGCTTTTGAATATAAAAAGTATTGCTCTGCTGGATTCTTGGATATTACACAAGCCTTCGATAGAGTATGGCACTCAGGCGTACTATACAAACTTAAATCAAAATTTCCTACACCATTATTGGCGGTATACACCAGGGAATTGTTACCCCCCCGACGAACAGATACTTCGCTGTCAAACGTAAAGGAAATATAAGTAACATACATCCGGCAAAATCAGTTGTACCTCAGTGAAGTGTCTTGGGTCCCATAGGATCCCATTTTTTCAAATCTTCACTTCTGACCTACCAACTACACCAAACACGTCTAAAAATAAAGCCTGTGCTGGAAGAAGCCAAATACGCGAGTGAGAACTATCCATCGCGACTTGAAGTGCACCCCAACTCCCTTGCTGTTAGCCTTCTAGATAATAGCCAAAAGACGCAGAGACTGAAATGCTGCGAAAGACCTTTAATATAAGCACCCTAACTCCTCATGCTTGGCAACTCACTGCCTGGCCATAAATGTTGTAAGAGTTGCTTATTACCTTTAGGTAGATTGCAAATATATGGGAGATTAAAAAACCGTTCTTAATTATTTTAAACCAACGCTAATATGATCTGCTGACCAAAGCCCCAGAATATACAGCGTTAATTACATTAGTGGCTTTGTTATGTTTTTGAAACTCTTAAACTATCAAATGTCTAATATGGAACTGTTCCATTTTTCTAGGGTTTATCTTTTTTTTTAATTTATCAATATCGATATATTTAACTATGATATATGTAGATATATATTAAGTTAATATTTTCTCAGTATATGCAAATGTTTTTAAAGTTTAAAATAAACGACTAGCGTTATTTCAAACTTTAAAAACATTTGAATTAGGGGTTCCCTTAAGTAATAACTTATTGCTACCCCTAATATTTATAATTATACTCTTGCGTATTTGTAAAGTAATATTAAAGGAAAAATATGACTAATCTGGCAAAAATGAAAAAATAAATGTAGAATTTAATGAATTAGCGTTCGCGTGTCAACAACGCTATCACCTCATCGTTTGTTTTAGTTTTTTAAGTTTTACTAGTAAATAGTATAAAATTTTAAAATGTTTATTGATTATTCATTAATTTCAGTCAGATGATAAATGCCTGTCATTTATTGTAGTTATATTAGAAGTCTGATAGAGCGATAATAAATGACCGTGAATTACATTTTTCTTAAACATGTTGTGGAAGTTGTAATATATTACAAAAACATATACTTTAATATTATATATTGTTGTAATAAAATACAATAGCTTGCATGTACGTGATTTATTGACAGAAAGAAAATTTAATTGGCGGTCTTTGTTTCGTTTTATCGACACTGTTAGTATTGGTCGTCCAATAAGAGGGTCAGAACTTTAAAATAAGGCCCAGGATAACTACAAGTGATACTCCAGTAATTTTTATTTTATCTTGAAGAACAAATAATGGCCTTATGTTTTGAAAATAATGTCGTTCAAATGACCCCCCTCAGACTCATTCTTAAGACCCAACTTCCAATTACTCTTTCACATATATCGCGTAGTATATTTTCAATGGTGGCCGACTGTTCTTACTAATAAACTTTTCTTGCAATAAATCGATCTGTCTGGCGACTCTTAAAAGAAAATATTGTTTATATCAACACTTATCAGTTCAGGCTAAAGATATTCTGTCAACATATTCCAATAGCGTCCACCATTAAAAGTAAAATGAGTATCATTTTAAAACGTCGTTAAAAGGACCATCTTGCTAAAAAAAATAGGTCCTCTCACTCCTCCAACCAGTGACCTTCTGAGGATGATGAGATAAGCCGTGAATCATTTGAAAACTTTCATCCGCCTAAATTCCGCAGTTATGTTTATTCGCCAATAAATCCATTAAACTAGAAGTGTGCTTCGTCCATTGTTTCTTCCTCCAGATTATTTTTATCTCAACGTTGAAGTCGCCTTCCAATTTTTCTGGGGTCCATTTCACGAATGTTTGACGCAGATGAAATATATTGACCCAGTGGACTAAACACAGCTGTCTATGAGTGACAGTTAAATTTTATACAGTGTTGTTTTGAAACTCTTATTGGAAACACAGTTCTAACGCTCTTATTAAAAAACTCTTCATAACGTCCTAATTAACCTATTTAATGTTTGATAAACATTCACTAAAGGACTATAATAGTTGGTCAGTTACTTCTAGCTAAACTTTTTTAATTAGTTTAAATAAACAAACTAAGATTTATATCTAAATTTCGACTAGATAATACTAATAATAATGTCTTATTGTCTAACAGGCTAATCCGATAACACCACTGTTATAAGGTATACGAAACATATGAAATATAGACTCAATAGTGAATTCTTAAGTAAACTTAACAAAAACTTAACAAAAACTAAAACAAAAACTAAAAAAAAACTACAAATAAATAAAACGTGACAAAAAGGCGTAACAGTAAAAAAAAATGCCTATATGATAGATTGAAGGACCAACCCAACACACCACTTCAATCCGTCTCAAACAGCATCACATACCCCCCTCCTAGATTGCCAAACTTAAACCGTACAAATCAAGGTCAGAACAGTTTGCTTGAATTGCAGTGAAATAACGACAAGAATTAAACAGTGGAGCTTTAGTAGCAAGGTTAGTATTTGGCTCTTCAACATAAAACAATTCATGTCTGTATATGTTGATACAGTCAATGTGATAGTTATAAAGTTTAAATAGAAATTTTTTGGATGCGTACATCCTACAGCTTCGTAGCGATGCAAATAGAAAACGCTGTTGCTACAGAGACTGGTCAATGACCTATACGATATAGATACCATGCCTCTTGAAGGTCAGGTATCTCAAGAATCGCCTTTGTACATCCTCCAATCTTTAATCTGACCTGCGTACATAGGCGACCATACCGTAGACGCATACATGACCTTAAATCTAAGGTCACAAACATCAGGTTGATGCGATATACACTAATTTACAAAGGAATTTAACAGATTTAATCATGAACTGATTTTGGCGATAATACAATGTATTGGCTTTAGCCACGGCTTGATATTATTCTTCTGTTCATATCTCTTACATAAATCTCAGTATGTTGTGTTCAACGGACATCGTTTCGACATTTTTATTGCTACTAGTGGTGCTCCGTAGGGTAGCAATCTTGCGCGTTTAATTTTTTCCATTTATATAAATGACACTAAAGGTAACCTTAATTGTAATTGTAATCTCTAGTGATAATCTTAAATAGACTTTTTCATAGTTCAACATTTTTTGTGCGCATGCCCCAACTTTCGTCAAGTTTTTCGTGCACTTTATGCGTGTATAAGCTGTGAATATTATGTTTTCAATTTAATTAACAAAAAAATATATTTAATTATAAAATTGCTATCAATAGTACAGTTTTAATTGTTGTATACTTGAAGTAAAATATTAATACAAGTATTTTAATAAAAATATATAATGTTATCAGTAAAAAAGGAGCAAACAAAACGTAGTTATGGGATATGACGCAGCGATACGCTTAGTAAATCATTTTAGGAGCATTATATTACTTTCTTAGTTTTCCAAAGCCCTGTCTTGAGTATCGTCGAAAATTTATTAAATCAACGAAACAAAAACATAAAAATGTTCCCAAATTGTGCTAAATGTGATTTGTGACTTAAGAAATGTAGACGAGGTGATGGTCGATTCCAACAGATTGATCATATTAACAAAGATACGTATATTTGTTTATTTCATTTCGAAGGAGAAAGTGGTCTAACAATAGAACATCCTGACCTGATGGGGTCAGGATGTTCTATTGTGTAAGAAAAAATCATGTAATAATGTAATTATAATGAATTTAATTGTTAATGTAATAGCTCATGGTATAACCTGAAATGATGAATGTTTTTGTAGGTAAAAGTAAAAGTGGCTGAAAAATATAAACAAACTCATGGGGTAAGTTAATTATTTTAAAAAAATTCTCCCATAGAGTGTAAAAGTATTAAAAGATATGAAAATTAAAATTTGCTCCAAATTTAATATGAAAATAAATATAATGTTATAAATATAATGTTGTAAATTTAATGTTATTAATTTAATGTTGTAAATATATAAGTAATATAAATATAATTGTCATTCTAACCTTTCAACAAGATCTGATTTTTTCTATGTTGGGGACTGCCATGGCATTTTAACCATTGTAATTGAATACAATTATGTGCTTCTATTCTGGGTTGCACTAATAAAGTACCATCAATTAATTTTTCATTTAGTTGCACTGATAATAATGGTAATGCTCCTTGTCCAGTCATATTTATAAAAAGTGCCTGAAACTTTCATATTAACGCCTCGTTGACAGGATGGATGAGCTTGCGAGCAACTAGCCATGAAAACGCATATTATACACCGATGCCAGATCCATTTATGATTGTCATAATTTATAGAGGGATATTCACTCATTTTTGATGTGGTGCTTATCGAATAGGCTCTAACTAAAACATTACCAAGTATAAAACAATTATATCTTCTCTGAAGATTAATGATATTGACTTTAACAATATTCTCGATGGATAGATTTTGGGGGACTGCAGATTTGCTAGATACTCAGCATACTCAGCAGATTGTAACTTCGGCGTTACGTGCTACATTATAGTGGAAAATTATATCTAAATCTTAGTTTGTTTATATAAAATAAACTATTGGTTAGCTCAGTTAAATACGTTTAGTTTACTTTTCAGTGAGGATTCATATCGAACTGTACTTGTTTTCTCATCGTTATTGCATTTCATACTAGACATTTAGAAGCCTAAGCCTTTTTTAATCTCTTTACTAGTTTAGGTTTGACTAAAATTAGTTTTGCATGTTTTTCGCACATCTGAAAATTGAAAGAAATTACCGCATTACGGCCATGTTTTAGTTTTTCTTCTTCAAAAAGGCAAATGAGCAGCGAAGGCACATAAAAGGATATATCGTGAATACAGGTATAATGCATTAACCGATCCGGTAGGATAAAAGTAGTTTGCTAAATTTTGTTTCGGAATTTACCACGTCAGTAATACATTTCATTCGGGTTGCTCGACAGAGATTAATATAAATATTTATTAAGGATATCGTCGATCAAAATTGATTCATATCAATGGCAGAGATTGATTCAGAGTTTAATAATCGGATACATGTACAGAAAACAATTTGGATTTGCTGATCTACTTAATCGTCAGACATAAGTAACTTAACGTACGCGTTTGAAATTTCGCAGCGAGCCATCTTAAGAATCATTTTTGGTCACAGTTCCAAAATCTGTGTCAGGCCGAGAACTTTTCGAGCCAATCCAAACATCCTCAAAGTTGAATGACACACGAAAAAGGCTTTGTCCTTCTGGTAAAGTACCTTTAAATACAGAAGTCTTGAAACCGGTATACACATTATGTCGGAAAAATATCGGAACTTTTTAAATGTAAAGAAAACTTAAATGTAAATACACCATCTAAAGAAATAATATAAAATCTGAAAGCTGTATATCTTATCTATAAAATGAGATTACCTTCATTAGAATCGATTAACGGATTGTATAGCGCTTAAAGTGACAGTACCTTTTGTCACGTCGTCACAAAAATACGATGGAACAAAGAGCTAATATTAAATTGTGTTTCAAGCTGAGTAAAGCTGTTACAGAAAGCTTTTATAGAAACATTTCAACTGACGAAAATATTTTATTATGATGATTGCTTATTCCTTACACTTGTGTTCGTGTGGTATAAGTGATTCCAGGACGGCTAAAAACAAAAATAACGATGAGTTGGTGCAAAAAGTGCATGAAATGATCGTCTACGATACGAATTCGACTATGAGATGGATAGCGGAGGAATTAAAAACAACCAAAGACAAGATTCACCAAATTTTGACAAATTAATTAAACAAGCGGAAAGTCTGAGGTTGACTTCTTCCTTACAGGACCATTTGAGTTCGTGAATTTTTGTCGAAAAACAAGTCTGTGTGCTTCAACATCCTCCGTGTTCGCCTGATTTATCTCACTGTGTTTATTCGCCGTGCCCAGCGGTGCATTGATGCGAAAGGGATGTATTTTGAATAAAACGAAATAGTTTTAGTAAAATAACTAATTGTTTTTTTTAAGTTCCGTTATTTTTCCGACATACTGTGTATATCTTATATATACGTTCTCTTTATAAGCCAGTTCAACTTAACCATTCAAATACTTATATCTTAAGTGAATTATTATTATGTAGATAATCTACCTGTATACCTCATATAGCCTAAGTGGTTAAGTGTTTTATACACTATGAAAACTAATATTAATTATAAAATTTAAGTCCTTTTAAATAAATCTGTTTAATAAATCGTAGGGTACACATCTCTTGAGTTTTCTTGATTCACCAACAGGTTCAAACACTTGACTGGCCAACACGTTAGAGTGTGCTAACATTCTATACCGATATAATGTTCTATCACATTTTATTACATATCACAGAAATCACTTCCTTGATGGGGCAATTGGAATATCTCGTTGGATCACTTTATTGGGCAGATAATAGTGTGTATTAATAATGGCACGTATAACTTTATTTTGAAAGCTCTGGAGTATCTCAATTTTGTTATTGCTGGCGGTACCCCAAGTTATTACTCTTGCGCCTGTTATCAGCTGGCGGTGCCCCAAGATTCCGTAGCACCCCTATTTTCCGTATTTGCTTCAGAATGGGTTTATACTGTAGAATCCAATTTTTAGTTGAGTTGGGACTTGCGTCTAATGTCTCACACACCGGACCGAACAACTCAATATTTGACCGGTTAAAACATCGAACTGATGGGTTATCCTCCGTACAGTTATGGTCAACGATTTTCAACACCAGAAGAAACGGCTGATGCGTTTAAAATGCATGTTTTGGAGATACCGCATGCGGAATAAAAAAGTGCTATGAAAATTGGTTCAAACGTATCGATCATCGCTAAAACCATTTTCAATGATAAATATTTGTTTTTATTTATTATTCTGGATACATAAATAGCAACCCTGGTTTTCGAGAAGAATTTTATTTTCTTTCATAAGTTGTTCGTTTTCCGTTTTCGCATATATTAAAAAAAAATATATACGATTGGAAGCAGACTTATCGGCCTATAACATTTAATATCTTAAGATTTTTTGTCAGGTCTGGGAAGCATGGGCATACTTGGGATAATTGGGCATCTTTCCAACTGCTAGGCAAATGATTGATTCGGAGTATTGAATTATAAATATATGTTAGTAATTTTCAGATACATTGCATATGTTAACATTTTGCATATAGTTCTTATAGTAATTTGCCTGTTATTAAATCAAACCCCGATGCCTTCTTGATGATGATTTCCGTTATAATTGGTTTTATGACATATTTAGTTTTAATGAATGCATGGGGTAAATCCCCATTGTGCATCTAAATACTCATGCATGGAATATTCTTCTTCATCACTTTCTTCGGAAGAAAATGGTTAAAAACCAGTTTGCAAATAGTTTGCAAACACGTCAGATTTCTCTTGGTCATTTCTTACCCAACCATTTTCAATTCTATTAGGAGATTGTCTTGTTGGGGTCTATTTAGTTGCCGTGTTGCTTTCAACAGCGAATGGTCAGTTTAATCGGTAGCTGTTAGACTCCGTAGATGATTCCGGATACACTGGTTTTTATTAATCAAGCTGCATTTCTTTTCATTCCTTTATTGCTTTATTATATTTACTTTTATATTCAGACATTCTTGATTATTGCCACTCTTTTCTCAGTTGTCTTTTTTTTTAACTTATTTTATGTTTAATAGCTAGAGGTATATTTTTGTTATACTGAATTAATTTGATACAGGGAGTTGAAAAGCAAGCTGCCTGTTGAATTGTTTTGGTTAGATCCTCCACGGCCATATCAATGTTCGTATCAGTTTTAAGAGGATAGTCAAGTGAGATATCTTCATCCAGCTTCTGTTTAAAAGTTTCCAATCAATATTTTTAATTATGGAGAAATGGTTTTTCTTCTTTGATCGAAATGTGTAAATTTATTGTAACTATAACCGGTGAATGAAGAATTTCAACTAGGTAATATGCATAAAAGGTTGAATATAGGAAGGTGGCGTCTTTGAGACACCGTAAATCACTAATGATTCTGAAGATAATGTCAAGAATTGGCTGAATTATTTTATCTAACCTTCCATATCTCTTGGACCTGGCATCTTTCGATTATCACTTATTCTGTTAGTGGCAGAATTCCTTGGATAGAAAAATCTTTACTGACGAGAATAGTGTTAACATATGTCTGAATTGTTTTTCTATCCATAAGCCACAGATGATTTTGAGATTAACCAAGCTGCCTGTCGAATTATTTCGGCTAGATTCTCCACAGCCATATCAATGTTCATATCAGGTTTAAGAGGATAGAAAAGTGAGATATCTTTATCCAGCTTTTGTTTAAAAGGTTTCGAATCTGTTTTTTGATTATGGAGAAAAGGTTTTTCTTCTTTGCTCGTCATGTCTGTGTCAAGTTGAAAACGTTTAAGCAGTGTTTTAAGTGTGTGTTGAATTTACTGTGCGACGAAAATATTTAATATTTACGACTTACGACTTATATTACGACTTAATGTTTACGATTATACATATTTACGACTCAAAATTACCACATACAGTCAATAAATATTTGGGTTGTACGCTCTGTCCATACCGCCCCATCTATGTGTGCAGTGGGATTTTGGTAGATTACGTTTGATTAGGTTATTCTAACAAGCGTCAATAATACAGTTGTTCAAATTTTTCAGTGTTTATACTTATTTTCGGTAATTTATTCTTTTCTGTTTTGGTACAAATGCTTCATTCAATAATGCCTTTTCTTGCGATTTTTTTTTCATTTTTTTTGATTAAATTGTTCATTTTTATGGATGCAGCACACTTCAACATAATAATATGCTTATACGTTTTTCGACTACAATCAGTTACCCAATAAATAATACATTATTAAATAATAAATTTCAATATAGCCACGTGACGTAAGTATCTTTTTGAAACTAAAAACATTAATTTCACTTCAACATGTCCACACACAAATTCTGTGCGCCGGTTGCGAGCTGTGTGGCGAAAATATTTGTGGGTGACCTTGTGTGTCAGAGCGTCTATATTATAACGCACTCGTACCACATACAATACTTACAGCCCAATTTATTTACAAATTTACAACGCAAATTTTGATTGGTGTTGATCCAGCTTTAGAACAATTCTTATAGCATAAAATGGATCATGATGATACATGCAAAGAGCATGATAGAACGAGAAGAGCAAAGGAAAACGTAACCTTCTCCTGGTGGTGGAAGTACAAAAATCTTATCTATTACGTGGTGTTTTTTTTCCGCGAAGGTACATTTGATTTTATCGTGTTGTTGCTTGCAATTAACGCCATCCTTGGTACTCTTTGATCATTATTTATTCTGGAAGTAGCAGAATTATCTGATCAGAAAAATATTCTGTGATGAATATATACGTTTCGTTCGTAAATACCAGATGATTTTCTAAGGCGACACATTGAAGGCAATCGTAATCATTGTTAGAAAATAGAAATCATTGGTTTAAAAATTTACTAGAAAATATTATAATATGTAACAATACATATTTACGATTATATTGTTTAATTTTTTTTTTTTGGATAAAAGATAATAAACCTTAATTCATAAAGTATAGAGTGTTTTTTTTAAGGCGTCCGAACATTAAATTCAAATGAAACAACTCAATTGGATGCCTTGAAACAAAATGTCGGCCGCGGCTACTTGTGACAAAGCCCATTCTGCCAATCTAATTCTCGACCACTTTTTCAAGCAGCTGAGGTTTTACATCCGCAATTGTCCGATTTATGTTGGCTTCCAAGGCGTCACTAGTTATTGGTTAATCGGCATAGACTGAATATTTAACATAACTCCAAGGAAAATAATCTAAAGGCATCAAATCACACGACCTTGGGGGCCAATTAACAGGTCCGTTCCTGGTAATAAATTGATTGTTGCATTGGCTATATAAAATGTGGAGTCGTCCTATTGGAATCATATCTCCTTCAAATCAATACCATTCAAATTGGGAATTAAATTATCCATGTAGTCGAATAACAAAGCCCAACTTCATGTGATCTGTGACGAATTGATAAATTTGGATCTTCATTAATACTGCCAGCAACAGTGGCGCTCTTCGAAATGCACGGATTTAAGTCTTGTTTTTGTTTTAATATCGAGCAGTGCGAAATGCGTTCCGAACTTGTTGATAATTCGGCGAACACATCACGAAGTGCTCTATAAGTTTAGCGTACAGACCACTGATTTTAATAATAAATTTCGACAATTTGTAAGCATTACTTTGATGTTAAATGTTCCATTATGATGTGCCAGACTATTGAGACAGAGATTTACACATTTGCGTGCAAACTCACAGTTCGTTTGACAGCGGTCTCTAATAATTTTTTTGGTGATTTAATCAAAGAAAAATAATTAAAAATATGGACCTCTAAGAAATTCAGAAATTGTAATATGAAATTCTTGAAATTTTCACCCTAACTCTAAATCAATATTAAGCTATCAATCTTAATTTCATTCGAACTGACTTTAAAACTGATGCATGTTTTGTATTTTTTTTTTTGCAGTTTGGAAACGGGATTTTCATTATAAAATTTAATTACACATTTTAAATGTCAGGTACGCTTTTTGATGGAAATCTAATTACTTTTAATTTAAGGTAATAAACGAACCTGTGAGAACCGTAGAAATGAAACGCAGTAAATGCGCCTGCAGTATATGTTTAAATAAATTGATTTTTTATGGGTTTAATATTTGTGTGGTTTTAGTATATGCTTTAGTATAGTGCTTTAAATATTAGGTTAATTCATTAGTTGGAGCGTTTTTTTAATAAAACGCTGAATAGACAGATACAAAATAAAAACCATAACTCGAAGCAATATGTTGGTAAGTTGTTTGATATGTGAACATCAACTGCTATTTCTAGGTCTTAAAAGCCGACAAGTGTAAGTAATAGTTATGTACCTGTTACTATTAAAGTTAATTAAGTAATCATTATAATCAACTAAAATACGAGGTATGGCTAATAAATAACGAGACTGATACTGTTACAGAAGTAACCAGTATCCACCAGTATCTTTCGCTTCTGTAAATAAATCCGTATAACCGTAGCCTTCATTCGCATTAAAGATGTTGTTTTTTTGTTTCTCTGGGAAAATGTTAAGTGTAACAATAGATCAACGAATTGTTGTGAAATTTCACTTGAAACTGGGAAAAACCGCTACCGAAACTTATAATTTATTGAAAGAAGTGTATGGTAATGAATGTTTATCGCGTGCACGTGTTTTGAGTAGTTTAAACTTTGAAGATGATCGAGAAGACGATTAAGATGATCCACGGATGTTAAAATAGATGACATTATCGAAGAAATCGGCAAAACTGTGTACCAAAATGGTGCTTAATATTCTCACGTTTACACAACAAGAATCTCGCAAAAATGTTTGTACTGACACTTCCGGCACTGTTTCGAACAATGGAAGATTCGCATGTAGCGTTGTAGGGATAGAAGAAGGATGTATATTGAAGGTGATAATAAGTAAATATGTATGAAATCAAAATAAAATGTTTTATAGCGGCAGTATCTTTATTTAATAGTCACACTTCGTATATATATACCTTATTTGGCTCCGCGCATCATTGACGTATTCATTCAATGAAATTTTGTACACAAACATCAGAGATATTTGTCTCTTTTTGTGTATATTTTTATTTTTCTTTCTTGTCGCATATTTGAAATCTAAGACTAACTTGTACAGTACTTGAATTTCGCATTGCCGGAAAGAGCTTTTTTTCTGAATTGAACAAGGTAAATATTGTATAGTTTATCTTTCAAAATAGATTTTAAAAAATGGTTAAAAGGTGTTTCGGCCTGTTTAAGGATAAATATATTTTTCATTTAGTAGGCTATGAAACAATCAATGACAGATGAAGTATTTGGTTACACTTGACAACTCTTAACGTCATTTTGTTATTTTCAAATTTATTTCAATTTTTATATGAAATTAATAAGTATATTATAGTATCATATAAGTATAAGTATAGTAGAATTATATAAATGTTAGTAAGTATTGAAAAAGAAAGAATTGAAATACCAACAATTGTTGGATACGGTGACGTACTTATGCTAAAGTTTGTTGAGTATTTAATGAAGTATATCTGAATAAAAACATCAATTTGTCAACAGTTTCAAAAGCGGTAAAAATATTTAATAATAAAGGTAGCATTAAAAGTCGGCCAAATTAGGAAGAAAAATAACCAAAACTAATTACGAAAATTCCTTGAATGTTTTAACTGATGTAGTAGACGATAGTAAGGTTTCCGTGTAACAATTAGCTCTAAACCATGATATGTAGACGTGTGATGATGTGTAGACGCTCAGTCTAAAAAATAAAAAAAGATTTTTACGCTTACCAAATATATTTACTACAAAAAAAAATTTTCACGGAAACTTTACCATTATTTACTACATCAATTAAAACGTTCAACATTTTTTTGTCATTAGTTTTTGTCCTCTTAATTTTGGACGACTTTTAATACTGCCTATTGACTTTTATCACCGTTTTTGAAACTTGAGAAATTTCAAAAAAATTTAATTTTAAAATTCAGAAATTGACGTTAACAGTTGTCAAGAGTAATCAAATACTTCATCTGTCATTCATAGTTTCATATCCAACTAAATGAAATATATATTTACTCTAAAATAAACCGAAACAAATTTTGGTCATTTTTAAAAATCAATTTCGAAAAAAAAAACATTTAATATTTACATAGCTGAATTCAGAAAAAAATGCTCTTTCAAACGATGCTAAATTCAAACACTGTTCTTATTTAAAGAAAGAAAGAAGAAATGAAAATACACCTAAAAAGTAGCAAATATTTCCTGTTGTTTGTTTACACAATTTCATTAAGAAACCTCAAAGCGTTCTCAAGATATTTGACCATTTTTATACATAATAGCGACCCTGTATGTATGACAATAATGAAAAATTGGCAGTAAATGAAAGTCATCAATATAGAAAAACTTAAAAAATCGGAGAAGTTCTTGAAATAAACCAGTCAACACTATTAAGGGATTACGTCAATTTGGAATGGTTAGTAAGCTGTAATAGATCCATTTTCAAAGTGGATGGTTAGATGTAATAATATAGGTGGATTGTGTATAATAATGTTAAGCGTAAGAGATCATGATGTAAGCGAAACGATGCCCCTTCAACCATTGCAATAGCCAGTTTGCATACAAAGTACGTTATGCATTTTGCTATGCATTTAGTTTCTTAAGAATCGTTTATTAACTTGAAAACCAGACCATTAATTCGGAAAAGTACTGTTAAATACTTCAATTCTTCTACTGGAACCTTTAGTGTGAAATAATACACTTGAAGAGATTTACCGCTAAACACCAAATCTCTTTTATATAAGTTCCTACGCGCGTTTCGCTAACCATGTAAGCATCATCAGGATATGATGATGAACTATCAAAATGAGTGCTCAGTTCAAGCTATGTTCTGTGCGATGAGTTCTATGTTGAGTAAACAATTAACGTAAAATAATAGTAAACAATTAAACAATACCCGTACGTTGTAGAAACGTGAGATTTGCAGAAAACATAACTGCAGGGAACGTGAATGTACAGGATAACTCGAGCCAGTTAATTCCTCGTCGCGACCAAGAATTTGACTTTTCGCAGATCTCAACTTGGCGAATTTTGCATCAGGACTTGGGCGCGCATCCGTACAAAATTTAACTGATCCAGCAACTGAACGTATACAACCATAGGCAACGTCGAGAATTTGCTGACTGGGCTCTGGAGCAGTTGAAAGTCGACGCTGATTTCGGACGGAAAATCATCTCCAGTGATGAGGGCCATTTTTGGATGAATGGATATGCTAACTGGCAAAATTGTCGCATTTGGGGAGATAACAATCCATAATAACTGATGTGTCTCATACCCATCACTTGTAAATGCATCCAGAAAAAGTCACTGTTTGGAGTGGATTTTGATCCGGCGGGGTCATTGGCCCGTACTTCTTCCAAAATGAAGTTGGCGCCGCCATAACTGTCACCTGCGAGAGGTAATAACCATTTTTTTGTGGATTAAATTGGAAGATATGCGTCTCAACGACATAGGGTTCCAACAAGACGGCGGTGTTACATGCTACATAGAGCATGCAATAATGGATCTTCTGCAGGACAAATTCGACGGCATGGTTTTTTCGCGTTTTGGCTACGTTAACTGGCCACCGAGGATTTATCGCCATTAGACTTTTTTTGGTGAGGCTATGTTAAATTAAGGGTCTATGCGAATAAGTCGCAGACGATTCATGCTTTAAAAGTCAACATAACCCGTCGAAAATTGGACTTCTTGGATACGCGCCGCCCAGCAAAGCCGCGGCGGTCATTTGGCCGATATCATATTCTATACATAATCTAATCGAATACTCTTTTAAATAAAAAAAAAATATATCTAATACACAACTTGTTTTATTTACATTTAAAATTCGAGCCCCCTTAATGGAAAATATTAGCAAATATAAATATATATATATATATATATATATATATATATATATATATATATATATATATATATATATATATATATATATATATATATATATATAAGAAGATATAATGAAAATTATAAGCTGATCCATAATTTTCTCTAGAGTGACTAAACTTTATTTTTAGAAAATCCGTTGTAAGTTCCTTCTGCTCCTTATCTTCAGATACGCTAATTTATATATTTGTGCACTTCTTCTGTTTTTCTACTAATTTTTTAGGATCGTTGTTGAAAAGACTTTTACCAGTGCTAACTTGCAATAATTCTTCAATATTCTGGACAAATGCGTTGGATGGCTTGGAGCATTATCAATGAAAAGTTAAGTTTTCAGTTCTAGTTTTTAAGTTCCCAATAACGTATAACAGACTGGCAATAATGTTTAGTAAACCAAGTCTGGAAAATTTTCATAGTGATTCAAGCTTTTTTATTAGAAAATACACAAACCAGAAATCCCGTTAAGGTCCACAGTTCGATTCTCTCTCAAAATTTGGAAAATATCTAGCAAGTATCATGCAATCAAACATTAAATTTGCCGAGTCCTTTGTTCAAAACTCAGAACTTTTGACAAGGATAATTAAGGATTTCAAACTAGGGGACACAGACATACTAGCAAGTCTGGACCTTGTCTCACTATGCCCCCAAATATTCCTATAGATGAAGCTCTGGGTCTAATTTCGGCGGACGAATACTTTCCACCATATGTGGGGGAACTCTCCAAACACTGCCTGAAGAACACATATTTTTCCTTCAATCAGACGATCTACAGACGGACCGACTGTGCTCCAATAGGATCATCACTATCACCTATTATAGCCAACCTGTTCATGACAGACTTCGAAGCAAAAACATTAGTCAGTGTTCCTTTAAAATCTAAACTTTGGAAACGCTACGTAGATGATATCTTAATAATATGGCCTCACGGCCCCACTTCAATCGAAATCCACCCCAGGATACAGTTTACCCTGGAAGTCGTAACAGGATAGGAATCTACCGTTTTCGGATCTTCTCATCACAAGACAACTTTCTGGTACCCTCGAAAACACAGTGCATAGAAAGCCAACTCACACTGATCGATACCTCAATCACCCTTCTCAAATCCAAGCAGAAGCGAACACCTTTATTTCCAGATCCTTCCGATTGAAGCTATTAGATACACGAAGCGAGGAACTACCAAAAATTTCCACAGTCCTTAGTAAAAATGGGTATTCAGAAAATTGCATTTAGAAAGACTATTCACCGTCAGGAAATCAAAATACGAAGAACAATAGAGGATTAGGAATCAAATGCCATGTCCCAGAAGCGACAGATTAACTAAAGCAATCCTGTAATGGATAGCGCTTGATCATAAACGTCCACGGAGAAGGCCGAAAACACGATGGACTGATGACTTTATCAAGTATATTGGACCCGAATGGCAGAGAAGAACTCAGTACCCGCGCGAGTTGGAATGCATGGGGGAGCATGCATGTTGAAGCATGCTGAGGAAGCCTTCATTCTTCGAGCGACATGGACGAGTTAATAAAAGCAAAAAACAAAAAACATTTCTAAAAATAAACTCCATCAACTCAATTTATTTTTAAATAAAATTACTTATTTTCTAATATCGATGCTTTCTAATATCGCACGTCATATGGTTTTACGTTATTTATTACCGATCAATCACTTAATGATTGAAGATGAAAGAGTAACAAAATATTTTTGTGAAAATGAAATGTCAGTGTTATTTGAACACCGTCATAAGCCAATCAATCCCTTTACATCAAAAAGGAAATGTTATAACTTCTTTCTATTTATATTGACTTGAAAGTTTTAGAAATTGAGTAAATAAGTTTTGCATATATTACCAAATAACTGGAATGGTCGGTTCTTGATTTTTAAATTAAGCGAAACTATTAATATTTAACTGACTGCGTTTTTGTATGCAAAATTGATGTTCTAATATAATGTTGGATACTCTTTGGAGGCTTTCGAACTTTTACCATGTTCTTT